>JABWDB010000017.1:0-1200000 GCA_019614645.1 Stratiolaelaps scimitus
AACTCTAGTTGTTTTTTTTATTTTAGCAGAAGGTGGGTAACTTCACTGTGCTTCTGTGTAAAAGATAATTCTCGTCTCCCTCCCTCTCTTTATATATATATATAAACAATGTATGTAATTTAATTATGTTATAATTAGGTTTCTTGCATGCAGACATGAGACAATACCCAGGGAATCAGCTGCCTGTGGTATCTTACTTAAGACTGTCTTGCGGCGCCATCCACGTACATTTATAAAGCTGTGAACACTTGTAACAAGTGTCGCTTTAATTTGATGTCGTTATATTGTACAATATAATTATGTCACTTAAACTAGCATTACGTACGTGTAAGGGCTGCAAGAAAAACTTAGTCATACTTAGCATGCTCGCTCAATATAAGTCGACTTTGATACAGCGGCGCAAAAGGCATGATGCACCTCGCGTTAGATTTATAATACGAGTACAAGTCAGAAAGGCGGATCCAAACCCGAGAGACAATTTCACAACCTGAGAGTTCAACCCGAGAGTCAATTGCACACCTTGTTTAAGCTCAAAGTGAACAATATGCGCCGACATTTTCGACCGAGAATAGAAAAAAGCGCTTTTTGCTCCCTTTCCTTACAATGGCGTTATAAGCTGGACTTATTTTGTAGAAGTACAGAGTAAGAGGATTCCTCAAGCTCGAAAATACGATGCTACATACTATTATAATTTTGGACTAAAACTAATAGTATGTAGCACATATATATATATATATATATATAAATTGATTTATATATATATATATATAATATATATATATATATATATATATATATTATATATATATATATATATATATATATGTACATATATTTTTTCTATATATATATATACAAAACCAAAACACACCTACGTATTTATATGATATCAATTACGTAATCGAACCCGTACGGTGTTCCAGATTAGCGCGGTGGCCAGCCAACCAAGTTTGACATAACATCCAAAATCAATTTAGGGATCGCCGATCTTAAGAAGAGAGTGCACAAATCCTTCATTACACAATTGTCGTGTAACGGAAGATTCGCTACATTGAAAAGTCTCGGTCTTCTAAAGCTTTTGATTGTTTCAGCTGTGCAGGCCATCAATATCGAAATCGTATAACATCATGAACCTTGTATAGTAGTAGAGATAATGCTATCTAACCCAACCGAGTCAGACATATCCACGAACAGGCCTAACATAGCAACGTTCCTTGTAATGTCGAGCCCTTTGCAGAAATTTATCTCAACACGAATTTGCCACGGAGTGCATGTTCGGTTGATCGCACGCGTTATATTTCGTAGTTGTTTTCCTTCGGACACTCTTCCAACGGCTTCAATGATGCTTTTTTGGGGGCATGCTATATTGTGTCCATGGTACGGAATGCGTTTTCAAAGCACCCATCATCTCAAGTATATGCACCCTCCTCTATTGTGAACTGTCCTACAGCATCTGCTTATTATAATGCCAAAGATGTGCTCATGCGTCATATTATCAACATATAGGGCAAATATGCAAGGGGCATACTGCATCACAATGCCAAAGGTTGGAACAAGCGTTTCCACTGGGGTCGACACCGTATAAACAATGACGTGAATGAATGATGAGCACTCTATGAGGCTTGAAAGGCCAAGCGGACCGTATGGCTGGACGGTAGAGGCATATATCATATATATATATATATATGTGTGTGTGTGGGTGAACGGAGTACTCTAAATGAAGCCGATTGCTTCTCGTGTTTCATCAGGAAATCGATTGCGAATTTCGTCTCTGTCAAAGGCCGTCCGTTCCGCCCGAACATTTCGCACATTCGTCCAACTATGATTTCTATCGCAGAGCGTCCAGTGCTGCCGAAAGTCAGAACGTCGAAAACATTTTCACCACTTATTCGTAATATGTGCATTGACCACCCTTGAAGCGACACGAAGTTTCTGTCAATTGCATCGGCGTGTCGTTTACGATCACCTGCCGAGCACAGCACCGAATTCTCTGTACAGTGGACATGGATGTCTATCTTTCGAGTTCTCGTTAATAACGCAACGTTCCGGCGACGGCTGAGGCGACAGCACCATCGCAGTAGCCAGGAACAAGCAACTTTGATAAATCGACCGGGATATGTCCCAGGATAACAGACACAAACCTCACCTCGTTTTCCTGTTGCTGCCTCTGCTGTGTCAGTCGAAATCCGTACACCACTAGATGTGCTGGGATTGCAAGTTGGATCTGGTTTGACTACCAGTGGCGACATTTCCGTTTCACGGAGAAACTCTAAAATAACAAATACCGCTAACGTGTGCAGCAAGTACAATCATCACTTTGAGACACAATCGATTTGGTACTGTCTGGTCTATTTCAGGCGGTGAGCTACATGCAAGCAACCATGGTCAACCTGGCTATGATGCTGCGTCAAATGTTATTGAAGTTCTCCCAACGAACACAATACCGGCGAACGATCGAATATTTATGACGAATATTTGAATACCTTCAACTAGTTCATCGATGAACATGACAACCGTACGTTGTTAGAAAACGGCCCAAGTACAGATTCATGATCAGCTTCGAATTCGGCCAAGTCTATAATATGGGTGTACAGACCATCACAACTGGGCAAGAGGCAGTCTTAAAACGAGCTTTTTTCCTCAATAGTTCTTCGTTCGTGTCCCTGCCAAGGATATTACCCCGGATATAGCCTCCCAATGTCGCTCTACATTTCGAACGTTTCAGGTAGATACAACAGTGTGGATTCCGTTCGTGAAACTCGGCTTCCTTGTAAACCGGACAGCTGTTTAGTAACAACGAAAAATGAGACGACAAACGAGAGCAAACACCACTCACACAGTGTTCCACCTCCGCAGTACGGGGTGCGTGTCACACATCTATAGATATTTATATTTGTAATTCGGTTTACACCTTGTATGGTCCTAGCGGTGGACTGGTAGATGGCGAGGGACGGATGGCTTAGGATCAAATCCTGCCGAACAAAGAGTATTTTTGAATTTTTTTTATCATCGTTCGCTAACTTGTGGATTCTGGTGGCCAGGTACCACAAGTTAACGTTGAGTGTAGGTGGCCCCGGGAGGCGTTCCTAGTGATACTTAAACAAAGGCTAAGTACCAAGGCCTCTTACACAGGGAACGGGTCAACGTTTTCTTTCATAGATACGATCAAAACGATACAAACTGCGACTGATTTTATTTCACTCGTTAATGCATCTACTCCTAGTTGGCATCTACGTAACAAATTCATTCATTCAGTTACTTTCGGTGAAGGTCACTAATAATGAAAACCATTCACAACGGGAGATGCACAACGAAAGTGATATCACAGCAACAAAACACCAATGATTTTAATTATTTAAGTTTGTCAAGGCTAAGTACCTAATTAATGATGCAACCACAAGATACTGTCCACGCAGAATTTGTCATTATTATTATTAACGGATACAAAAAGTAACATAGAGCGATGTATCGACGAAACTAATAGCTGCTTTCTTAGCCAGCCTCCACTACCCAATGTTCCGGCCATCCGTAATAGAAGTACTGTGTGTGTTAGGCCTCCCGGGTAAATGGTTATTTTATTCACTCGTTTATTTATACTTTTCTATATACAGTTCGAGTAATTCTCTTTGAATTTCGTTAATAGTTGTGTGGTATTATACACGCGCCCCGCAAATATTAACAGCTTACTGAATAGCTTTGTTAAGGTCATCCATATCTTATTGTGTAATTTCGTGTTTATGCAGTCACTTTTTTTGAATATATATATATAAACATATCACAGAGCAATCACATATGTTACTTTACCGTTAATCCCTCTAACAAATCCAATCGATATCGCTCCGATCACAATTCACTCACTCAGTCGTATGGCTTATTCCTTTGTTAGCAAAACCCTTCAATTAGAATACAGTAATATTAGTTTACTAAAAACTAGTGTGATGCTAGCGTGACATAGAAATAGTTACATACTTAGACGATCATATACACGATTGGCTGGTTTACAATTACATTAAACACGACTTCTTTAAACTGCTAGTACTATTACTGCTACGTCTCGGTTGGAGCTACCGTGACGTTTTGTGTATTTATTACAGCTAATTTTACGGATACTTCTGCCAATAGCCGTGCTATCTGACTGGCGGACAGAAGTTACGGGGATTGAACCCAAGAATTTTCATCACCTTGCATATATGAATAGCTTAACACCGTCCTAGCTTAATATTAGACACGTGCTGGCTTATGACGCCAATCAAGTCAATTCCTCCACAATTAACATCAACGAATTAATATCAAGCATTCGCAATAGATCCCACAGACTGCAGTTGCTCGAGTGACTTCACTCAATAGGCATTCTTGCCAAGCACTGACTGACGACTTGTTGTGCTGCTCTCGAGATTTTCGTAGCGTTAGCGTGATGAGTAGTGTTGAAATTGGGAATCTCCGACCCGGACGAAAATTGACGACGCATAGCAGCCCGCAGTGTAAAATACACTGAAGCTTTATCACCGTCCACGATTAAGTCCTTTTCCTCTTTGGAAGGCTCAGGAAGAAATCCTAGAAACGCCAAATATAGTCGAAGTCTGCAATATTGAAAAAGCCATTAATGGACAGTCACAATTTAAATGGAAAACAACGGATGAAGCACGAATCGCAAAAACCGACTGCTTTATATCGAAAGTCAACTCCAACGGACGGTCTCATCAAGAGAATCAACCCGTAACTGGGATAGTCGTATCCCTAATCGACCGAGCGAGACGGGAAAACCTGCAACTGTGTCTTAATCAAACCAGGTGTAATGAGGTATTCAAATAAATATTACGCACGCATTTACATGAGTAACATCGGTTGATGTCGTCGAAACCTCGCCCTAGAGCACTTGCTTGAAGTTTAAGATCACGCGTTCAAGAGCAAAGCCTCCCATTCAACACTCGGAACATATTTCATTCAAGTTCTTCAATTGTAGCCAAATGTAGCTTGCCCGCCCTACCTACCTCTTGCTACCGGCTAATTGAATGTAATTGCGTTTCCAACGCGCATTCGAGTTGTGTTCACTTACTCGCAACCGATGCTTGGAAGGTCTAGGTCCTCGTTACAAATCGCTTTTCTAACCGATACTGAATTAGCCAGTACTAAGGCAAAGCCACTGATTCGTTTAGGCTGCACTGACCCGTTGTTCCGCCACCCGAGTTGGTCGGACAGTGCCATGGGTATGACTATGTTGCCTTTGTTAATAGGTTTAGCCTTTTCTTTAACGTCACAAAACTTTCTGCTCGTTTGGAAAATGTCGTTATCCAGCTTTCTTGCCTCAATCACATCACTCAGCTGCGAGACGAGATTCGATACGAAAGAGGGCGAATATATGAAGCTGATGGAAGTCGCTGAGAGGTCAGCCGACCCTTGGAGACGAGCTATGGACTTGCACCACGTTGCTGTGATAGTGAGATTCAAGAGAAATAAAGCCTTCGAAAGTGAACAATATACACCGCTGTTTTTCGCCCAATACGGTATCAGTGTTCGCCCTTGTACACTGCTGGCTGACGGACAATCGTTAAACGACACGCAATTATCTGTGGTCACCAAGTAAGCCACTCGTAAAAAGCGGTCATCATAAACACGACCAGTTTTCTTTTCGGCAATCCTCTTGCTGAGGACTTTCATGATATCTGGGCTATTTTTGTATAACGATGTCAGTCGATTTCGTACGGCAACACCTTGTAATGACTTGTTGAAGTCGGACACAGTTACAGTACCGTCGAGCTTCAGGTCAACTTTGCCGTCCTCTCCTAACACCCCGTAAGCGAGCATCAGCGGATAGAGCAGTCTTGATAGCTTCGGAAATTCTGCTAAAGTACTTAATATCGAAGGGCTATGTTTCTCCAAGTCTTGAGTAGTGGACGGGTGGCCGATCTCACTTCCATTAAGAATTTCCATTAGATTCGCCATAGCAATAGTACAGTTATCTGCATCAAAAAAAAGACGATGATTGCTAGCAGGTTAGAAAAATCATTCGCTCATGATGATACATGTGTCCTTATAGGAAACTCCGGTATTTTTAGGTTTACCTGATTAAGCTGTTCGGTTTCTACCTTCGTCGGGCCTAGTGTAACGGTGCGCTGCTGTCCGCAACCAACAATGTGTCCCATACAAGCGTTGATGAGAGAACTGGTACTGCAATATGATTGCTAATACAATCTTTCGACATCATATTGCAGTATTCGCAATGATGAAAGTGATGATTACAAAATGCTAGCGAAGAAACTAGAGGGTGATAAGTTTATATCCACTGTATTCACACTTCTCCTGTAGACAGCTGATATGTAAATATGTTTGCTTACCTTTTGTTAGCAAGCAGTACCCATTAAAGAACAGAGTTTGCCCCAAGCCGCGCTTGGGTGCAACGCACGTCTTCGAGCAGAACACTCTCCCCCTGTCTACATAGCCCGAAAGGCATGGATAAAGAGTCATCAAGCGTTTGCAATACTGATCGCGTACGCACTCCTGCTCGGTGTCTGGCGTCAGTCCTACGAATCCGTCCGATACGCCGCTACCTGCAGGTTAAATCGACGTAATGTTGAGGACAATAGAACAACACCACAACCAAGCGTTCGGCCTGGAAAACGACCATGTCGAAATTTCACTAGCGAGACGTTTCTCAAGACGTATTTGCTTACTTGCCCTTAAACTGCTGCCCGTGTTGACTCTGATCAGTGGACGCGACACTTGGAAAGGGATGATACTTATAGTTACCGAAAAAAAGGTAGAACTCGGGGGTACCTTTTCTCACCAGTTTTCGTTCCTCCCTTCGCTGATATACACATTGCTACCGACATTGTGTGGGCTATGGCGTTCGCAATATACTCCCGCTGGTTATTACTCAGAAAAGCATTTTTGTAAGATCTTTACACGTGTATCTCACACACATCAGTGTGTAGTATCGCTGCTGATGAAATCCCGAACTGGGTAGTAGTACAAAAATACATAGCACCGGAAGCAGATCAGAACGAACACCGGGAGGTAAAGACAAACTTGGTAAACTGCTACCAAGGTTCACTGAGTATTCCCCTGGTTAATAGGGGGCATCATGGAACTCACCGATAGTTCGATAAACATCCCAGTGTCGTAGTAAACTTCAAGGCGTCTAAAAATTAACGATGTGGGTATCATGCAGATATATTTGGTCAAGATTTGAAGAGAGTAAATAAACGATTTTGTCGATCCTATTTAGTTTTTTAAACGTCACGTTCGGGATTTTATGATGTCAGATACAAGTGTAAAGAAGCTCAAACAATTATTCCTTTTACCGATTAAACTTAAAACGAGAATTTTGTTTTATAAATAGTTGACTTTCATAAAAAGCAAATTTTCCCAATTGCGAACGCCCTCTAGATACTAACCCGCTCTTTTAGTAGTCTCGTTATCAAGAAATCCAGTGTGCTTCCATTTTGCACAAAACTTCATACATTAAATTTGTAAACTGGATCACTAGTTATCTAGTACAATATGGTCAGCTCAGCGTATACCTTTTTTGTCTACATTTTAGACAAACAGATATCTGTACTTATCTAATTGTGGATGCAGGATTAAGAAATTGCTGGTAGAGTGTATCTTCCTTACGCTGACATGAGAAGTGTTTGAGGGTTGCGGGGTTTGAATCCTTGCAGAAGACTGGATTCGATGTCTTAACAGTACAGACATACTTTAGGATCTCGGCACAGGTCACGGTGCAGATTGTATCCGTCGCCTTTTCCTCTAAATGCACACGGTTGTAAAAATTAAAGCCACGTTAACGTGTACCTGAGCATAAACTAATCCTACAGCTCAGAGGTCACTTCTGCTACAAGTGCTTGTAGGAAGGTATATTTACGCGAGACCTTACACAGGGCTCAATGGAGGCCGAGTACAACATCTTCAATCCCAGCTGCAAAATCTAGAATAGTGCTAGAATAATCCATCATCAGCGTGGAATCTTGGAAACCACATTTGAAAACATCTTTCTATGAAATTGTTTACAAGCATAGAGGTATGGATCAGTTAACTGCTTGCAAAACTAACCCACATTTGAAATTAGCAGCACGTGATAAGTCATTAAGTGGTCTTGCAGCACGTCATGCATTTTTTTATGAAGTCCATTTCTAACCCTATGAGCAACTTACGTCAACTAAACTGTCCCCTCGCGTTCAATGATCAATTCTATAACGAAATTCTAGTTTATGTTTACCAATTTATCTGGCTCTATGTTTTTAAATTTCGATCGTCCACAAACTAAAATCTTCAATATGATTCCTCAAATTCCACCGCTATACAATTTTAGGCATTTCAAGACTTTCGTATACCTTTTGTGAAATTCTGAGGTCTCGAATGTTATGAATAAATCGAAGACCAAATCCATACCAAATACATATTATATATAAGATACCGCCAAATACGTACTATATATATATATATATATGTATATATATATATATATAATGTATATATATATATATAATGTATATATATATATGGTACGTATTTGGCGGTATCTTAAATATAATATAATACGTATTTGGTCTTCGATTTATATATATATATATATATGATACGTAAAGGTAAAGGTTTATCGAAGCAGCTGCAATTTTACAATGCTTAATTTCTCTCGTATATTATATGTATATATCTTATATATTATTTTTAATATCGCAATTGTACATATATCAATTGCGATATTAAAAATAATCACTAACTCTGATGTTTGACTTTCCACAGAAGCGGTTTGTAGACATGGGAAAGTTTTGAGCCTTCATCTCTGCCTTAAAATTGCATATGTGAAATTATAGGGGTATAGTGTATATACAGTATACAATGTATTCTAATTATGCAGCGTTCAGCAATGCATGCAATATAGGTGTGCTGCTAATGTCCCGAAAACGAATGCTATTACTCACTACATCTTTCGTTGTAGATGAACGTCACGAACGCGAAAACATCTCGAAAACAGTGCGACATATAGCATACTCCATCGGGGCAAAATCCAGAAGGATCATAATTGCATTGGTATTGACATCCTCCCATGTGGAGCTCTTGTCCGATTTTGCATTTACAATGAGGTTTAAACCATAGCCTGGAGCAGGTTGCATTGCTCTTAGCGCATGCGGCTTCCTCTTCATCGGAACATGCTGTCGATGCCCCCAGTACGACTAAGAAAATCATCCAGATGGGAGCGTCAGGTGCAAATGGAGAAAAGTCGAGAGAAAGAGAGGCGCGCTTAGTGATGTTGTCCAACATTCAAAAAGCCCGCGATTAACGAGAAAGCACGTCAGACAGCGAGGGTATAAATAAATCATAGCCTGTCTTCACCACCCTGTCGTGCCAACACCGAAGGTACCGCAAGGGAAACAGTACGTCTGTGGAACCATCTGAAGGGGTCCCTCCTAGACAGGCAGGGTCATAGAATATGCAAAGGACGTATTCTAGTAGAAATGCTGCTGAAGAAGCAATATGCGGCAAAGTACAGCGGATACGTGCTAGATGGATGCGCAACAAGAGCTAGTTAACACTGTATACTTGGCCTAGCGTTTCCGACTTCTTGCGTTCGATTGCTCCCGAGCTTGGCTCATTTCTTCATTTACCTTTAGAATTATTTTCAGAGCCTCAGGCGCATACATTGCTCAACTCTGGGGGGGCAAGGGCAACCGTGTCTTTTTTGAAAACCGCATTTTATTTTAGCAATCGCATTTTATTTTAGCAATAAGTCGTATTCGCTAATGTATTTAGCTTTACCCCGGTAGAACGCGATGTCAGATGGGCGAGTTGCTACGACTTGTTCTACAGTTGTACGACCTGTACTTAGTACCGCTGTTATGTTCACTCTGTGGGGCGTCGCCTAATCGTTTATCCGAGCTGACTTATCAGATCACTATGCCAAGAAAGGTATTTTCTCTGGGAAAGGTATTTTCAATCAAATGTATTGTGAAACTAAATTAGTGGTGAACGGTAACGGTAAGGTAAAGCTTTATTGGTTTATTAAAGGAGCTACAATTGCAATGCTCACAATGCTTAAGCTCTCTTATATGTCACGCAGCGGGGCTCGAACCCTGAAACTGAATTGTAGCCGACAACACGAAAAAAAGTGTCCATAGTGATGACTGGGAGGAAAATTAGAGAACTGGGAGAAAAACCAACAATAGCTCACAATTAGCGAGTCCAACACCTGTGGCTAGCATAAAAACATATTCGTCATCGTGGGTGAAACTATTTTGGCTGGGGCATGCTCGCATATGTCAGTTTAGGTTTTTTTTTTATTATTATTTATGAGGAAAGACGGAAATACCTACAGTTTAGGTTGCACTTACCCACAGCAATGCCGACCATCAAAAAGATGCCGCACAGCACTCCCACACTCACAAGTATGATCTTCTTGTGCGGAGGCTTAGGACTGTCCTTGACGAACAAATATTCCTCCTTTTGTTGAGGTTGGAATAACTCCTGGTTCTTTTCTATGAATTGTATCCGACTATCCAGATCCGTCAAATCGCGAAACAGATTCCCTTCCTTCGCGCCTCCAGTCTCCGCGAGAGTGCTGGTAGGAGACTCCTTTTGATCGAGTGCAGTGGTCTGCTTCGTCTCATCCACTTCGTCTCCCGTGGTCTCAGCCACTGGCTCGTTTGAGCCGGGCATTTTTTAAGAATCTTTGGACGTTTATTGGATGTCATTTACGAGCATCGCGAACCGATTATGTGCGCCGACGTTAACTTCGCACCACGAAGCAAGCTAACAGGACAATGGCCCCAGCTGTAAACTTTAGGGTGTCAAGAGGACTCTGGATTCATAAGACCCCCCTCTTCTATGATTAGCAGCTTCGTCATTTATAGAGAAAGACATGCATTGCAAACTGCATTCTGTGACTGATACCGGTATTTACAATGACGGGCACGCTTGCCTTTGCGATAACATTCACGGACAGTGGTAAGCACAAGGTACGGGACGTTACCGTGCGTCTTCTGCTCCTTCGTGGTAAGAAGAAAATTATCCGTGAGAAACTTCTCAAATCAGGCGTATGTTTCAACTGAACCTTTGCGTTTTCGTAGTGTCGTTGCAAATGCATGAGAACTCACAGGCTCACCGGCTGTAACACAGTCGCTCTTAGTATAACCGACCAGTAACCGAGATTTCCATAGACGTTATCTTATTTATCTTCACGAAATATGCTTAAGCGCAAACCACGAAACGAAGGGAGCAGTGTATACAACACCGCGTCGCACGCTAGAGCAGCCAAATAGAAATCGCTCAAGACGCCGACTTCCCGATAGTTTTGAAGGGTGGACACCTGCTGTTCTATGGTGATGGCGTCGTTATTGCTCTCAAGGAGTTGTATATTCCACCCGCAACAATATCGAGTTAGACTTTAAAAGATATGTTGTCAGCAATGATTTAGTGACAATTTTTTCAAAGAGCAAGGGAATATAAAATGTCGAAACGTCGACTGTGAACAGGGACTTATAACTATTGGTAAAGCTTAGACTATCTGTGCTTTGTCCTCCAGAAGAAAATGAATTCTTAAGAATCAGGACTTCTCGCTGATAAGCCATCGCCAACCGTTCATACACGTTCAGTTATTTTGTCATCTTCAGTTTCAATAGCCTCTTATACAGATACAAGAGCAATACATCCATCGTCATTGAGCCCGCTAAGTTCGAGCCGAGATAGTAACGAGGCGTCGTCCGCACAAATCGTTGTTTTACAGGTGCCACCCGCTGAGACCTTAAAGGATATTAAGTTAATAAATACGATGAACACATAGGGCCCTAGCACCGAACATCATTGGGGCGTTCCGATGTGTGCTTGCTCCCTTGACGATAATAGATGAGCGAATAATAGATTAGCGAAACTCACCGGACCACGAAGCTGCGTTCAACACTTATACCGATCGCATATATAATAATCTATTCGTACGATTAAGTCAATAGATTAACGTTAACCTGCGTTCTATTTAAAGGATCCCAGGGTAATGCGTAAGTACGGCGCAATTGTACGAAGATGGGCAACGTCCCCGTGCATTTCTCCAACGACGTCGGATGTCTAGGTGTTACTTTCTCTTAATGCGATAAAGGAAAAGCTCACCTTAAAGTGGTTTTGCAAAAAATGCAAGTACGACATCGACCTGCTTCTTGTACATTTTGTATAAGGCATTATTATTTGAGCCTTCGATCTCATACGGAGGCACAATGTGGACCTCGAATACAATTAGATCTGCTACGGGGATTGCCAAAGACGAAGAAAGTGTGTTAAGTCCGTTCTCATATCAGATTGGTCTACTGATCTTTTTGACGCATGTTAAGGATATGACTATACTTGATCTCATCTTGAGGCCGGATCCTGGCCTATGGGGTATTACCAACTTTCGAGCGCATGAATAAACCAAAATCTGTACACAGAAGACACATTGCATATATACGGTGGTGTGAACAAATAGAAATATGCTAGTGATTAATGAATGGCGTTCTCGTGGTGAAACGCGCAATCGTGCTTGCATAGTGTGATAATAGGTTGAAGCTGTTATAATATGTAGGAAGTCGAACACATTTATCAAACGGATATGTAGAAAGTGTCCGCGGATACTGTCTATAATAAGACACCGACTTAACCAGCGATAATATATTTGGAGACTTAACTTGATCCCGAACTACCTGAAGCGGGCAGTGCGTACGAAATCATAAGTTAGGTTCCAACAACCTCATTGTCAACGATTTGGATAGAACGGCATATGGCAATTAGACTAATTAGAATTCCTACACCTGAATATTTGTAACCCTGCGAATACAAAGGGAATACAACATAGTGGAGCAGGTTGAAGGTGACTTCGGTGCTTGGATGTGTCATTCCACCACCGTCGCCTCGGTGTGTCTACTCGCTATACAATCCGATAGCGTACGAAGAGATTTCCTCGGCTCTTTCAGGATTTCCCTCCCTTCCAAGTGACGATAAATCAATATCGCTCGAGGTATCGCTCGCCATCCGTAGCCGTAGTCGTTAGCTCAACTTCGCATCTGGTCGTCGCCGATCCGCCTTCACCGAGGACTGGCCACTTTGCGGTAAGAAATATCCGTATCCTCTCGTCCATTGCCAGGATGCTATCACTGCTGTCCTACCATGCATTATAGGCATTCGCCTGTAGAACACGTGCTGCATGCTATTCCAACTCACTCAGAGATTGAAAGAACGATACTCGTTCTTTACTTCCAATAAAAATGTGACAACACCACCTATCGTATTGAATGACCTACTTTGACCTTTTGCGCGCCGATAATGGACGGCAGAACTCTGCCCTCTCCCTTCCTCTGCCTTTCTATTACCAAGCCATAATGGTGGTGCTTTGAAAATGTGTAGACGGTTTCCACGTTCGACGCCTATTTTGTGGCATTCACCTTTCCGGGTCACAGGTTTGTGGGTCCAGGGTGGTCGCGACCGACGATATACGCTCGTTCAAATGTATTCCTTATGGTTCTCTCACCGTATTTCTTCCATGAAGTGTCAGGAGTGTGACTCGCGAGAATATATAGGCGTAAGTCAGTCCGGCCTACTGACGCAAACATATGCCTATCATATTGGTATTGACAATTAAATAAGGTAAATAGACACTATTACCGTCTATTTGATTCAGGAACTTAATGTCATCGTGCCAGTTCCTATATAAATATATAGACCGCTTATGAAGAAAGCTGCCTCTTGCTAGTGGTAATGGATTTGCTTATAATATCACTACGAAACAGCGACGCCGGTCATTTTTTCCATGGTGTCCAAACACGATACGTTTGCCAATAAATAAAAATCAATAAAACGAAAGGTAGGTAACGCTCCACGGAGTGGTCATAGCAGAGTTGGGAAGATATCTTAATATCAGCCAAGAGACACCGTATGTGTAAACAATTAGCATTCGCTAATAAACGAACGGTGTCGTCCATGCAGATATACCCGGCAGGCATTGAAACGTTGCCGTAACGATTTCAAGGGACCAAACGACCAATAGCAGGATAACTAGACAAGCAACAATGGCAGACATCAGCCGTATGAACTCACTTACCATCATTGCAACTGTGCGCCCTTTTACAGACTATTGACGCTCAAAGCAACAAGTGCTAGAGCACTACACGTGTGGTATGACCGCGCTCTCATGTCTACGGACCCACGATGCCTACCGAAACTTAGCCCCTTCAGCACGCATTAACGCTACATACAAACGTAGTGTTGTACACTAATACCAAAAACATTATAGAGAGAATAAGATAAGAAGAACATAGAAGCGGCAACATTTACGTTGGCTGGACTTAAAGTCCAAGCTATTTTAATTTGACATCCAGCTGTAAGCCCTGTGGGATGTCAACCTATGCTTGGAATTTATTATACATGAGATGCGCTTGCTATATATATATATATATATATAATATATTTCTATGTTTTATTATGTTTAAAACAAACAAAGACACGATGTGCGTGTGTTTAAAGACAGAGAAAAATAAAATCGAAAGGAAACCGTGATTCTTCGGAAATGATAAAAAATTGAAAAAAAATTTACATTTCTGAGGTCGTCGTTACCCCTGGTCTTTAACATGCACTGTAGGGTTTTTTTTCTACTTTCAGTATTTAAAGAAGGCATTTGCTACGTTCGAAAGCAAGACGTCATTTTGGAAATATCTATTATAACACTTGGTAAGTGTTAGTCACACATGATGTACGGGGCTGAAACTTCTCCATGTGAAGTTTGTGTAACATGTATAGAGTAGACTCATTTGATTCAAATGAAGTTGAAGCTCAATGAGTTCGGTACTCGCATTCGGCATTCATGGGTCATCCTAATACATACACACAGATGATTATTGCAAAGAGAAAACCGGCCTCTCGATGCTAAATCAATTCTCATTTTTCGAGCGTCTGATACATATTTGCGATGAGCCACAGAGGAATGAGGCAAAAAGTACCCTTCATAGATATATATATATATATATATATAGATAAAAGGATCCCTGTATACATTGCTGTTGTTCAATCGAACCAAGGCAGCATAATATAACAGATGCGCACTATGGCCTTTAAGAAGATATATATATCACGTAAAATACCACGTGGATGCTAACGCGAGTGGGTGAGCCAATCAATCCGTGTTGTTTCTTCTTTAAGAGAGTCGCTCTACTGTTTTCTACTTCGCCATGACATATACCTACTCAACATGGGTGATTAAAATAACGAAAGTAAATATAGCATTCACTCGTATCGTGCTAAATAACCGACGGTGTGTACTGATAGCTAGCCGGGACCTGTCTCGCCCGAAGAAATTTCATTGGCCATAGTACGAGCATATAGTACACATAAGAGATGAGCCACATCGCGATGAGGATCATAGTGGTCACAATATTGGTACGGTTAATAATATCGGTGGGCAGTTTCGTGACAGCAAACACATTGAAGATGAACAATCGTGTTGAAAAGTCCACGAGATCGACTACCCCCAAGGGCGCCTCGATCTGATAAAAGCAGTATAGTGTTGGAGTGAGTGCAAATAGAGTTAAGCTCTGAAAGCCCTCGCAAATATTATAGATGAACGTTTTGCACATGAAGCTACTTTTCGTGGGACATAATGACTTATCTGAGGTTAGAACGTATGATGTTCCGATCAGAAATATCAGAGTAGCTATTGATATGAAAAACGAACATTGACATAGTGTACAAATGAGTAAACCTAATCGAGCAATTAAATTGAAAATGACAAAGACGAGCAGTAACAGCTTGGTTGTTAATCGCTGCATTTGCTCATACGAACTGTTGCTCGCCCGAAGACTCACGCAAGCCCAACACACCGATATAAAGCTGAGAGCAGCCGACGTCCACTTCACAGACCGAAAGCTGACATCGACCACAGACTGAAAGCTCTCGATAGGAGGATCGGAAGTCAGCTCATTTTGCTGAATGTACATCATCAACAGAAACTGGGGTAGTTGCTCGATGATGAACTCAGCGGTAACTCCACACATGCGTTGTTGTTCAACTTCTATCACTTTATCGGTTACGTAGACAATTTGCTCTAATTCTTCAAGGTCAGAATCAG
Organism: Stratiolaelaps scimitus; assembly: GCA_019614645.1. NCBI lineage: Eukaryota > Metazoa > Arthropoda > Arachnida > Mesostigmata > Laelapidae > Stratiolaelaps > Stratiolaelaps scimitus. The sequence goes on from JABWDB010000017.1 coordinate 16,079, forward strand.
GAAGCGCGGGTTGAGGTTGGCAGCCTAAGGCGGCGGTCGCTTTCGATTTTCCGTACAGTTGCCACCAGAGCTTGACGATGGTGCAGGCCTTCACAATAGAAAAAATAGGCAGAACCAGGTACAGGAGGTGCACTTTCGTTTCGCTTGGAGCAAACAGCCATCCGTATAGGCCACAGACAAATCCCGCTGTGTGCACGAACGCCAACGTGCTAGCTCCAATGAACGGTTTTCCTGTTACGAAATGCCCAACAATGGCTGCATAGTCTACGATTAAGTCGAACGTATTGAGCACTACTCCGAACAAGATGATAAGGTAAATGTTTGGAAAGCACGCGCGAACCATGTCTGTAACACGGAGAAACACTTGCTTAGATTGATTCCTGAGCGCCTGCAGCTGGCTATCCACAATGGTCATGTCGGAGGCAGGTGTCAACAAGAGCGTTGTCACCACCTCTGCTAGTGTGCCGCACAAATCATTATCGTTCGGCCAATGTTGGAACTTTCGCGAAGTCTTTTCCAAAATAGCCAGTGCGGATTCTTCGAGCTGCTTGAAGTCGCCCTCATGGGAGATTTCGTCGTAGCATATCTTTTGAAACGGATCGCTCTGAATACACTGCAGCGCTATCTGGATGGCTTGTACTACTCTGATGGTTTTCCTTATCTCGGTAGAAAAGGGATCTAGTTGTTCTGCTGAGTCATACTCCGACTCGCTTTCATCCTTTGGAAGCTCAGAGTCATCAGTTGAATCGAGCTTCTCCCTTTGCGCGCAAAGATGTCCCTGCTTGGCGGGCGGTTGGCTTACGGCGTGAGCGGTCATCGTGTTAGGTAGTTAGCAAAGATATGCCGTTGCCGTATCAGCAGATACACAGTCCCACTGAATGAGAAAGATACCTGCTAATATAATAGCAAGGGACAAGAGCTTATGCGAGTGACAGATAACTATTCATCTAAAGATGTCTTGTAACCACTAACCATGGGCTAATGAAGGGTTCAGCCAGATGTGACATGCTCCAGCAACCGATTTCAACCGAGACACGTTTGACGTTTCTCACGGTTGACGTATTGGTCACATTTGATCGCCATCTCTCTTAGCGTCTACGCGTAATCTCGACAAGCTTCAAGCCGGATACGTTGCCCTGCCTTCGAGTTTCTGCAGCATACTTAAATCTCCCTCGTTGCTCTCCCAAGCTCTCACTATATTGTGGTCTGGAGAGAGAGAGATGGATATCGATACTACAACTGCAGACAAAATTGGACACGTGGATCTTGGGATTTCCCCACACGCGTCGGTTTTCTTTCTCGGTCTTTACCATCGCGTTCCAATCGACATCTCCACAAGTTTGCACAAGTCTCACCGCGGTCTACTATTTATGTCAATCACTAGCGCCGCAACTTGTTGTCGTTCGTATCCAACCTGCTCTGCCCTTCGCCTGCCTACGCCCGTGCGAACAAATGAACTTATTTTTGATGATACTATCCAAGCTCCGTCCCACCATGGATAGGTGACGAGACCCTTTCCATTGGGCGTCATCTCTGCTATGAATGCTTGTCGATCATATAAGTTTGAATTGAATTAGGATCAACCTTGTCTTTGGCAGCTGTCGAAAGCGTGCAATGGCATTTGATATCCATGCGTCACTTGCCATACTACCTTACGCGTTGTGGCACAATACTTTCATCCTGACGAAATAATAGCAAATTGCAGAGGGCAACTCTACGAATGAGCAATGACAATGAATAATGTTAGTGCTCCGCGAAAAGTAGCTACACATCGTTTGGTAAAGGTTGAGCGTTTCAAGTACAATTTAAAAAAAAACGCTATCAAAAAGGAATCATATTTGGAACCGTAAGATACTTGACCGTTAGGGTGAGGGATAAGGTGAACGGGTTTGAATATTGCTCAGTACTTTCATAATGAGGTCCATGATCCACAATATATCCACAATATCATGTGCTCACATGACGTCTAAAGGGAAGTCAAGAAAGGTAGCATCCTTGCCTGCTCTACAAGAGACATATATATATATATATATATCAGCGGAGTAGCTTGGACAGCTACGTCTCTGGCTGCAAACAGCCAGAAGCCGCAGGTTCGAGTCCCCTCTGCGTGACATGTGAGAGAACTTAAACACTGTAAAGTTGCAGTTTTTTTGATAAACTAATAAAACAAACCAGTATATGAAACGAATGTGCATGCAAGTAAGTTTATGCTTAATATGAAAAGCACTCAGTGCGACGATAGTTCTACTTCGAAGACGTGTAATTCGGATTCCCAGCAAAACACACTTTCTTTCTACGTTTCACTTTATGGTATAATGAAGTTCATCATTTACTCACACGGTATTCTGTCATCCATACCTAGGTACCTAATAAAATGGTATAACAGTGGGCAACGGTAAAAGCAGTAAACAGTAAACCATATTGGGTCAGCTCGCGTAAACAGGGCACATACAGCTCTAAGAATAAACATGTTTAGTATTGCTGGTGGACAAGCTGGGCTAAGTGCCATTGATGGAGTGTGCTTCCTTCAGCGTGATATTTGGCGGAAATATTATTGCAATAACACATAAACAGTTCGAGTTGGGCACGTAGACCTCTGTTCTATACATAACATGGTGAAACCTGTGTATTGCGGAACGAGTTACAATGTGCCGGTATGTTTTGAGTGATCCTCTCGATTTATCGTTATTCATTGCACCTGTATTGTAAAATTCCCGGTCGATATCGGTCATCTTTTTTGCCCACATTCTAACGAATTCTGAGTAAGCTAGCGACACTGGTAGCTTAAAGCGACGCCTCAGGTCTTGAATAAACAAGGGAGTGTCGCCAAGGAGGTAGACTTATCTATTCCGCGCCGAAGAGTATGACCTCATAACGCGTTTCAGAAATGCAGACTGGAAGTTATTGACAACTTCAGGCCGGTTTCGCCCAGGTGCAGCGGATCGAAAGCGGTGATGTACCTCGGCCCGGCGACACTTCACGGCTTCTGTCTAGTCCATATTGATCGTCAGTTCGTCTTCTTTTACGTATCCAGACAACCTCGTAAGTGCTTGCTGAACATGAAAGCGACTCTTACAAAAACGACATGGTCCTCTGCGTATAGCATCGTGTTCGAATGCTGAGTCGTTCTCTTTACTCGGGCCGGGAGATCGCTTAGCAGCATCGAGATTAACAGTGGACTCAACGCGTCACACCAGCGGTTTGAGCGTAGGGTGGCGGAAGGGACACTCCGTCATCGATCTTCACTGAATTCTCCGGTAAAATGGCCACCATAAGCTGCAGCAGCATGTTCGGCGAAACTGCACACATTGTTAGTTTGTAAAAGATTTCGTCCCGCGGAGCCTAATCGAACGCCGACTTGAAATCTAGCTGCGTAGAGAACTTGCCCCTTTGCCGAACGACGCGATGTACCTGTTGGGGTAGGATGCTGGACGCCGTGATGGTAGAGTGTCCTGGGCTAAATCTCTCACAGTTACTCGTCCGGTATGCAAGAGTAAACCAGAACAGTAAACCGTACCTACTCGTGAAGTGCTTTATTATTGAGGTCGAGAGGATTCGACAGCTGGATGTCCTCTATGAAGAGCCACCTGTGGGGTTCCTTGGTCGTCTGCCATACCAGCTTCTCTTCCTCATGCTCAAGGTACTGAGCGATTGAATCGATCTATCTTTACCACCCTAAGCACGTTTAGGCACACAGGAAAAATCAAATCGAGCAAATGCATGCAACAGACGGGTGTTGTCCATGTTATCGAGCATTGGGACTCGATGCTCACCAGCTGGCGCACTCGGGCCCATCAGTTCAGACGGTGTAGCATGCGCTCCAGTCGTGCTGAATAATTCGCGGCGTCGTCTGCTCGCCGGACGGAGGCGTTCTCACCCGCAGAATTTTCATCGGCCATATTACGAGTACATAGTACAGATATGAGACGAGCCACATCATGATAAGCATAGCGGACACTACCTGGGGATTAACGGGGGGTCGCACAATGGCAAACCCATTATATACCATCAACCGCAGTGAGAAGTCGACGAGATCTGCGACCCAAGGCCGTCGACACACCCGAGTGCAGTAGCCAAATACGGCTGGCGTCAGAGCGAAACGCAGTGAATCCTGTAGACGCTTGTGAAAGCGATACGTCAAAAGCCATAGCGAGCACGGGCTACAGCACACGCGTGACGAGAGTCCCCTGAGAAACGCCGAAGCTCCAATGAGGTAGATCACAGTGGACACCGATACGACCAGTGGGCACTGGCACAATGTAAACGCGAACAAACCCAAACGAGCGGTCAGGTTCAGTGCGACAAAGACAAACAGCAGCATCCTGCTTTTGACACTGTCCAGTTCTTGAACTCGGACATAGTGCGAGCGAAGGGTGACGCAGCCCCAGGCGATCGATAGGAAACTAAGTGCCGCCGCAGCCCAATTTAATGAGCGCAAACTCTCGATACGAAGGTGAGCGGGCAGCTCATTGAGTAGAATGTACATCAGTAATAGAAACTGTGGCACGGCCTCGATGGTGAACTCGTCAGCGATGCCGAGGACACGTACACTGTCGATTTCAATGGCTTTCTCTGTCAGAGAGACAACTTGCTTGAATTGTGCACTGTCAAGCGACGGCTGCTCCTGCTGCTGGTGTTGGTGATCGCGGACGGGAATTTCACCAGCATTTCGCCAGCCACCGGGAGCGCCAACTGTCAACTGAGGACGCAGTTGCCACCACAGCCTGACTATGGCGCAGGCCTGAATAACAGGGAAGATTGGCAAAACCAAATAGAGCACGTGTGTTCCCTTTTCGTGGCGCGAATCAACTACCCATGCGTAACTGGCGGACATCAATGCAGCCGCGTGCACAAATAGTAACGTGGTCGCTCCGATGAACCATTTCCCTGTGCTGATGTGCTTGATAACAGTAGCATAGTCCGATATTAGATCAAACGTATGAAGCAGCAATCCAAACACGATGATCAAGTTGATGTTTGGGAAACATTTGCGAACCACGTCGATAATGCGAGAGGACACCTGCGTAGCCTCGCGACGAAGTGCCTGCAGCTGGGTATCCTCTATGAGTAAGTCTACGGAGGGCGTCGCCCACAACATCATGCCCAGCTCTGACAGGACGCCTTTCAACGAATTATTGTCATTCAGGCTCATTTCACGGAATTCACGGGAAATCATAAGAATATCCAACGCAGATTCTTCGAGCCGCCTAAAAGCATCTTCACTATTGGCGATATCTTCATAGCATTTGTGTTGACTTGGGCATTGCTCGATACAATCCAGCGCGGTGCAAATGGAGTGCAGCTCTTCGATGGTTTTCCTTATCTGGGCTTGCTTTCGTATTTGATGGAGTTCGTTTGTTGAGTCGAGCGAGTTCTTCTCTCTCGGGGTGTTAGGGCATCCTAGCTCGACCGTCATTTGGTAAACCGCTTTAGTGGCTATTGTACAGAGTTGGCTGAGAGTGTATTTAGTTTAGGCTGCCGGGTTCAATATACCGATTAACTCATTAGACTAGCCAAATGTACTACTAGTGACCGGAAACTGTATACGTGTATTGCTGTCACCGATGATAGGCCACGAGTTCGAGCTAGACTAGAGCGCTAACGGCGAGTAATGGGTACCATTAGATTCGATGTATTCTCCAGCGATCTGCCATGAAAATCGACGCCAAGCGGAACCGACTTAGGCTGTAGGTAAGTCTCTCATTTTAATAAGACGTGTGTATAATTGTGTGTGTGTATGTGTACACGTGATTACCTAACGCGTACATTTTGACGTGTGCGTAAGGCAGGTGGTGCCCCCTATGGTCAATAAGGCGAGGAGGAATACGTCGCTATCGCTGCAGTCTGAGCCGTCTCATTGGACCGGGTTGATGGTTGAACTTTCCAATAGAGAATGCACCCTTTGTTAATTCTGTCGATTCTCTCGGATAGCCCTCAATCACTCTCTGACACACGGCGGAGCAACAATATTGTTTCATTGAAGTAACGCTGGTGGTATTAGAATTATATGTTATTAACTTTTTTATGAGTACCACATTCTGATTTATAAAAATCCATTCTGGTCGGAGGATTCACAGCTGCCGACGTCAACTGACAGCCATTGTAGCAAAAGAGACTTCGCACTTGAGAGACAAGGGTTGCATTTTCTACGAGCGTAAACTAGCGGATGATTCGGAAAATATTTGATTTCGGAGATTACAAGTCATTTTTGTCAATTATTCGCTTCCACTTGACTTTTTGTGCACGCCTGTTATATATATATATATATATATATATATATATATAATGTCCAGTATCTATAAGAAGACACAGTAACAGACTCGATAGGGGAAATGAGACATATCTTTACTGACTCTCTCAGATACATATGTGCATGACTCCGCGACACCCATTGATATGTTTCAATCAAATGCGTCAGACAGTTGTGGGAAACATATTGAAACGATCTGTTCTCCTGTATCGCTTTGGAAATCTGGACAAGTTGTTCCCCACAGCACGCATAGAATCAACCACATCATAATTAGAACGCCCAGTCATAATTTGATTTCTAATCAGCCGAGCAAATATTGCACACTCGTATGTGGCTCCTATAGTAAGGGCGGCTTTCCCTTTAATCGGCCCTAACGGTTCATCCTCGCTGGCAGCGATGAGGCCAATTGCCGACAATTCTGGCGGGAGCCTGTGGCTACCGGCACAGGCTCAATCGTGCCGGCATCTGTTATTCGTTCATTCGTTGTTCCGATGGCGCTACATGCTCGGCGAGTTCGTTGTGTTTGTCAACTGCTTCGAGCCTCTGGAGTATCCATAATGGAGAAGTACAGCGACTCGGGTCTCTTGGCGTATTCACGACTGGACACAACGATGATGTGGCTAATTTCGGCGTAGAGAGAAATATTGTGGAGAATGTGGTAAATATCTCGGAAGACTTCGTAACAGGAAACGATTTAGTGCTACAGATGAATTTCACTGAAGAGGCTGCCTTGCAGTCGTAGGGTCCGTCTATGGAACAACCGAAGTTCTCTTCGGAGGCCGTGTTATCGAGCGACCTCTTTTGCGCACTGGTTATAAATGCTACTGTTATTACTATAGTTTGTCACTCATAAACTGACGACCGTCGATTTTCGCGAGGGCGTCATATTTATAAAAGTAGCTTCATGCAATTCCCACATCCACACGCCTATAGGGTACTGAATTTAGTCAGGTACAAATAAATTGATATTGCGGCACTACTATGGTCTGAATGGAGAAGGAAATTACAACGCTCTCGGGAGATTATTCCTGTCATCTTTTGATATTTTTCAATCATCTCATTTTGCCCTTCAACAATGAAACGTGCGTACTGTATCAAATGTATATATATAGATATATATATATATATATATATCCTTGCAGTGTATAGCAACTATACCGAATCATATCTAACACCACAAAGCCTTCACTTCAAATCAATTGTAAATATTAATAGCATAATATTTTTGTCACTATCCAACTTCTATTAGCCAGTCATATTGGTCAAGTGTGGTACGTATTGACAATAACCCCAGCATCTTTTCATTGCCTTGAACCAACCACATTGCACAAGCTGATGTAGGATCGTGAGCTGTCTTCAGATTCGCTCTCCAGTTCAGTGGAGTCGTCTCCTATTCTCCCAAGAATATTCATTCTCCATATTACCACCACGTAGTACAGGTATCCAATCAGCCATATTGCCATGAGAACAGAGGCGACAAGCAAAGGGTGAGCGGGCGTTTCTGCAATGGCAAACGCATTATACGCAAGCAGCCGTAACGAAAAGTCGGCGAGGTCCATAAACCAAAGGGGCAGAAGGACTGGACGGCAGCTAAAGAAAACAGAAGTGATCGAGAAATGGATTGAATCCTGCAGGCAGAGGCATAGACGAGTCATCCGACACTTATACACATAAATGCGTGGGCATGATGGCTCTTCTACGAGTAGAGTATGTGGGATGGCGATTTGCAAAATTAGCATGATTACGAAAACGAACAATGGACATTGATACATTGTGAAAACAAACAGGCCTAAGCGAGAGGCCACATTCAGAAGGACAAAGACGAACATCAGAAGTTTGTTTTTTACCTCCATTTGATCATACGGCGAAGCGTTCGATAGGTGGGTCACGCAGCCCCAGCAAATCGATATGAAGCTAAGTGTTGTAGCCGCCCAATTCAACGACAGAAAGCTGCCCATATGAAAATGTGAAGGCAGTAGTACATCGAGCTGAACGTACATAAGCAACACAAACTGGGGCAACGACTCTAGGAGAAATTCAGCACCGGACAAAATCTGACGTTTACTATCATTTTCTATCGAGCTATCCGTTATGTAGGTGACATACTGCAACCTCTCAGTATCATACTGAGAAGCCGAGATTTGCCGACCAGACCAAGCACAAAGAGTCGCCAGTTCGGGCTCGCTATCACGCAGTTGCCACCAGCGCTTGACTATAACGCAGGCCTTCAAAATTGGGAATATCGGCAGAACAGTGAACAGAAGGTATACCTTTGAGGAATGCCGGAAGAATATCCACCCATAAATAGCAGATACTAATCCGGCAGTATGCACGAATAACAGCGTGCTGGCTCCGACGAGTGGCTTTCCTGTGCGGAAATGCATGATGGCGCTAGCATAATCTGAGAGTATGTCGAAAGTACTGAGCAGTATGCCGAACATAATGATCATGTAGATGTTTGGGAAACAGCGACGAACAATGTCTGTGATGCGAACAGACACCTGCTTAATCTGACTCCGAAGCTCTTGGAGTTGGCCATTCGATAGGGAAGCGTCTGGGGAATAGTCCAACATCACTATGTTTAGTTCCGACAGAGCACCCTTCAACGAGTCATCGTAATTCATTGTAGTACTTTGAAATTCCCTTGAAATCTTGAGAATATCAACCGCGGATTGTTTGAGCTGTTTGAAAGCGTCTTCCTTCTCGGAGATTTCTTCGTAGTATTGGTATGGACGCTCGTACCACTTAATAAGTTCGAGTGCTTCCGTGATGGCGCGTATTCCATCAATGGCTTCTGTGATCTCGGTTTTCTCCTCTGTTAATTCAGAGTCGTCTGCTGAGTCGAGCTGGTCAGTGTCCGCTTGGAACTTCCAAGGTCGACAGACACTTGGTCAATCGTGCCACCACTGCTCATTGTACAGCGCTTAGCGGAAAACTTCTATTATAATATAATAGTAACAACACAGATAAGCCAGAATGCTTCTTACGAATGCCTTCCCGTCCCGCAGAATGAGCGTATGGCACAATTGACGAGGCACGATTTCTCCATGTTCAAAGTTTGTCCTGGGGTCTTATAGTGAGTGACGAGTTTACTGAATTTGACAATCTCCAGCGTTGTATTCTTATACAATAACCGATACAGTGTTAGCTTCACACAGTTGGAATAATCTATGCTTCACTCGCTGAGGGCACGCATTTGATGCCGGACGAAGGTGACAGTCACCTGTAAATTAAGTAAAGGTTGCTTCACACTTCACATGAATGTTTCAAAAGCGCAGGGGCGGTCATTTTTGCCAGCAAAATCAAACGTCTCTGTTTGGAGGCGTGGTCAATATTGAAACATCCCGCCAAGGCGCAGCCATAGAATGGAAATACCAAAAGGATCGGCGTACAATAAGCCAATGTTAGTTGTCACTCACCTCAACAGTGTTGGCGACTCAGCGACAACTCCTCAGTAGCTGAGCGGATCGAATGCATGATTGTCTCTGTAACTTCGTCATATAGCCATTGTTTAGGTGAGATGGAACGTTCAAGTGATACTAATTAATCTATTTGTGAACCAGTCGAGCTGAACAGGCAAATAATGCATTCATCCTTCATACAAACAATTGGCTTGACAAAAAACGGAACCATACGTCAAAGACGAGTGTCTAGTCGACACGTTAATGATCCAAAGATTGACGTAAAGACTAAGATTAACCACTGTCCTTCATCACGGCTGACAGACTTTGCGTGGCCCGTTAGTAAAGTAAATCTTATTAAGCTGCGAAACTCGGTACCGTAACTCTCTCCAGTATAAAGACAACACTGAGTGGAAACTATACTATAATTCGTTAATGCCTTCACCGATATCTTTTGCAGTTGTGTCCGTCGACTTTTGGAGCTGTTGATGCAAAATCTCATAAGAAATAAATAGGCTAATGAGATTGCTGAGTTCGTCGGCACTTGATGGTGACACCGAGACAGATATATATTAGCTGAGCCAACAAAAGATTACCTTCCACATTAGGTCGTATGTTCTACATTTTCATGCTTGAAGCAATGTACACATGTATCGTAAGTTGTAACGTTGACCAAGACCGCTTCATTGTATCGAATTCATTGTGTGCTAAGCCCGACTGACAAAGTTGGATTTAACAACTGTGAAAGTTGAAATATTGCCGTCTGTCAATGCGGAAACGCACCTCTAACGTTATTGCGCTGTCTATTTTTAATATACTAGAACATTGACAGGTGTTTCCTCGTTGGCTAAGACTTTATCAAGGATAATTTGCAGTGACACATCTGTGTAGCGGGGCCACCGTTATGATGTTGTGCTGTGCTGCAGGCACGAAGTCAAAGATGATTGCTTGGCAACAACCAATGCATCGGCAGCACAATGCATCAATGATGGCGAAATTAAACGCGCAGACACCCGGCACTGGACATATTGATATACTGCGATATCTGATTCAAACGAGTGGTTATATTTGAGGCGACGATGAACACGAGCAGCACAAACCTGTATCGTAAGTTGTTTCGACACTGGGCAGGCTCGGTAATCGGCCGTATAAAACGTGGTACGGCCGTACGAACGAAAGACGGGATTGCACGTCCCCAGCAGATCGTCTCTGAACCATTGCAGAAGGCCAGTTTAGAGACAGGATATGCGTCAGCGCGAAAAGGCTGAGGCACGCCATCGAGTTGAATGGACACTAATAACAGAATCTAGGTCATCCACTCGCCAAAGTGTTCAGCAGTAATGAAACGTGTCCAGCAGAGATGATAGCGTTAGATTTTGATTCAGATCCCTTCTGTTAAAATGGACAGTGATCAGCCGTTCCGAAACAATTCGTGAGCATCACTAAAGGCAGCTGGGACAACCCAACCGCCGCCAGCACCAGCTACAAAATATTATATACTATAGCACATCTCGAATGCGGCCTTAGGTGACCACCAGCCGTTAATAATGGACCCCCAGACGTTAGCGATAAATCGGCTAAGTGGTATAGTGCTATATCTTGGATTCCTTTGGAGTTAAATTGCTCGTACAAGACCACGGTACACCAGAAAATAGCAGCCTGCAAATAATATCATTCTAGAATCCACTGAAAATACCGTTCTTCGCGTGATGCCTGGACGCATTTCGTCTGTGTCGTAGCCACAAGAAGTACTAACTAGCGCCACCGGTAAGCAATCGACCGAATATGATTATTGTGCTGATGCTGAGAAAGAACTATCCGAAACGAGATGTCAAAGTGGCCTGACATGCGGAGTGATCTGTCGGGAACCATTAGCATCCACGATTGCTGATCGTCAGGCAATCATTGTCATGTTTTTTGTTTACAGCGCTCTGCAAGGATTCTGTTTGTAGATAAAGATTTTGTGTCACTCGGGTGCAGCTTGTCTCACGTTTATCTAGTAGATCTCAATCAATCACTTGTAGAATGACGAGAGCAATCGCTCCTGCGTGGCAGACATATGCCAATTTGGTGGCAGTATAGCGTTGCGCGGTTTATACGATGATTCGGCGAACGGTGCTGCCGATATTTGTCCAGCTAATAAACGAAGATAACAAACCAAGGCGGGTGTTTGCCTTTGCCATTACCAAGTTTATGTTAGATTAAAAGCATTGTAACGTCATGATACGTATGTTTACGCAATATAACATTGTGGCATATAACACATTCTGAGATATTATATTGGCAGAAATAAAGGCAAATAAGCAGATAGGAGACAATCCTAGTTCACGCCTCTCTAACAGTGCCCATTCGTTAACTAGGTTGAACTCTCAGGTATTTTACGTTATCCTAAGTAGCCTGGCAGAGTGATGTGCAGAGGTGAAAAAGTTTAATTCTCCGACGACAATGCGGAAAAAATACGACGAAATCGTATTTTTTTCACAAACAAGAGAATGTTTCGTTTCCAATTAGCAGCACTTCTAAAGGTCGTCGCACGCCTGTGTACGCATTTGTTCCGTGGAAAAAAAGGCTTTTGAACTGAAGTTCGACAACGAGTCTTGCGCCACATCTCCTTTCAGTAGCGGTTGGGAAATTTAGACTTGAACAGATCCAACCGAGGTGAGTCTCCAGCTGGTGCATAATTCAGCTGCACCGTGTGCCCTTTCATAAGAACAATGTCAAGACAATTCAGCATACAGCTCGTCGTCGCTCAGTCAGGCAATTATCTCCGAGCTGTCTTTGTGCATTAGCAAAGACTCTGGACACTGGCTGTTGTAACATGAAGTAAAACGTATAATTTAATGTTATTGATACTATTATTCACTAGGGAAAAAATTAATTTCATATAGTCATAATGTCCAGCTTGATGTTCGCCGCGCCTCAAGAACAGCGCCGGTTGTGAGCGCCTTCGACTAGAACAAGTTCTACTAGAAACTCACGATTTGGCCCTGGAGCTTTGAACTGGGGAACAAATATGGTGAGTGCTACAGCGGCGTCAACGATCGATTTAGCATGGAATTGGGCCAGTCCTGGATATGGCATGGACGATTTCTAATTATGGTATCCCCATCAGAGAAAAACATGCCTACAATAAATCCATTCATTGGTTTTTAAAGCTATGACCACAGCTGCTCCACTTGAAAGCCCTCTCATCATTAGCCACAGACACTCATAGAAAATATCTAACCTTAATTGACAGTGGTTGATTTTCGACCTAATTTTTCCGTATTCACATTGGTCGTCTAAATGGCTCTTACAGAAGAGATTCTGTCCATTAAAAGCTCTTCGGTGAGCGCTTAACCAATACGTTTGTATCGACCCATAGTTTACACTGTTAGGTATCTTCAAATTCAATCTGCTTTCCCACTGATTTTAATGCCTCATACAAACAACAAGGGGAGCGCTGTCATAGTTTTACGTCAAACAAACTAATCCCCCACTCGGGACGATGGTGGATTGCATGGAGCGTATGGATGAAGTTCAATAATCGGCTCCTCGTGGCTTGATCTGTCCACAGCTTCCTTCTAACTTTATTAGCAAATCGGCAAGTACGATATCATTCGTGCGTGCCATGTGGTATGCAAACCGGAGATCTCATAATTCGAAGCCCCCGGGTTGCAACTACGCTAGCCCGGTAGACTTTTTTTTCCAGCTGACCCTCAGCTGTTCCCCTATCTGACAGGCCTCAGCTGAGGGTCGGTAGACTTGGACCGAGTTTAGTCGGATTGAATTGGCTCCCGTCTCAAATCTCTCTCTCTCTATATATATATGTATACATTTCTCCGCTACCGATAAGCTAACTACGAAGAAATTCTACTGTGGAAGCATGATCGTTACAATACCAGAGTTGTAGACCGCCAGCAGAGCCCGCGAGGGATCGCTAACATAGCTTATGTCACTAATACATATTATTGCAACGAATTAGTTTTGCTTCCGAACTACACACGCCATGCTTTGCGTTTCCGTAATTTATGACCTTAACCACGACGCCATTGTAAATTTTGCATTGCGAAAACATTGGCCTCATATTATAGTATGAGGCATGCACAATCAGAATGAATCGGGAAATGTCTGATATGTTTGACAGCACTGTATCAGCTCGACTCTCAATTCTTATTGGGAGACTAAGCAAATATTGACGGTTTGAAAGATAACCTTCCGATTCTTTTTTCCTTGCATATTTTCGTGTAGATATATTTTTATGCAGAATCAAGTGCTTCATGACAAGGAGGACGAAGAATAATATACCTCAATATTTCTTTTCGGAGGACGTTAAAATCATGAAACGCAGGTTAAGCTAAGAATAACATTTGCCACTCGCTAATAGTGCTTCTTCTGAGCTATGTCTCTTTCTCTTTAAAATTTACTCTATCATCTAGATAAGTGCTCACAAAGAATCTACATATATCATAGCATCTTTGTGTACTATGAAAGGCCGAGGCGGATGGTACGAGTTTCGCGTTCGTTTGACGACCAGGGCATTCTGATTTCAGTGAATAGCTTCAGCTCTGCCATAGCAAAAAGATCGGCACTCGAATTCGGTATATCATTTTTGTTCCATAGTGCAAATGCAAATGAAATCCTCGATTACGAAACGCTCCCAAGAAAGGATTCCTCTCCTGCGGCACCAAACAGCTTTTTAACGAAAATTAGAGGACGCAACGATCGTTTGTCCTGTCCTTAGGAGACATTCGGTGGTCAATTACTGAGATTATTGCAATGCTAATTTGTGCCGTTGAATTCAAGACGCGGTCATTCGGCCTTGAGCCGACGAAGCAGGACGTATTTCGCGGAAGTGAACAGAAAGGAAGTTCGTCCTTCGTATCTATAACTAAAGCATATTGCATACGCGTTCAACTGAGCGTAAAGCCTCAGCGAGCCTAGCCCGACAAAGCCCGCAGGTCACTGGGTACTGGAGATCGCTGGATGCCCCAAAGTTGGTGCAAGGAAGCGTGATACATAGCAAGAACGCACCATCTTCTTGAAATTCCCGCCAGCAGTGTCATAGTTCCGGCATATCATCACAAATAGAAATTCTATGTAGCTTGAAACACAGCGAGAGCTAACAAAATCGTGACCATTCACGATCGTTGTATAACGACTCCGCGCGTTTCGCAGAAGAGGTCACAATGGCGAGTAGATGAATACGAACACGGACCGAGGGGTAAACAGTGCCACGTCTCATTACTCATTTGGGTCATTCGAGACCACTTCACTAAATTCAAGCCAGACTACTCTCTGAGATGGAGGGCTACGACACAAGAGGATGCGTGTCTGCGGCCTTGAGCTGTTTTTCATATTTTCCCTCCTCTTCTAATCATTTTACTAGAATGCGACTAATTGCTTTGACTTGTTGTAGACCATCCCATTAACTTATTAAGCGAATGTGACCAACGCATCTTAAATGAGGACACTGTTCCTCAGAAACCTCCTGTCACACATTCCGATTAATTTTGACGTTGGCTGGAAGCCGATCCGTTTTATGCCTAAAACCTGCAGAATATCACGTTTTTCCATGTTCTAATCTGTCGGAAAGTGTTACCCTCAAACAGGGGGAATGAGCTGTCAACATATGAGGTCCAGCCTGTTTGCTGGAACTTGGACACATGTATTGTACTAACTGATGGTTGTACGGAACTGCAGTTTATACAACATTGTGTTTTAGGAAGAACAACGATACTTGTTGTATTCATGATTATGGTGTCACAGTATCACGGTATCGCAGTCCTGTATTATTCACATTGTTTATTTATTGTGTGTTTTTGAATATAGTCATTCACATAGTTTATTTATAAATGTATAAATTTTCCGGGCTGACTTACAGCCAACATTTAAAGTCCACCGTACTGCTTTCGGCACATAAGTTATTTAATGTGTGTTTTAAGATATTTATTCACATAGGTTATGTATTGTGTTTTTTTAATATATGTATACATTCAAGTATTAATTCCCATTGCATCGTTGTGATATGTTTTCGAACGAGCCCAGAGAAACGGTAGCGCTAGGTCACACCCCTTTGACTAATTTCGTCTACTGACGAGTATCGCAAACTATCGCGGTAGGACGGCGATTAGAGCGGCCGACGGCGACGGAGAGAGAGAAGAAGATTTCCTACGAAATTATGCCTTTCTACAACTTAAACGCAAGCAGGGCAAGCATACTGTATCTTCTATTGATCGAGAGTAGTCTGTCAGAGGTAAATAAGTCATCTAGAGGAACTCCGAAGATTCTGCCAAAAATTGCGCTGAGAGCATGGTTCTCGATTATTCGGGCCCTACGAACTATTCTTAGATAGCATCCCCCGCTAATTGGAAGCACAAACACCGGGAGCAACGGCGCCTAAAAGACCAGTAGGAGACTTCTACTGGGAATAACAATTTCTTCAAGTATACTCAGGGCCACAATGATAGGATAGCACTTACGTGCCCGAGCTGCCATGTGCATTTGCCATTTCGATGGCTTGTACAGGTATCGCACCTAGCATTTGGCAGTCTGGGACAACACAAGCTGAGATCCACCGAGTGTAACCTGTTTCAACTCTATGGTTCTCGAAGGGGTATGGAGCTAACGACATTGACAACTTTGACGGTCTGCTATTTTTCGGGGAGGTAAGATGTGAACCAATTGTTGGAACAAATTGAACCAATCTTACCGGAGAGGTAAGATTCCTCATCCCGAAAGGGAGCCTACCGTCTCCTGGCCATATCAGCCAAAAGAATCGAGGCCATCATTGACCAGCGTTTGCTAGCCTATGCGGAAGACAACGATGCTTCATCCGACAATTGAGGTGGTTCAGGAGGAGACGTCTTGGTGCTGGTGAGCTCTATGCTCTGGGACTTAAAGTCTGATAAAAGACGAGTGATATGGAAGGGTTCGTTAGAAAGCGTTACGATGAGCAAATGGCAATATAAATGGCAAGCTATTGCGAGGAATCAGCCGAGCGCCACACTTAGGGATAATATATCGTTTACCCAAAGTGGACTGACCGACCAAGAGTGTTTTGGCGTATCTCTTCATCCAGTTCCATACCGAACTCGGTGATTTTCAGAGCTACCTCTTCAGTATCTGGCAAAGCCACAGCAGATATATGCGTCCACTGTAGAGAAGATCTTGATGACGGCACCATATATTCACTAACCCAGGTGCCAGGTATAGAATACGGTAGGAATACCTATGCGAACGTCAGACTTAAAGGAACTCTAAATGAGAACGTGAGAGGCCTAGTTGACCACATATATGAATCGAGAAAAAGTGGTACCGAAGAGAACATCTGGAGAGATCGAATCATCATGAGAAGGGAAAGAAGAGAAACCCTGGTAAAGAAAGACAGGCTAGAAAGGAGAAGACCAACGTGACTCTTAGAATCAACGGACGCAAACGACTATCTGTTCGTGAGACCGCACAGGCTGATCAGTCAGGTTCAGAACTATGACGAAACGGGCGGTGTTGTGTCAAGGTCGGGTTCGCAGGAAGCAAGGAGGGTCACTTCCTGCTCTGTGGGTCAAAATGCGTCTGGTGACATGGGGAACTCGACCGGAAGTCACGGCCAATTGTTTCGATCAACACTCACCACTTCTCCTGTTAGCCCGGAGCACGTTCAAAGAAAATCCGGGCTGGCAGAGAATGAAGGTTTAGGAGAAGAACTTGAGCCTAGCGCGAATGGATCTCGGCGAACCGAGGCCAGCCGGGGGCAAGTCGCATATGCTGACGGTTACTCATTTCATCGCCAATCCAATAGCGATGGTGCGTAAAAGAAATCTTCGTAAAAGCTCTATAAAACGAATTTCTTGCAAGCCGCAGAGCCTACCTGTACATCCAAAGACCAGAGAAGTATGTTGCTTTGGAATGCGGTGTGCTCACCATATAAGGTAACAATGTTGATTCCTCTCTCTCTCTCTCTCTCTCTCTCTTTTCTCAAGTCACATCTTCTAGGCCATACCCAACTGGGAAAAACGCGATGGGTTGAAGGTCAAGTTCGGTTACTATTATTATTATTCATGGCGCGAAGTGCTTTCCAGCGGCCACTTCACTCCCGAGCGAGCAACCCGGGGCCTCCATTCTCAATGATGGTAATACTACGTGTGCGGACAGCATTCTTATCGTCGATAATTCTCAACCACGCTGGATTATTGACAGCAAAAGCGCGCCCTCTGCGGTCTATGGTTGTATGAAGGTCTGACACATCCTTTAACACGGACGATCACGATCGGGAAACAAAGAACGTAAAAGAAAAATGTTCGCAGGTGACCTTTCACCTCGCCGCTCGTAATCATATTTAGCAGGTGGATATGATAGATCGTTTTCGCTGATCCACTCTTTAGAGTGTGTTCATTGTAACACTTGTGACGGTGACCCCACAAGCGAGAAAGGATTCTTTCGAGATCGTTTTTCTATATCAGTTATCGCGCATTGAAACGATGCTTTCAGAGGATGACAGTTGATTAATATCGATGCGCATTTTTGTTAGTATCCTCATATTGTTTCTTAGTAATGCGCGGACAGAAAGCCGTTATGCTGCTTCCAGTGTTCATCCAGGCTCACGATCGCTGAAAACGGCCCATAACCGCTCCAAAAGCAAAGACAACTAATAGCCCTAAAGTGGTACCCTAGTTAAGAAATATTGTTTGAGTGCATTCGGATAGAGGCGTTTTGGCCTCGACTAAATTAACTATTTTTGTTCGAACATGTCTCGTTTTGATAGCATCCTGTAGTAAACTATGATGTTATATAATACTATTATGTAATATATCCATTCGATGTCCTCTCTACCACTATATATATATATATATAACCTGTTCGGCTCTCGTTTAGGTGGTTGGCGTTTATCGAATGGACGCAGTGCCTAGAAACACGAAGAGATCGGCAAAAAAAGAATGAACTAGTTAACACCCGACAATGAAAATCGTAAAGAGTCTCACAGTCAACATTGAAAACGCGGCTGCACAATCTAGAATGCTAGCACAACAAGACGCATATTTTCACGCATAGATTCGACCTAATGCGAAAACACTACATACTCAAACGATAAGCAAACAGCACAATAGGCCCATAACGACCATACTGGTCAGTTATCACCGACATCGTGTCGACGACAACGGAGGTGATGATAACTATAGTAATACTACTAATATTAATAGTAATAATAATTAGCGTTAATTGAGCGACCGCGGAGGGCGAGCGTCGGCGTTCGCCGTCGCTTGTATTGTTTCTGTTGTTCGACTTAATTAACTCTCTGGCTGCCGCGTTAATGACGTCGGCGATGTCGACGGCGCGCGCTTGCTCGCTCGCTAGTCAATGAGCTGGCTCGTGTCTCGCGACTGCTGTCGTCGTGGGCTCGCAGGCTCCGACGGCGGGTGGTAGTGTCGTCGCGACGCCAAACGGACCTCGGAGCACGGCGTAGTTGTCGTCACAAATGGAGTCGGAGGGCTCACCCGGTGACTTCGGTCTGTGCAGCGCCGGCGGCAACATCGTCAGAGTTAGCAGCAAAATCAGCACGTGCGCGTTTTGGAGAAAACGGAAACAACAACACTATGGAACGAGAGGGAGCTGAGGGAAGACCAGGCCAACGAAGCGGTCGCCAGCTGTCTCCGAGGCCTCTGCTGGTACTTCTGTTGCTGTCCACCGAGCAATCGGATGGACAAGGGCCGGCCGACTTTTGTCTCGCGGATGCGGGGCAATTCGCTCGCCGGCGGATGACGGTCGCGCCGAACGAACACGTTCCCGGAATGGACACAGTGATCTGAATGAAGGCGGGACCTCGCTCGCACAGCGGCTGCGTCGGTCACGTCTGCCCTGAATGCTTTGAAGTCGTCTGGCTAGCAGAATGTCGCCGCCGGTGGCTCTTCGTAGTTGTGCTATCTGTCTGGGTGGTTAATATAATCTGGAATAAGCTAGAAATAGAGAGAGGGAGAGAGAGAATCCAGAACGGCAAGTCGTGCGGGGTAACCGAGTCTGCGCTAGCCGGCAGAGACGTTTTTGTTTGAGGCCTTGCGGAAAACAGCCTGGAATGTTGCTATTGCCTGAAGAGACTACGAGGATGCGAAACGGGCATGCATGCATTCGATACGAAATAAACAACGCCCTAGACGGGCATCCCACGTAGGAGGACGAAATACGGGCATGCGGCAACGGGGCTGTCAGCACGCGCAATAAAACTAGGGCGCTGAAATATCATACACGAACTGGCCCATAATGTGTGCGGTTGTTTTCCAGGAGCAGACGTCAGTCTGCTCATGTGACACGTAAGCATGCTATAATACTTATGTGCCGCATGAGCTGATCTATAACAAGCATGTGCCTGACAATTAGGTAACAGCTGCATTGAAAAAAAACAGCTCATTAGTATTTGATTAGCACGGAGAACATGGTGTATTTGTATATAGTAATAACCAAGTTTTCATTATATTATACTGCTGTGCGTCTAGCGGTTAGCGTTGTTTTCAATAACATATTCTTGTTATATAGAGCGAACCTGCAACGACTTGAAACACGAGCAACTTCTTCATAAGGGGTAAAACAAAGCAATTATTTTATTATAGCATTCTAAGGGCCGGAACGACAGTTAAGAGAAAGGTCGATGATGTTATCTGTAATACTTTTTTTTGGACAATGTCTCACCGAACGGATATTGATCAGGCTAATCAACGATATAATGCACAATATACACACACATATATATATATATATATATGAGATAAACAGTTCTTTGGCGGCGAATCGTTGTAGCAATACTTTTCTTATTTCTCTCGCCGCATTGCCCTCGACGTTCTCATTAATAGGAGCAGAACATCCTTAGCAAATCAGTAGTTTCCTAAGGTCACACGTTTCTGGTTAGCGTCCATGTACATATGTTGTCACGTCTAAAAAACAGCACATATTTGCGTTTTAGTACAACAGTCAGAATGGAACCTTCGGCAGGACCGATGTTATATTAGATTCATGGACATGGATATCATGTATAATAAAACTGGGGAGAATTTGAACGCAAAGAATAGCTACGAAAACGCCTAGCCATCCACGCGACAGGTGGCTCTATAATTATTTCTGCAGTTACTACCTAGATGTTAGAATAATTGGTGGTAAGATGAAGAGGTAAAATGAGAGCAAGACCGGTGGAGTAGAATGGGAAGATTTGTTGCGCATTTCTCCCTCTCTCTCTCTCTCCCGCTGGATACTGCATTGCATCATGTCGAAACGAGATGCCGAACATCCCGCATGCAACTCGCACACCATACACGTCAATGTAATCCGGTGGCGAGGTGGCGAGCAACACAATAGGACAGAATTTCCCCACAGCTACATTTACCTGATTGTTTTTGCCGAGAAAGAAAGAGAAGCTCGAAATCAAATAATGCGGAGGAGCTGCTAATAACCCACATGTAACACTCTATAATGACCAATATAGTTCACGTCAAGCTGATATCGTAAGCTACTCCATAACTTTACAGAGTTCCGAGCTGAATGGGTCGAAATGGAATCGATCGTCAACGATGGCGGGTATCGTAGAGGAGTAAATGATGCGGTGATATTTTGTCCTTCGTGTTGTCTAGTGAAAACCGACAAGGCTGAACATTCGGTGTGCCGGTATATATATATATATATATAATACGAACTGTGGTAGCTGACGATGTGAGGTGAATCTGACGAGCCAATAGTATCATTGTAAGCTGATGGAAAAGTTTCAAACTAGAGAGGCCCAATTTCGATGAGCATACGACACATTGCTACAACCCAAGCCAACATCATTTGAATTCTATTTAAAGCACTCGGAGTAGACGTCAAACATCGAATGGACACATCGTGCACTTCGAGTACGTCAGCCCCGCCTAAGTCACCTTGAACCTAAGTTCTTTCGGACAAAATTGGGGGGGACTAATACTATAATCAGCCAATTGAGATCGAACAACAACGACTACTATATTGTGCAATAAATGAATTTCAGTCCTATATGAATTTCAGGCGTATCGCTATAAGATGATTTTTCAGACGGGATGCTTCGATCTCTTTCGAATCGCAGTATTTTCCAGCTTCGTTCTCGCCTAAGTCTTTCGTCACATACTCCTTATGTGGGCGTCCATTTCTAGTCCCAGGCCTCACTCAGTCCCGCGATTGTCTCGGTGATTCGCGGCATTCACGAGATTATTTGCGATGACGACAGCTCGATCAACTATCGGTTCATTCAAAGACGTCAATTAGAACGCATCACCCTTCTACTAGTGGCCTCGTCCTTCAGCTTTGCGCTCTCCAAACTAGCTCGCATAGCACTGCGAATTCGCAAATGTTTCCCAAGGAGCCATTGTTTCTTTAATTTCATCGTCATCATCAACAACGGCGTCATGCCACTACACAGTGCTTGATCTCTCGGGACGTTGGTAGCAGATCATAAGCGCGCTATTTCTAACGATAAAATATAAAACCGGCAATCGTACTCTCTGTGTTAGGCAGATATTGTTTGTGTTCATGAGAGATTAGAATATTGCAGGAGGGTTGTTGCAGAGGAATATAGATAGAATAAAGCGAATTCACACATTCAACCTAAAGTGGATTTGAAGAAATTCAGCAAAGCAACCGGGAACAAGTTAGCCGAAGCGGGGCCTGTGATAGCTCAAAATGAAAAAAAGGATTCCGACGAACCCTGCATCCATCAGCAACGTAACGATCTCATTCAGCTCGCACGATTCTATACCAAGTAGTTGTCATTTGTTCATAAGAGAGCCGGAGCACACGTGCGTACCGCGCTTGGTCGAGTGATTCTTCAATTTTTTTGGTTGTGCATTTAGAAAAATCCGCGCGTCGCCGTCGCATGCATGCCCTGGATCTCCACATTGCTCCAATGTTCCTCCAGCCGTTCAGTTCAGATACGAAGATGGCGGTTTTTCAATCAGCTAACTGCGTTGTGCGTCGTGCTAGCTAACAGTGTCGCCTACTTGGCCCGTAGGGCCACGGCGATGTTTCTCATCTGCCTAACTCTTACCAGAAAGCTTCCCTTTTCTGAAATCTCTTAGCAGTTCTATTTCCCTCTGTCGTCCTTTAGTCAAAGAACTTAAAGAGCAACAACATGCGTGAGGCACTGCCCTATGTCGGAGCACCGTGTGAATATTGCGTCTATGTGTGAGTGTGTATGCGTATATATATGACCAAATGTGAGTTGTTCGTCGAGGTGACTGTTCCTCTCTCTCTCTCTTTTTGTATTTCGCTTTCTTTCGTCAAGGAATCGTCGGCATCGAGCCGACCCCGCGGCTCTCACGTCGCTAGGGTCACGCCAGCATCCGTCGTCTGGGGACGAGGCATCTGTCCCACTACGCGTCGTCAGATCACGCCAGAGCAACTATTCAATGTGCGGAAGGAGCAATTATTTAAATGAGCCAGTAGGACGAGAACAAGTATGAGATGTGCGAGCGTATGAGCGCCTACGAGTGATGCGTACCCGTGTGCTGCCTCTTGCTGTCTGTCGATCTGTGAGAGTTAGCCGCCCGGGCGGCTCGGCCGGCAGGCAGGCATGTGTGTGCGTCTGTGGCACAGCGGGTTGGATGTCAACACAAAAACCACATTCACGCATCACCACGGGCAGTGTGCAGCGAGGACCGTTTAGCCTGTAATGAAGGGGTGGTGCCAGCCTTCCATAACGGTGATTAATTGATCGTGGGTACGCGTAGTCCGTACGCGCGTACGTATGTGTGTATGCGCGTGTGTGTGTGTGAGCGTTTCTGTGTCGGTTCGGGTTGGGTATACGAACGCTCTTCAATGTGTAACTCTGCTTGATGCTCTCAAGTGACGAGAACCGAGAACGGCTGATCATATTGACCCATTTTGGTCGGGGCGTATTGTGGGCTATTGCAAACAGCACGCTGGACTGGAGGCTACGTGTGTGATTCACGAGAGGGGTAGCTTTCTCTTGGAGGGCTAACTGTGGAAGAAGCAAATACGAGAACGACATCAGCCGACCGACAGCGAGGATGGCTGGCTGGAATAATATATATATATACATATGTGTATATGGTATTAGTGCAATGTGCTAGCGGAGGAGGAATCAGGTTATGTAGGCGGTTACGGAAAACGGTATGTGTGTCTTTTTGAGGATACCTTTACAAAATGAAATGTGCTCTTTGTTCGGACCCGTATTATGTGATGACCGACCGGGTTTGGCTTGACTGACTTTTGGCTTACCTTAGGAGAATAATTTCGTTATATCTGGAAAACAGATCCCTACAAATCGGCGAACTCAACAAAGAGGTTACGGCGGGAGTACCGCAGGGCATGAAGAACTACACACTACGGGTGGCACCGGAAAAAAAGTGAAGCCATCCTGCTTACCGGCCGGAAGAGAGTTGGCGAAATCGTGGTGGCTACAGGAGACAATCGGATACAACTCAAGAGGCAAGTCAAGTGCCTCGGTGTCATTCTGAACACAGGGCTCACAGGCACAGCCCACGCAGAATATGTAGTGGGGAAATCACTCAAGATTGCGCGAAATCTTGCCAGGCTTATGCCGAGGGTCGGAGGACCATGAGGAGTTTCGAGGGGCCTGCTGGCCTCCGTGGCCGAATCGGTAGCCTTGTACGGCGCCCCCATACGGGCTGAGGTAGCCCCGACCAGAAAGAAGAACAGAAACACTCTTCTCAAAGCACAGAGGGCGGTGGCGATCAGAGTGGAAAGGGCATACAGGACTTTTTTTCTTTTTAATACCGGCACGACGACCTAGAAAATCACACGGCGAGGAGCGCAACGTTCGGGGAATGGCAGGACGAATGGAATAAACCGGAAACAGCCTATACCACCGGGAATTGGACGAGAAGTCTCATACCAGACCTTAGGACATAGCTGTGGATATCTGCGTAATTCCTCAGGACAGATGGACGATGTGCGACACACACTATTCACGTGCAGCAGGCTACAGGAAATAAGAGAAGACCTGCAGGGCGATAGCCGATGGAGCACTGTCGAGCAGGTGGGCGACGCCATGCTCGCGAGAGCGGACGGCGTTTTTTGGACGGAACGATGCGACAAAAGGAGGAATTAGAAAAGATGAGACGGCGGAGCCCAGAAGAAGGCCGAGAGAGGGAAAGGCTTCTTCGGGCATTGGACCGGTTATAGAGGATCTCGCTTAACTAAAAGCATCCCCCCCCAGCCCCTGAATGACTCTGAAAACATACTGATTAAATGGTTAAACGCCTTTAGGGGGAAGTTAAATAAATACATAATAGGCTGATGCGAATATTCTTGTTCACGAATTCTATTTATTAACATTTAAAAGTCTCGTCTCCTGGGACTCTGGTTCCCTTCTGGTTTCAATAATGATAAAATGAATGAGGTTGAAACACAATGAATTTATTGGAGCAGGTCTATTGTATCTTTTTCTTTCTATTTTTTGATGTCTCAGAAAAAATAAAGAGGAATGAATCATGCAGACTAAGGCTTCACATCTGTGGGATTCTCACCCGAAAGTGGCAGACTTACACACTAAACTCTCGCTCCACCTTCAACTTCACTCTCGGCCAGCCTGGATGTCCATTGTACTGCAGCTAGCGTTGCGTAAGGAGTTCTACATATCCTGAAAAGTACTACAGATTGCTTCCTCATAACGAGTCATTGTTGAACGAAATTGTCACCTCTGCTTGGAACAATCACTAAGTTGCAGTTATACGCCCCACTAAGTTACAGCTGTAGACGAGTGGACGACCTTTGGCGAAATGGCCACAATTATCGAGGTGATATTTATCAGCCAGTTCGCAATATCACTAAACGAATCTCTGCGAGTGTTCGAGAGACTTGAGAGAGCTGGGAGTTCGATGGCCATGATACGGCATGGCCTGCACAGAGGTATAACACCAAAGAGAGTGAGTTATCCGGAGACGTGGCGCACTATTGGAGCACGCGTGAGCTAAATCAGTCGCTAGAGATACTACCACATAGACCAACAACATTCGTTCGACAACTGGACAGGCTGGCTTCACCCTATGAAATTTCTAGAGATGTACGCGGCGTACGCAGTGATTCCTGCTAGCACAGTTCTATGAAGATATTTTGAATTTTAAGGAGTGCAGAAATTATATATTATTACGTGAGAAAAGCAAAATATAGAAATGCGAATTTAAAGCATAATTCAGCTTACGACTTTTCTGAAAAAAAAAACTTGTGTATACATAGTATACCGTATCAGAGATTGATAACTGCACGCATCTTGAATTCTCCACTTTAGTCGGACGACATCTGCCTCGTCTGCTCATAACTAGATCTGTACGACCCTGGTGCATTGTTTGAAGCAGCGCAACCTTTTGAGTATAAAATATTTTTGGAGTGCTTGCGAGCTCGGAAAGTAACAAAAGTATGTTTCATTTTCTATAAGTAAAGCACCGATAACCATGGGCTGTGGACATGTAGACACGTAATGGACTTGATGCATATTTGACGTGGAATAGCAGATCTGAGAGCCCCAGCTAAACTGTGGAAATATGAATCGACACAAAGATGATTGGTGGAATCGTCGCATGCGATGTCGTAATAGTTCAATTCAAACGCTAATAGGCTGTATCTAATTTGGCGAATGGAAGAAATTCGACTATTAATCTATAATTGATTTTCGCTCAAAATTGTTCATTAACTTCGTGGCACTCACAGAACGCATTTGTCTGATGTCCTATGTGTCTGATCGAATGTTTAATCAGAGAAAAATCAGCTAATAACAGGTTGACTCGAACGTCGCCTTTTTCTGTTTTACTTAAACACAAAACGGTTGCTGTTACTTATTTAGGATAGGCAATGTTCCGTATAAACTAATTGATCATTTGCGCTTTGTCGAACCTTAATCCTGCTTCTATCCGATGGAGAACCATAACAGGCGATCGAGCTTTAGACCATTTGACTCTACAAAGTACCAATCGTCAGAGTAGTTATAATCCACATATAATTTCCCGACACAAAGTTTTCAGTATTCTCTCTCTCTCTTTCTCTCTCTGAGTTACTCAGATTATAAAGGCAGGACTCAATCGAAGAAAATATCACGCACACACAATGAAGCCTGACGCTGTTTGGTAGTGCAGACTACGTTGGACATTAGGGACATTTCCGTGATCGTATTACTTGCTGCCGGCAGCAAGAAATGCCACCGAATGCAATGATATCCGAGAGGTCGCCGGAGTGAAAGGTCCGTCCCAGGATGAAATTGATGACAGAAATAGCCTGGAAGAGACGCCGACAGCCGGCAATGACCCCGGCTGGGCAAGATTCCATTGTGACCAGCTCTCTCACTGGGCACCTGGGCAGAGTAGAGTAGAGTAGTCCAAACGACGCAGGGAGCTGAAAGCACGAACAAATGCGGAGGCTAGAAGGCTGGCAAGGAGGTAATAACGAAGTCGAGGGAGATCAAGTGTATAGACGAGGGCCACTTTACTGCAGGGTAGTTATACCGCTGCCATTGAAAATGGGTAGCAATCGAGGGAAAATGCCACACGCGGCTGGTTCTTTCACTTTCAGCGAGGATCAATTATGTGGGCCATAGCCCCACTCGAGCGGAGGAGAGAAGGAAGAAGACGAAGCGAGATAGAGAGGTAGAGAGAGAGAGAAATAGGGGAGGCTGAGGAACAAGCTCGTCCGAGCAACTTCAATGGCCAAAGGACGGCCTCGACGAATTCGACCGACCTCGAGATTCGGTTCTTCTTCTGTTAGTTCTGGCGGTTGAGACGATTGCGGCGATGTGAATTACACCGTATTCGCATGGCTCAGGACAGAGGGCGCGAAATGGCGACTCGGCTTCGCCAACCACCTGCCGTACGAAGCCTATGCCGTGGGAAACGCCTCTTGTGGGCATTATGCTGTTCCACTGCGTCGGTTCAGTGTTCGCTACGACGAACACGAAAATGTTGCAAGAAATTGATGTATAAGTACACCACGCATGCGTACGTGATAATGTGCTATGTTACGTCTCATATTTTTTGTTCGAGGTAGACGATCATTGATAATGTATTCATTGGTTGCTTCGCCAATTACAAACTTAACTAATACCTCGTTAGCTTACGTATGATATGCTATGTCACCGATACGTGTCTACAGCAGCAGCCCTATAAGTCTCGCCTGAGGGATAAATATCGAATGAGCAGCAGGGTACAGCTAACCATCCATCGTGCGGTGATGACGCTCTCGTACGGTCAGACGTTGGAAGGAGGGGATACGCATACATATGGAAGATTGGAATCACGAGAGGCACCATCACATTAGGTTGTGAAATATTGGTATAATCATCTCGCGGTCTCAGTTACTATTATAAAATACGGCTTGTCAAAAAAAAGTAGATACTGTTTAGGGTGTAAGCTCGCCGTATATGTGTCACCTTAGTGACATGCCGATTAATTAGCTCATCCACTCCTCATATCCTGATATCGACGGTGTTCGCGTGGCCCAGAACGTGTAGCTCATATAACGTTGGTAGTACAGACGTTGGTAGATATTCTGGTTTCGATGCCATAAAACATTCCTGCACATGTCCTATACCATACACAATAGCAGGCAGTTTATATAGATATAGCCGAGAGTGCGGTGATTATGTGATGTTCCCTCTTTATAACTCAGTAAGTATTGTAAGCGACAAGCTATCTTCATACACACATTAACCGCGAACAGTGTGAACGCTGTTGTGGAGAAGCCCTTAGAAAATAGTCAGGCCCGACAGGACGTTTTAGCTAAATAAATGTACGTTAATGTTGGCTACAGCTTCGGATTAGGATATCGATAAGTGGTTAATTTACTCATTGAACTTAATGTGTGTCTGCTTGTATTCTTGCCGCCTGTTGCAGTGAAAAAAAACACACATTTGAAACCTGCTGTCCTTGCCGCTGCTTTGTAGAGAGATGTTCACTCTGTCTCGTTCGTTTTGTCGCTCAATTGTCGCGCACAATAAATAGGCCCACCTTCATACGCTCTATATTTTGGTACAGAAAAGGAGCAACCTACCATGATTATTCTAAGAATCATCGGGGAACGCCCCTCAAGAACGCTCCTCGTGCGATCATCGGGGCAGCGTCTCTACGTAGGCGTAATGTTTTCAACGCAGTTTGATGATCCTACAGAGCAGTGGCACTTGCGGGTTCACGAATGAATGAACCGACACTCGATCGAGATGCTCGTAAGAGCGTGAACATCGGAGGCGTAACCGAATTTCGGAGAATTATAAAAAAATGTAGCCCTGTTCTATGATCTCGTTAACTGATGGTATAGAAAACTTGAAGGAAGATCGTTTTTTTTCGCGGTCAAACCGAAAGTGACTGAAGTCATCCAACTGCGGCAGGGGGCGTCGGACCGGAGCCGAAGGCTCCTGGCAGACGCCGGTCATCTCACTGCAAGAAGAGAACATTTAGAAACTTTGAAAGCCAGAAGAGAGTCACGCGGGTTCGATCCACACCGTTACACAAATTACCCACTATTGATATAGAAATAGTAAGTAGATGTGATTTTCCAAAAATATATGTATATTATATTACACGTTTATACGCCTTAGTGTTCGGACAAGCTAAATGTAAAGGGTCAGAGCTACTCGAAGGGCATGGACCTGTCGACATAAAAAATATCAGAGAAGACAAAGATGACCGCGCGTAGGCTGTTCCCCGTTTGGCCATTTCATGTTTATGCGTACGAGTAGATATCATTGGAGACGAAGGCAAGTCGTAATAACAGCACTAGTGATCAGCATTGTAAATGGACGACTGGCCGTTGCATTAAGGCCACAAAGGATGATCGCAAGGGCAGCATCATCTACAGCGGTAACGGCAGAAGCTTTCAAAGTCCTATACTCTAGTACTGCTGAGCCGTCGTAGAGATTTCGAACACAGTCTGTCCTGGGCGCTAAGAGGGGCGGGGGGAGATGGCAGCATAATCAGATGCCTTTGATCTTGATTATGATCATATGGATTACACATGGAATATATATAGTAATATTGACTCAGACAATATCGAGATGGCGCAACAGACTAATAAAAGCGGAGACGAGGTTCGCTGCCTACACGAGAGTCAAAAGTGAGGGACTTATGAATAACACCTTGCTGTGCATAGCACATCCGAGCAAACTATATGTCTGCATATCGACATATATGTGATTTATATCATACGGTTCTTAAGTGGAACGTACAAGCCTCATGATGTACGGGCTAATCGGGCGAATTCTTTCCGAGGAGTGCGGCGCTGAGCAAGATTGCAGACATAGTGGGTCTACAGTGCAAGTGTTCAGTGAAAAGAGGCTTCTCCAGAGAAATGCCAAGCTATCTAAAGATGGCGCTAACTATATTCAATTCAAAATTCTATTCGAGTTCAGTTGAAATCTACATTCCCCTAGCTGCATCGCTAGCAAAAGTATTGCCTTTCACTATCATTTTCACAAGAGCTCACTGGTTAAGCTTCATTAAGCTCGCGATTCACAGTTCTATAGACGTGGCCCCTTCTGTTAGCACAGTGAGAACTAAAATGGAGCGAAGTGTCAACTGAGACGAAATAAAGCAGCTCTCGTTTCAGTCTGTACCACTGAACTCTGTACACTTCCATTCATGCGCAAATGTAGCTTGCACTGCACGCGCTCAGCTGCACCGGCCTATCAGGAATAAGCCGAAAACACTCCGAATGCACGATTCGAAGCTGGGGCAGGCCCGACAGAATCTCCTGCGAAGTTGTAAGTTGTTACAATCGGTCGACCGTTGCTCGATCAACAGCCTTTATCTACAATGCACCAGGATGTGTCTGTGTGCGTATGTTTTGTCGGCCATTAAGAATCCGGGCAACGGGTGCTACGCCAATTACAGCTAGGCTGGCTGGATGACAGACCAGATGAGTCCGCGGGAGGATCGTGCCCCCAAGGATCGTTTGGACAACACGATAAGACAAGATCCTAGGTCCGAATGAGAGCTCTTCGACAGAGCTGAGACCTAATCAATTTTTAGGTTTTTTCCCACCGGGTAGTACGAACAGGTTGCTAATTTCTCTCTCGAGAGAGAAAGAGGCAAAATCTTCTGATCGATGCTTGAACCGAGTCAATCGATGATATAGCAAATGCGAGTGCCTGTTTAGGCAACAGCACAACTGCCCAGGGTCAAACAGTTAATGTCATTAGCTCTCTCTGGTTTGGCGCGCAGCCACTACTAAACATTGTGAGGAAATCACTGTCATCGCGAACCCGTTAGCGATCGCAGCTGACACCAGCACAGCCAGCATCTACAGTTCGCCAGGCCGCCATACAGCAGCCGTCACACAACGGAAACATCGATAATACAGGACACCACAGACTTGGACATGTACGTAGTCACGGAGCTACTTGGGCACGTCACCCATCGGGCGTGCCTTCTATCTGAGAGACGTTTGTTCGCGTTGTTATGATGACTGCTGGGGATTACCATGGGCATGGGTTCGGTTCGCACCAACCAGAAGCGAACCGCCGGCCCGCCAACCAGCTCGGAACGGCATCCCTGCATCTGTTGCTGCCAGATCCATCAGGAGTTTCCGGTCCTTCGTCACTCTTTGGATGGAATACGATACGTACACATAGGCGAGTGTAATAGACGTACGGGAATCCGCCTCGACACATCCACCTTTAATCATTGCCGCTTCAGCTGCTGCTGTTGTTGTTGTTGCAGGAACAACAATATTATTAGCACATATGCCCACTGGACAGTACCCATGTTTGCAAAGGCTTCAGCTCGAGTTCGAGCCGATTGGCTAGGGTCAGAAGAGATGTGATATCGCTCGTTGCTTGTTGCATGAGGTACTTGAGATGTGCACATTTCGAGGTCAAATCTATAGGACACACGCATTTTAATTCAAATGATACATGTAGAATGTCAGATAAAAGTGACATGGGCTAACATGGGTCTTAATGGGTTTCAGCTGGATGCAGCATCAAACATGTGGCAAAAGCATCTATATATGCATTGTGTGTATTCATGTGCTGCTCCTTCGTTAGATAAAAAAAAGCCAAACGTCTGTTTAACCATACAGTTTTTTTTTCCGTTGAAAGCGTTCGTCAAGGCTTATGCTGCGTTTGCTCAGAAGGCGCGTCACGTCTTAAAAGAATGTTCTCTAGTAAGACAGCGTCTGTATGGAGTGTGATTGAATTCTTGCAAGACGACGACCGTGTCAGTACTGGGCCAGTGCCGTGGACGCTAAATGATGGCTGCGAGTCAGCCCCGAAAATTTACTAGGTTCAATAGGGTACGCCTACATATAGCTGAACGCATGCTACCACGCTGAATTGTCGTGCCTCCTTCGCCCGACAGTACGCAACAAGTGAGACTATTCTATACAAACCCTTTTTATGAGGCTACGGTGTTACAGCTGGACAGTGCCAAACGGAACCGTTTGATGGCGTCAGTGACCTTGGTGTCATTTACAGATCCCTGAGGGCGTTGACCGTGATGCGTTGGCGCTTCCAGACCGTCTCTTTATTTGCAGTTAGCTGTTACTCCCGGGGGCATCAATGCGATCAACATTTGATCTCGTTTCGTTCTGTCTCCACCCCCCCAAGCGCTCCCTCCTCGCGCACCCCTGGCCATCATCCAGTCATCATCGGACGACCAAAATAGCTAGTTATAATACCGTATGAATGCAAATCATATACCGCTCAGGGTGAGAGCAGGTCGTTGATGGCATCACTGCAATTGAATATCCCATGGTAGCGTTTTCTCTTCTTGCCATACAAGCACCGGCGGCCCCCCAACCCACCAATAGCTATAGGAAAGCACCGGCGTATCTGCGTATCACACGTTCGTCAATGCAGGATAGGAATCCTCGTCTCCATACGCATCTACTGCGACAGGAATCAAAACACGTAGGCGATCGATCCGCATCGCAATTTAGTTTGTGACTACGCAGCAATCGAACAGTTTATACATCACTCGATATTCCGTCGAGTTTGTCCACCATGCCGGCCCGCGGGACTGCCAGTCATCGGGGGGCTGTATACGAACCCTGTTCGTGACCGTAGCTCTTTGCCTCTGTGCTCCTTCGCCCGAGTTCTGTTCGATCGACGGCCACACAGTGGCGTCGCCATCTTCCGCCAGTTCGCCAACTCGCGAGAGAGAGTTTTGATCTCTTCCTTCCGTTTGTGCATCTCGCGTCCGCTTTAGTCCTAACTCTCCGAATCTGCCATAGTTTCCCGTGGGCCCCTCCCTGCCCTAGAGAAGATCCCCTGCGCCACTCCACCGCTCTAGTGAAAGGCGCGCAACAACAATAGGAACAGCAACGGCAACGACGCGACGACAGCGGTTGCGGTATCCATTGGCCAGCAGTTACGACCAAGCGGGCTCGGGGATTGCGGGGCAGGATGGGGGGGTCCGGGTCACATAGAGGGGGCTGGCTAAGAGATACATTTTAGTATCGGCCAGCTATCTATTTATTGCCTGCAACCTCCTACCATCCCAAGTTCTGTCGGAAGGCTGTTGCCGCCGTTTTATTGTCACAGCGATAGGCGTCCCCGGGCTTCGACGGAAGGCCGGCAGAGATCAGTTCCTACCGTAACGTTCCTCGCTTTCTTCATGTCGCCTATTCCATGAGACACTTCGGGGTGGTTGCTTGGCTAGTAGTTGGTCGATCGCCTCGCCTCGCCATTTCTTTCCTCTCGCTGTCGTCGTGGCTGCTGCTGCTGCTGATGCTCTTGTAGCAAAAAAATGGCACCCCATGTCTGCTGCTGTGCCTTGCGCGGGCAGGCTGTGTGATCGGCGCGACTATTCGCGAGCCACCGTTCGTCGGCAGTTCCGGCGAAATTGCAGGCCATCATATGATGTCACACGTACTTACATGTGACACAGAGTCACAGATCAAGCATCGGCTATAGGTAGATGTTGTGCTCTCTCTATCTCTCTCTCTCTCGATACTGCATGCGTCCACTGCATTCGTCGACTGCTCGGGGTCTTTGGCCTCTACGCGTCGTTTGGACGTTGCATCGATGTGACCCTGATGATGCGTAGTCGATGCGACGGGAGCTCCGTAGTCTCGACCTTGATATCCGTTTTTCGTCCGCATCTGCATCCGACGATTATTTGCCTTCGTTCGGCACATCGCGCCCATGCCACCGCTTAAGTGCTCGAAGGCTATTTGTATCATCGATTGTCGCTCGACCGTAGTGCCGACATACACGTACGTTATCCGTATGAAGCCTGCCAAGTGCGACGCTAACGGCCATTAATATGGACAACGCTAATTCGACTAAGGGCTACGGATGAGCCAAACAGTCCGCGCAGTGGAACCCCTCCCCCCAGCGGGACGCGTAGGCGGACGTCGTCAAGAGAGGGAGGCGGGTCAGCGAGCAAATAGTAGGTGCAGAGGATAGGAAGGGAATCAAAAGAAAGGCAATCAACCGATCGCGAAAGGAGTCGAGCAAGATGACGCGGCATTGAGATGTCAAATGAAAATCAGTGGCGTTTAGATTATACTATCTAGATGGCGGCGGAGTTCGCATTGCGCAGATTGAAGATATTGGACCGTATCCACTCAAGGAGGTATCACCTTCGGTTGACTCTTCTGCTCTTGCACACGTACATACACACATATAATATATAGCGGTGAATCGATAAACGCGGTTAGGTAAAAATAGAATATAGTGACGTCTGGTGATAGCGTTGGCGGTGACGTTGGTAGTACTCAGAGACAAAACTTGGATAAACAGCCCGGATATCGTAGGTTCAAATGCTGCCATGGTCCTAGGGAGGCGTGGATTTCCCCTACCGATCTTAGCTCAGTGTATTCCTCTATCAGTGTACTCACTTCTGCATTACTGCGTAGTGCTGACGCTCTCATGGGTCGTTCGTTTAAGCTGCCGAAATGATAGCGCATCACCGGTAGCTGGTAATAATGGAGTACTGATATTTGAAAAACTAATAATAAAAGAGCAGTTCCCTGCATGGAAGGACACGTTTTAGAATTCTCTGGAAGAATTGCCCTTTCGGCACCAGTTGCAGTAACGGCAATTTAAAGTAATTGGTTTATTAACGGAACTGCAGTTCTACAAAGCTTAAGCTTTCTATATGTCACGTTGCGGCGGAATCCGGCCCTGCGGCTTTTTAGCCACAGGGACGAAAGGATGGAAGGACCTTAAGAGGCGCCCACCAAATACGGAGTAAGAAAATGGGCTGGAAGGGTACCAGTATCAGTGGCAGAACGGATCACCCTGTGTGCAGCTCCAACCAGGAAGAAAACACTAAGAAAACTAAATAGAAGATAAAGTATTGTACTCAAATGAAGATGGCTCTAAGAGTTGCTGCAACTTATAGAACGGTGCCTATAACGGCTGTACAAACCCTGGCACGCTCGATTCCATGGAACCAAAGAATACAAGAATAGGCGATTTAAGAAGGAACGACCTTGACCAATACGCCCTTTTTTGGCATAATATACCTCTGTATTATTTTCGGGTTGGATACCTGGGCTATCTTTGATAGCAAACCAACCCTCAGAGGATAGCCACTATATAACCAGGTGGTTAGAAAATACTATTGAGTTGTAATATATTAGTAATAGACATTAGAGATTCTTGTGTACACATTATTATATCATTAGCTATGTGCCAGAGCTTTTATATTCAGTAAAAAGTTGTTTCTCGATATGAGGTTCTGTTGTTAGCATCTTGTAGTTACTCATAATTATTTAGGCCGTTTTGTGTATCTCATCCCTGTGGCGATCGATTCGATGGATATTGTCACTTCTACCGAATACCGCCAACTACTGGTGCGCACTGTGTTTTGCCAAGTACAGAAATCCTCCAGATTGAAAGACCAGTAATGCATTCATTGCGCGTTCCACACCCCGGCTTAAGATCGTACCGTCCATTTGTTCGATTGGCCATCATTCCGCCATCAGCGATCACCGACCTGGGCATAAATGTGTTATCTATCACGGCTTCTTTGCCACATGGCGCCATGAGACTGGTCACAAGAAGGCTGATGTGGGGAAGATGCAGACAGAACTGCTTGATCGGCCATCATCTTCGGCGAAACGTCATGAGAGCCATTTCAACAGTAGCAACTAACTAGCACCTCGATCAACAGCTAGAGCAGAACATCCACAACTTCGTCGTTCGAGCATGTCGCTTGCCATTCGAACTTACGAAAATTGCGCAGTCATTCAGGACAGATCAACGTTGACCTCTGTATCACACGATAGAATTCTTTCAAAATGAGCTTTCTTAGCAGGTCGTCTTCAGCATGCCTATGAATCTAGAATCAAGATTAATACCATTGCTGATATCAATGGACTAGTAGGAAGCGCCTCTTCTACGTTTGGTCACTCCACCGTCGGTCTGACGATTGTCATTTTCATCACGATGTTGATCCCGGCGTGCGGCCAACCTAATCGACCCAAGTTCTACATCAGAGAGCGTACGCCCAATAGGTCGCTAACTCGGTAATCGTTACTTGATGCTTTGTATGTCTATGGCTGAATATGGGAAATAGCCTCGCGGCCATGGTCAACCAGATTCAAATTGATCAAATTGCAAATGCGATCTAGCAACGTGAGACGGTCACGTTCTCAATGCATGGGCCAATTTGCTCATTTCACAACGCATGGGCCAAGCAATTCACTCGAATTCACTTGAATCGAAATGACGTCGTACTGTGCCCTGTCCGCAAGTGCGAATATTGAGTGAATTCCTTGGCGAAACGTTGTGCTGACACAATGAGTCGAATGTTCCAATGACGCCGAAGGTATCAGCACACGACTCCGGAAAATCCTGGCCGAATTCCTATTCGGGCTTTACTATTAAGTTGAGGATAAAAGGGAAGACGTAAAGCCCTTTATAAACAAAGCCCTTTATCAGCATTTCAGCCATTGTCGTGATCGGTCTGCGGTGGCCGTTGCATTTGCGATGCTGCTCAATTCCTGCCTCTCGTGTCGAAGCAAAGGAGCACCAAAGGGTGAGGTAAGGGTTATCGTGTTTAGGCAAACCAGACGAGGCAACGTTTGAGGAATCGAGTAAAGTGGCGTGCCAAGGTGGATGAAGAAAAAATCAAGAAGCGCTAACACACTTTCAGAAAAGTTACGAAGAGACTCCCCAACGGAAGACATTGCGAATGTATCGCTGGACGTCCTAGATGTTCAGGGTGGCAGAGCCCCCCGGGCCCGTGAGCGGGATATCCAGTGCCTCTGTTGCTGTCGCTGTTGTGGCTCTGGTGACTGACCGCCACGGCTGTATCTTCATGGACCACCGCACACTTTGTTCTCCTTTGTTGGCGGCGGCGACGGCGGCGACGGCGGCGACGGCGGCAGAAGGTCCAAAAGGATGACGACTCCCATTGCAGTTTTCCTCTTCCTTCGGTTCCTTTCGATAGCTGCTGTTGCCGCCGCAGCACCCGCTGCTGCGCCGAACACTGATTAGAGTCTTGCCGTGGTTTTG
This sequence comes from Stratiolaelaps scimitus, assembly GCA_019614645.1. NCBI lineage: Eukaryota > Metazoa > Arthropoda > Arachnida > Mesostigmata > Laelapidae > Stratiolaelaps > Stratiolaelaps scimitus. The sequence continues at coordinate 53,127 of JABWDB010000017.1, forward strand.
CCCTTGCGGCTCAATGTGGTGGCAGGTGCATGTTATTTCGTCCTCTCCGTGGTGATGTCTTCTCCTAGTGTAGTCCCAGAGCCAACTTGTGGCGATGCGAAATCAAACCGCCAAAACGCAAAGCACTGGCATTATTTAAAGCACTGACCTGTATAAACAGGAAGTTATTGGCAGGCGCGAAAGTAGAAATCACAGCAACTATATCGATTACGGACACCGAAGTCGAAAAACCGAAAATAAATACGTCGTCCAGCTGTGAAATCTGCGAGAACAGGTCAACGAACGGGGCTAAAGGACCTGCAAAAGATTCATACAGCGCATTATGGTATTCTACATGGAATATACAGCTAAAGCTATACAATGATTTGGACGAGAACAAGCTTAAATGAACATTGATGTAAAGCCGTTTTGGGTAGCGACCCGATGGTGCTTTTTTATAGTGTGGTTCGACATAATTTTGTGCATTAATCTCAGCTTTCTGTGTCAGAGTCGATGTTTCAGGTAAAACTATGTTTTCGTATGTCGCATTTGTATATAGGCATCATTAACGGCATGCTAGCAAAAACAAGCCCCAAAACAACTTCTAAGGTGGAGGCTGGTGGAAGGTATTCTAGTCTTTCTCGTTTAGAACGTTTACTGATAAGCTGATATGGCAACAAGGCTGATATGGCAACAAGCGGAAACATATTCAGCCGAATCACGGACAGGACGGACTCTCCACGGACTCTCGTGCGAACGCAGCACCGGTCGCCATCCGCGACACACGATGCTTAATGACACACTCGTGAGGGCCCTCCACTCCGCCGGTGTCCCTTGCACAAGGGAGCCACAGGGCCTCGACAACTCTGACGGGCGCCGCCCTGGCGGCCTCACCCTTATCCACTTCCGAGGCCAGCACCTTGTTTGGGACGGCACGGTGGTTGACACTCTAGCACCTTCTTATGTCAACCACTGTGCAACCACCCCCAGTTACGCGGTAGCGCGTGCGGAGCGGGCTAAGCTAAGGAGTACGCCACACTTTAAGCAACCCACCTCTTTTCCCCCCTTGCTTTTGAGACCTTGGGCGGGCACGGCTTTCTCATTGCGAAGTTGTCTACAATAGGTTGATCCGCGCAACCGGGGACAAACGCGCAGGTTCTTTCCTTCTGCAGCGCCTGTCCCTCGCTGTGCAGAGGGGCAATGCCGTCGCACTCCTCGGGACATTGTCAACCTCTGCCCCCCCAAAATCCCTACCCCCCAAAATCCTACTAATTCCAGCTAATTCCAGCTAATTCCTGCTGGAATAAATGCTGGAATAAATGCTTATGTTAGCTGAGAGACACACATATACAAGTAACGAACTTAATGCCGGGGGAACAGCTGAGGTAGCCCCAGTGTGTGCGAAACCAATGCCCCCTGAGGTAGCCCCAGTGTATGCGAAACCAATGCCCCCTGAGGGAGCCCCAGTGTATGCGAAACGAATGCCCCCTGAGGGAGCCCCAGTGTATGCGAAACGAATGCCCCCTGAGGGAGCCCCAGTGTATGCGAAACGAATGCCCCCTGAGGGAGCCCCAGTGTATGCGAAACGAATGCCCCCTGAGGGAGCCCCAGTGTATGCGAAACGAATGCCCCCTCAGGGAGCCCCAGTGTATGCGAAACCAATGCCCCCTGAGGGAGCCCCAGTGTATGCGAAACCAATGCCCCCTGAGGGAGCCCCAGTGTATGCGAAACCAATGCCCCCCTGAGGGAGCCCCAGTGTATGTGAAGGGAGGAGTCACTTCGCGGACCTAAAAGAAAAACGAAGCCCAACTCCTTGAAATATTCCAATCTGAACAAGTTCTTTGAGGCAACAATTTGGTGTATCAAAGTAACATCCGTTCGTCACTTCGCGGACCTAAAAGAAAAACGAAGTCCAACTCCTTGAAATATTCCAATCTGAACAAGTTCTTTGAGGCAACAATTTGGTGTATCAAAGTAACATCCGTTCCGAGCGGTTCTTACACGTCCGGCAGGTACTCCCAGTAAGTCGTGCTCGTCCTGCTCAACAGGGGGTTGCTCAACAGCGGATTCGGTTGCCAACCTCTTCGCATCCTTGGAACCCTCAGACGTCGCAAGCGCTGTGTCTGGTTCGACATCCTCCTCGTGTAGAGCGGTGCTCTGTCTTCCGGCAGGTATTCGCACTCCCAGTCCGACCTGCTCAAAAGGGGGTTGGTCAACAGTGGATTTGGTTGCCAACCTCTTCGCATCCTTGGAACCCTCAGACGTCGCAAGCGCTGTGTCCGGTTCAACATCTGGCGTTCCTGCTCCGTCTGTAACCGCCCTCTCTGAAAATTTCGCCGACCACGAAACCACGATGCTTGGCTAGATCCCAAAGACGAGGCTCCTTTCCGTGCAGAGTTTTGCAGCTGTCGGAGCAGATCTCGTCGAACCTGCAGCAGCCACGTGCGTCTAATTCGATGGCGTCTTAATTCGTTGATCAGTTCAGCCTCCGTCCGCTGCAGCCTCTGGTACAGTTCTGGATCGTTTGGCACTACTCGTAGCAGTGGGTGGTTACGCAACGCCCGAGCACCGTATCCAAAGTTCGGTCTGGCGTACCTGAATGGACGTCTAGCACCGACTGACCGAAAGGGTCTCCGATATCTGGAAAACCCCCCGCCGTACTCAGAACCAAACCTCGACATCATTTTGGGGATGGAGCGGGGAAGTGAGGTCGGCAGAAAATAAGCTAACTGACCGAATAGCCTCACCCTACAAAGAAGTCCACGGTAGTCTGCTCTAATTAGAAAGATATATAATGATGGATAGCGTTTTTCGGAACCGGGGTCAGAAGTATTTATCTCTGTGGCTTTGTTTTCCTCTCGGATCTACTGTTCGCTTTAGTTGGTCGCTGGCTATTCCGTGCGTACACAGTGTTTGGATATTGTTGCAAGGCCGGACACATTTCGGCACTTGATACTGTCTAGCAATGTGGGGTTAAGTACCGAGAAATGTCTGATAGACGAAGAGCTGAGGGCGGGTCGAAGCGACAGATCGGAGACACCTCACAATTTCGATTTTATAAACACACAAAAAATATATAAAGAAAACAGTTGCATTTTTTTTTAAATTCATTTATCGATTTGAAGCAGGCGAGCTTCTTCTGGAAGCCACAGGTCATATGAGTTTGCAGTGCGGAGCATGCTGATAAATGCGGCAAATATGTTCCTGAAATTAAACCTGACCATATTTTTAGAATAGAAACTATTGAATCAATAGAAGATCACCATGGGCACCTATGAGTCAGATCCCGGATACTGTCTTTCCTGGCGAACGCCGGTAAATCACTCGACTACGACCCCACTACGCATTTCTCGAGACTTCCTGGGCCCTGTTCGTTCGGACGACACCACTCATGTGCTCAGCTTTCTAAAAGATCGGAGACAACACTAATTGCCACATAGATCGCACATTTCCAAATGTATGACCGTGAAGAAAGCTGCTGTCGACCAGGTGCTCACAGCAACGCAATCATTGTGGCCATGTTAGCGGACGACGTGTATCGCTGTCCTCAGCTGGACTGAGGTGCTTTATTGTCAATTGGGATGCTCATTGTCAGCATTGTCTGCGTTTAAACTGCATACTGTTACCTCCAGTGTGTCCTCTGCCATCATAATTTTAATTTCCACAATACATGTCTGACGTCCCAGTCATGACCGGTATTTTAGGCGGCGCTTAGATTACTCCGCGCTGCGCACATAGTGGATGTCTGTTCAGATACTTCACGAAGTGCCCCTTCACTCTGCTGTGAACATTTCCAGCTCATTCAGTATCTTCCCAACTAGGATCCGTCGGCCGTGTATGTCGGGGCCTTCTTGGTCATCACATCTACATTAGTGGAATCGGTCGTCTTAATTACTTAAATGGGCCAACTTCCCTTAATGATCATTGGTCACGGAGTCGGTAACCGGCTGGTGTCTGGTGTCGTTATAACTATTACTACGTTATTGCGTATAACAAAATGACACCTAGCTGAGCGGATATTCGCGCCACAACGTAAATCAACACTACTGAAAGCCACTGGCTGTGTGAGTTTCCACGGAACGAGCTGTGTTATTCAGAAATTGCTTCCATTTCCACGGACATATATTAATATATTATATATATGTGTGTTATATAGACATGTATACCTGTCTCAATGTAGTCGTAGTCAATCTATGTCCATTATGTTACCCAAAGAGGTAAGGTTTCGGCCACTGTCGTTGCACAATGGGCTCGATAAATAAACCGACCACAATCTGAACGAAGGGCTTGTACGGGCCATTGGTTACCCTTTGGCTCGAAGCCGTCTTATGCAACGTTTCTCTTTCTCAATGTGCAATGCGGTAAAGCGCCTGCGTGAGATAGGTGCAAGGGAGAAATCTGCTGGAGCGGGTTCTCTGCTTTGATACGAACGACGTGAAAATAAGTGAACGTGTAATGAACCATCGTAAATACGAGGTGAATATAACACAAAAATAACGAGCCGAGAGTAAATTTCCTTACGAACAAATTAATTATTTGCCAAACCCCGCCCTCGACTAAGATGTAAACGTGATCATCGGCTGTAGTTCACCAGTTCAATGACACCTTGACTAATCTCTGAATAGCAAACTGCCACGAGCTGTTCAACAGGGGCTGGATTTAGGACGCTATCTACCTAGCGTTTTAGGTCAGATGATGTAAATGACGGCTGTATACCTAGACAGATAAACATGTAAAGGATGTCCCACTTGAACAGTAATGTGAATCAACTTTACAACAGACATAATTTCGAGCATACTCCGCGATACATGTGATAGTCCAATGAAAAGAGCTTCTCCGAGTTTGTGTCTGGGTGTCATCCAGTCTACCAATGCCCAAGTCGTGAGTATTACTAGACTGGATCGTTAGCGTGACTGCACCGGGACATTGGGGTACCTTTCATTTTGGGGATGTTTTATGTGCTCTGTGGACATCGACGCGACAATAGTTTGTATTGTGTTTGCCCCTCGGGATACAATACATGCTGAACTAATGACTCGCCGTAGCGTTGTCTATCTGCGGGTTTCACTTGATCTTGCGAAAACGGCAAGCATTTTGTCGTTACAATATACCGCGTTCCCTTGAAAATGAACGGGATGGGGAGTGTATAATGTCTAGTCGGGCAGTAAAAAGTAAACTATAGTTTCATGTTAAGGAAAAATCTGTTAAGGTGGGGCAAATTCATTAGAAAAACAGTTGGAAGCGACTTAAACACTCAGTGGTGACTCTAACAGCGCATAGCTTGTTGTCATTTGTTATTTCACAACCACATGCTCCTTGCTGGTCTTATAAGACTTCAAACGGACAACGACCACTTTCCCTCACTGGATTGCTTCTAGGCATCGTGTGCTTGTAAAGCAACGAGCATGACTCCTTTTGTCAACATAGCAGTGAAAACATCCAGAAGTACGATAACGAGGCGATGACGAAGCAACGACCCTTTCAACATTCAACAGACTAGAACAGGCAAAAACAGTGAATAGCCAAGAAGTGTTTGAAGATCACTGACTGGGTCATGCTCACAACTATTTACGTTAAAGAGAAGAACTCTGTGAACAGGTTTGTTGTAAATACGTCTGACAGAGAGATATATGAGGGACGAATAGCGGCTTACGTTGAGCAAGTGCACGGTTAGGAAGGAAGTGATCACATTCGATGTAGTACAGAACGGTTGCAGAAAGCCAACTGGTATCACAATAGCGACAACGCTGTAAGCTATCGAGTAACCAAACCGATCTTCGCGTTAAGGGATCAAGGAATGATCTGGGCACTTCAATTTCAATATGTCCCAGTTCCATGAAAGGTAATTCTTGGACGTCTTCTGTTATGAGCAATACGTGGAGATGGACACACACACACACGGATAGTTTTGTTAAATCTCTGAAAGTATTGTCTCGGATAAAATGTTGGATGGTGAAGCATTCACATGCTTCGGCGAACTAGCCGATTCGTGCACTAATTCACCTGCGCGAAACGTAAAATCTAGCATTTGAAGAACCTGCACAGATACACTAGGTTTGCACGGAAAATATCGACCGATCTATAAATATTTAAACAAGAGATATTTCTAAACATGCGTAAGGTGTGCAACGTGCCATTAGTTTTAGTCGTTAAAAATCTAGCATGTATTAGCTAGCTTGTGAGTTTTTTTTTGGGTTTCCTCAAGTTTTCCGAACTATATTAGGCAGATTGTCAGCCCCAGTCTGAGCATACCATACGTATCTGTCAGGAGCGCGAATGCACTAAAAACGGCCGCTAAAGAATCAGATTTCCGTATTGTCATTTATTTGCTAATGAGTTATTTGAAGAATTGGAATAAAGCCTCTTCATGGCAATGAGATGGCGGATGGGGCCCTGGATTTTGCAGGAACGTGCATTCGTGTTAGATATCGAATTTCTAGTAGGCCTAGATATGGACCGCGAAATTCGAAGCGCTTTGAAGCTGATTTCAGTAGTTGGCACACTGGCCTCACTACACCGCTCGAGCGTATCGAAGTCAACTAAATCGTCAACGTTCAGATAGTACCTGTTTTAGCCTACCATGTGAACCTATACGTAGCTTGTAAAGCAAATTCTCGGTATGTCGGTCCCTGTGAAACAGCATTAAAATAGGTTTCGACAAATGGCGATGTCGTCTAAACAGGGTTTTCCAGGAAAACCCAAACGAAATGTGTTTCATGGAATTTCCCTACGAAAGCAGCAAGTACAAATTCTCAATTATACTGCCATTTATAAACCGAGATAATGCCGCCGTGATATATGCGCTGATTGCGAAAACTATAATATGACACTTGGATTCGTTTTCACTTTTTCGTCGAAATTAAGATTTCCAAAACATTAGCTGAACTTTACAACTGCTTGCCCAGATAGTATATGTATCCAAATATCTTCATATTTGAGTTTCTGATACGAACCCAGATACGAGTGACATGAAAGCATTAACACCCAAATGTATAAGTAGCGTTCTACACAGATTCACTTGCGCTTTACGAAAACCTGTGTATTACTCAGGCGACAACCACCCATATTTGAGTCCTTAAATTATAATATATCGGGAGTACTGATCGGAATCCGAATTTGGTATCGTTTGATTATTTGATTTTTTTTATCTGATGTACAATCCCTTGTTGCCATCTAATCAGTCACGTTGATGTATAATACATTTGTTTGAGAATATCCGTAATTTCAGTTTACAGCTTTGTGTAGAAGACTAAATGAGGTGTCATAAGCGATGGACCACTTCAACAGAAGGGGGCACACGAATTGTCCAATGTATGAAATATATATGAGTAACATGTAGATGTGAGGGTAATAGTCCCCCAATTTGTATTTAGGGGTCCGTCTTACGAAGCAATGCTAAAAGCAACACCGTCGACGTTAAATGTTGGCTGAGAGTCAGCCCGAAAACCTTCTAGTCCATCAATAGTCGTTTCGTGGCTTGTCGATAACTCGGTGAACGGGGACTTCTTTGTTTAAAAGCGTTTACAGGTGGATCAAATACCCGCGAATTTGAATATGTCACTCGGTGTCATCTATGCTAAACTCGATAGTTTGGTCATTCCATATTATTATAGAATAGAATAGATATTCACGCAGGTGCACTTTCGCCAGATAAACCTTATCGTTTGTTGTTCGCAGGCTGTGTCCGCATACTTGTCTGTTGCATTATTCAGTTGCGGCGAACGGCTACTTTTTCAATCGAACGCAACGCGTATATTTTGTTGAAGACGCCATTGTGCGCATACTTGAAACGCTCTATTCGAAGTTAATATTGTCCTAATGAATGCTAATCAGCAGTGGTTAACTAAATGAGCTGTACAACTGCTGGAAACAGTTGAAACAAAACGTCAGGCCAATAGCATGGAAGAGGGGAAGGTGCAGCCTTACGAGGGGCAGGCCGCAGGTTCGAGCCCCGGGACATGACATATAGAGAACGTAGGCATTGTACAAACTGGAGTTCCCTGCAATAAACCAGTAAAACATTTACTTTTTACCTTTACCACAGACTTACCCTATGGTGAAGCCATCGTCGGTTTTTGGTTGTGTACGATCATCAATAAGTGCGTATAACGACGGACAAAGAGGCGGCACGGCAATCATTCGTCATTTACTCACCTTCCTGCACTTCGACATCGACATGTTCAAATGTTTATTTATCAGCAAAATATGCCTTGACATTAACTTGTTGAATATATTTAAATTATTGATCAAACTAAAGAAGAAAGCATTCTTCTTCTTTTTGAGTTAAATTCGACATTCTCTGATGGTGCATTCGTTCGTTAACAACAACAAATAACAGCCGGGTATGCATATTTACTTTTGTACACACACACACACACAGAGGCACAAGCGCACGCTGGACCTGAGGAATAAACCGGTTTCTAAATGAATTTAATACTTTAATCATACGGAGTTGCATTCACTTGTGTTCGTCCCTAAAAATACTCTGTAACACTTGAAATTCATTTATTATATTTATCTCATTAAAATGTACACTCAGCTAGCATCTTCAGTTGACATTATCGTATAACAAGTACGAACAGTTTACCATTTTTCTCGACCGGTTGCCGGCGAATCAAAGTTTTGTTGAGTAGGCCGAACGATTGCTCAGCGCTGTCCCTGGAGCTTTTAACAATGCCATAATATTTAGTTCAATGGAGGTCGTTTTCTATGAAGCTCCGCACAGCCACTATATTGGTTCACAGTCTGTCGAGTCGCTTGGGGACTACAAAATAGAGGGGGTTCAAACACTGATAGCCGATCTCGTATTTTTCGTGTTCTTGGCTGTAATGTGTTTTGCGAACTCGTCCGGTGCGTTATAAATGGCATAGAGTCCCATTCAATTCCACTGACGCTGCTCGAATATCAGCAATTACTCCTTTATGCTATACATTGCTAGAGATTCGCGTGATATGTATAAACAACAGTTTATATATAACTGCTGTTTATACATAATATATATATATATATATATATATATATATATACACAGAGGTTAAATAGAAAAAAAATATTTTTTGTCCGTTTAACCTCTGTTGAATTATTCTCTATGCTATTGTTATGGCGTTATTCAATTGGCTGAGGTGCATATCTAACGTTTACAAGTCATATATTTGCATTGTCAATGATTTAGACTGAACGAAATTGGTTACTCGTTACGTGTACTTTTGTTGCAATGACTTAACTCACCCAATGTAGTATATAACTCTCTATCTATTGTTTGTTGTGTCTTTCCTTGCCCAGCCTTCATTTGAGGAATCCAATGAAAACGGCTCTCTATTCGAGGTCCCGTTTGATAATGTTACAGGAATTTCAGTTTACAATGCGTGAACGTTACCGCATAGGACCACCCACGTATTCGTTATATTATTGTTGTATAATTGTTACACAATATATACATAATATATCTATATATATATATATATAACGCTTGTTATGTCATTTCCCACACTGCCTAACCTACTACCCGGCGATGTTCCTGTACCTATATTGCAATTGAGGCGTTCCCCATTTCTCTTGAGCCTTCAACCTTGAACGCGTTTCCTTATTTGCTGCCAACTTTCATTATTCTCGTTGAGCTCTATTTCTGTACATTATTCGACCCCCCCCTCCCCGTCGCGATATACCCCCGAGATCTACGCAAATGCATTAACTTACTGGCGGAGTTCGAACAAAATCACAGGACCACGACTACGTCTGCCGTCCCCGAAACGACTACGTCAATGTCCGTACTGTGGAATTCTCCAATCAGGAGGGTTAAACCGAGCGAGCGCCACGCTTCGACGAGGGTCTCGCCTTGCCCAGGGCTTACTTTGATCATTAGCATTAGCAACGTATCCCTTCTTTTGCGCCGCCTCTTTGTGTTCGTCTCCGTCTTCATCTCGTTCCTCTCTCTTTCCTTTTTCTCTTCAGACCGCCAAGGCCGCTCCATGTGAATTCCGCTGTCCCCATTCTTCCGGTAGCTTCTGCAGTGGTTGTATCAACGAAGCCGTTCGTATCGGGTCGTCGTCGTCGTCGCTGCTGTTGCTGTCGTCACGACAGATGTCAAATGCCAATCCATCGCCGTTAAACTAACATTAGCGCCAGCGCCAAGACCCTCACGAAGGGCAAGGCCAAGGCCAACCAGAATGACTGCTTGTCTAGCAACTTCTCCCGGAGAAACGGGAGCCCGCACATCCGGCGGTTCCGAAGCCACTTGATGCCTGCGCGCCTCCTTAGTCAGTTTCTGACAGCCAGATGAGCCGCAGTCGCTATCTGTGTGATTTTGGCAGCTCCCGCCGCCGAGAAGAAGGGCACGGGGGACCGGTGCCGGCAGTGGCATGCTCGGTGTACAGCGTCGGCAACATCGTTGACACCATCTTTCCGCCGACTGCTTGGCTCGCTGTAGGTAGTGCAGTGCTCGAAATCGTAGATTGTCACCTGAAATTCGTAGATTCTGAATAGTCGGATACAATGGGCCTTGAAGACGGTTGATTGTCAATCGACGAATGAGTCGATCGGCAGCTAACATTGCACAGCAAATGAATTTCAAATCGCTACGGTACTACGTACTTTGCCAACTTGGTAAGGCGACGCGGTTATTTTAACTGCTGGTCGTACCACTGCCAGAGGGTTGGATACCAAGGGGCTCTGTCAGAAGCCAGCGTTTGTGATAGCTGTGTCAAAGTAAAGGCGGCTATCAGCGCGAGACGAGGTGCGCACGATACAGCGGTAGTCAAAAAGGGCTATCGACAATTTTAGGGGCCACGTTAACAAAGTCAGGCGCAAAGCCCGGCGCATTAAGGGTGGATTGGGGCTAAACTTATACATTTGGCTCTTACCAAATCTAAGGATCAGCCATTTTCTATATAACCCCCGTCACAAAAGTAACTATACACTGCTTGAATATTGTGCCAATACACTGCTTGGATATTGTGTGTAATATATTTTTATTAGTATTATTATTATTATAGGCTAACCAAGACGTTCGATTTCTTCAAGACTAGCTTGAAACCAAACGTTGAAATTGAGCAGCTTTTTCTTTAAATTATAATAATTTTTAATTATAATTTTTTTTTTGGGTACTAAGTTAAATACGAGTTTAAAGCTAAATAGAAAATGGAAAATATCTAGATCTCAATATTTATCCAAATGTCACCGCAAGCTCGACAGGAGTGTTTCGAGAATTGGACCTCTCTGTTCTTTATAGGTCACGTCCCGCTACTCGAAATAAAGGTAAAAATAAATTCGTTCTCTCAAGGACTGAGTTAGTGTCCGATAAATAGAAGCAACAACAAAGTATTGAGGTATTCGAAGCCGCTTACAAATAAGAAGCAATTTAAAATAGATCACATTTTAGTCACGCACAGCAAAGATCAATTTACTCTATCGGTCATATGGCGAAAGGAGAGTCCCGTAAAAACTGCCAACTTCATCTTGGATAGTGTTTTGCAACGAGGTGCTCTTTGAAGACTGTCACAACAGGCTGAAATCGTATTTGCGCAACCTACGATGTGTGGAATTGCGTTAAGCGAAGAGTAGACAATTCGTTTACTTCATGCCAGCGAAGATGGTGTCAACACCATGGAGGCTGGCCCTGTCCATGCTATATTAACGCAACAAATACAGACGATAAATGTATAGCGATCCCGGGGTCCTTGTACGAGCTGGCTTCTGATTAGACACCAGGGAAGCGGTTGAGCTGAATGTTAACATAAGATGAGCAAAGTATATTACTGATGGGACATTTAGGTAACATCATTCCATTATACGATTAGAAGTGAATTTCATACAAATGAAATATAGACTGATATATGTTTTTTATGATTTAGTATATTGGTATACTGGCGGTACCGAGGCCCGCTATGGACAATCAGCTGAAGGTCAGCTAAGAGAGAAATGATAATCAAAGTCGTCGCAACTTGCGTCCTATTTTTAGATCGGTCAGTATTGAACATAATCAATACCATCGTGCCACCGAACACTCTCCGTAGTCAACCGATCATGTCGAATATTATCTACTGTCGGCACCGTGACTCCACGATGTCATAAACGTAGCAAAAACACTGCCATCATCTTGCGTAACTCACGGCAAGCTCACTTTGCCTGCAGTCTCTGAATGCCTGCCCGCCTGCATGTACGTGTGTTTGTGTTTGCCTAGATATGCGTTATCACACCCTGTGTCATCTGGCGTAGAGACAGGTTTGCGTCATCGCTTTTTCTACTTTTCCTTCTGGCTTGTGCATGACCTTGCCAGTCTTTGTCAGTCTCTCTCTCTCCCTCTCTCTCTCTCTCGCTCTCTCTCTCTCTCTATATGTATATATATATATAGATATATATAATATATACATATACATATACTCTCTCTCGCACACCGTTTTGAGTTCGTCGTTCCTGGGCAATGACAGCATCTGTTCCTCAACGGGGTCCCGCTTCGGAAGTCTTTCCGCTTCTCGGTGGACCTGTCACATGGCATTCTTCCAGCCTTTCACCCATTCCTAAACGGCCCCGTTGCTCTGCCTTTCGCCGGCCCTTGACAATCTCATGCTCACCACTTACTCCTCGTCGCTGTCCTGGTGTCGATCCGAGCGCCCATCGATGCATCCCTCTCTCTCTCTTTGTCTCCCTACCCGCTCCACCGGTCTTGGTCTCGTTCACTACCCATCTCTTTCCTCTCTCTCTTTATCTCGCCTTCTCTATGACTCCCTCTGCCAATTAATATCTGCACTATTAACGAAACCGCTCTCGCTGCAGCTACATTCCGATAGAGGCAGGAAGCAGTCGATGTCAATTATAGCCAGTGGGGGTTGCGAGGTGGCCTTATCTTGGTCTCACCTCCCATAGGTAATAGACAGTGCGATATCTATGGGAAGGCTGTAGCCATCAGGTGCGCGCCGAAACAAGTGCGTACCTCGCAGGCGTATAACCTACAGTCGCGTAGGCAACGCAGGCCGAGACGCAAGCAAGCGCAACGTTAGCTGAGATCCGTCAGTCAGGTGTCGACAGCCTCAGACCACTTTGTCAATATCTCAATCGAATGGGACACGACCACCAGGCGAACGCCGAACCAGATGAGGATACCTCGGTAGGATATTGTCATTGAAGCACTGCCGCCTCGCATCGGCTATGGCGGTTTCTATCAGAATGGGCGGCTCTGAGTAGATGAAAGTTATACGGGTAGAGGTAGAAGTACATCTGAAGCAGGCAAAGCTGTCATCGTACGAATAATAATAATATTATAATAGCAAGAATACTGATCGCGATGAGATCTGGTTTGTGTAGCTTGTGCGATTCAGTGATTTTGATGCGTCAGTAGTATTTATCTGCTACTTCAGATGGTTCGAACTAGAGCATCTGCATGGCCGTGGTCCATTAGCTAGTTTATGCCACACTCACAGATATTAGGCAGTACTCATAGAGAATTATGAACATTGTACAAGCAATGTATAATAAAGATGAATGTTGATCAAACACGTGCTATTCGATAAGGCGCAACGCATGTCACTGAATGCCGCTCGTCGGTGAAAACATTTCCAGCAGCGATAATGGTAACACCGTCGCAACGATATTCATAATTTCGCGGGGCTACTTCAGCGTTGTCCTGTGCAATGGTGACTCAGTATCATGTGCCGAGTTATTACCAAACTGAATCCGATCAACTTCACAACTTGGTGAAATTCCTCGTTAATGGATACACGCAAGAAGACCACGGCACGTCTCGAGGGTCCCACTAGCCGAAAGGAAATTACATGGCAATACAGTCATCACTCGATCAAGCTGACTTCTTTATAGATATTTATTCGATACCCATGGTAGTGCCTCTAGCATGTATGATATCTTTATCCGGGAGATGCACAGCCTAATCGTTGTACCTCCCAGGAAACCAGGAGGAGCGCCAATTGGCAATCGTCCGTCAAATCTGTACCAAACACTTGAAACTGAAACAAACATAAGGAAAATCTCCTTCATTCAGAAAGAGATCAACCGCATATCGAGACGACAGGGAGTGATAAAGGAGCATGAGATCCTTCGCAGAAATGCCGGGAAAGCCATGCCTAACTATATAAGAACTCGCTAACCTGTGTTCTATTAAACGTCTTGACGGGATATTTGCATTTGACGACTTAGAAAAAGCCGAAATACTCAAAAGCTTCTTCAAAGAAGCATATCTCTCACACGATGATCAGGTTGATAGGGACCTTAGGGCCCCACCTCTCCTTCCCGAAGGACCCCTTCAGTACATTGTGAATGATGTTGACGTTTGTCCGATAGCAATCTTCGTACATTTGAAGCTGTAATTGAGGACCAACATGGCACCTGGTGGTATACGAACTATCATACATCTTCAAAAGATGGGGCATTGCTGTGTGCATTCTACTCCCGCACATTTTTAGGCGGTAGTCGGTAGTCATCACGGCAGTTCCATGCAAGTTTCTTGGGAGTATAATCTGCAAGGCTATATATGAAAACGCCAACAAACAAGGAGATCTGATCTCCAATGCTCAATTTGCTTACCGCCCAAGAAGGAGTACGACTCTGCTGCTACTTGAAGCTTGACACAGCTTGACTGGGCTGGCCACCTCAGTAGATCCAACTGTTTCGATGTTGTGTTTTTTAACTTGAAGTCAGCCTTCGAACGAGTCACCCACTCGGAACTTCTCAATCCATTACCTCATTTTGGGGTAGGTGATCTGATAGTGAAGTGGACAAGTGACCATATCTGTGATAGGACGTTCAGGGGGCGGGAGAATGATAAATACTCCGATACAGCACGAGCAACCTCAGGCTGTCCTCAGGGAACAATTTTAGGTCCCCCAATGTACATACGGTATAGAAATTCTAGTATGTATGTATTTCCACCATCCATATTCGTCAAGATCTATGCTGAATCTGGATATTTCCTTCTGCAACAACTGTCCCTCGCTTTGCAGAGAGGCAATGCCATCGCCTTCCTCGGGTCAATTTCGTCCTCGGCCCCCTATCCCCAACTAATTCCCCCAAATAATCGCTAAAAATAATTTCTAATTATTGTATGTTTGAATAGAACCATATCCATCCTGTATGCTGAATATGCGAAAATATACTGCGAAGTTGATTCTGATCAGGGACGGACGAAACTACAAGACGCCCTAAGCCATTTCCTTGAATGGACCATGGATCAAGACTTGAAACTTTTAATCGAAAAATACGCCGTCCACCAGTTTGGTTACGGGAATACTAACCATGTATATAGCATCGGTGGGTCCGTATTTGCCTATTCGCCTCAATCATAGTTGTCCAAGTTAATGATCATATTTAATTAAAACAAACATGCCATTTAGCAATACATATTTCTCGCAATCCAATTTACACTAGTGGTACTGCACCTGCCAGCACCGCCGTTATGGCTTTTGTTCTCTTCAACGGAACTGCAGTTTTTACACGACTTACGTCCTTTACATGTCACAACGCGCTATTAGTTATATATAGCTGCATATCTATAGCATGATCCAGTTACTGGGTGAGAGAAAATAATGGCAAGTCATCAGATATTTCTTTGCTACTGATTATTATATTTGGCTGACGACATCGACCCTATACCATGACACTAATACTGTATCTGCGTTGCTCATCACGTTGTTAACAACTCACCTCATTGCGCTGGCTATATTCACCGTTCGAAAAGACGCCGCTCTAATTTGCTATAGCATCTCCGTAAAGTGTGTACGGCGTAGATTTGGTCGAAATTTGTACGACATGCGCAGTTCTATCGAATTAAAAACCACGTGTGAATTACCACATTATGATTCCTGATGGCCTTACAATCGCTCTCCCGACACTGTCAAAATTTCCCTTGTCGCTATACATATATATATATACGGTGCGATAGACCTCTAAACGGGATCTCGGGGCAGCGACGAACTTTTCCTGCAAAGTCTTCGAGCTCTTACACTTGATATGTTCATAATACGTTTGCATAAACTTGAAAGTGTGCCTCGCCTGTCCCGAGTAGACTGATGGATGACGCTGCTATATGAGTGAATAGCTTGCCCGCGCGAGCAGCTTGTTTGTGACCTGAGCAGTTTTTTCCTAATTTTTTTTCGTCTGCTGAACCCTGCAGTCTCCCCTCATCTCCCATCTGGATAAAATATTCAGAGTGCCACCCACTATAGAGTCCATTATACGGAAATGCTGCCATAATATACGGAAAGGGTGCCGGGCCTTCAGGAGCCATCCTTGGCCACCATCCTTAGCATTTTGGTCATCCTTGTCATGGTTCGTAAAATTACCGCCGCGTTCATTTTGTATTTGTTTCGAGCTGAAAATGGTAAGTTTATTCAAACATACAGCTGAAAATTCAACCACCAATTTGTTGTTCGCAAGTTAGTATGGTAGCACGCAGAGTGGAGTAAACGTATTTGATAGATAGATTTGTGCAGTAGTATAATAATTTCTTTTTTTTTCTGTAAAACTTGGGGTTACGTTGCCTAATACTTAGCGGACTTTATTCAAACATACAGTAGTTAGGAATTATTTCTAGGGATTATGGGGGCAGGGGGGTGAGGTCGACAATGTCCCGAGGAAGGCGATGGCACTGCCCATTGGGGTTACGTTGTTTCCTCTTCGCCACTCGTCCACATACCCTTAGGTATAAATGACTCAACAGGGGGATGGGTGACTTTGGGACCGAATTTGACGACAAGATCAACTTGAACGAAACGAACAGACCCGATAAATCAATAAACAGATAACCATTCAAACCTATTCCCACTCGTCGGAGGACAGACTTTGTTAAAAGGATCGTTGAGGAGTGTTTGTGAGGAGGTTCTGGTATCGTTTTTCCATCCCACGGCGGGTGGTTTATATGGCCTTGTTGCTGCTATGTGAGCCTTTAAATAGACAATTCGACAGGAGTCGAACAGAAGCCGAATAGAGGCGTACCACTCGTAGTAAAAAACCAGAAGCAACAATTTTCTGACGGAGAAGAAAAGCTCCAGAGTCATATTGTGAAACTTTTATCGATACTGTCGATACTCACTGTGTCGAATTTACCGACGTATTATTTTGCAAATGTTAATAGACTGCTGCAACAGCAAGTCATGGACAACTCCCTACAAATGTTGTGCACATTGCTATGTCAAATAATATCTAATAAATAATAGAAAACTCGCCTCTTCATTCGTTACTGTTCCTCTGAATGAACCAAATGATTTTTGCTCGCTTGCTCTCAAAGCCCTTTGAAATTTAGCAACGATCCATTATTTCTATGAATTGTATCATATAATATATAGGTCGCCATTTCGAATACCACCACTTCAGTGCGATGCCAGAAAGCCGCCAGTACCCCTCGCGAATGCGTCTAAAAGGGACAAACCCCGTCGCGGTGACGGTGTTTATCGGAACCGATGATTTACCCTAGCCTCCTCACATAGTTTCGGCGATCACTCTGTTACTCGACCGCAGATCATGGTCGCTATTCAATTGGTCGAGATTCATTCTTATCAGCGTTCATTTAGTGCGATGCGTCGACAGTCACTTTGCCGCTCTCCGCTACTCCAAATTTAAAGCAACACGGCATGTCAGTATCGCTATCGCCGGCCCTCGCTAACGAAATATCTCCCCCTCCGCTCGACATCTCCATGAGAACCCCACGCATGGCACTCCCGCGTACTGGCGCGCGCGCGCGCGCGACGGTTGAACCTTGCTTGCCGTCCGCCGTCTGCGGAATACGAGCAGTTCGAGATTTGGCCTTGCCCGTTTGCTTCGTGACGTACTTAGCTAGCGTACGCTGTCTGTATGCGAATCTCTCTCCCTCCCTCGAAGAATTAGGGAAAGAACAAGTCTGAGGATGTGGCAGCGTCCAAGACGGCCTCAGAAGGTCGGACTCGCCCGAGAACTCGGCCTGTTGCCGAGGCTCATCAGGGCGATGTAGCCCATTTACCCGCCGCTTGGTCCGCCTGCGTTCGCATCCTCGTCGGCTGTATCCCCATCCTCGCAGGCAACTATCCAGCCACGCGACCGGCTGGGTTCCGGCCGGCTCGTGACCCTACTGCGATGGGCGCCTAGCTAGCCGCCTGGCTCGCTCACGCGCTCACCACAGCCGGCTGCGGTCGCTCTGCTTCTTCGGGCAGTGCAGCAGCAGCAGCACCAGCAGTGGTGGTGGTGGTGGTAGCAGCAGCATCCATCGTCGTGGTTCCCTTCGACGATTCCCCGCGGTCTCTTTTCAACTTTGGCCTCGGGGCTCGCCGCTAACAAATGTTGCAAACATTTAAATTTGCGCCCCCGCCCCCACTACCCTCGCCGGCCCATTCGCTTGCTTCCCGTCCTTCGTCCTTGCTTCTCCCCATCTCCCTCTGCGCCAGTTTCTTCTCCACAGATTTTTTCTCTCTCTCTCTCTCTCTCTATCTCTCACTCTGTGTTTCTGCCTGGCTCTCGACGATTGTGCGACAAGGCAGTGCTGTGTGTGTAGGCAGCAGCGGCGGCGGCAGGCGGTAAGAAGCAAGAGCGGCTGGACGAGGGCGAATCTGAAGAACGCCTGAGCCGGACACGGCCAACTTTGCGCGCCATCAAAATCACTCCGCTCGGATAGACGACGATGCCGGCAACGGCGGCGGTAGCTACCACGCAATCCTCATTCAGTCGGCGTTTATTCATTCGAATTTGAAGAGAAGAAATTCACATTCAAAGCAGCATCAAACTAGATAGAATGACAAGTCAAAACTCGTGGAAGGCGTATGTGCGTGTATATTTAAGATCGCTTCGAGGGACGGCGGGGCGGATAGACGAGATCCGAGAGAGATGATGAGAGAATAAGCAATTCATTATGTTCAGCAGTCGGCTCGTGGATGGATAATTAATGAACGATAATGCGATAAACGAGCAGGAGGTATTTCTATACTTGGCGTTCCCGAAAAATACATTGGAGATAATAACGCATCATGATCATCGGCTACTCGCCTACGGTACACGTAGGATTTAAATCAGCATAACAGATACATACCGGTAGTAGTCTGGTTGACATAGATGTTATATATCATCCAGCGAATGATGAAATTTACTGATAGTAACGAAATCGTGGAGAGTTATTCAGCAGAGGCGAATTTTCTTTTTTATTTTTAAGGTTTAGTTAAGTTTTAATTTTATTTTTTTTTAAAGTTTTAATTAAGAGGCAAATTTTTTTCATTACCGATAGGGACGTGGAGAGCTCGGTAGAGGCGAATTTCGAAAGCTAAACTGCTATAATTAATAATCTCAGGTACAATAAAGCCGATTGCTGCTGGCGCCGAGCAGTTTCTATATATTCATATTCTGACGATAGCAGCTAATTGTAAATTGGATTTTTCAGATACGACTCAGTGTAATATTCGATATTCCGTTTTAGTTTTATGCCCACTTTGTCCTTTTGTCTGAAATAGGTGAGGGCAAAGCAGGTAAGGATGAAGAGGCCTGGCAGGAGATGAATTCTAAATTGGTCGAGAATATTCCTGTCACTGAGGTAGGCCCAGGTATATGGGAACGAGTCTTCTTGTTCATTTTGTTGAGTGTCCCTCATTGCCTCCGTTGTTTACGCTAACGTCAGGCCTACTACGTTAATAATGCTGTTGATATATTCGATCGCACCCTTGCGCAGGTTACTTACTGAGCTTGGACTTGCGTTTGCGGGTACCGGTGATAGGTTACCACCCACGGTGGTTGGCTGTAAACACGCAGTAAAGTCGCAGACGTCTTGAAAAAGGGGCCAGGTTGAGGTAGATGTTGATGATTCATGTTACGGCAAGAAGCGGGCAAGATTGTTTCGCTTTAGATAAGCCAGCGTGTTCGTGCTTGGCCTACACGTAATGGCCTAACGTCCCCAGCGACCATATGGCTACAATGAAGCAACGGGGTGAAACATAGCAACAGAGAACACAACGAGAAGACTGTATGCCTCTACAATAACACATATACACTACCACCACCAGCATGCACTATTCAGTGCCTCACAATAACCATCTAAATTCCAGACCGATGTCCCACTGATCGAACACATTGATAATGTCCACCTGTACCATGGGACACCAATATCGATC
This sequence comes from Stratiolaelaps scimitus, assembly GCA_019614645.1. Lineage (NCBI taxonomy): Eukaryota > Metazoa > Arthropoda > Arachnida > Mesostigmata > Laelapidae > Stratiolaelaps > Stratiolaelaps scimitus. The sequence goes on from JABWDB010000017.1 coordinate 73,172, forward strand.
GCAGGGTTTGTAGCGTAAATAAGATTATTTGTATAGATTTCGATAAACCAGACGCAATGGTAAAACTATACATAGAAGCCTAAAATACAGCAACATCAATAATTAAGAATCGGGAAAAATATGTAAGGATTAATAATTAATCATTTCTTAGCTGAAACCCGGATGGTTTCAGGTCTCCAACCCTTTGTTTTCCTTCATGAATAGACTTGATGCCTCATTTGAGTTAAACATTATAAACATTTGAATGAGTTGTACACGACTAATTAACGCGTGAAGAGTTACGCGGTAGCCATGTTATTATCCTTAGTTCAATGAAAAAGCTTCTTTGCAGCAAGAGTTAATGCGCTAAAATGATTGATTAGTAGGAAAAAACCCAAGGCAAGGATAAACGCGACGTATACCATAGAAAAGTATAGGCTAGCATTCGATTATAAGAGGAGCATTTATTTCGAGTTCCGCCAATAGTATTAACGCACTTCTACCATATATAAGAGATTTATTTGTATCAACAGTTTTGTTTCTGATACTGTCCTAAGCTGAGCTATATTTGTATGATGGTGACACAATGATGATTTGACGTGAGTAGCTGCAACGATATATAATCCATCTAAACTATGATGTGGATGTCTGGAGATTTACAGCGGTTTTTATTATTCTTAATACAGGAGGCGCAACCAAACGAATTGAAAAGTACTAAATTCTCTCACATGAGCACCTCCCCTTCTCTTAACTTCTCCACAGGAACATTCTAGTTTCCCTAAGATCATGGTGATTGGAGCGGAAAATTGCTGCAGTGTGATTTATTTGTTTTCGAACATTTTAATGAGCGGTTTGGGTTAAACAAAAAGATACATGACATTTAGTTAACATGTCACTAAAGTTATTACAACTATACAGTTTATGTTAGAATAGGGGAATTTCTATTAACAGTGACATTTGACAGCCACGTTATGATTTACCTTCTCTCTCCATTAAGTCATCTACCCCGTGGGTGTCCCTAACCTGTTGCCTTCATCGTGTCAAGCCATTGTCATTCTCGTATCCATGTCCCGGAGGAATTCATTCATAGAAATAACTCTTGGATTTCCTAATTCGCAGGTGCTGTTACTCTCGCGATCGGTCTTCGAGACCATCGCACAGTGCCTTTCGGAGTACTATATGGAGAGCGAGTTACGATGACACGGACGATTGTAGCGCTGTCCATTTCCACTGTGCAAGAGATGAACGGACATCTCAACATCCAAAAGCGCGTTCTTACCCCCGTTTTTCAAGGTGTTCGTGTTGCCTTGCAGGTCGCTCTCCGACGACAGGGTGAAAGCCGATCGAGAGAACCGCTTCTCGTTATTGGGAGCTATGCTCTTGGGGGGACACCCTACACGCGGCTAGTAACTATGCGGAGCTCTGATCTGGCCAGGTCGTTGTCGGGCACGACGACACGGGAGGGGGAGGATTAAAGTGAGTTAGCGGAGCCGTGGAAGAGATCGGATGAGCAGAGCTGTCAGATAGGCTGGCATGCTTTGTAGCTGGCTGACCGGCGGGCCTACGTCCAAGAAGTCATCTGCACTTGTCCTTCGTTTTTTGGTCCATGACGCAGCGCGGACTTCGGTTCATCCTACGTCGGCGTGGGGGGCTGCTGACGTATTTTGTGTGGCTAAGGCGGAATGGATCAGCTTCGGGGCGTGCTCAACTCGCTCACGCGTGCACTCACCCACACTTGCAGACACTTCAGTTGATCAGGCCATCGCAACAGGGCGCCCCAGCCCCTGGTGGACGGCTACAACTAACAAGCTGTACTTCCACTCGACTGCGAACCTGTAACCCACCTTCACGTAATTCGGCGACGGAAGAGCGTTTATCAGTTGTTCTGGTCCTTTAGAATCCCCGGCCGAGACAAAAGGCCCGGCCGAGCCTCGCACGAAGGTTCTAGCCTTGACTAGGACTCAGAAGCGACGAGAGCATCATCCACCGGCCCTACGACCGACACGAAAAGAATTGCTAGCCAGCTTAACTAGGCGAAAGGTCAACGGATGTGATGCAATTCCAGCTCTGCAAATTAAACAGATGGTCATACAGATTGAAATGAATCACAGGACGGTCCAAAACTAAAATAAAAGTTCACACTTCATCGTGAAATTTGACGTTTGAATGAAACTTTCCTGGGGACATTATGATCAGCTTCCATATACCCAGCACGGGTTCCAGTCCATAAAACTTCTCCAGATAAATAAATCAACACTTACACTAAACGCGTATTGCCAACGATGAGTTCGACCATGAATCGACAACGAATTCGAGTCAAAAACCACATAACGTCTTATCATGGACGTATCACAGGATGGAATGATATTGGGGATGCTCAAATGTATCTCTTATGAAGATAATGACTAGTTCGTTGGTATTTTTAACAGGTTCCTTTAACAAATCAATAATGCGTATCATTTGTTAATTTTTAGCAAAGCGTTCGGGCGGCAGATTGTTAATTTCTAGAAATGCATACGTAGGAGACGGAAACCTCTCCGAATTTACCTCTCCGTTATCCCGGCCACGGAAATTTAAACAGCCAATATTTAAAAACAATGAATAGTTCACTTATCATTAATATTGAGAAGATATTGTTATCATCCGGAGGTCAACTCGTTCAGCGAAGATAGTCTCTGTCGCAATTTACAATCCTGCTGTTCTGATATAGTTAGTACGCAATTAATCATTCTATCCCATTTAAATGTTTTAATAATTAACACATGTGGTAACACAAATTGAGTAAATTTGTTTATTTATTAACATTTGACAGTTATATATATATATATATATATATATATAAACAGGTCTTTTCTAATCTACAGTACTGGTTGTAGAGGTCCAGTTAAAATACCAAATATCGCTTTCTTAGTGCACCATTCGAGATCACCATCATCTTTATGTTGTGATCCTGCTCACTAGGGTGAAAGTAAGTGATTCTGAGCAAAATCCCTGGGTTATCCTATCCCAGGGACGTACGACATCGTTCTATATTCCTCCGCCATTCATTCATATGTCTTCATTGATCTCTCCCGCAATCCCCCGAACTGCCAAAACAATCGGGGCGCGGAATTAGTTTTGACTGCTGGCAAATTCATCACGAATCATGTGCCTATCCCCTCACTCTATTTGAAATTGATTACTGATGAACAGCCAATATACCCCGTGTATTCCGCGGTCCTTCTGTGAATCTCTCTATGTCTCTCACTGCCTTCGTCTACTGATTTTTGTTGATTTTGCAAACACGGCCAACTTCATTATTTCCAGCCAGCCACAGATCGCACACCCACTCGCCGACACAAGCTCAGACGCGTCGTCACCCACGAGCCTCCCTGTCCTTTAGTGCGTCGGCTTGTCGGTGAGTCGTTCGGTCGCTGCGTCGCCGCGTTGGCCCAAATGATGGCATAGCACAAACAGTGGCGGTGACGTCGGCATCTTAGGCAGTTGTCAGCGAAGAAGGAGACGCCTTCACCGTCGGCCTCGATGCGTCCTGAGTGCATCCACGGCACTCTCTGCATCCCGTATCGTTGTGCATGCGCCTTCTCCAAAGGTCCCCCGCTACTTAGACAGCAAGGCTCCTACCCTTCGACAAAGCCTCCCCCTAGTGCTTCGGGTTGCTGGATCGTTCTTGTTGGCGTGCTAGCCCGACCCGCTCACTCAACAGCGTTCAGATGACGAGGCCAAACGACGCTGCTGCTGCTGCCGCCGCCGCCACAAACACCACTAAAAGGAGCTCATGTGCTCCTTGCCGCTGCTGGCGGGGCACTCCCGCTCCGTCGCTCCTCTTGAAGAGCTGCCGAAGAGCAGCTCGAATGTTGCTCTCCCCACGGCCAGTTTGATGGGTCGTCGCTGCAAGCTGATGCACTCACTTCTGCACCCACTCAGGCGTTAGGGGCTGCGAGGAATGGGACCTGGCCGCCCTCTTCTCCCGCAGAGCGCAGGGGGCAAGGTCGGCTCGAGTCCTGCTAGCTGCGCGTCGTCAACCGATCGAGCGGCGGAGGAACTTATCGAACAACGACGCAAACTTACAACAGCAGTTCGAGGCCGACGACTGCTGGCTACGAAGTAGCCATGAAATTACGGCCGTTATGAAGAGCAAGACTTCGCCAGACGTTAGTAAATGCAGGCGCGAAACGTATAGGGGCAAAGGAGTGAATCGAAGACGGTCTGCGGGCCGAGTGTAGCCGAGCATGAGGTCGCGAAAGTGGGGTAATTCTTCGTGAGGCGATTTGGGTTAGTGAGGCGGCGCCGGCGACAGCAGCGACGACTTCGGGCTTTGTTTAAAGCGTGGCTTTCTCGTCTTGAATGAACCGGAGTGCGCGAGAGGTCAAGGTGGCGTCTATACATAGACGTATGCTGATCTTAGGTATATCATATGCTATATTTTTACGCTCGAAGTTTTAGCGGGATGCTACACGCCTACGACTATTAAACATTCGGGGAATCCCTTCATTTGGCTGGGATCCAAGCTCAACCGGATCAAACTGCTTCTTTGAGAAATTTGTGATGACGTAACATGTACGCTTTACTTCCAAGATGAAATCGCCACTTAAGAAAGTGGCATTTGAAGGTTACTCATTTTATTGAGCTTCGCGAAACGAGCATTTCCCGTAACATAGGTACAACATGTTGGTCAGAAATTAATGCTTAGCCACATTGCACAGGTTAAAACTGGGAATAAGCTGAAATGCTTTCAACGTTGAACTGAGTCTTGAGTGCCGGTAGTCCGTTGGGAAGCAATATTGGCCTTTATTTTATATCACCAATTTTACTAAATATATAATTGTCGTATGCTACGGGATGACTTTGAATAACGCTGCATTCGAAAGCAATCGTTGGACGCAATGCTTCCTACGGCTTAACCCTATGTCCCGGTGTCTGTTTTAGGACTTACACCTAAGGTCACTCAATTTGCATTATGCATTAGGCTTAATCTCTTCCGACACCGTTCGCTAGTACACTGAAGCTATTGAACACCACGCTGGCGCCTCGAAACGACTGCTTTAACGTATATGTTGAACAATGCGTTCAAAGAAGGCACCAGAGATAGAGCAGCCCTCCCTTGGCAACCCATGCCATATGTGTCATGTCTTAAGACAACCTCAGATCTAATTAAATCCTTTACCTTGAACTGCATACGTACACTAGAGAATAGATAACGTAGGAAACCTTCAACTAGCAGTTAACTTAGATCAATGAAGTTAAGCTAAGGCAACGTTCAACATGGTTCATGATCAGGTCACATATATAACGAGAACTAGTCAGCTACTAATAGTTAGTTGAGAAGGTTTAATATTTTAATTTCCCATCATGTCCATCAACGATTTCAGTCTGAAATATTATGCTCGATTCGAAAGAGATTGCTGGCATCCGCAATGGCCCTATAGGGTGACGGGGCGTTCTATTGTACACTCATGAAGCATCATGTAACATTTATGTTAGTCGGAAATTTCCGTAATTTGAATGTCGTGGTGGTGAGACCACAGCCGAAAATGATGGGAGAACGATTAAACGACGAGGCCAGAAAATTCTGTCGCCAAGCATTGCGCCTTCATAGGTTTCACGCATCGCCCCCTAAACGTCAACTGACAGCATTTGTAGCATAAAAGACCCCGCGTAGCACATTACGATGTCTCGTATATCAGTCAGTTAACATAAGTTACGGAACACGTCTTATTTATTAATATATGCTGCGGGTAAGAAATGACCCAGATGGTACTCAAGATATCTGAAACGGATTCTACGTCGCGACCACGACAGAGGTCTTCATTCCTTTTACTTATTTTTTATTACTATATTTTACACGTTTTCGCGCATGTCTATGACAAAATTTTCGGGGCTGACTCACAGCCTACATTTGACGTCTACAGAACTGCTGTCGGCATTGCTTCATAAAATCGACCCCTTTAAATGCAAATGGTCAACGGTGGGGATCAAGCCGGCGCACCTACGTGTCTCCTTCGATTGCAAGGCGCACACGAATGCACTACGCCACCGAGCTCAACGCATTTCTATGACAATCATCTTGGAACCGCACCACCTAAACAGTCACAACTGAACATCATTAGTGACGTTTCATTTTCATGATACAAGCAGAATAATCTAAACTATATTCGCTGGTCAAAAATCTCCACCACTCCATTGAACATAAGAGTGAATTCGCACACGGAGGTCTATTCTGGCTTTTTATAAGGTATTTAGTTTTTCTCGTTTTGATGTTCACTCTTATATTAATATATATATATATATACACGCCTCGTCAATTTTTGGCGTGTTCATATACCCGACTTAACCGACTCACGTAAGATCGGCGAGACGAGCTTTTCGGGGTGTTCCTTGGGCAAAGCATTCGCTATATCACTCCATTTATATTCATTTATTATAACCCCATGAGGCCATGCCCTCTATACATCTTGGGCATCTGCTGGTGTTAATATACCAATGAGAAGACGCCATTAGACATACTCTATAACTTATTGCAATCATTTCTTATTGTTACTGATTACAGTGCCTTGACTGAGTTATCCTGTACAAAGACAGCATGCTGCAATGCTCAGGGCATTATGTAAATGAACTAGCATAGCCGTGACTCCTAATAGTTTCGAGGAGGGATTCCGGCCTACGTGTAACTCCGAGTACATCGACCTTATTAACGACCGCACCTTTGTCATCATGTTATATGTACCCCCTCTATTCACATAAGAAAATTGCAGTTCCTTTAATGAATCAATGCACCTTTACGTTATTATCAATTCTGGCAACAACAATAGCAACAACAGCATTACCTTCGGGCGGGAGAATGGGGCATGTGCACTTGTAGAGATTTCATGTAAAAATATGCACTTGATTCAACCAGAGACATGTTAGCTCAAACAAGCGCTTACATTCACTTCGTGGAGTGTTCCAGATACCGAACCTTGACAAACGCGGCCTCATCTTAAACTACTGAGATTCGAAAATCAAAGTTCACATTCGAAATGATCTCAGTCCACCGTTTCGCGCTCTGTTCTCCACACGATTGAAATGCATGTCTATCTATCTTGGCGTCATCTATAAGAATGACATTTCTTCTGTACAATGGCCCGATACATGAATTCTGTACAGGGAAGTTACGTACAGTATGCGAAACGTGTACGAATGTACAATGCAGTTTTATACTCGTGTACACGCTGTGCCGTAGATCAGTCGCACTGATTGTTGACATGAACGTAGTTCAATCGTGATGGCATCATCGATGTTGTTGCAGGTAACGTTGCGTCACGTGAGCGATGCGTGCCTAAGAATTCTATCAGTGGTCAGCGAGTTGACGGCCAAGTTTCAAGGATCCGACGCTTCGATTGAGACAACGGAGCACTTCGCTAGACGCGAGCTGTTGCTTCCTCCTGTCGGCTTTCACGGATTTGTGCGACGGCGACTAAAGGCTCTTCGAGAAAGGGGGGGACACTCAAGAGTAGAAACTGAATGATAACGAGGCGTGACAAGATGCGAAAGGAATAATTCACCCTGATTGTCGGTGCTGCGCTACTCGGTAAATTTATTCAATTCAATAACGTGTCAATCAGGAGACGGCTCGGGCGGCAGTGATGATGGCAGAGAGACGTCCACTATATGTTGCCATACCCAGACGTCCTTAGCGAGGTAGTGACAGGACAGATAGATAGAGAGACCCACAGAGCAATGTCCAACGAAGTCACATCTCATTAATGAAATCAAACATGGCCCGTCAACTCGCTGAGTCGCGCAATTTTTGTTTCGCCAACGGAGAGAACCGGCGAGGATGACTGGTCACCACCTTTTTCATATATATATATATATTCTATGCTCAGGGGGCAGACCTGCCCAAGGCTACCATCATTCTTGTCTTTACTCATATTCCGGGCGCTTGGGCCTACGGAGCATTCAGGACTTGGTCGAAGTCAATACTAGACAGCTGGACAGTTGAGGAGCCAAACCTTTATCATGCGGATATTTTGCAAATGATTCAAATGTGTTTTCTGAGTGAGAGAAGGCAACTGTCCACTGATAAAAGTGAACCATCTACAAAAACGACTGTTAGGTTTGATTTGGTTCATTTTCGAGCAGTGTCACCTATTCACATTACGGAAGCACGATACGAATATGCTATAATTTAATGACTACATCGAGCTCGTTAATAGAGACTGACAGTAAGAAGTACAGTTGGTAAAACGAACTGAGCCGCTTTTAACCAATATCGAATGTAACCCAAGGGTCAAGGCGTTTTGGAGGCGAATCCTGGGGCACATAATAGATACGTGTCCAAGAATACGGAAATTATTAAAAATTAACAATTGTTTGTACAATGGACGTTATCGACACTTCTACTTTCTGACGTATAGTTCGAGGTTACTCTTTTGTAGGACTGCCACTCCTTAACTACCGAAAAAACGCGATTTGGAGACCAATTATATTTTGTGACAACTAGATCACTTTTGTGCTCATTGTTTTCCACGCAGCCGTTTTCCACGAAGAGTTGCTCCTTGGTATTGCATTGTGTCTACAGGTTTTCCTTGATGTTTAGATGCAGGCCCCTTGATCGCCAATGAAAAACGGTTCTTCCGATTCGCCGAAGGCAACTTTTAACAGCACAGGCGATACGAATCACCTCATAATCATTCTGAAATTTGCGCTCTCTGTACCAATGGTGAAGGGAATTGCCGTAATTTTCGTCGCCTCAAATGCCGGTTGCCGATTGATTTATGGAGGATAACCCCTCGAAAATGACCTCTTGAAAGTGTTGTAACCTTCAATTCCCTAGAGGCAAAATATACGATATCAAGATCTGACAGTATATTTAAGACATTAACGGAAGGCTAACTGGAAAACAAGAATCAATATTAGTCGTCGCAGAGTAACAAAAATTGTTAGGATAAATACACAAACGTCACTTCAGTTGTTTGAAATAGTCTGTTTCTACTCAGATGCAGCTATTCCTCAAGATGTTATTGTTTGGAACGCTGTTGAGAATTCTCACCACGTTCATCATTCTATCACTTCATGTGTGATATGCCTCTCAGTTGTTAGACAGCGAAATGACAAAAATAGTCGAAAGGTTAGTGTGAAAGGGTGGCTCACCCTTCGAAAATGAACCGCCGGACGATACCTTTAGATTTAGTAAACGTAGCCTACTCGCTTTACCTCTGAACTGCGATATGACCTGCCTTCGTATCGTGTTGTTGAGGTGAGTAATGCGTGGGGTCCTACAAAACATTAACCTACAATTCTATGGAAGGGCCAGACGTTAACTCGATGTGAAAACGATTGCGAATTGTATATTTTTAATGTTACCGATATATCTGAAGCTTATTCAAGCGCAATCTCTCGAGTATCAATTCGCTTTAAAATTTGAATGCCAGATTGAGGTGAATCCCAGTTGAGATAAAGGTATTCACATGATACCACCTTTTGATTTAAGGCCACTTGTATATTTAGCGATGGCTGCACTCGCGAATACAACTTATACCACTCACTGCAACATATCAAATCCACATAGGATCCACCTTTTTCGAGCAAATGCCTCGCCGGCGTTTGCTATCGAGGTTCTTTCTCTCATAAAGGACATCACTAATGATGTCACTGCCGGTGTCTATTTGTGTGGAAGCTAGGTCCGGAATAACGGGCAGGTCATTTTTGATTTTCTGATTCATTTCAGATGACGATCGTCGTATATAGGTGCTGCGGCTATATTACTCCAGCTTCTTTTAGGACTGCTAACCCATCGGGGAGTGGGGCCACTCGCGAGAACGTAACGAACGAACATGTGACTACAAGTCTGGTCGTGAAAGATGTTGTGGCTAAAAGTCACGTTCACTTTGTCCATGCGCGGACTCCGGTTTGCCCCAAATCTTCGCGGATGCTGTACTTAGAGGAGACTGAGGTTGGGGGGATGGGCGAGATGGGTAAAGTCCTTTACTGTCGGGACTAAGCAGGGCTCCTAAGGGCGGACTTGTTGAGACGTCGCTCGGATTTGATTAGGGCCTGCCGCGCATCATGTCTAACACAGCAAGTGGCGACGATGCACTGGGTCAACGAGGGCGCGAGCCCACTCTAGAAGCTCATTCGGCGCAAGCTGCTGTAGCCAGCCGTAAGTGACCAAGCGTCCGTACCGTACTCATGGATGTGTAAGTCGTGTAGGCGAATTTGTCTGCAACCTCATTTATCACATTCCACTCCGACCAGAAACTCCAAGTGACGTTCGCTTCGTGTCTTGGCAATTATTTGATTCTCTGGCAAAGAGTCGCGGGTCAGGCGTTGGGTTCCACACGTACACAAGGGCACAAGCGAAGGCTGAGGAGGGTACAAATGTTTCGCTGACTTATCTGACTTCCCTAGCTACTTATACCAGTTACTCGCCCAGGACACGTCACGTCTGTGGAGGTTAAGCGCGTCCTACAGCGGTTAGGCTGTGTCTGTCACGGGACAAAAGTTCCACGGACCAAATTTATGCCGGAGATTGGCTACGGAGATCCAACGATGAACTGAACCATTAACGTTATAGCAAGGTTGACCCGCTCACGTTCCCTATTAGTTATTATTACCATTACCTGGATACGTATGTATAGTAAGGCTATGCACGCATAGATGAAGTAAAATTTATGATTTATTCGGGTAACCGCGGTGATGGGAAAGACATCAGACAGCAACGTCATTTCAAGTCTAAGTCGTCACATTTTGGTCTTCAACCATCGTCACATGATAGAACTTCACTATAAACTGTAATGGGCGTAACACCGTTACCTAGATTAACCGACCATATTCTGTATCTTAGACTACCACGAGGAGTCCGAGTGCATATTTTGTTGATCTTACAAGAATCCATTTAACTGGCCAGGTTTAGGCGATTATATACAATCAATCATCTATCTATTATTTTCATATCAGAAGCCGGTTCGAGCACTCTGGGGCATTTTTTTCGTGTCTATCTAAACACCAGGAAATATCCGTCGAAATATGAAAGAACACCTCATAGAGAGCACTAAGGGGCAACTTGAGTATGGCCTGCTATAATTAACTTTTAAGCCGCTGTTTATATGCTTAACGTATAAAATCTGGGTCTGCGGGCGATAGGTGCTTAGGACTTATCTGTCTGGTGTTCAGTCCATTTGTTCAACAATGTGGTATGTGGACTTTAAATCCTGATAAATGACATAGAACTCCCATCTGAGATTTATAGATCCATAGCGGTTAAAACAACATCTACAACCACAGACGAACAGTATTTAAAGGGTAATCTATTGTAATTTAGCCTCATGTATTGGAACTCTCGTTTCGCTTGAGGGGAGATGAAACACAAACCATTGCTAACAATTTCATAATATATACTCAGCTAGGTAATCCAAAATATATCCGATAAGCAAGGTACTTTGAGTTACGTAAACTCGCACATGGGGAATAAACTGATAATAGATAGGGTAACAATTAACAATCAACTGAGCTTAACGATATATTTACACACGTCGAAATTTAACAACTTTGACGCCACTGAGTTCAGAGGAAGTAGAATTAGTTACCACATAACTAGCGTAATTAACTATTTGCCTATTCAGTTTGCTTATATTTACTCGTTTACTTTATGTTTACTTTTATTTACTTGTTAATAAAATAGTAATTTATTCATATTAATGACTTTTCTTTTTGTGCGTTACAACTATGGTCCCTCTGGACGTATTATACGTAGCCGTCTGGATGATAGCTCTGGCACAACCTTTGCATAGCCTCCTTCCAAGAGGTCATATACTATCTCTCGGAGAACTTGATCGAGTTTGTTTCAATTTTGGTGGTTGTCAGCCCGCAGTCTCCTCTCAATTGGCCAGGCGTGCTTATATCAGGAGAATATGCAGGTTGACTCCGCAACTTGATCCCCTTCTCGGTCAAAAACAACCCAACAACAGCAGCAGCTTTACGGGGACGGGCGCTGTCACGGAGAAACCACTTGCACACTTGCCTGTGGCATGCCCCATGTCCAGATACTCTGCCGAAAAGTTTTCCTACACTTCTCCGGTGGCAGAGGTTTTTGGAGGCGGGAGCCTATTGGAGGCAATTCCGTCGAAGGCCATGGCCATCATAATGAGCATTCTTTGCTCTACACGAATCTGTTCACATGCATCCGGTTCAGATGTTTCATTTGGGTACCAATATTGGCGACGCCAGGTTTACTCGAATCAGCCTGATGATACTGTAGATCACACATATTTGTGTCCTCTAACAGCACCTGAAATTAAGCTCACAATGGAAATAGGCGCTCATCTGCCGTGTGTTAAGTGAGCGAATAATAATGGCAACCTAATGCATAATGGATGCGTGTGCCATCCTCTTATTTTCTGGAGGTGGGAATATCATCGTAGCATTTCAGTACCATTTTCGTATTCGCCCATATTATTGCCTCTATAGCCTTACAGAAATGCATACATTATTAATAAATAAATCAACACTCTTCATGCCTTACCAGGTAGTATAACTTTTGAACAGTTTGAATAATCTGCCTCTCGATTGCGACGAGCCCATCGGCAGGCTATGTTCGTGTGCGTCTTGCAATCGAGGGAAGCACGCAGGTTCGATACCCACCGTTGACCATTTGCATTTAAAGGGGTCCGTCTTATGAAGCAATGCCGAAAGAAGTTCCATTGACGTTAAATGTTGGCTGTAAGTCAGCCAACATTCCGTTCGAATCGTTTTCCCTGAAGGGCAAAATCGTGCGACTCTCGGCTACAACTGCGTCCATATTGTCATCCCGACATCATGTCAGGTTATGCGCTAATAATAAAGATCAATAGCAAATAGCCCGAATAGTGAGCTATTTTTGGGCTCACCGGACGGAGATACAGTATGGTGGCGTACGGGCTGGACATTGAAATGTTTTCGTGGGATACTGATAGATGGCAATAGTATTTTACTGTCATTTGCCTCTTAACGACTGCAGCTAATTTCGTATTTAATTTTAAAAATTACATATACGAAATTAACTGCAGTCGTTTATTTATATGATTATCTTATTAGCCGTGCGAAAATATGATTTCTACCTGTATTTGAGGCCAGTTCTTTGAGTCGTACATCATATGAAGCCAACAGCGAACATCCTCAAAAACAGAGAGCGTTTTGATTAGCCTTGAAGCCGCGTATTTCATATCATCTGACGGCTATACCATTGCGATAATCTGCGTTATTCTGTAATACCTACTTGAGACAAACTGCACGCCAGCGCATGCCAGACTCTCAAGATAAAATAGTATGGGTTAGAAAGGCGCAAGCGCACTTCGGTTCAACTGAACGAACGGCCTATGCCGTCGTAAGATTGCCAGCGCTAGCGAAATGAATGTTTTATGATTACTTTGTGGCGATTGTAGTCTTGAACAAGCTCCGTAGTCCTCAGGGGAATACTCGTGAAGCTATGGAAACCTCCTTCCACATATACAATATGTTATAAGTCAGAACAATCTTACGGGGCTCGATGTGTCACTTGGAGGCCCGACTACACCGGAATAACGATGGCGTCTCCCCAGGACTGCATGTGTTATATTTTTGCTTTGTATCACCATTTTCAAGCCGGACGTCGCTGCACTCATAAGGTCGCAGTCTGACTTCATTCAGTAGCGATACCGTAGCGATTTGATGAAATGTGCTTCAGGGTGATGATCAGCGGCTTTAACGGGCCTTGCTTTTACTCGGATTTTCCCACAAACACATTAATCTTTTACCAATTTGTTTTGCTATTTATTAAATTCAAATCGATGAAAATGTTTCAACGAACCTATCGTCTAATATTCGGCACATCGAAATGCTCATATCTCAAAATAAATATATTTAGCTAAATCTGCCCTGCTCAACGAACTCTGGTAGATGGCCACCATACAGGTGAGAGTTACGGTCTTCGTTTACCTCAGATATCTGACGGTTTTAAATATGACACGTCGGTTTTGTTAGTCTTACATTACCTACTATACATTCCTATTTGTTTGGATCGAAAAGCAACGTAGCATCGGCCTCAGCTCCGGTCCCAGCTAATCGCCCCCCCCCAATAATCCCTAGAAATAATTCCTAATTATTCTATGTTTGAATAAATATATACATAGCATTACATAGGTTTGCATTCACATATTTACGTCATTTCAGTCTCTCACTTTAGCTGGTATAACGGTGAACCCTAGTGAAAGTTCTATCTGCTTGTTTCAAGTCACGCCTGTGACGAGCATGCACTTCCCGTGGACATTCATGAAAATTGCCGCAATCTTTCGTGAAATTCTATACCGCACGTCAATTGCTCCATTATAGACGCAAAGTTATCTAGTTAAACGATACCCATTCGATGTTGTGTTGCGAATCCCCCAACTGTTTGGATGTTTGGTCAACTTGAGAACTGCATTTGAATTTGAATACGTATCGTGGTTTTTGCATTTGGCCTTTAGCGATGGATTTGTTAGACGCCTACGTCGTGCTCGCCATACAAATGCAACTCCGGCTGCTGTGACTCGGCTACTTTACATATGCGAGGCTATAATGGAGGGTGGTTGAGGGAGAGAAAACCTGACAGCCAGTATCAATAGTGAGTACCTGCCCTTCGAACAGCCACTGACGGAAGTCATCCGTAGACAAATCTATCTGGTCACGTGGCGTCCCTCTGCCCCGAACTCTTCCAGTCGCTGGTGAAATATCCGGTGTTTGTGGAAGGCGGGGATTTCGATTCCGGCGCGTCGTTCAAATGGGCCGCGATGCCAGTTCTTGGAATAACATCAGAGAAGAGACCATAGACTTGGCACGTATCTGTCCTAGTTGGTGAGTCAATAACTCGATTCAATTGAAGTTTCGTCACGCACCGGCCTCACTGCAGGTTTCGCACACATGATGAGCCTCGGTGCGTATCACTTAGAAACGTGTTGGTGATTGTTTCTTTTTTTTTAGAATTACACCAACAACTAAAACTTTGTGTATAATGCCAGTTTGCTCGTAGGTTGATCAGATTGTCATACGAAAAGTGACGACCACGACTATTTCTAGTCTACTCGTTCATGCATTGTGCGAGTAGAAACGTTGAAATATACCAGATCTGAATCTCTCTCTCTCTCAAGTTTAGGTGTGATATACGATGTAATTCAATACAGTACAAATATGCCTGATACACAATTATTCCTTATGGCTATTCGGTATATATAATGCGTATTATATATTGACGTATTTCTTTTGCCAAACTAGGTCACGTGGCATACGCAAAAAGGCGTGTACTATAAATACAAATTCGGAGTGTTGATATTTCAATCAAAATATGCTGTGCTACAACTGATCTTCGTGTGTGAATGTCTGTATGTATTCTATCTGCAATTTGAATAGAGCCGTCTAGCCTTCTTCCTGATTCATGAATTGTGGCCAAATTGTATTAGCGCTGGAGAGTAGTGGACGGCGGCCGGCGGCCTGCAAGATCGTTGGTAGACTAGAAGGCCTGGGGGTGCGGCCGGGAGGCAAAGCAGCCAGCTCAGATGAGGAGGCGAGATCGAGGACGCCTCTAATGAGGTTCTCAGCTGTCGGTCACCACCACGGCTGACCTCCCTATCAGACGTGACGGCTCTCGACTTCCTTTGTTATACGACCACCGAGAGGAGAGACTTACGCATTCAGGCTGGCTCGCTCGGGCAGTTCATTCAACAGAGGGCAGTGCTGCTTTCACCCTTGCAAGTGTCACCCCGTGCGCTGAGCATCGGCCGGCAGCGGGCGCCCGGCAGCAGCGCGCTGCGGCTTCTGCCGTGCGCGTAATACGAAGAACTGCTGTGTTTTGGGGAAAAAAATACGCCCTCTATAATTTCGTCTACGATGGCGTCGTCAGTTGGAGGTCGCCCACGCGCGGCCTCCAGCTAATGACTAGAGAGGCGAGGTAATTGGGAAGCGTTCAGCGTAGGAGGACGAGCGTCATTGTCGTCGTACGAGACGAAAACAAATACTTTCTACCATGATCTGACTGAATCACTGGCAAATCAACGCGTGCGCACACACACACACACTCTCACGTGGCAGAGGAATAACAGCAATGGCAGTCGCCAATAGTCATAACAAAGGTTTGTTCAAGTGCAACGCGTAGAGATAAGCACGTAGCCGGGGAGAATTCGAGCGGGTGGCAGAACGCCTCTGAGCGATAACGGAATCTGGCATTGAATCAATCTGAGCCAATTATCCTGCGGCACTGTCAACTTGTCTAGCTTTTCAAACTATTGTTTTCGGAATGACGGGGCGAATACGCATTTGAATTGTCGTACGCCTCCGGCACATGGGGCACTGTATAAGTCGAAATGGCGCGATAATTATAAGTTCATATTCCACTATTTTTGGTACTATTCTTTGAGCAGACTCTCAGCTGTTCCCCGATGTGACAGGCCTCGAATCGAAACCTTTAGGTATTACTAAGAGGATATGCCGGGGCGACCAGGGTGGTATTCGGTTGATTCAGGCAGTCGAGCCCGGTGTGGCGTAGTGCATTCGTGTGCGGTTTGCAATCGAAGGAGACGGACGTAGGTGCGCGGGCTCGATCCCCACCGTTGCACATTTGCATTTAAAGGGGCTGTCCGTCTTATGAAGCAATGCCAAAAGCAGTAGTGTGGACGTTAAATGTTGGCTCGGAGTCAGCCCGGAAAATTTATTTCGGTTGACTCGAGCACAAAGCTATCTGAAAAATGGCTGCAGTGTTTACAAAACTAGGTGTGCGTACACACATCTGTTGAAAGCTCGTGGACTGGTCCCAGCGTGAGTTTTTCTCCTAGAATCCATTGGTCAAACAACCAATGGATTTTAGGAGAAAAATTTAAGCGTTAATTGCCTTCGAAGAAGAGGGATGTTTTGATCAAATTCGGCGTTCTACAAAACACAGCACTGGCCTAATTCACTCGAATTTGATGAAGTTGCTAGGCTGTGAAGGGCCTATCCGTGGGGAGTGTACGGGAGTAGTGTGCGAAATTTAAGGCAGGAGAGGCGAGCTGCCAAAGTACACTTGCAGGTGATCGAGGCGATGCTCAAAACAGACAAGGAGCAGTGGACATTTTGAAAGAGTACCTACAGTGGTCGAGGAATGGGTTCCTGCGAGCACGGAACTATCCTTCGCCAGGGTTCAGCGCATCGACAAGGACCGTCTTTGCATGAGGACGATCCTGGCCAAATGGCTGCCACGCGAATTGCTGCCGAAACAGAGTGATTTCAAGAGTGTGCAAGAACCACCAACCAGACGTCAATGTGTAATTCTCAGGAATCGCAATAATAGTGCATAAGAAATATTTCATTAATATAAATAAATATTTGTTGTATTTTAAAAAACTCTGTTAACGCGTGGGCCGAACACAACAAGGGGGGCACATGCATTGTACAAGGACACAGAAGAAAAGACACAGCATTTCATGGAGGACACAATAGTGGTTTCCTGTTTGAATGCATCGGCCGTATCGCCGTATGGCAGGTGCGTGTGTGTATGCTTATGATGGCAATTATACCCTAGACAATGAAGTCTCAGCCAAAAATTCGGGCACCCCAACAGACTGGTCATTGTACTGGTCATTCACTATGATTCACTCATTCATGTTAACAAACGAGCACATGAATAAGCGCAAAGCATTTTCACGTTGTTGTCGACTTTCTCCTGCAGTCATTCATGTATCCAACCATTTAAGTAATTAGTGAATCATATACCATGTCAGCCTGTGTATATATACGTTCCACTGCCTTCCAGTTAAAACACATGTCTGCATGAAATGGTCAGCTGCATGACGACTCATAGTCTCATAGTTTAAAACGATGTAGTTTTAATCTCATATCGTCTGAATGTCCCTCGATTGACCATCGTTAGCAGACCGGATCGTCGGGGGTGAGTAACTTAGGGATCAAGTTCAAACGATATTATTAGTCGAACTGAGCGCGGTCAAACGATTGCTTGGGTTCTTGTATTGGATCTTCGAACGTTTTTTTTAAAGCGAAACTGTCTCTTTTATTACTATTCAGTGGGTTTACATGTGTAAAATTACGGCTCCGTATCACATATTGCGCAACAAGAAACTCTGGCTGACTCGAACAATTGATATAATTGTTACAATTTTTTTATTATATACAACATTTCTGTATCACTACATTGTTACGTTAGCCTGTTGTCAAACGATCGACAGCTCGCTGTCGGTCGCATGATTGGCCGAATCATTCGCCGTTAAAATCGCCTACTCCTTCCGCTATCCGGCAATCGTGTTTGAATCAAACGTTTCTAACACATGACTAGTGATAGGAGGTTAAATCAGTTACCGGTACACCATCGTATTGTAAAAGCGGATTATATCAACGGTGGAATTAGACGAATACGTTTCGTTGGTGTTCGCTATGCTTTACCGGAAGCTCCCTACCGTATGATCGCAGATTGACGTTGTGTGACCAACGTGTACTATAAAACGTTGGGCTTTATTGTAGGCTGGATTCAACGCGCACATTCTATTTCGTGGGTCGATGTCGCGACTTGCTGCTCGTGAGGGAAGTGACAAATATGATTGGTGAAATATTGAGCCGTTTCTAGATCATTTTTTGACACCAGTAGGTTGATCAACCGGCGATGGATTGTTTTCGCCTTAAGTATATTTTTAGCATGAGAATGACCAGTATCCAAAGAATTCGTGCTATTATGCCCTGAAGGGCAGTCAAATACATTTCAAGTGGCTCTCATTGAATTTGGTTTATGGCAAGGTGTCATTGTGGTGTAAATAACACTGTTAACAAATATAACGGCTAGAGGAGACCTCTTCAGAGCGTTTATATCGCATTCTCAGTTTGGAGTTAAGGGACACCGTCCAAATAAGGGCCTCCCTCTCACACACTGTACACCGACTCGCCCGAGAACCGGTTCAACGAAGGACTCGTTCACCTTTGTCACCGATGAACAGCACTTCGGTTATTGTGACAATCGTCGTCGGTACTGGCTCAAAATGGGCCATTTCCTGCCTCTGGCCATACTTGCCATGAATTCAGATTAGAGAAGTCGCATCCATTTTTTTATAACCCGCATGAGTTGAGGTTTATGATTACCACCGAGACTGAACTTTTATAAGTTCACAGGGCGTTGGTCGTTTGCCGCCTCTTGTTTACCAACACGATGATTTGGCATTTTATCTTTACGAAACTAGAGTTTCATACCAATCATTTCTAAGGTCCGAACTCAACCAATGCTTCACAAACTTCGTGCAACGATGGTTGGGGGTCAAACTTTTTGAGATATCCGAACAACGGTCTGCAGCGAAAATGGACACGCTCGTGTAGGAAAAAGTGATTTTCGGCTCGAGACGCATCTTGGATCAAAGTGATGCCTAGTAACGTGATTGTAAATATTACTTATTGTGACAGTTCAGTGGACCTACATTGTAGTGCTCAGTCGTGGTCACGTCACCGAAAAGTATAACCACACAATATTTACACACTGCCATATTCCTTTCAAATTAGTAAAGGTACATTTTCCTTTTCTTTGAGGTAAGTACGGGAACAATTCAAAACTCGATGCGAGTCAAATGATTTTAATGTTCTCGCCCACCCTATTTGCAAGAAGTACAGAGCATATGCGGTACCTTACCATAACATACGTCGCTCTTTCTCTCAGCTGTTTACCTTCTGTGACAGGACTCGGCTCTGAACCTTCAAGCAATAGAACAAGGACACATCGAGGCCACCTTCGATTTTGAGTTATCTCGGAATGACATAAATAACGATGATGGCTCTAATCTCATCATCATCATCATGTTACGCTGAGGCGACACCCAATGAGGCGAAAATCAGGACACTAGCACGTAGCTTGTAGCAATAAACTCTTATTACCAAGAGATACGCGTTACGTAACGAGGCTATGAAGGCACAAACAATGAGCTATAATATTTCGACAGAAGACGACCGAAGAAGTTGGAAAAACGATTCATTGATTTGAGTTTACCACTATTTTTACATGCACGTTCATGCCATGCCGATATATCTTTTTGGATCTACAATCGGTTTTATCGAGTACGAAATAGTTTTTGTTTCCTTTTCGAATTGGTACAGAATGTCCCCAATAACTAAATGGAGCCAAGCCCCACCGTTGTGGCGATCCTACATCGTATCGGATTGTGTCGCACTGCGTTGTAAATCTGCGGCCAACGTGCGGCCAAGTGTAACCGCAGCAGCGTATCCACAATCTATACCAGCGATTGAGTGAGCACAATCGCTTAGATCGCTACGCTACGCCACGCGTCGGACCCGGGCGGGCCCGGGGGGGGGGCGGGGAGGTGCTATGGGGGACAAAGTTGAGGGACCAACCGTTGAATTGAACCTCTCGCCAACCTATTCATTGTCGCCATACCCCGTCCTGGCGTCCAGTGCTCTTTTGCTCAACCTCCACTGGGCGAGAGTTAACTGAAGAAGATGAAGATCGGAGATGGAGGAGACAACGTTGAAAGGAGGAAGGGCGGGATACCAGGCGACAATTGGAGCAGAACCCGGAGAGACATCAGAAAGGTCTAATGGAAGAAGTCGCGATAGCCGAAAGTATCTTCGCCTTAGCCTTTGCACCTGCTATTTTTGCGAGGCGCCGTGCCATAACGCCGACAACGGACGGAAACACTGATCGAACATGCTTATACTGTAATTACTTTTGACGAAAAGTGTTCGCTGAACGAGAGCTTTTTCCTAGTCGCAAGCCTGCTGTTTCGGTCTGTTCGGGTCCCTTTCGCGCTGACACGGTAGCTGTTAACATGAAAAGTAAGTTGGTCAGGACACACATTGCTGGACAGATTTACTATGTATCTGTAGTATGGTTTACTGTAATCAGGTATGTGTTTCCGCGCCTTGATGTGTTCTATTTTTTCTATCAATCTACTTCTTCGATGAAATTAACAGTGAGGAGGCCGCGGCCGTCCAAGGTTTCGAAGGCAAGATGGGAAAATGGGTAAATTGCCTAGACGACTACTAATATTATTATTATTACATTATTATGTATCACCGCGGCTACATTCTGTTTATGGACCCGCCTGCTTTAATAGTCTCTATGTTTGTCCTAATTATGGTGAGTGTAGCGTTCGGGTCGAGGCGATTCTCCGGCGGTAAAACTACCCTTTATTCTTAAACGTTTTTTTTTGTTTGAACGTATTGTTCCTGCCACTTCCCTTGTTATCTATTACCATTATTACAACCCCCTCAGGAGTCACGCTGACTGTCGCTTAGTCACCGTCATCGCCAGTAAAGGCCATTATCTCCACTAGATATTGCCTAAAGTAAACAGCTAGCTAACCAGTTAGAAAACAGCATCATTAAATATTCCACACGCACACGCGCGCACCGCATATTGTTGTAGTTACAGATAGATGGGTCATGCCCAACAGGCAGACAGAACTCTTTATAGCTTTTTAACTACCAGCCTTTTCTTTGCTGCGACGCGTACTGTGTCGGTGCGGTGCACATTATAAAAGTATCAGAGAATAGGGGCATCGTAGAAAAAATGACTAAGCATTTCTCTTTAGTCGCTTGCTCTCTCTCTCTCTGCAATTGCCACCCCAAAGTCGCGGAGGTGGTCGCGCAATGAATATACGATGCGCAACGCTTACCCAATTGCTGACTGACACAAGCTGACACCACACTGATCCATGCAGACAGCGTCACGCCTCGGGTCCTATCCAGCCGCAGGCCGATCTTCCACTACTCGTATGCTTGGCTCGATCCAGGCATGAGTGCGCTCAACCACTACGGAGGCGGAATTTGTCACGGCCGTTGAACGTTGAGACAGGAAAGGGTAGGCCTGCAAACCGTTATGTTTTCAAGCTAAAGGCGTTATGTTTTCAAGCTAGGGGCTAGATGGATAAATGTCCTTTGAACAGCAACGACATGCGGAAGACTTTTGAGATGTACGTCTGGACAACCCCGATACAAGACTCAGTGGGATGCTATGGGTCGTGTGAGTCATAGTTAAAAGACCAAATCCTTACACACGTGCCGAGTGAGGAGTAGATTGCGTACATCGCCAATTGCATAACGTCGTCGATCAGGCTACTCGCCGATTTCAGCATGTGTCCATGCCCTTTCCGCGATCGTCATCATCTGCAACGTTCTTACAACGCGCTTGACATGTCTCGGGGCTTAAATCGGCGAGCTAGCATAATATATCGTCGCGTTAGGTAGTGGTGCAGCTTTAGACGCATTCACCCATGGCGTGTTCCAGATGGCAGCGTCTGGTACAGCTGTATATTGCGCACGTATTCCCCGCCTACAAGCCACTAGTACGGAGTCCTCGTTGTTGTTGCCATCGCCGTCGCCACTACGGCAGCGGTCGCCACCGCCTCCGCCTGTAAACAGATGCGGCTACTGCTAACAAGGAAGAATGGGGTCACACGTAGCGCAAACATTTTGTCATCTGACTGCGCAAAGGTGAAAGGGTGAGAGACGTGGGATGGGCCTTAACCCTTCACCAATGCCGATGCCCCACGAAACAGTAGACCAGGCAAAGCGGACTTGGAATGCGGACAGTTGTTCGAGTGAACACGCTTCGTGAGAAGCCGAAAGCGATACACAGAGCGAGTGAGAGAGAGAGGCAGAGACAATTCTAGGAGGGAACAGTGCTACGACTCAAGATTGACCTAAGCGCGTCGAAACGGCTAGCAAGGTTAGCTGGCTGGCTGGCTGGCTGAAAGTGGGCCTGAACGAATCTCTGTTTGCATGCATCCATGCACGCCGCTGTTTTGATACATAGCGGTGACTTGGATGGCTAAGAGTCATCTGGCTGTAAACGACAAGAGGCCACAGATTCGGGTCCCGCGATGTGGCATATCGAGAACATTGAGAGTTGAGAAAAAAAACTGCATTTCCGTTAATGAGCCAAGCATTTTGTACTGTATAGACACCCACACACCCTACGTACTAAGAAAGGTTGTAGTAACCTTTCTCAGGCTGGGCCCATTAGGACACGAGCATAGAGGATGAGGGGTCTACGGTGGGATCGGGGGAGGACTCAAGGTTGCCGTGAAAATCAGGGTATTTATCTAATAAGCTCTAATCTGTTTTGTTTTTGTTATTATTTATAATTGTATATAATAGAATATATATACGACGTTTGCAAGCAAAATGCGGATTCATGTTTAATGTAAATCCAATTGAGTGGGGTTAGTCCGTGGGTAACTGAATTAACACATGTGAAGGCGTAGATGATTTTTTTATTTTACTTATATAATAGATACGTAAACGGGAAGTTTACAGAAGCATTGCACTCAACGTTCTCTCAGTACAAAGCTACTGATGTTTTCTAAAAGTTGACATGTCGGCTTTTTCATGTCAGTCTTTCACCTTAAGGTATTGGGTTTAAAGGTAGAAGATCAATATTTGCGTTCTTTGTTGTTTTACGCATAATCACCTGTGAGCCAACTATATCGGAGGTTTAACCAATTTAAGCGGCGTCGAAATACGCACACCGCCAGACACCGGAATATCTTTGCCACGATGTGAATACGTTGGCGTGTTTCTTTTTCTGTATAAGTACTATATATATATCATGATTATTTCGAGGATCATTTCGGAAAGGTTCTCTCTGCTCCTCCATACTCTAGGCCATCTCAAGTCACCTGAAACTCTCGGTCTCACCCTTGTGTCAGTTTACCGGTCGCGGTTGACTGGATCAAATCATGTTTTTCTCTCTCCATCTATGTCTATTTACGTACACCGTTCGTGGATTCAATGAAGGAAATACACAGCAAATCGATCAAATAGGTCGTACTGAAGCCCACAGAAGCCATACACGTGCGTAGCGTAAATACCCCGTAAGCACTCTTTTGTACTTTTCTCCATCTCTGCACCGGAACGGGTGAGGTTCTATCCATTTGTTCGGCGGACTACCTGAGGTCGGGTATATGTATTTATATTTGCAGTTTCTCCCGGTCTCCCCGTTACTATACGACCATACGAGCATCCCAAGGTGACCAAGATGCTTAATTCTCATTCGCACGTACCACAGGTCAGGCCCCTTGTGGCTTTCCTCTGATAACCTCGACGTCTGTGCCTCGAAGTCTGTGCCTCAGCCTTGTTCCACGTTTTGTGTGCTTGCTTCTTTGCCAGCGTATGTCTGTGTATTTAGTTGAGTTCCGCGTGAGTCCTTGCCCATCGCCGCAGTAGTGATGAAACAAAGCGGAAAGTGAAAACAATCCTAGTCGTCCCCTTACCTATGCGACTTGTTTTGGTTGCGATGGCCAGGAATCAACGAAATCAACGAAGGGCATTTTTATAAATGGTGGATTCTGCACAATGCGAGAGGGATGTCGAGCGTTCGGGGAGACGTAGATTGCATCTAGTATTTATTGTATATGCCACAAGACGCGCCCTTCTCGTTTTATTTTTGATCTTTTTTGCACAACAGGAAATGATGATAGGTTGTATTGAACAGACGGTTTCGGAGTGCCTTAGTCGACATCCGCTGTGTTCTGACAAGTGCCATTTGTCGTCACTTGCTTTCCATGGGTCGTCCACGACCCGTTGGTCGATTCCTTAGTTTAATCAACCGAAGCATTGCCCTTCCCGGAAGCTATTTAGTGTCTAGTTGTCACCGAGAGAAGAAGAACGCTGTTCTCCCATCTATGATAGCCCCATCGTTTTGACGAAGTTTCAGCCATTTCGTAGGTCGCGGCTTCACGGTAATAACGCCACCAAAAATGGAAAATAAAAGCATCCCATATAAGACTCGTGCTAGCACATTGTGCCTTCTGTATCCTGGTGTTTTTTTATACTAGCGTTTGTGTTTGTTTTTACGCTCGCTTTTTTTTAATAACACACCATGTACCCAGCCCAGTGTCTTATGAAATGTGTTTTTTCCCGCACTTCCGTGCTTGGTAATCTTGTTCTCCCTTGTTTCTCGTTCATGGTTGTCGTACACATGTTGTTTTACAAGAAGCGAGGCGTCTGCCTGTAGCGAGTTGTTCGACACACAACCCACTCGGAAAATGGGTTGCAAATGCCGCGTTCCTGTAGTCCTGTAACACGGTTAGCGTACCGCGTGGCTTGGCACTCCGTTCGTATGGAATCCTGAATTCCAGTGTCTGACAGTTGTAGCGAGTTGTGCGAATGGCGAGCCTGTTTACTCTATGCTCAGAGCAGCCTGAATTCCAGGGCATGCATTTTGCGGCAGATCTCAACTAGGACCTTCTAGCTCCCCAAGGCGCTGGACTTATACCTAGATCACATGCATACCTGAACAGAGCCATCGCTCTTCACACTAAGCCGTCCAAGCAGCTCGCTAATCATAAGTGGTACGAAAATGAGAGCTAAAGAATAATGAGTCAACTCATTACGATTCGGCCGGGGTACCGATTGTGCGCAGATCTACCCCGTACAATTTTTCGTTCAGCACTAAGGAGGAAAGCTATACTCGGATACTTACCAGTCGCGTACATCTTTCGAATGTCGTTTGCTTATTGGCTGAAATACCCTTTTTACTTCCAGTCATACTGGATGTAAAAAGGGTATTTTTATATATATTTTATATTTTCCTATTCACAATTTAAGGAACTTAATCATTTCATTCTCTTGACATTCTCGTGACGCCATCGAGACAAAAATGCAATAAATCTCCGGTCGAGGTTTCGGCTAGTGAACCCTGAAGATAACTACAGAACGGTGTGGACTGATCTCTGTTCCTGGATTAAACTATCCATAGATATATATATATATAGATAGCGTTAATATGGAGCTCACCTGAAAGAGGTGGTTGGATGGTGCTTCAAGGGGAATCTGTTCTTTCGTGGCACCCGGTGTTCGAAGAAAACCGATGGCGAGAACTCTTTTAACGAACATATGATAAAGCATTTCTAGTAGAAGTTTAGAAGAGCCTGACATCTCCGTTTTCGGCCCATTTAGAACCAATCTAGGAACTATATAGATATATATTATTTTGTTAAATTATGTAAGTTGTTAACTGTTTATTTACATCTCAAACATTTACAGATTCTCTTGGAGAATTCTCCACTGACGAAACCGTTGAATTCAGTGGTGATTGTTGAGGTCGTGCAAAGCCGTGTAATATATATATATATATATATATATATCGTCTTCAAGAGATCTTCACTTAGAGATGGGCGATCTCGCCACTCGCGGCACTCTGTCAGCTCCCCATGCGTATGTATTTACTATACATGCCCGCGCACAGAAACCTTCATTCAGTGCACGAATTGGCCAACTAGCTCAAAAGAATAGGAAGCAACAGTCTCGTCGAGCGGCGACATCAACAGCAGCAGCAGCGTAGTACCTCGAGGTCCATGCGAGAAGCTGTGACTGGTTCTTCGCAGTTTGTACAGCTGTTGCCCCCCGAGCTTCCTAACCAGCTGCAGGGACAATCTTCGGCCGGCTTGGTGCTACTCTTGGCACAACGGTAGTTCTCCGAGACTGGCTTGCCTAGGACCCCAAAGGGGACCCTTTCCCTAGTTTGGGCGAGGGCTAGAGGAGGAGCCTTACTCGACTCGCCTTCTACCCGCGACCACGCTGCTAGACAGTCGAAGCGATCTTGCCCCGGGAGCACTTCAGGGAAGTCCGTCCGGTTTTTCGGTTCTCCTGGTGAAGTTTCAGCGATCAAAGGATATACGTATAATACACTCACGCGGAAAGCAAAGTGGACAACATCAGCACGAAGGAACCATGAAATAATAACGACGTTAACGCGACCAACGAATTGTGCGACCACAATTACCATCGTTGTCGACGGCTGCGGCAAAATGTCCGTTTGATGAAAACCAAGCGACTGCTGTCGACCGCAAGTGCTTCAAAGTTATCCAATGTTATGTTGCCGTCGGTATCGACCCCGTTGCCATTACTAGTGGGTGGTTATCGTCAGAACTCCATTTCGCAAAAACTGTGTGCTAAAAGCGTTCGACGCATCGGGGCCTTCTTCGCGTGAGACCGGCGAGATAGAGAGAAGGGAGAGGGAGAGGGAGAGAGAGGAAGCGAGAAGGACTCACTGACGGATAGGATAGAGAGGCAGAGAGGATTACAGAGTAAGTCACGGAAGTGGGTGGCCGCTTGCATTGCGAAGCGACTGTTCCAACCGAAGATGAGCGGTGCCATGCCAAAGGACACCTAGCACTTAACAAACGACCCGTGCAAAGTTCTCCGGCCAAACTTTGCCGCTAACCTACCATCGTCTGTCTGTCCGAGGGCCGCCGACAGAACAAGTCGTGTGGCCATGAAGTGGCCAACAGCCGCGTCCACCTGGCTTATCGTTGCCGCCGCCAGTGCCGCGAACGTGATACCGCCCGTTGAGCCATTATGCTCGTCGAGCATTGCCAACAGTAGCAGTACGCAAATTGCCAGTGACTGTGATGACGGCAATTTGTACGGCGGCAGCGACAGCGGTCCCGGGATGAATTCGACCGGTTCGTTCGCCCCATCGTCATCATCATCATCAGTGTCGTCCTCGGCGTCGGCGTCATCAGCAGCGACTTCGAGCGAGGTGGTAACGGGCGGCAGCAACGAGCACAGTGTCAATGTCACAAGTCCACTTGGGGCGAAATCGCCGAGTCGGGAGCCGCGATACCGTCCGTTGGTCGACACCATCGTCGGGACTAGCGTACTCGGCGCCATCCTTCTCGTCGGCGTCGCCGGCAACATCATGGTCGTCGCCGTCGTCGCCCAGACGCGCTCGATGCGAACGCCGACAAATTGCTACCTTGTATCGCTGTCCGTGGCCGATCTCATGGTTCTGCTGTCGGCGATACCAAACGAAATACTCGCTCAGTATATTCTCGAGGACGAATGGATCTTTGGCCGGGTGGGCTGTGCGATGTTTGTTTTCTTCCAGTACCTGGGCATTAATGCCTCGTCACTATCGATTACGGCGTTCACCGTCGAACGCTACATCGCCATCTGTCTGCCGATGAAGGCGCAGACGATGTGCACGGTGAAGCGAGCCAAGAAGATCATTCTCGCCGTGTGGCTGTTCGCGTTGTGCTACTGTTGTCCCTGGCTGTTCTTTCTCACGACGACACGACCGATCTACTACCGGGGCCAAGAGCACCGTTACATGGAGACATGCACCTACTCGTTACAGCGGTCGTTCTATATGCGATTCTTCTTCGCCGATATCATCCTGTTTTACGTCATTCCACTCATTCTATCGTGTGTCCTGTACGGGCGGATGGCCCGGGTGCTATTCCATACGGACATCAGCGCAATGACGACGGCGGCCAAGGACGCCAATGGGCAAGCAACGGCAAAGGCTAATGCCAACACAAACAACCAGTCAAGGATACAGGTATTTATTAACGATGCTTGAGAGAGGAAAAAACAACAAGAGCAACAGAATCAATGCCGTGTTGTACTTTTAGAAAACCTGTGAATCAAGTTACTTGTATTAGGAGGAGGGCAGGAACGTTACAGGACAAAGTGCAAGAAACACCTGAAACAATGATCATAGAAGGACATGCTTTAAATGTTTTACTATGCAGATCGGATTATTTATCTGATCGATTGAACTTGGGATTTTCGGACAAATTCGAGATGAAGCAAACCAAGCCGGCATGGTCTATAAGAGAATCGACCAGGTCATTTACTATGGGTACATTATTCGCGCACTTCGTTGGCCACTCACAGGCATGTACGCCGTTCATAGTTACCACTTACGTGCATCTGTTCTGGTCACGCTCGGAATCCGCCACAGAAATGTGCCGAAGTGCAAAGTGAGCTGTAGCTCGGTGTAATAATTCAAACGGGAATTGGTTCACGCTCACACGTGAAAGAGACACACACAGCTATTTCCCTGAAAAGTCGTTTTAGTTTGAGAAATTGCTGAACAGCCGGCTCGTTTATGGCGGCCTTTCTGTTGCATAATTATCATGCCAGTGAGAGCGTTGTTCTTGAAGCGGGGGAATTCACGTTGGCTGTGTTCTCTGTCCAGCAGTGCAACCGACGTGCGCCATAGGGGAGATTGAGGAAAGTGGTGTCGTGTAAATTGTTGGCACAGGAGAGATGTCGAATTGCGCGTGATCGCCGGAATAAAATGTTATTGAGCCATTTAATGTTCAGGTCCATTTGTCATGTTATTGCAATCGCCGGCGAGCGAAAGCTGGTCTCAAAAGTTTCTTCAGACCCGCCCGATCATTAGTGATTGCACAAATACATCTAGGGAGGGGCAACACACTCGCGTATCATGCGAGCGGAGACTTCCAACCATATTGTTCTCCATCTATTGAAGCCTGCTGGTCCGCCAGCTTCATTTGACCCTACTTGTTGAGCTCGGGAACTAAAACTGTTTAGTGCTATTAATCTCTCTCTCTGTGCGGATCACTCATTTGATATCTACGCAGGCGCAAGTGTAGAAACGATTTCTCAACTTGGCGAAGTGGGCACTACAGTATGCGCAAGTCAGATCAATATTGCTCGAACATGGCTACTTGCTGAGTAAGCCCGCTTCGACTGATGGAGCATCGAGTACATATTTTCGGCGACCTTGGTATCCTCACTTCTGCAAAGCATCATGTACTTGAAAATCGAAAAAAAAACACATCATAGGGAGTTCCCGTTCGGGCAAAACTGACGTATAGGCCTGTCAGATAGGGGAACAGCTGAAAGTCAGCTCGAAAAAAACAATGAATGCTGCCGTATAAATGGTTGACGAACGCTTCGGCGAAATGACTTCGCTGGCTTCAATGTTCCTCCTTTTTCATTTGTTCATCCTCCCTGTTCCGCGCTTATACCAAACACTGATCTAAGGTGAAGCGAAATCATATCCTTCCAGGGATAAACAGGACCTTAGTTCTATAGGAGCGAATTCGTAAGCGAAAGGCCCTCACCATGAGGCAAAGCAAAGTCATGATTCCTTAGAGCTTATCGGTGATTGCTTTCGTCAGCAAGCAGTGCATAGTTCAAATGAGCTTCCCCACGCCCCTATACAACCTTGCCTTAAGCCAAACTGTTGCCGGCTTTTATTAGAAAATAAGACTGCACTTGTCCCACCACGCCAGCATATACAATACATTACTCGGAACATGTCACCATAATATAGGAAGAGGTTGACAGAAGCGGAACGGTGTATATTACGCTACGGTTATTAAAAACACTCTTAATTACTCTTAATTTGGACAAGCGGATTTTCACATAATTTGCTCGTCTCTAGCCCTTCACGAGAGTTGCAAACACATGTACACCAGCCTGGCTATAGTTTCGAAAGAGGGAAAAATTATTATATTCAAAGGCTGTTTAGCCCTTCAGCTGGTAAGTCTACCCATCAAGCCGCCTATCTGCGAAATACGAAATGAATGCGAAGTTCGGTAGTTCTCGGGGGAGAGCCAAGAGCTTATAACATTATTTTTTTCTAGGACCGCCGTCTCTCTTCGCTCGGTTGGCGCATTGGTTTTCCTCGAAG
This sequence comes from Stratiolaelaps scimitus, assembly GCA_019614645.1. Lineage (NCBI taxonomy): Eukaryota > Metazoa > Arthropoda > Arachnida > Mesostigmata > Laelapidae > Stratiolaelaps > Stratiolaelaps scimitus. Next base: position 103,551 of record JABWDB010000017.1, read on the forward strand.
CCCGTATGATCTTGGGTGGCGCCAACGTGAACGCTGTACACACGTCACCATCCTCTTTGCTTAGGCCTTTGTACCTATGTAAAATTGGACTGCGCACATCGATCTATATATGTATAACTGCCCATTGATCATTTGAAATTTCATACGGCTGATCAAGGGATCACTTACTAGTTCATGCGCTTGTGTGTTTGGTAACTTATTCGTCAAACGAAGCTAAACGGCCACCTATCAAATTAGTCTAGTAACGGCTTGGGGACAATTAGAGCAGCGTATCAAGCAGGGAAGGTGTTAGCTAGTTCTTTCATTGAACGAATTCCTGCTGAATTGATCCGCCTACTCGCTGCCGTACCCATACAATGTTAAGGGTTTCTCGCATTGACGAGATTGCTGGACCGCATCGAACCGCCGCCGTCGCTGTCTCCACATGTCTTCTGTGCAAACAGGGCAGGAAATCTAGATGCTTTTACTCGCCCTCACGTCGTCCGCCCGTTCGGCAATAAATGTTGCGCGGTTTGTTGCAACCATGTCGTTCACCGGCACGTAGCTATTTTGGGTTTGGCCACGCTCGATCGTGCGTCCCAACGCTTTAGCAAATCGCAAAGCACACTTGCCATAAACTCGTACTTATCGTGTGCGGTATACACAGACCACACACGGTGGTGGCGATGGTGTTGCGACGTCATGGTTCGCGGCTCACGTCGCCAGCCTAACCCCCCCTCGAAAGGAAGTCCATCACCCGTCGGCAGGTTATACGGCCGTAGCCCAACGCACGCGAGCGACTTGGCCGAAGAGGGCGAGCCTCCCAAAGAACGCGCAATTTGCACGCCTACAAGCGATTTCCCTATCCACGGGAAAGTTGATCCGTCGATAGGACCCCACAGACGGAGCGCACTCTGCGGTGCTCGCGCTTTGATTCACCTTTCGTCGTCGGGAGCATGAAGAGAGGACGGACAAGGCTGGGGCGGCGACGAGGGTGCGTATCGCTTGTATCAACTCAGAAAGAGAGTTGTCACTCGATTGCACGGAGTGTATTGTGAAAACCGCTGACGAAGTGCCGAGGCCACCGCTGAGGTCGGGCAGATGTTACGCGTGTCGAGTAACTCAAGCGATCTATGGCAGGATACATGCTTCGTTCATTACGGATCTTGTTATCACAGACACGTGCGATGGACTCCCCATTCCCATTCGGAGACACTTGCCGCCGAAGCCTGAAGTTCGGACTCTGAAATTTTGCTAATTAGTTTTGCTAAGGCGATTTTAAAAAGTTACTTGCTTGGTAGCTTTTTCATTCCATTCTATCGTCCCGTAGAGTCTCCCATGCGGGCTTAGATAATAATTTACATACGAAAAGAATCCAGCACCCCGATGGTTACACTACGACGGGACGAGCCTTCACGCTGGTACCGAGCTGAAATAATATCAATGAGTAGTGAGTCTCTAATTATTATATATTTTAAAACGCACAATCATAATCAATATCCTACATATTATAGAATAAATCTATATAAGACTAAGTGAATACTACATTAGACAGTCCTTTTCCAGGTTTTTGGTGGCGCCAATCATTACGCTACGAATAATGAAATTTGACGATTTCTATGTTGCATACACTTATTAGAGATGTTGATTCAAACATATCATGTTATCTCTCGCAGAGTTACCAATCTAGATGAAGGTACTTATTCTTTGTGTAAGTCTTCTGCTTTAGAAATACGCTCGGGTGCAATATTATTGCATTGGCTATTTTTTACACCTTATATTGTTAAAGGCAAAACGTTTATTGCGTGGCAAGTTATATAGCAGCTTAGACCTCATACGCTCAAAATGGCCAAGTTGACACGCGCGTCAAAATGCCACAACCTAAAGTTGGCGTTCGTATCATCGAATATGCGGGAGCCTTCTTCGATAACGCATATTGGTAAAGGTCGCAGCCTTTGCAGATGCACGAGATGTGGCGCGAATTGGGCACATCTGCTGCTGAAATTCGGCACTCAATGTCAAACACCACATCAAATCTGACGTGTGAAACGTCCACGATTTATTCCTAGTGATCTAACGAGTTTATCCGCTCTCTCGCCACATATATATATATAGCTTCGTTCCATTTACTATCATTGTAAGATTTTTCCCAATTAATGTTTCGATTATTTCCAGAAGAACGGATTTTTGATGAGTTGCGGACGAATGCGAGCGCGTGATTTATAGAACATAATTGAGTTCCAACCAAGTGACCTGGCCCACTGTGTGTCAAGCCCCTGCTTTTATGTAATATCTTCCAGATTTTATGGGAGAGTTGTTAACATCCTGATTTTATCCCCTACTTGGTATAGCAGATCAACCTACGTTCACGGTTGTGGATGCAGCAGTTGCGCCGTTTCCCGACTGCATATATATATATGCATATCTAAATCAAAGCTCGCATATACACATATATAATATATAGATATATATATATTTACATTTTACATACATATGGTGTTGCGACAAGTTTTCAAGTCTGCGCGGTCGCTGCGTTTACCGGATGCTTCGGGGAGCGTTTTCTTTTTGTCTTTTGTAGACATTCGATGAGACGTATGAATTCTTCACCCTACCTGGCAGTAAATACGAGCGATGCTCATAAGCACCACAGTCAACTCCACTTTTGTGCCATTCGTGCGCGGGCAGTTTCTTTCTAACGGGGAATTTTCCCGCCTGAGCAATTTACGACAGGGCCGTCTCAGTTGATCTCGCTATTCGTCGTTGAAGTGAAGAGGTGCGTACATCTACTCAACGAGCGACGTTTGGCATGAAAATACCTATATGAAATTTGTGCTGGACATGCATATGTAATACTACCGTATGTACATGCACATAACACCGAAACTATGATTTCAATTCAGGTATATCAAGTTCCAAAGAACAGGACATAAATCAAGAACAAAGCTTTTGCCTACTACGTTCTGCTCGTTAAGAGCTATCTCGATGGAACATCTATTATCAGAACGAAAGGAGCTGGTGTGCGAATATCTCGTCACCTTCCTACAATAGCAATGTTGAGGCGTAACATTGGGGCTGTGGAAGTGGCTGATACATACCTCAATTTCGCGTCAAGCAATTGCTATCTTCCGCAATTGTTTTGCACGGTGGCTTGCGCAGCCGGGTGTATGGCTACAGAAAGCTGGAGGTCGCAGTTTGGAAGTGACATATACCTTTGTTGTAGATCCAGTGAAGATCTATTTCACACAAGAAAACAACGAGTTGTGCTGGCAGTGCTGAGAGTTGCAAGTTGCAACTCGCCAGGTGTAATCAGCACTCGAGCTTTTAGTACAACACTTAATTTGTGGCATATTTCGCGACTGGGCCGACGTTCAGCAGTGGAGCATCCAATGAATTGTATCTTGTGAACTCGAGTACCATGTACCGAACCATGTCGTTATCCTCTACACATCGATACGCTGCTGACCTTGACTACAAGCAGATGAATTAACCTAAATAAATAAACTAAAACCTAACGTTTGAATAAATCTATTATTGTATATATGTACCTGACAATGTGGTCCAGAAATTGCAGCCACAATGCAGATCTAATTAATCTCTCACAGACTAGCTAGATCAGGATTTATTTTCGCCATCGGCTAACTGATGGTCGGCGTAGTAATTCAGGAACAGTGTTGTTTGTCCATGTCTCTTCACACGATGATCACAATGCGATGCTACAATATAAACTTCTCCAATAGTGTGACATATATCATCAGAGAAGAATGAAAATATCAACACTAACCAGCACTTCTAAATGCACTAGAATAGTACATGCTACGCCTTCGCCAGCCATTAGTACAGGGTCGTCTAAAACGTTTGAGAAAATGGGTCAAATGCGTCAAATATATGTGTTTGTTATTGTATGAAAATGAAACGCGGCCATTGCTGTATTTGCTTACGACCTCCCGAGGTTCTTTTTTTTACTCTGGCTACTCTCGTTATTTGCACACAGGGTGGTGAACGTTCATACCCCCTACATATGTGTGTATGTGTGTGTATACTTCTCTTTCTCTCTCTCTTTCTCTCTCTCTCAAAACCTGTAATCGAGTCTCGCAGAGCTATACAATGCCGTAAGGTTTCCGCGCGATTCACACGATCATGCTGGGCCCGAGCTAGACCATACGTCTTCGGCGTACGTCGAGCCGAACCCGACGCAACTGTGTTGCTGCACAGCGGCTATTAAAATTTAATAGTATTTCCAGATCGTCCTTGGCCAGCTGTTGTTTTGCTGCGCGCGGGTTACACGCGTCGCGTCCACCATGGATTTTTTTTGCGCCTTTGTTCGTCCTTGCTATGTCCCGACCATATCCTGTTCCATTTCAGCATGTTGCCCGCTACCGCTGGTTAGGCCGCCAGTCGGACGGTGGAAACTGAAATGTTCACCAATGATAAGGGCGTCGCGTCGTAAAAACTTCTCTTCCTTGCCTTGATCATCATTGAACGCGATACGCGTGCGTTGCGTCGCGTTATGGCCGAGCGGGGCCGGCAGTGGGCGTCCGTCCAGTAGGGCGGTCTACCGGCAGTTCGAGTCAGTCAGTAAGTTAGTTCACTGTATAGTTTCTCTGCCCGCCTCCGCTGTCCCCCCCCCACCCCCCTGTGTGTCGTCTGTTGCGACCGGACGACGGCCATACCGCTCCGCTTGTTCACGCTTAGCCATATGCAGCGCAACATTTTACAGAACATGAGGAAATCATGCTCTCTCGTACGAGAATTTACCCTCGGCTGGCATCCCGCCGCCATTCGGGCACTGCAAGTCGGCCATTAGCTGCGGTCGTGTCGGCCCTGCGAGTTTCTGTGCGTTTCACCACTCGGTGCGAGCTTGTGATGTGGCTCAAGGGCATGAGTAACTATTATAACAGCTAGTCGTCGCGTCTCTTGACACAGCGGAATCCTGCCACCGTCTCCGTGCCACCGTTGGCACGAACAAACGATTCGGTTATGCAAATCATTCATTCATGCACACATTGAGCAACGCAGCGCCGCTGTCGAGCGCAGCAGCGTCCGTCGCTGGCTGATCCCATTGGCGGTGTTCGCATCGTTGGATTTTTGGGCGCTGAGGAAATCTTTTGATCGCTAATTCCCCCGATTGTTGTTGTTATTATTATTATTATTATTGTTATTATTATTCGTCGCGTCGATATTGCCGATCACGTCTGCACAGCCGGACGAGTAATCAATCGAATTTCGCCAACTCGCGGGGGCGAACCACTAGATGTGTGTTCGATTATCACTATTTGTCCTGATAGCAGGTGGGTAGTGTGGTTCGTGTTCCTGAATGAAAAATTGATGCGTCAGATCGCTCTCGACGCGCGTCGCTAGAACAAATTCGAGTGACTAGCAGCGGTTCGCGCGTTTACGGCGTCGGATTGTACAATAGCTCCTTCCACGATCCTCGTGTCTGGTCGGGAGGTTGAAATTCGTTATGGACTATTTATTGACCGTTGCGTTAGTATATCTTCCAATTGAATAGAGGCTGCTATTTGTGACAAATTGTGAAGTGTTCTGATACATGTGGCCCCCTGTATCCATCCAATGTCAATATGTATCATTAGTAAAATTCGCAAACGATGTATGTATGTAGTTTTTACACTGTGCGCATAATTGATTGTAAGCAAAGTGGTACACGGTGTCGTGTGTAAGCGTGTTTAATCTAATATTAACACGAATCGAACGAATGATTATCAGTACTAGTCTCGTGCGCACACAGGCGCTTAGCTCAGAACGATTTCACTTTGTCAATTGCGATTGTATTCCGCTTCATCATCGTCTTTTCAAGTTGTGCCTGCTTCGATTATTACTTGCCATCGCTCGATAGAGCTGAAGTCGGCGCTCGATACAAGGTCAGATGGTCGAGTTCGACGCAATAAGGACGGCAAGGTTAGATGCTGGGAGTCGATGGGCGCGTAACTTCCTATGGGATCACTATCATTATTATCTTGAGACGCGATGTCACGCAGTTTTGCAAGGTCAGAGCGGCCTCCGCACGAACGAAGGACAAGTGTCCGCACGTCCGTAGCGCGTAGCGTGCGACGCACACGCTCTTCCAAGGCATTATTCTCCCATGGGCATAGAATGGGCAACTTTCGCCAAAGATCGTTTTGGCCCGAAGCACTTCCGTCGCCCTGAAGACGGCCACGGCGGCGGCGGCGGCGGCCCCCCCCCGGACGACCGACCAAATACGAAAGATCCGCATTGACTTCGACGTGACACCTTCGAGGCAATCTCTCTCTCTGCCCGCCCTCACGCTCTTGCACGCTGTCGTCGCGCCAGGATCGATATAACAGGACCCGTTGTAACAGCCACCTAAAGCCACAGCCCCCACGAGTGGAATATTCGCACGCACTAGATCCTCGCGTGTGGCATGTCTGTTGCCGCCGTGATAAGCTGCCCGGTCAATGGCAGATTTCATACACGTGCATACATGAGTATTCGCCGGCGGAGATTGCAGATGTATTTATAGTCCACATATACCGTGCATGTCGTACACTATACAGGTTTGCTTACATGAATGGTACGAGTGCCCTAGCGGCACGAATATCGTGTCCACGATATATAATCAGATAATGTAATCATGATGCGGCGAGACAGGAGAAAAACGCGGCGGCGAAGTCAAACGTAGTCGACCATTTCATGGTGATCATAGTGCGGTCGTAAATCGACCGCTCATCTTTGCGGCAGGCCACGTCTACAGTATCGCACACCGAGTCGATTTGAGTCGTTCTCGATTATTCAAGGTCAGGCGGAATATAGAGAAAGATGGGAGACAGAAATAACGACGCGTCAAGGGATTGCCTATTGCATGGTGCATAACGAAGAGAATTAGTATGGAGTGATTGAGTGATAATTTTGTCGACACGTTGTGGAGCTTATTGTTGGACGATCTGAGGGTCGTTACACGACAAGGACACGATTGACGACGATCCGGTGGCATTGTTCACGGCTGCTAGGCTAAGTGCTAACCCAGGTCTGGCCGGCAAGATGTTGATACCTTTAACCATTTGCCTTAGTTCTTCGTCCACATGCTGTACTTTACATACTAATAGCTGCTATTCTTTTTCACAGCCAAAGCGATCCGCATAAGCCCTGCATTTAGTGCGCCATAATCGGTCGAGTGTTACTAATTGGCAATCAGCGTTCCAGTTAATACTGAGATAGATCGAAGGCCTGAAATCGGTATACACCCCATAATGAAATAAATAGCGGTCCCTGCAACACGGGACGGTAACTCGAAAGTTGTGCCGCGGACGACGCAGCAACATATCCTCCAGTGGCAGATCACCTCGTTCTGCATGGCAAGGATAGCAAGGTGCTCTGCTATCTCCAGATCACGCTACGTAATTGAAGTTCGGGGTATCTGCTCAAAGCGGGACAGATAACCCTGGCTATACAAACATTTGCAGAGCGAGAGCGCTTTCGTTTTGTTTGACAGTATCGTTGGCAGCAATCGGTCAGTCGACGGAGCACTGTGATATTAGTTACGAGTATCAGATCTGGCATCCGACGTCTCTATTATCACTATAGAGCTTCCAGGAACAGCTTCGCTAAGCTGCCTTCGTGCATCGTGCATCTTACATGTAAATGAAATGTTTGTATCGTTTATATATAATGAGGGGTGTTTTTAAATGGTTGGAAATGCGACGATTTGAAATCAGCGCGTGGCTGGGACGAACGACCCGCTGCTTCGGCTGCATCATCAGCCAGAACGAGTGAAAATACTTGTGCAAAACCTGAGAATACTGATACGCCAGAGCAGCGCGGTCAAACGTCATTTTTCAGCCTAAGATATAGAACATGGTATATTAATTACTGTTGACGGCTAGTAAAGCAGACAGTTTATGCGAAGTATCGACATCCGCTCTATGCGGTACTTGTTTGTGTCTGTTGAAAAAACCGATTTCGAAGGTTTTGCATGGATGGATTTTAATAATTATGCATACGTATCGCATGATGTATGATTACACGTTGTTTTTACATTACATGTTTTTACATAAATTTAAAAAATAATAATTTGTTTCGTTGTTTTAAACTTTGTTCTCACAATAATCAGCACTGTGCAGGCGAATTTGAGGGTTTCGCATTATGAAGAGAAAATACGGCAATTCCGGGATAACGCTTACGCCCTGTTTAGGTTGTTGCTCTGGTTTAGATCAATGATTCACCACGCAACTTTGTCTGCAGTGGCTATCACTATTAAAATACTGACGCAATTTCACTTGTGCTAACGTCGCACACGACGATTCTTAATGACAGCCACACAGAATGGCTTTTGATGCACGCGCTCATCGCGTTTCGTTCAGGCGGTTTTCTGAAAAAGCTCAAAGATAGCCTCAGTCCTTTGTCCTGGTAACGCGCAAATCCTACCGCAGGGCAAGATGAGAAACAGTCACACGCTTATGAATGTGCGCTTTACCTGCAAAAAGTTTTCAGGCGAGCATTAAGAACTTTGGAAGAATACGAGTATTTGGTAAATGCGTACAGGTGTCGGGCGGCTTCTAAGAGAACGGCGAATAATCCTATTAAATGCGGACCTAAGATCCGACGAGCGTATGGTAAGCCAGGCATGGGAACATTTGAGAAGCAAGTGGCTTAAGTGAGCACTTCTTCGCTTAGATTTATCAGCCTTGACGACTGGTTCCACAGCTCTACACAGACACGTTTTTGACAGTAGCTGGGAAAAACAGGCGGATATTTGTCAGATCCGATAGGATATCTGCGAGGAGTCGACCCTTGAACGGGAGTTATCTGGATTAGGTATAGATTCATCTATCACGGACCGAACAGTGTACAGGGCTGGAGGGTTTGGAGAAGAAAAACGTATCCGAGCAGAGGGTATAAATTGGTGAAACAGACAAAATAGAGGCGAATGAGAAGAAGGTCCAACAGTTGTTCTCACGTTCTCGCGAGGAGTTGACTTATAGAAGCAGTTTTCTGTGTTAGATCGGCTATAATATTGCTGTCCTTCGAATCATTTTTTCGCGATTTTCCGCTAAGACAGTGTGTGCGTCCGCGTATACAAAGATATATCGTGAAAATGATAGCTTCACAAACGGCACCTGAGTACACATTATTATGATTGCTGGTTAGCTATTGTAGTTACACGATACAAAGCAACGCGGATCGCAAAAGTTTTTTTATTTTTTTTTATCACGAAGGGATATTCATGAACTGACGTCGTTTCAGACGGTTACAAACAGGTTGAAAAAGTTGAATTTGTTGCTGTTATGTCGAAAGAAGACTAGTGTTAAGATTAATTTGCTAGTGTGGCTGCAAGTCACGTTTGACAAGCACAGAGAATTCACGCAATTAAAAATTTGATACTCATTTACGTAAAATGCACCCGTCTGTAAATCTATTCTAGCAAGTATGATACCTGTTTAAAGAATCTCATCTGACTTGCTCTTCTATTTTGACGCCATTTTCAACTTTAACTTAAACCTTAACATTAGGATGGACTTTTAATGTCAATATATATGTAAATAACTTAGATGTTTTGCAAACTTATTTATTATTAACGCAATTTCCTGTCCACTAACTCTCTCATTCTGTTTTGTCGCCATCTGGATGGCTCTTAGCTTTATTTTCATAGATTATTCTTCGTTCTGTATTCGTCTTTTTTTTTGCTATTTCGTTATCGGTATCTTTATCTGTTTCACTCATGACTTAAACTGGAATAATAGCTTATTTTTAGATTTCCTTCAGCTTTTCGTTGTCATTTGCTTTTCCATTCATATTGTTCCGGTGTTGTAATTTCAAAAACATTTACAACGAACTCCCTAGGAAGCCGAACCCACTATCTTTCACATTACTTTGCTTGCGGTAACTTGCACATAACTTCAATACAGTATTTTGCACGAAACGCTGCCTAGAAGATGTGATTAAGTAGCATTACAGAGCCCCGTTTTGTTAGCCAAGCAGTTCTCTATTTCCGCGCTCAAGCATGTTCCAAACTGCTCGAGCCCGAGCTCTAGGTCGTATCTTCGTTAGATTTCTGTTTACAGAGGCATTTAGCCATCGCTGACTTGGACGGTATGATATTTCCAGCGACCTTCGAAGGCTCGACAACCTTTGACGTTGCAGGCGGACATCAGAATGGCACGATGATGCCGCACGTTCGGGACAGCTTGTCCAGTAAAACTTCATTACACTCTGTACAAACACAGAAATATGCGTGAGTTCAACACAAAATGCCCGAATGCGGCATAAATAACAACGCAGCATTCTCAAGTATTGGGGTTCTATTCAAATTTTTCACCCACCTCGCCTGGAATAAACTGCTGTGTAGGCGCTCGTGGGCGCTGTTATGTTTCTATGTATTTGCGAACGAATATGCTCTGGTCTGCGAAACTTGTCCGAGGTCGAATTGCCCCCCTTTCCAATCATATGTATATGACCCAAGTGAGTCTCGTATCGACTATTGGGTAATATTCTAGGTTAATTTTTGCTGCAACCTGGACAGCCACTGCATGTTCGGTCATTGACGCCGACGTCGGGATACCCTCGATCCGAGCTCTTTGACTTAGCTTACGGATCTTTCGTCCGAGTTGGCGGTGACGGCGGCGGCGGTCTTTGTCGCACCCCAGGGCAAACTTCGAAATGTGTTAAGCTCTCTCGGTATTAGACGGTACGGCCGCTGTCGGCGCGATTACGCCTGAGTGGCACGTATTATTACTATTCTCCTCCGTGTCCACGTCTGCCCCCTCCCACCACCTCTTCGCGCTCAATATCCGCTGCGTTTTGGCAAATTAATATATTCAATTCGGTCGGGCCAGAGCTGGTTAATGGAGGGTGGTGATGTATTTTCGGGGCACGAACATTCGTAAGCCGAAGGCGATGTAGCCGAAAGAAAATCCGAAAATCAATTTCGAGTTGTTAGACCCCATAGGTGATGGAGGCAGGTCCATTAGGATTACCGGACGCTAGCCGCCAACAGAGAGCAGATAATGCCAGAGTAAAATCCTCTTGTGTCGGGGGGTGAGGGGCTATTATAGTGATTGGCAGTACACGGGTTTTGGGCAGAAGAACAGCAGCAGCGGGTCACTGCATGAAGCGGGAATTACAGGATTACCATATCTAGTCGCCGAAAAAGCGTCGAGCGAACAATATACTTACCTACACAGTGTTAGAATATATTGGATAGAATATCGTGTGGGGGTCGCCTGGGGTGATATGTACGCTTGTTCTAGGTGTCTAACGTCAAATTCTTCAAGGGGATTGTCATGGGATTAACTCAGAAGACTTGGCATTTTTGGGACCTCCAGTTCGAATCCTGCACGACACATATGCCCTGATGTACTTGTACCGAACCATGGCGCAAATACAATAACAGCACCTTCAGAGTCAAGTAGAAAAACAAGAATACAAAAAATAGTATCAAAAATGGTCACGATAGGGGAATATACGCTAACTGTTGCATTGGCAAGTCTCACAAATTCTCAATATTTGTCGAGATAGTTGGCCAAGGGTGGCAGTATATATATATATATATATAAACGGCGGCCGCTTGTATCGTGTAAACTAGATGGTGGCAGAGTACGCGAAGGCACCATCCGAAAATTATAGACTCTAGCCATAGAGAAACTAGAGACTAGAGAAAACTGGAGACTCTGATATTGAGTAAAATAATAACTGACTTCTAGTTAAAAAAAACAAATAATGATAGCGTAGTGTAAAAGCAAAGTCAGGCAACGAAATCCATCTCGTTTACTATATTTTCTATAATTGTCGCTGATAGTTAACTGATTATTATCCACAAATATGTCTGGTATACGACGTCGCTTTTAATTATTATTATTATTATTTTATCATAACATGTTCCTCACCACATATGGTTACGATTTGAATCATCCACGGTCATCGTTCGGCCTATCTATTGAGTATTCGCTCGAAGCCCAAATGACAACTAAATTAATTCCAAAATCAAAAATCACGAAAATTCATATCTTAGTGCCAGTTTCTTAAAGATCCTGGTACCGCTTAGCACTGCTAGGCGTCATGACGCTCAACAACTTTCACATTTTCATGGGATCTACAGTTTTCGGGATATTCGAGAAAAAAAGGAAACTTTACTCAAGTTTTAAACAATGAAATCTAAGGAACAACGCATTCGCGACATTAATCCCGTTAGCCTGGTACTATCCAGTGATATCGCTGTGCATAAAAAATCATTTGTCGAATCCGGCTGTCAGAGCTGGCGCGGTGTCCTTGTCCCGGGCAAACTAACTGAAAACCGGGCGAGCCTTGGCTTCGTGGACGATCGCGTCCTTCATTTGGCCGGATCTGAATTTCCCTCGACCTCGTTCTAGGTTAGTCACTCTTCCCTATCCACAGCGTTTGTAATGACGTCCCGCACGGTGATTGCATTTCCGAGCAGTATCAACGAGGCTGCGACGAGCATCGACGGGGAGCTTGGAAAAGAACTCGGCTCATCGAAGAGAACCAGCCTTCACCGCATCTTGCCATAGGATCTCGTTGCTGAAGAATTCAGAAAATCAGTGCTCGTATCGATGCTTGTCCCACCATGCGCGACTTAGCCAGCAATGCGCCGCCAACAGAACGGCGTAACGATGTAATCATGTGCAAACAAGATGTGGTTTAGCATCTCGATGTGGGGTCTAACGCAGATTACCATACATGTATATAGGGCATGATACGATCGCGTGAGAATTGCCTCGAGTTCAAATCTGCCTGACCGGCAGATCAGGCCGATTGCACCGAGTGAACGACCTTTTTACTCGAATGTTTGAACAATCTTGGAGCCAGCACTTCCTCACTGGCGGTCCTCAGACGGTCTATCGTACAACCGATAGTTTCATCAGTGGGTATTTCACCCAATCATCTAAAAATCTCAGACATAGAATTTATTGACAACACATACACCGACACGTAGGTGAGGTGTGACATCTGAGTGCGCGTGGTAAAATGCGTAGCTTTATTGTACTATAATAAATGTATACGCTATTCGTTCGCGGCGACATGGCATGTGCGTGTTTTTTAGGCCGGCTCCAGCACCAATTGCGAACCCTGCAGGGAAAATACATCACAAAAATGCAATGTTAAAGACAACGATCTATCTGCTACGATGAGTGACTGAGAAAGTGAGAGTATAAGAACAGGACAGGATACATTAATTTGGTAAAAAGAGGAGTTATCTAGGAGCCGATGTTCGATTAAACGAGCTGTTCGCTTCGAAGCAAACTTTATGTGGAAGCTAACTCATGCTGCGTGGATGCAAGTTAAAAATTGCATCGACGATCAAAGAAGCTGATCTCCTACAGGAAGACGGAGGACGGCCTTATTCAGCCGAAATCATCTGAACAACACGAGCAGATATACGAGAAAGATAACATCTGATTTTCACTTTGGAGCAAGATACTGTGAGTTTGAGGTGTTCCGGGCTTGTGATAAAGATACAAATACAGGTTGCGTTTTTGGAATAATACGAATAATAATAATAATAATCAACGAAACAGTTCAAGGTTGCAATACAGCGTGTACAAGTAGTGAACGATATCTACCTCGTCGAGAAGAACACCCTGCACAAAGGGCGTTTCTCTTTGGTCAAGCGAAGCAATAGCGCCCAGTGCTCAAAGCTAGCAACGATACAAGTCTTCTTGGGGTCGGTGAATGTCGCATCGGAAAACACTTTCGTCTATTTTCTCGGTTTAGGGAGTAGCTTGGGGCACGAACTACGAAGCTATGGACCTGTCCAAACGCTCGATTGACTCGAACGGATCAGCGTATTGTTATTCTGGGATGAATATTTATCTTGTGGTCTTGGGCAACAAAGGCAACCTCTAGGTGGTTGTCAACGAGCTCGCTCTTTTTGCTTTATGACACGACGAACTCGTGGCTGCGTTACGCTCCCATGGTAACGGGCAATTTGAGCGTTAATTGGGAAATTTGCAAGCGTGTAGTTGTATCGGAAATTGAAAATGAGCGTGTTAACTCTGATTCATATTTGGTAACATAACAATTAAGATGTGCATGGCCATACCGCAGTGATGGAGTCGTGAAGATAAAATTTTCACAGCCACGTACCCAAGGCGCGTCCATAAACAGGCCGTTCATGGTGTCGAGTTCCTTATTTTTCTTAGTTTGTTGACTTTTTGATTCGACCATGCATGCTTCGCCTTCATTGAACTTCGTTCATATATTAATAAGCTCTAACCACCAGGGGGCAATTGATCGAGACCGAGTGATACAGCAGCTACGCTACATGATACGCTACAGAACCACACATGAACACACTATTGATAGTATCATAAATGCGACTATTAATACATGCTGTGCCAGATTGGGTCCATTGGCGATTACGAAGAGCATCGTTTTCTTCGTGTAGATTCGCCCGTACATTATAATAACAAAACATCGTCAAAAACTGAGACAGGCACCGAAAGTCGGTGCCTGTCTCTGTACACCGATGTTGTCGTTAAAGGAGGAGACTTGCAAGGTACGAGAGGATTGTCGGAGTCACCGACGTCCTTGCCGTTCGACCGCTGTCCACGCCGACAATCGCCAACGCCAGACGACCAGACATCTGCCCATTATTGAACTGTTGCCTCGCACAGCGCTGCTGTTGCCAAGGGTGGGGCTGAGGTGCTTGTCAAAATCAGCATTCTGTTTGAACCGCAGACGGAATCGAACATCCATCCGCGGACCCATCTAAAGGTATTGCAGTCTCGTCGACACTGGTGAAAATCGGTGCGACGCGTTGTAGCTTCACGGTCGCTAATACGAGACCATACCCTGTATCATGACTGTGATTGTCGAGGGGCTCGGCCCAATTTATTTTCTTCGCACTGCAACTAACTAGCCTTTATGAACTATATAGCGGAAGCCGACAATGCACTCTACGTGGAGCTGCCGGAAAGGCCACGCCCCGTCGTACACCCACGACTCAAGTTGGGCCTGAATGCTGCTGTACGAATTCAAATGGCTAGCACTACTCATGATTAAAGCCTAAGCTGATTTCGATTAAATGAAAAAAAAAACACACGCATGCGTTCTCGCGTCCACGTTTCTCCGTCCGCCCGTTTCGAATGAATTATCATACACGTACAAATGCATATGTACGCAAACGATGTTGAGTCAAATGGGCGCTTGTGAAGAATTTTTGCGCTGTAAGCCCAGACAATCTGGGTCAACCCGTTAACTACGTAGTGATTATACCGCGTAGCGTTAATGGGGACCTCTTCCCATTTATATAATGATTGTAATTTCGGCTGGCGACATCTCTCTAATAGATACATCGCAGGCAACACACATAGCCCGCGTCCTGCATGGGTGTGAGAAGAATGCTTTGTGGGGCGTTTAGCAGAGATTTGTGTATCAGCGCTCCGTCTAACGGGGGTGGCGGATGTAGCAAGACGCTCAATTATACCTCTGATCTTCCCGTTCGTTGACGTAGACGTCGCAGAATTAAAACAGCGAGCTCCATCACGACGCTCCGCTGCGCCCCGTTAGCGAATGACGAAACGAGCAACTCCGCCTGTTTCAAAATAGCGCATCGCGTGACTGCAGCAGCAGCAGCAGTAGGCAACGACCCCTACCTAACTATTCATTTGCAGCAAGTTACCTTGTCCAAGACGGCCCCTTTTCTTCTGAGAATAAGTCTTACTTCTCGTCTTATATACGTATGGTCAATGCATTGTTATATTGGATTTGCTTGATTTCAACCTACTTTAGCTGGTTGTCCTGTAGAGAATCGTGTTAATTTATTGAGACAAAAATTATACAGTCGTTACACAACGATCAAGCGTGATATTATTAGGTGTCTGCACAAAAACACATACACACACACACACACACACACACACACGTTGTAGTCTTGTGATGATCGGCACGGGGCTAGCAGATTTCCTATAGCAATATATCGGGATGTTGTAGTTGAAAAGATTGTACCCGATTGAGCAAAGAAAACAGCGAGGAAAGTCTGATACCCAGCCGATAAGTTCGGTTTAAATATGCCGTGTGCTGCAAAGGTGTTTCCACTGCTGATCCACGATGTCACACTGTACAGCAGCGCGGGGACACACATTTGAGTGAAGCTGGATCTATTAACAACCACTTAACAATGAACTTCTCATCGTTCATCAAGTTTCGTGTCATGTAGCCATTGCGTACTTTATAAATTACTAATTGTATGCTAAAATGCACATCATATTTGAACAATGAATTACTGTAGATGTCGATTCCTGTTTTCCATGCTTCAGCAGAATATTATTATTATTATTATCATTAATAATTCAACCTGGTCATGTTCGGCATCATCACAATAGGAGGATGCTTGGCGCAATGGTGGTTACCCGTGCGCGGTGTCTAAGTATAATAGCCTTGCTCAATCGGTGGTGACACGCCATCGTGTTGGAATCGTGTACAAATAGGATACTACTGTGAGTCAGGGAGCCGTCTGCGTTCAACGACGAGTTGCGAAAATGCCCGTTCTCATTGCGTTAGTGTCTACCGTTTGCTACTACGACTACTACAGCTTATTCTAACTTTTGTTTTGCACAAAGTTTACGGAGGAGTGTAGCGCCGCCGCACGTTGCGTAATTTCCCAGCTAAGCAGCCATCCTCAGACCTCAGGCACCTCAGATAGCTCCCGAGCGCAGGGTTAATCCCGCGATCCGACATCGTAATTCGGCATTGCGTTTAAATAGCTCGACTGGTGTTCACGAACGGCCGATCTCGTACACGGTGCGTAATATTTGCAATGTTGCAATGATACCGATAGATCGACTCACTTACTGACTTATCTTATTATACAAATTGCCGATATTGATTATTTACTTCGACTACTACTGTTTGATTATACCTGTATAGTCGGATTGCAGGTATTGATTGACCAACGTTCGGGTTGAGTACAACACAATAGCACCGTTGGATTTGAGAGCATGTGTCCCGTCACAGAACGCGAACGTGCGGCCTATGACAGTGTGCAGCCAGAAACTTAACCGTCCAAGCCACCGCACAAAGGGCTAAGTCTCTAAGACGGATCAGACACATAATGAAATAATCATTTAAAGTCGTTGGGAAATACCAATGATGACTAAGGCAAAAGTTCACTGTCAAGGCTTACGACCAACGATTACGAGCTTCTTCATAAAGTAAGGAAACTTTTAAATAAAATTACACTACTAATAACACAATGACTATTTAAATAGAACATATAAATATTATTAATGGAAATCAGATCAATCTAAATTCAACACCAACCTAAACAGTACCCGTCCTTCGAAGTGCGACCGTTCTCGTGCTCGACTCTCCGTGAGAGAGACTTTCGCCCTATTGAGAGGCTGCCGAGCCTATGCTGGAATAATACCAGAAGGAACACTTCGAACACATATTCGTGATATACGAACAGTGGACGTTTGATTTTTCTGTCGCCAAAGGCAAAGCTCGAACACCTTGAAAAAGCGATCGTATGGACATGAATGGAGACAGCAGTCGCCGGATGCGCGCAATCTGACATCAAGCTGCTAGAGGATGCGCATTACGTATATACGGTACACATACATGAATCGACTAGGAAAACACTTAGTGAATGAATGCATATATATACATATATATCTATATATATATTGAAATGATGCATAAATTCGTAGCTATCCATCCTCAGACGTCTTTCCTCTCACGCCTGTGTCAAGCATATCAAGTGTTTATGCATATGAAGTGAAAGCTGACATTTTAAGGTCATATTCATGGATATCCGTGTCATGTACGACATGGATACGTATTTTGAACATGGAAAAAAAACCGTGTTTTTCTATGCGTTTCACTTTTTTGTCTTCTTAACGGTAGAGCGTACCATAAGCAAGAGTATCTGTGTATCGAAAATAGTTTTCCTTACGGACATTTAGATCCGTGAGATGTTCCCCATTCCGGGCGGCCAAGCACTGCTAATGAGCTGCCAATTCGCATTAAATTGCACCAGGACAAGGCTAAACCGCACGTTTCTCTGATGACCCGGCAAAGACTATTGCGGCTTGGATGGGCTCTGTTTTGGTGTAGCCATCCTATAGATTATTGCCGGTTCCGGGTGCTATAGGGCGGTTTGAATAACCGAACCTTCGGACATAGTTAACAACACCTTGGATGATCTAGTTGCCCATAGATTTTAGGACCTCTATGAAAGAGGAATGATGAAGCTTGCTCATTGAACATAATAGAACATATTTCGTTGGCTAAGGTCTCTTTTTTGACACGAATTTGGCGTTTTATTGATTCATCTCTCAGCTCATAGGTAGCCATAAGGCATCACTGCTCGTCTCTCTCCGATTCAATTAGTTGCCTTCCCTATATTCATTCATCCATGCGTCTGTATGAACATGTCGTTCCTTTCACTGTTGAATCAGCACACGTGTATATCTCCTATGCTAAATGTTACTAATTTCTTTAAAGAAACACACAGTATGCCAAATGGCAAAGAATTTCGACTTCTCTTCCCATTCGCCTCCCCCAGCTAAATGTACACTAGAACAGCTTCTTGCCTCCGCTAACACGAATTGACATTCATCGTCCAGACGTGTCTTCTTCGTTATCGTCTTTTTGGGCTTTCCTCTCGAAACCAGCAGACAAACAATTGACCCCAGCATTCTCCCGGCATCTCCTGTCGACACGATCAGGTCAGCTTAGTCTCGCGTTAGCGGAAGGCCCGCATATCATATACCCATCCAACACATGTGAATGATCAAGACGCGCATTCATATTGCTAAGTTGCAAAGTTTCTAGTGCGATCCGCGTGCAATACGCTGTCTGCCTTTTGCCGCTGCGATCGCCGCTGCTGACGTTGTCACCGCTCCACGGCACGGGAGTGGCCCGCTGCAGCAGAGCTTGCGACTGAAACAGGGGTGATCACTTCCACTCAGGCCGCGATGCCATAGGGACCTCGTTGGGACCCCAACCTTCCGAGGCCGCAGCGCTTCGAGAGTGCTGTGAGTACCCGCGGCCCGTAGTGCTGCAAGCCGGCCAAGCCCGAGACCATGCTGTCTTGCCAGGCAGCAGCAGCCGCCAAGCTCCGCTTCGCTCGGCCCAGCACTTGAGCAACAGCAGGGCGGTAGCAAGCAACGCATTCGCACGCTTCGAGCCCATCCGCGGCGGTACGGTCGGCCGGTGGGCTCCTCTGTCCCGGCCGCTTGGCTGGGTGGCCGTCCATCCAGCCAGCGTGCCGACTCGATGATCATCATCATTGCGCCGTGTCAGGACATCCTTAGACACGTTTCATCAGCGCGTTCGTCTCAGCGCGACTGCTCCTGCTGCTGCTGCCGCCGCCGCAGCAGCACAACTTGAACCGGCGGCGTTCGCGTCGGCGGCTCAGCGAGTCGCGCAATAGTAATCCTTTTTCTTTATCCATCTCCATTGCGCATTTTTGTTGTCTCCTCACCCCCCTCGTCCCCTTTGATTCGCCTCTTGGTTTATTGCCGATTCAACGTGTTCACCGGTGTCTTTTTATGTTTCGTCCTTGTCCGAGTCGAGATCTCCATCATCCTCCAGATGAAAGGAACAGACAGCCCACAAGGTTGTCTCGTCTCAAACGAATGTGATCCGTTGTGGAAACCAATGAATTGCATGAACAGGTAGCAAATGAACTTAAAAATCTACCCAAGCGATAAGAGAGCGTGGTGGCTGTGTGTGTCTGTATGTACATATGTATTCGTGTATGCGATACATGAAAAGTGACATGCGGTGTATGAACTGGACCAGTCGGAAATGAGAGAAGCTGAATAATGTATATAGATTAAATTGGGATGGTCATGCTATCAGTGGATGGGAGTCACATGCCGCGTTGCCCCGCCACATATATATCAGCGCGTTTTGTTTTTACAACAGCGAAATGGGAAATATTATAATATTCAAGTGAAATAGAACCGCTCCTAATTAATGCGTCCAAGTGAAATGTTCCTTCATGAATCATAATCATGACAGTCATGAGAACACTGTTTGGCTAAGAACAGCAGAGGTCGCTGGTTCGAGCGATTTCGCCGTGCGATATGTTTGATGTGACATGTTTCACATCATGCGATGTGCTATAGAGGAAGCGCTTATTTGAGTAAAATCAGGAAGAACTGCTTTATTTCTTTCCGTTGGGCCAGCTGTTTCGCTGAAGCAGTTCTGCGGTGGGCGGCTCAGCAGAAGCAGACATGACAGGGATTCGGAACTGTCGTGTTTGCCGGGATAGCTGCCATAGAACGGCAGAGATGTCGTAACATGGCCATAACAATTTGATTGTCCGGGTTGAATTGTTCCATAGGCAGAGTTGGCGAGTATCAGTGACTCGTGTCCGCTGAAGCGTCACAGAATAAGTGTTCTATATCCGGTGAATTAAGTTCACAATCGAGTGAATTAGCCGTGCGCATGGTGTGCTCCGACGTGCTATCATTATACAATCGAATTAACACTTTACGATCGGAAAAGGTCCCCATTCATGTTCAAGGGGCGTACATGTTATTGCGTTTTAGTGGCATCTGCTTCGTCTACCCACAGCCTTCACATAATGCTAATATTAGTAGTAATAACAATAATAATAAGATGTTTATGCTACAAGCCGCTGTTGTTCTGCTAGCTTCGGCCGTCGGTCTAACGTCAGCTTGGCCAGCTGTTAATAGGCTCCACAGTTCCCGCGGTCCTTGTCCCCATGGGCATACACGCAATAGTTTGTATTCGATCCGACCAAGAAGCAAGCCGCTCATTAGACTCACTCCGGACAAAGTAAATGGCAAATTGATCTAATGAAATCGTGCGTCTCGAAATCGAATTCAGTCTGTATTTTAACGGTAATCGTCGCTGTCATATATCCAACGTGTGCATTTGTGAACAACGCGTATTGATGACCTTTCCTAACTAGAAAGGTTATCAATACATTCCACTGATTTCTTTGCCACGTCGTTAAAGCGTCCTTGGAACTAGTCATTCCTACCAAAGTACTACGCAGTTATTGCCATGCTTCGTCGCCTTAAGGAACTCGGCATCCCGACTGAGGGCTTGCTGAGGCTATACAACGCTCTGCTCATGCCGCTTTTATGTTACGGCCTTGCGGTCTGGGGGGGTGGCTACAAAGGTATATTGAAGAGGGGAGAGATAGTCCAGAATGACTCTATCCGTGTAGTCTTTAATAAGCGCCGCTCAGACTCCGTCAGCGACATCATGGGAAAATACTCGCTACCTAAGCTGAGGGTTTTGTATGCACCATCGCTCCATGTCGCTCTCATAGCTTTTAAAATATCTAAAGGTATTATCCCTGCTGATATCGCCTTTCCGTTAGTGGCTGTAATGAGACGAACAGCCCGCCGACCAACTGAGTTTGTGATACCGTTCGTCAGGAGAGAATCTAGCCGACATGCCCTCGCTTGCCAGCTGCCAATGGTCTGGACATCGCTTCCTCATGAGATTCGTTCACTTAAGTCAGCAAAAAAGTTTGCAGAGGCGGCAAAAGGATTTTTAATGAACACTGTGAAATAATTGTGATAAGGGCTACACGTATTGTTGACACTGTAATGTGTAAATAATATTATATTGTATATATTATATTGTGTATATTGCGATATCATCGGCTGTGTAATTTCGTTTCGAATATCGTGCATTTATATGTATGCTTTTGGTGTCAGTGTGAGCTGCGGTGCAAAAAACACCCACCTTTTATTTTATTTTTATCTCTTTTATTTTATTTATTTTTATTTTATCGAGAACTAAAGCGTATTATATTGCAGTTCCGAAAATAAACCTGATTTTTAAAACTTGAAACTTTGAAAACTGTTGGTCAATTACCGATAACGACGAATTGGCTATGTTTGTCAATGATCTGGACAGATCAAGTGCAAGTTTCAATGAACAATGACTTTGATTTTGTTCACATTTTGAACTGCACATTAGAAGTTAGGATTTGGTCCAGGAGCAGACGTTCATCTGATCGTCTGGTTCATTTGTCTGATTTAGTTGCATTGAGTGAAATTGTATTTATAACATATTATTTTTGAGTTAGTGGGTGGATTCTTCAAAGCTGACCGTAGTGTGAAATAATGTTCGAGCAAACCTACTCCAACTGAAGATTATTACTGTTGTAGGTCGGGGTACCAATCGCGGGCAATGGATTAATTCGAAATCTACCGAAAACAGATTGTCTCTCCGCGACGTTGGGTCGCGTCGTATTTCCGGTACAAGAGATGCGGGCTCTTGTCTCGAGCGTTACCATTGTACGTCTAAGCTTCAGTAGATTGAAGATACTGGAAATAATTATTTCGGTAAGACGCGAGAAAGACGGGACCTGGTGACCTTCATTGGGAAGGAGGAGTTGAGGGCAGGAACTCGTCAATTCTCTGGCAGCTAACCAACTATTGCTAAAACGTAAAAGCGAACCGGCATCTCTAAACTTCGGTTCTCGTATAAGCATTCTGAGCCTTGAAGCATAATTCTGCGCGTGATTTGAGTACGGCATTACCCAGACACGTCTATAGACACGTCTATCTCCTTTTTTTAATGAAATCAAAACAGGCAGCTCACCTTACCAAGCTAGACGATTGTACCCTGTTCTCCAAATCGTCCTTCAGAGAGGTGTCACTCTCTCTAAACATCTGAAGGAGGGTTAACGATTGAGCCCTGAAGTTGCTCTCACATTTGCTACGGCTTTATCCGCTTTTCAATCCGCTTAACCGCCTGAATCGTTGGAGATAGCCGAAGACTTCTCATTCACTCAGTACGTTGGCCTATCGACTATCGACATGACAGCACGTGCCAAAATTAGATACGTCCCTCCAGGATTTATTTTCTCTGTCTAGATCATTTTATGTTAGTTTCCTTCTATTTCGACACTCGCTGAGATCACAAACGGAAAAGTCTTCATAAGACTGAAGTCGACATTTGATATGAGACACAGCTGCTAGGGCGACGGCAATCATCTGAAATTAATACCCCCGCGAGCTTTCCCCCGACCCTACCGAAGATCGGCCTCTACCTTAATGGCTCAGAGAAAGGCATCTAGGTTTGCGGATTATAGTAGAGGTTGGAACTGGTTTTTTTTCTGAGAGAGAGAGAGAGAGAGTGAGAAAGAGTGAGGACGTTTGATACGATTTTCCTCTGTACGACGACCGTATGGTTTTTTTTCCTAACGAAGTTCTAGATCTCTCTACCAGGTGCACTTGTATGAAATTTTTCAGTAGCCTAAATGGATTAACTCGAATGAGTTCATACGATGTGTGGTTGCCTCAAATTTCGCCTGAGCTAGGTACAGTCGGAGTCCCTAAATAGTTTCGATACTGTGAGATCCTACTTCCGTCGTCTCTACGCTTGCGTGACCTGTTAGCCCGAACCAGTCCTCGTGCTGCGACTCATTCCCCCTAAAGCCACATGCATTGGAACACGAGAACGAAACTGCAGGTTCACTGACCGATAATTGGGCAGGTGAATCCAAGCGGGTTCGTGAAAGTCCATTGCCCCTCTGTGGAGTCTACTCATGCCGGGTCATGGCGAGGTAAGACATGGTCGAGACGACGATGAAACGAGACGAAATTCCCTAACGTGAAGTGGCTACGTCTAAGTGTGCCCTTCTTTGAAATTCGCTCGATACCCTCAGGTGGTCGATAATACAAGCTAATAGTATCAGTGAGACTTTCAAGGAGGCCTTCACCTGCTACTATTTATTAAATACATATTGTGACGTCGTACTATAAATCGATAGTAAATATATAAGTAATGTCGTATTACAAATAATATTAGCGTATGCTCATTTCGACGGAGAAATTCCCATTATCGCTCCAAAATTTCCAGCCAATACCGGGATGAATATGACGAACTTATCCAGTATAATCGTCTTGATTGCCCTTCGACGTTCCCTTCGCGAACTCGATCCTATTTAGCAGACTTTCATACGAGACGGCCGTACGAACAGCACGAACAGACCTAATGGCTTTCACTTATTTTCTTATCTTTTGAGCTATATTTCTTGTTCCCGCGTCCCATATCCCAACTGAGTATGAGTGCATTCAACCGGCTAAGAGGTTTTCCTCTCCGCCTTCATGGCGGTCTCAGACATCTCGGCTGTCTTCGTTCTCAATCGAAGCTTATTTTATTCCGGATCCTGCCACCATTTGTAGAATGATTTGACGACTAGATATCTTTGCCCACATAAAACGGCGCTGGGGCCAGGTCAGAGGATCGATATGACATAGCGAAGAGGAGGAAGAAAGAGAAACGGCTTTCCCGCTATGCTCCAGGGCGAATTTCCATTTGAAAGCGGATGCTGCTGTTATCCGCTGTTGTTCGTTTTGCATATCTCGCCCTCGCTCAAGCGGATCATTCGAATCGACAAATCGACATACGGAGACAGCGGGGAAAGAAGAGCGATCTGATAGAAATAGGCGGTCGGGTCTCCGCAAGTGGCTTGCGGCCAGGCGTTCTCGCTATCCGAGGGGCAGTCTTGGTCATTGTTGATACGGTGCGCATCATCTTTGAAAGTTGGCAACTACTTTGGATCTGGACACCATTGATGTTTAACTTCCCGTTTCGCATAGAACATAACACTTGCGTCCATTATAGGTATCTTATCTCGTACAGCCTAACTAGCAGTTAGTGACGGTAGTCTTGATAGCAGGATAGCCGGAGGTGGACGTCAACAAGAAGTGTGCTGATTAGACGCTTGCCCATATGCTCAGCTGGAAATGACTGTAGTGGTATTCACAGCGGAGTAAAACATAAATACAGGAAGAACAGCAAATGCATACCTTCAAGGCAGACGTAGATTGAAGGTAATTGCCATTCTTCCGTATTAGAAACAGTCAAGGTACATTCGTGGCAATACTGTGCAATATATTAAGGCGATCCAGCTCTTCGCAGTAGGCTACGTTCCCTCGATTGTATAAAGCATAATATCAACCGTATAAACTTAAAAAAAAAGTACCAACAGTACAAAAATAAATACTATATAATTATGATTATAAGTTATTAAAAATTATTGTTATAAAAATTGCAGTTTCCTTAATAAACCAATAATTCTTTTACTATAACCATCACCACGTGATATTCTACCTTCTCTGTGACAAAGGCGACGTTTTCAACCGGTAATAGAAATCTCGTGGAAACGTTCTCGGAATGATAACTCACGATAATAAAATAGAGTGTACATGTTACATACATGTGTATGTATGTTATGTTGACTGGTGCCAGAACGAATTCTAGAGACATGAAATCAATTTGCGCGTACGGAATTCCTTAAGGCTATTGCTGTGGCTGTTGATATGTTCTATACTAGGTGTATAACAGAAAGTCCCCGAATTGGCTTCTGCAAAAGAAAACTGTTGAGCTACGCGACGCTTGGTGTCAACAAATAACTCATTGAAATCACATCGAGATGAGGCACACCGTGTTACGCTTACGAATCGTGCTCTTCCTATTTTGTAGGGCTGACTTGGCCCAACTTGGTGTGTTGCACGGACCCTCTGCCCTTCGACGCTGGTTCTACTGGTGTCACACACACGACTGCTTCAGACATAGCTTTCACACTATTCGGGTTTATAGCAGAATTCTATGCAATATCGTATTGTTACGTTCTACGTTTATATATAAAGCCTCACGAATGAACATATGGAATTTCCTTTGATATGTATAAAACAGTATTATTAAATAAACTTTTATTTTATCTTTTTTTGGCATTACCCGAGCGAGACCAGACGAACCAGATCTAATTTTATAACGACATAGTCTAATATATATATATATATATGTTTTCGACTTAAGTCCTAACAACGTAAGTTATGACCCATATTCCCTCGTGGCCAACTATAAGTATCGGGGAACTTCAACCCCACATAACGCTCACTCCAGAAAGAAACAGCGCCGACGGCAATTCCTCCTCATCAACCTTCGCCGACAAAACACAGCGTTCCGTTTACCTTGTGGGTGCGACAAAGCATAGGAGAGCTTTTCAGCGACAAAGCAATGCGTTTCCCTTGGCGCTTGTACGACCTGCGCACGAGCGCTTCTTGTGGCCTTCATTCTCGGCAATACGTCGACATCGAGGGACGATTGGACCTCGACCTTCCCATTGTCGTAGTCGGTGTCAGTGGACGGCCCCCTCGTCGCCTCTCGGTCCCCAGTTATTTCCGCTTTGGCACATGCCACCGTGTGACCACGACATCTCGGAGGCAGCGACGGCCACCATAAACGTAAATAGCATTGCCATGGCCACGTTGAGCAGCAAACGACATTCCCTGTGCTGTTACTGCTCTTATGATTGGCGGGTTACTGCAGACCCAGACGCTAACCGAATTGATGGTACCATACTACCCCACGTTGCGGGATATCGTTTGTTCGCGGATTAAGCGGCAAGGCCTGGGCCTGAGAGACGAATTGACGCAATCGGGCATATTTCTTCCTGTCGGTCAGAGTTGTCACGTCTAGGTATTCTCAGCTGTAGCCACAATGGATCGTTCGCTTGTGTGATTGAATTTGTCCGTATATTCAAGGGAGTATATAATACTTGTTGCTATTCGCTCTAATAGCATATGCACAATTGAACAGAACGAGCTAAATATGTTGTATTATATAATACCTATGGACGTATAACGTCTGTAACGCAAATTACGTTTCAGCAAAAGGTTACTGTTTGATGCTGACGGCTATCTCGATTATACAGCAAAGCTTGATGGAAAGCTATTTGATGCGCATATATATATATATATATATATTGGTAATATGCACATATATAGCTCCATGTAGCGTGTTCTATGTAAACATGTGGGTAGAGTGACGAAGGGCTTTGTGCATCGATGGAAGTGTGCGAGTAAATGGCGAAACAGCTCTAACATTTTGCCTGCACTATATATAGTGGTCACATAGTTCTCATTCGGCAAATATAACTGTTGACCAAACACAACTGTCAGAATTACCGTTATCTATTTGTTATTTTATTGCAGAATTTGAAGATCGTAATATGTAGAATGCAGATTGGTGTATTGAGGCTTTTTATAATTTTCCCATTTTCTGACCACCTTCTTTTGTCGGCTCGTATTTCATTTCTGTTTTCAAAAGCTCGCTTGCCTGCAGATGTTTCTGCAGAGTCCTCTGAAAATGAATACACAATGGATTTGAATGGCGAGAATCTGTAATATATTGATATCACGGTCCACTACAGGATAGAGGCGTCATTTGCCGTAGAGCAAAACAGTCGTTTTGTCAAATCGACTGAAATTTGTCTGAAAGTACAACTCCCCTTCATACGACCACCTTGTCATTAGGAAAACCCTTAATGTAGCTTACTTTTCTTGTAAGATCTCTTGTAATTTACTTCGATCTGCAGCACAATCTCGTCTGTGATTTCAACAGTTGTTTTCCAAGGTAAATCACATTTTCCTGTTTTTGATGCTGGATGCAGTACTCCGCTGTGTTTTCTAATGCTCCTGGTAGTAACTCCTTTAATGAGGCTCTAGCAGACGGTGGGTTAGTTGGCCAATAAGCCTAAATAGCCAGAATTTAAAAAGAGGTACCACCATGGCTTAGAAGCAATTTCAGCCTTGCAGATAGGTAAGCTCCGAACGAGCCGTTTGAATGAATTCTAAGCAAATATTTGAGCCAAAAGTCAGAATAGGCATGGAAGGTTTATGTACTTCGGAACCACCTTCACCATCGCGTGTAGCAAGCATAGCATATGGTGTGATCGGACATAACGGCGGTGGCTGGAGTGGTTATGCAATCTTTATCCATTGTTTGCAAAACTATGCCCCAGAGGCCACTTATTGGCATGCCTTCAAAAGGCAGATAAAGTCAAGGAATAAGTCACGTAATGAGCACTTAGGCAAACTGGGAGTTCATGAACATAACTACGTGCATCGAGCTGTGCCCCATGTATGGAAACAGTCTGCCGTAGGACTGGATAAGTAAATTAAAATAAATCAAACCGTTTACTCATGGCTCGAGAAGCACAAATCGTCATAGAGTAGGTCAAATATACAACTAAATCGAGGGATAGAATATAAATTTTTTCAATCAGTATATTATAGGCTTATGAAAAGTACTCATATATATATATATATATATATATATAGTAATGTGAGTTGTTGATTATTGGTCCCCAAACAAAATTTTGAATGTAAACCTGACTCGCCCCATTTTTCCTGCTTTCCTTGATTTCTTCGATCATTTATTCATTCATTTTAATGTTAACAGATACATTTACGTCCGTAGTCCCTGGTACAGCCCAGCAAAAAAATATGACCGCTTACAAAGGAACGATCTTGCACAAGCGTGCCACACAAGTCGCACGTTAGCTAACTGAAACCTTATCGATGCACCAGTGTTCGGTTGCAAGCATCAAGATATGCTCAGACATTCATTAGTCTTAATCTCGTGGGAATTTCTGAATACATGGATTTATTTCGGTCGCACATAGCAGGATACAACGTGTTTAGTGGATTTCCTGTGCGCAGGGCTCGTACACGGATCTTCGACAAATATGGTTCATCATCTTCAAACTATAAAACGCTTTCACACGTTGAGTGAAATTTGAAACGGGCATAACGCCATGGCATTGTACATCGTCATGACGAGATGCCCCTAAACAAAGTTCGCTTTCAGTCAAACGCTGTCTAGATATCGCCAGACCTACGGCAAACTACTCGCGATAGTATGGCGAGTGTGAACTTGACAGGCACTGCCCGAATGCTGGTCTCCATGGTAAGCGAATTCGTCACCCCGCCGAATGTTTCGGGGGTGAAGCTTATGCCGAA
Organism: Stratiolaelaps scimitus; assembly: GCA_019614645.1. Classification (NCBI taxonomy): domain Eukaryota; kingdom Metazoa; phylum Arthropoda; class Arachnida; order Mesostigmata; family Laelapidae; genus Stratiolaelaps; species Stratiolaelaps scimitus. The sequence continues at coordinate 132,278 of JABWDB010000017.1, forward strand.
CAGAGGACAGGTCAGCCGGACAGCATTGACAACAATACAACGAACTGGACGAGGGGTTTCAATGGGTCGTGATAGAACAAACCCGACGGGGAGTCTAGATAGGTGATGATGCTTTTGTCCAATCAGTGTGGCGAATGTCGCTTTGTCTAAGCTCGAGATCACGTCGTTCGGGAATATCTGAGCGCGGTCCCCAGAATGCTCCCATTCAATGTTCGAATCGTCGGTACTCTGAACGAACACTATTAGTAAATTACTTGAAATTTTCCGTAGGACTTGCCAACGTTCTATTGAGCGCTTTAATATGAGCTCGCCCGCTATGTCCGTTCAGTATAACTGGTTGCGAACACGGTAATTTCATGCCACGTCTACATACTGTTTGAGGCCGCCAGCTCACTCGTTTACTTGGGGCGTTATCGACTGACGATGTTTGATAAGATTTAGACTGTTTCTTTTTTGGGAACGCCCAAGATAAGTGCTCATCGTTTTAGATGATTGAAAAAAATGTAATTATATAAATATTTAATCATTCGGAAAAGGTGGTACGATATATATATATATGGAACGATACTTTTACAGCCGCTGTTATTACATGTTTTCTAGGTATACGTGAAGAGACAGAAACGCTACTGTCAGCCATTACTTAACGTGAAGTATTAGACCAGCTGGGTTTAGACAGGCGTATCCGCTCCTGAAAGCGGAAATTCCTTGTGCTACCGGAAGTATCATTTCGTTGTGATGCAAATCTTAGTCGTCGTTGTCATTGTGGTGCGCTCTGTCGACCACCGAGCACAATATACGGCTACCGACAGCGTACGAGAAAAATCATGATGTTGTGTCAAGCAGTTCAAAAGGTCGTCCTTGCCAAAGTCCTACAGCGCGTATTACGATAAAGGACAGAAACTGGAGACTAGTCTAAATATCCGATAGTGTCGAGTATCCAATGGGGGCTGGCCTAGACATAGAGGGGCATACCTGTAACCATATTTGGTCAGTTCGGTTTTCTTTACTAAATACCGTACCATTGCTGATACCGTTGAATGGGCATATTATGCAATCATTTACTATGTAAATCGATGTTCTCGACGTACTCGTATCTCGAGTTATGATATCTAATACCCTCTGCGGACACGATTAGTATTTTAAAAACTATCGTTTGAGGACTCATATACCGATCTCTTTTTGTTGCGGTTGTCGACGACGGTGATTTCTAATCTCCGGTCATTTCGATACCGACATGCCATGGATGTCGAGTTGGAATGGCTGAAATTCCCCTGCCGTTACATGGATCTCTAGACCAGATCACTCCAGCTCGGCTCCAGTAGTAAAAATCTCTCATGGATAAGCGAGCTCTCGTGACATACAGTTGAAGCAATGCTAAGGAGCGAAACGAATGGCCGTCATAGAAAGAACTCAGCAGGAAATACACAGGCAGCAGGAAATAACCTTAAACATCCGACGTTGAATGTTATAATTAACTTCTAATCGTAGTCGGTTGAGTTGTCGAACAGTAGATCGGTTGATTATATACAACAAGAATAACTTCACAGTGAAAAAAAATCAGCTGAATCAAGCCCCAGCAGTGAGAAATATCGCCGCGTTTGGCCTCGTTCCTAAGCGAACTATTGTGCATTGCTATTTCCGTCGCGGCTTGCACGGAACGCAGAGGAGCAATGGTTCTGGTTGAGTCTGACGGTCGGCCATTCAATTCGGGCTCGCCCAGCGACAGCTGGGTACTGATACTGTCGAATCTCGAATGGCGCTTGTCTGAATCAGCATTTCGACTCCGCTCAGACGCTCCGAATTCGCTTCGGTAGCCAGCTAGCCTGGGAAATACTCAGCGCCGACCTCCAGCTCGAGTTCGCGCACTAAGCAGAGCGACATTTCGCCCACTCGACGCTATGTACAACACGCGTTTCACAAGCAGCAGCTAGTTCCTTAGTACTAAATTATATCACAGAGACCTTGACGTGAAATTTCGTCTCGCGAACTGTTGCACTCCCTTCCTACAAAAGCGGGCCGCCGTTCGGCTGATATCCCCTGAAACTCGCAGAATGTACAATACGCATAATCGGAGACGCGATTGCACAACCTTCCACAGTTGTTTAAAGGAATAGCTGTTGAGCTACGGCAAAGCTAAACGCGTTTTGTCCACAGTATGTGCTGAGGCCCTAAATCTATCCTTCATCACAGCCATCGACGCCTTCCTCTTCGTTGTGTCGGCCGACTCATCAGTTTTGAGGACGCCACTGTAGGTTCGACTTTTCGCATGCGCTATGCAGTAAGTCGCGGTAAGAAAGCTTCGCACTCTCAGTCAGCCCTTCCATTTGACGGACATGCCAGGCGTTCTCCTGGCTCCAGCCACGTAAACGTTAGCGTCGGGGAAACTTGCGAGCGGTTCTCGCCTGCTTGAGAATCATCGGTTTATCGTTGCTTTATCGCTACTTTTCCAATAGGTGTCAGCTGGCGAAGGGATATGTCGAAAAGGGGAGCGGCTTTTGTTTAGAACCGTTTTGCTCGAATTGAAAGCGAACCGAAGGAGCGATAAAGTGTGTGTGAGAGAGAGAGATAGTATAGCCGATATATTAGATTGGCATAGATTAATGCAAGCTGATTAATTTTCTTTCACTTTCACAACCGCCAGCTCGCTCGCACTGTCGATTATTGAGAATGCCGCGGGATCAAGTGCCCGCCTCAAACAATGATCGCCTCATTCGCCTGCCAATGGCGCTATAATGTGCATAACTAGATTTTTTTCTATTATAATCTTCGATTTCGTTCTTTCTCTCTCTCTCTCTCTCTCTCTCTCTGTTTCTATATGGGTAGGGAGTCGCCAAATGCGCAGTACTGGTATTATAAAGTGACTGTTATTGCTAGAATACTCATCGGCAACCAAGTTCGGTTTGCAAGGTTGATGATTCATAGTCGTGCATCTGGTGAGGGTGGTCAGTGCGGCTTGGTAAGGCAGCGACAAGGGACAATTTATTTTCCCGCGGTGGCACATCGTTGAACTCATGCTAGACTTCCGGGAATTGCTATGAAGCCGGAGGAATAGATTCCTTCACCATGAATACAAGGCGAATTGTATTCAATTATTGAGCGTGTTGAGTTTTATTACTGGGTCCATTGCGAGGTGACCATGGCAAATGGATAGAAATGCCCATACACCTGTTCTGGTGAATGCCGGTTGAGCACCGCTGCGGTCACGTACTACTTGAGCGTATGCCACAAACTGCTAAACACTCGTGGTAAACAGCGGCATCTACTGACAAATCCCTTGAAGTGGTTTTAGAGAGAGCTATATATATATATATATGTGATGAGTAGGAACTTTGGTTTTACGGGATAACGACGTTTTCTACTGGACGTCCATTCCCACGCGGAAAACCTTAGACGCTAACGGAGCTGACTGCCAGCATGCAGCGGTGCCTATATTGTACTATAATAGTCTAGTGTCGTAGATCGGCAGTAACGATGCGAAGTTTAGTGTGACATATCGCTTGCCTATTGAGACTACTGTGAATATTCGCTACTCAAGTTTCTCTCATTTGCGTTGGTAGGAAATACCTGCATAAGGAGTTAGGTTTGGGAAAGGACAATAGATCGGACGCGGATATGGGTCAGAATAGAGAATCCGGGAGAAAAACTCGTTTAACTTTAAATTGATGAAATCTAAGAAGATAATACTTAATATCACCTAACAATATTGCGCGATTTAACTATATATTGAGTTAGTATGAAGTTGCTGGAAGTAATAACCTCCCACTCTGGTGAAAATAGGCTCAAATTTCAAACTCCATTGGATTTTTTTCAGCTGCGAACACGCAAACTCGAAGGTTGTTGTGGTTGGCCTTTTATTGTGTACCCTGACAATTCTTGCCGTGTCTTCCCGTTTAGATAGATTTGATGTTTCTCAATTTTCCTTCATCGAATATGCTTGTACCGGGCCCCCTGAAGACAAGTGACATTCGAAGTGGTAAAATGCTGAGGGAGCACCCATACCTAGTCAACGGTAGCGGTAGATGCAATTACCTCGGCTTTAGACAGTTACGTTTTTATTGGCTTTGTGGTAGTTTCCATGGCTTCGTCATAGCGGTTTAGTGAAGTTGAGCACAGTATTCGTAGAACAAACAGTCATCCAGTTCGGAATATTGCTTTCCTAAATCAAGTCAGACACCTATATCGACTGATAGGCTGTGCCACTGCTTGTCTTACAAGCTAGAACAAAAGGTCGCTTAGTACTTGATAAAGCCTGGTCAAGGAGATACTATTAGATTACAGGCCATCTATCTGATTCCCTTTCGAATAGAATTACCTACCTCTGTATACCGCCAGGAGTTCATGTGCCCTTCACGCTTCGTGGTTCTCAAGGTCAACATGTTGTTAGTTGGTTTTTCTTCGTACTTATTGGCCACTCATGCAAATGAATGCCTAACTAATAGCATCTGGCTGACTGGATGGCTGACACTACACGTATTTATTATAATAATAATAATAATGCTAACTGTTCCAAGCCTCTTTAGTAGAGCTACTCTCTCTCTCTCCCCCTATCTCTCTCTCTCTCTCTCTCTCTCTCTCTCTCTCTATATATATATATATATATATATATCTGTGATAAACGAAGCGTACAGCTTCGTTGGTGACCGACAAATGGAGCGTCCAGCCCCAGAGAACAGCGGATATTCCGCCGACCGAATTCAGCTCGTGTCCAAGCCAGTGTTCGAGCAGCCACTGATCTTGTGAACTGGTGAGCAACTAGCACATCGCCAGCACCGATGAATGCTTACTGGATGGGAACCCGAGTTATCCAACGATGCAAGGGCCGAAACCGCTGATGAGAGTTTATGGTGGCCGCCACTACCACCACTGCTTCAGTTGCGAGTGCACTTGAATCCGTCATTGACATCCATTCCCGTAGGCGCGTTAGCCACATCACGTGGAAATATTAGTCTGTAGGCCTGTGGTAGTCATGCCCGGCCCTGTCCAGTCATCGTCGTCGTTGTTGTTGTTGTTGTTGTCTACTCGATGGTCGACAATAGCGCGGAGTGGCGACCCCATGATATTCCACAAGCTGGAACGGTGGAGACACTTTCTAGCGCAGTCGTTTTGCCGGGGAACTCTGTAATGCGGCAATTAACGAACGCTATTCCGCAATATACCGAATGTCATATATAGTCCATTTTGATATTGCCGAGCAGACGTTTGCGGACATTTCACTTATGTCGTGAATTCGTTTGTCCATCGAGTGGCGCAATTCAAATTTATGGTATCGTCCATCTTGATTTTCGGCCCATTCGGGTTCGTTTCGCTTTCGTATAATATTACTGTGGACACCGCCGTCGCATTTCATTGGCACGAATTCATTCGCTGCATTCAGGTGATATTTTCGCGTACATAGCAGTGCTCTATCTCTCACTTAGTTGGCCAAGCAACAATCGGCTGAGAGCTTGCAGCCTCTTAATGTGTCCTTCTCATGTGTGTGTTCATTTGTTTGTTCCGCAAATAATTCCATATCATGGTAAATAATACCTACTTTCTGTGTACCCCCCCAGCCCACCAGCGTCGGACCATTAAAAATACACGCCCTCTCTCGTCTGGCATTCATCCCGTACGATGCTGCGGGGCGTTGTAGCCGTCGTGTCCTCTAGACGATATGTATACAATAGGTGTATTCTACCTGAGTTTGCGACAACATCGCCACATGTTGACAATAGTAACAGTAGCAGCAGCAGCAGCAGCAGCAGCAGCAGAAGTTGCGAGAACAACGGGTACGATATTCAATCAGTATTCTTTGCAATCAAATATTCTGTGATTTTTTAACAACGTACGCATCCCTACCGCGGTAACAGATCATTTAGCACTGGCGGCCACAACCACCACCACCGGTATGCCACACAGCGGCTGATCTGTGGCAGAGCTAGTCATTTATGTAGACGGCCGGCCGGCCGGCTGGCTGGCGTGTTGTACACTACAGTATACGTTCGTTTTATATGGGATGCATAGTCCTGTTGCTTTGTCGACGTTGTCGACAGGCTTCTCTCCTGATCGCCCCCTCAACCCACTGTAGATTATGGCAGAACTCTGACCTGAGCAGAACAGACTAACCAGGCCAGTTAGCTTGGCGTTCCTACTCTCCTGCCTCCTCTTCTTAGGTGTCTGCCACTAGTCTGGGTTTTCTCTTCGCCGGCGAATGCAGCCGGTATAATATGACAATGATAATGAAAGGGTGGTGGCCATGTAGCTGCTGGGCGACCGCTTGCTCAAAGGGAAGCCATGTAACAGGTATAGCATGCCGGCGTGTGCTCCAGATCTGGGTAGGCTTTGGATATGTCTCTGTCTGCGTGTGTATATGGGTTTACGTAAGAAGGCAGGGCGACGTCCCTGTATGTGACGCGAGACCCACGGCCCACGAACCCTAACGGCAGCAAGCGAAGCATGGCGAAACAGAAAATACGTCCGGTCGTCCAACCGAAGAAATAATCACTACCTGGTCCTGTCAACGATGCTGTGGTGTTTCGTCCAAAGTCGAGAAACTGTATTCGGCACCCCGTTCAACCAGTAGCGACCAGCTACTGCTAGTCTACGCCCGACCTAGCCTGTCGACCTACTCTAGTCACTTCGGGTTAATCTCCCCTCAAGTCTCATCTTCTCGTTATGATGTCTCCACGCGGACGCCGGGCGTCGACGATGGACGATCCGAGTGTGAACGCGTATGCGACCGCCGCAGGTCTTCGGCGTCCCGCGTTACCCGCCTGCTCGTCGTCCTCTCCTACAATTTCCTAGGCGATACCGCCCTCCGTGCATAGATCGCAGCTGTTCCTCCTTCTTTCCCTCGTTCCTCTGTAGCATCTCTTGACCAATCCAGCTAGGTGGCGAGTGTGGCTGGCTTTGTGCTATCGCGCATTGTCTTCTTCATCTCTTGCCGACGGGACTTCGGGGCTTCGCTTTCCCGTCAGTGATCTACATGACAAAGGCTGGTGGCAGTTGCGACGACGGAGCCAAAAGCCGGCCAGTGGTGGAGATGGACGACACGAGCAGTCAGAGGGAAGCTGCCCCCGGTGGCCGTGTCCTTTCACGAGGGCGGAAGCAGATGAGAGAACCGGCTCATCGGCTTGCGCGTTCATTCGCTTACTCACCCGGGTGACGAGTGCCAGACGAAACGAGAAATGAGTAGTGCATGGTGGCAACGGCAGCATATCCAGCGTGTGTTAGCGTATGCATGTAATACCAATGGAATCGTAGAAGGTGCCGACGATGACTAGCCCCAGGGGGCTATGCGGCGGGGAGGGAGGGCTATTCCAGGGCGTTGGATGTCGCGTCGCACCAGAACGGCCCACTCGTACGTAGCCTTGTTGTGAATGGCACAGCTGAAATCTACACGTTGTCATGAATAGACAATTATGTCGAGACAAACACAGCTCAATTACCGGCAAATGTGTAATGTATAATACAATTAATGCAATATATATATATATATATGTATATGTAACATACAGACATCTTCCAGTTAGAAACTTCCAGGTATATTGCCAGGGGTTTCTCCATGAAAATCTTGCTGACGACAGCCCACGCAGATGACCCGTCTGCCCTATTACCGCTCCAAGAGGACATACGCACAGCTATTGTGAAGGTAGAGGATGTGATCGAGTCCTTCGGCAGTTTTGGCCTGGCCATAAAGGCTAACAAAACAACAGTAACCCTCTTCCGGGCTCCGCAAATGCCGGTATCGCATAAGACGGTCGTGCTCTACGGCATGTGGGTACCTATATCTCCATCTGTTAACTGTTTGGACTTGAACATCAAGGGCATTTTCAGATAACACGGCCACAGGGGTACCCATATCTCAAGGTGCTTTGCCGTCATTGCGTCGCTGCGAGTCAATGCCTCAAGAATATTAGGATGCCGACCACCGGTCTGCGAATGGTGTACAACCTGCTCTTCATATCAATGCTTTGTTAGTATAACTATTTGGGGTAGCGGCTATATAGGGATACTGCTACTAAATTAACGGCAAGTTATACCGCCGGCATTACCGACCCTCCAGGCTTTTAGTTGGTCTGAAAGCTTCAGCGTAGCAGCATCTCTTAAGCTTCCCACTATACATCCCGTATCTTCATTTGATAGTACTATGGGTTGGTAGGCGTGATGGATGTTTAGCAGATCAAATGGCCTGGGTCACCCGTCGGGTTCCCCACCTCATCAGACAAACCGTTCCCATCAACCTACAAACCCGACACAATTGCGGCATTGTCCTCGGCGTGACCTTCTGTGGGGAGGATGTCCACTGAGCCATAAACGTCACGTCCTGTTTCTTCTCGTCTTTCTCTCTCGGCGGTTTCTGCGATGAAGGCGAATCCCGGTAGGCGAATTCGAGGAGGGCATCTCTTTTCTACGAGCACCTCTTCAGGAGTCCCAGCCGCGCCTCGGAGATGAAATCAACGAAATCTTTTATGCTCACGCGTGCCGTGCTCGGAGGGGGTTTCCGTGAGTCGCCGTTCCGTTGCCAACGGTGCGAGACTTTCATCTGAGCTAGAGTTCTTGCAGGCTCCAATGCAGGACAGACGAGCAGCATGTGGAAGGCATGGTCCCTTGCACCTTCAGCGCAGTAAATGCAGCTTCCCGATTGGGGGACTATGTTGAAGTCGTTCAGATAGGCCTGGAAGTCTCCATGTTCAGTTATAACTTGGGTTATGAAGAAGCACATCCACCTCTTGATGTTTTTTGAGCAGCGTTCTGTTGTATGCTGTGGCCGTCGCCGAGAAACACCAAACGGAGCATCCGAAGAGGGATATAGATTCTGCAACGGCAATTATGAGTCTTCTGCACTCGGCCCGTCTATGACAGTGCACGTTTGGAAGAATCTTTGCAATATCTTTCGCTATCTTTCTTGCCTTTACCGTGGCAATCTTAACGTGCACAATCGCCTGAGTCCACGATCTAGATAAACCCCCAGGTATTATACCTCGCGTGGTCCACTATTTTGATACTCTTACCTGCCAGTACAAAGTTAACAGGATCAACTTCGACCCGACCGGTCAGCAGATCGCCTCGCTTTTCTCGAGCGCCAGTTCCAGGTTAACGCTGCTTATCCATTCATGGGCCGACTGGAAGGCCCAGGTTAGAGTAGAGCTCTTGCTGAACGCTCGTCTTGGCCTGGACAACGACTGCTAGGTCGTCCGCGTATGCTAGTGTTCCGACGCCGCTTGGAAGGCCTTCAGTGCGGAGGACGTCGTCGTGGGCGATGTTTCACAAGAGTGGGCCAAGAATAGAGCCCTGTGGGGCACCGACTGTCATGTCCATCGTCGCTCAGTTTTTCGTAATCATTCGATTCTGAAGGTAATCGGAGCTTATACTGATCAAGTACGACCTGTCTCCACTTCAGCGTCTCCAGGATTAACTTCCATGGCAGGCTATTGAAACGTTCCTCACATCCAAGAAGATCGAAAGCAGTAGTCGGCGAGTCCTCCGTGGGGAGCTGTAAAGGAGCTCTGCTTTAACCACCACCCTGTGTATCGCTGTATGATGCTTCCAGAACCCGTAGGGGTCGGAGGTAGCAGTCCGAAATCCTCGTTAAAAGATCATATTTAGGCATATTAGCCTGTAGCCAGCGTTCCCCTTCGGAATCAGTACTACCTCCTCAGACTTCAAGGAAGACAGGAGTTTCCCGTTCTATAGGATCCCGGTATGCATGGTAGCGACGACCTCAAAAAGCAAACTCACAGCCATAGGAGGTAAGCCGTCTCGCCTGGGGCCCTTGTTCGTCTTGATTCGTTCAGCTGCTTGGGGCACTTCCAGCATCCGGACCACGGGATGTCCTCTTCCGTAGAGTCTTCTCTTTCCGAGCGTTCAAATTCTGATTCGTGAGAACGTTCATTCCTAGTTCCTGGCCGTCGTTCATTATAACGAGGCTGTTAGTTGCGAGCCAGTGTAATAGCGTAACTTTCGTCTGTCTTACTACGGCGATGTTTTTCGGGTGCGATCATCGACGGTCACGATGTTTCTCCGCTTCACCCTTTGTTCCTGGCGTTGCTCCTGCTGCTGTTCGTTGTCGTTCGGTGTGCCAGTCGACGCTATCGAAGGTGCGGGCACTATCTTCCTGCATGACTACACCATCCTTTTATGCTGTTAATTGTGTACAATTATATATATATATATATATATATATATAATTGTACACAATTAACAGCATATATATATATATATATAAGGCCTTTGCACCCACGATATTTGACACATTTAGTGATAATTCGATTTTTATGACGAGGAATTTAGACCATGCAACAATTGCAGTTCCATAAACAAACCGCAAGTGAGTGAATTAATATAAATCAAACTCAGCAAAATTGACCTTTATCAAACCGTTGCGTTGGACTAGTGTTTGGCATACCAGATCAAGGAACGCACCTTTGGTCGAAAAGGAAGAGTCTAGAGCAAAGAATCTAGAAGTCTCCTTGTCTGCTGCAACAGCTCAAGCGGACCTCGGTCAGAAAAGAACGCGATTGAACCGAGAAGCCAGGAAGCCCCCCTCAACTAACAGAGGTGCGGCGCGATGATCCCCGTATAACTTGCGCGTGACAAAAATCACAACGAAGGCAGACAAATAAACACAAGAGCCTGTGGCCTTGCCCATCGGAACCTCAATCTGGTGGACACGTGGAGGCTGTTCGCAGAACGACGCTACGTACGTGTGGAGCATCATACGGTAGAATCTTAAATAGCGCAACTTGTTTTAAAGTGAAATTCGAACGGAACCATTGATTTAGCTTTAGCGCCCGGGACACATGTGGGCAAGGCATATTAGAACATCATCACGAAAAAACAGATTTCGGAATCGGGAACTGAGAAGGAATCCCAAGATTTGTTAAATTATTTATAAAATATCAGTTGTCACTTGTATTTCTGTCGCAGGGATAGTGATCTCAAAAAAGGACTCTTCGACGGCGTCTCTCGACTGCCTCTAAGGGAGTCATGTATCGCCTCCAGCTAACTAGGCGTAGTTAACAGCAGCTGCTGATGACTGCTCATCCGATTACCACGGTGGTGGTAATTATTATTAAATATTATTAATATTATTATCAGTATCCTATTATATGATTCTTAGCTTCCCATTCGCCTTGGAAGGCTGCACTCGCCGTCTATGCTATTGGGTGCCGCTCGCAAGAAGCGAGCAAGATGAATAAGATCGTTTGCTCGTTCAACTGCTTCATTTCGAGTGGGTGTCCACTCGGACCTAACGCCTTCACATCTTCACGTACCATCCCATGCAGAAGAAAAGTCCTGTTGGAACCCGGTGCTCAGCAATCGTATTCGAAGCGAAAAAGTTTGCGGGCAATACCTCCCTTAGTTAGAACGCTGAAACAGTTAGACGGCCATCAGACTCACCCTGTGTGCACAGGTCAGCGAACGTCGTGTGTAACTATATATGAGATTACATCTGTCCAGAGCAATCGCTTCGTTTGGCAGCGCCTTTTTGCTGGGCTTGCCACTCGACGCAAACCGCGTACCCTATCTCAGCTGACGGGCGATCGGATCGCTGTTGTCCGTTCATTCGTAATGAACGGACTCACCCATTCGTCACTCATTAGCTGGGACGCGGTATTGGCCATTAGGTCAATTAAATTGAAATTAGCGCGGTAGCTAAAGAGAAGACCTCACGCTAAGGTCCAGTGCAAACAATAAAGCATTTACATATACGCTAGATTATTCTATTATCTCTAGTACAAATCACATCTGTGACGAAACATCGCGACACCTCTGGTGCCCTGAGCCGACTAACTAAGCGTACATCATATGTAGTATACACAACGGCTGTTGGGATAGTGACGCAATCATAGGGGTTACAATGCACAGTGTACAAAAATCAATACAACGATGGCGATTAAAGGAGCATTCAGAAAGAAGTGGAACTGGATTGTGTTGTCCCTTGAAAACAGACGCCCACACGCTCTCTCTAATTAGACCTGTCGAACAACTTTTTGAACAAACTTTCCTTCTTCTTGGAGAAGCCACACGTTGTAGTTCATTAAATCGGTTCATGTGTGCAATTAATTTCTCTCACATCAATACCTGTCTCTCTTTCTCTCTCACCGACTCGGCCTGTTTGTTTCTTCGTTTGCCTCGTTGTCCACAGGTGGTGAAGATGTTGATCGTGGTAGTTGTGCTGTTCGCGACGCTGTGGCTGCCGTATCGTGTTCTACTCGTCTACAACTCGTTCGCCAGCAAGCCCTACCTCGAGCTGTGGTACCTGATGCTTTGCAAGACGCTCATCTTTGTCAATTCGGCCATCAATCCCGTGCTCTACAACGCTATGTCGGTGAAATTTCGGCGGGCATTTCGACGCACCCTATCCTGCGGTAAGCACAATCTCGGCCAACACCGTCCCGGCACGCCGAGCGGTGTCAGCAATAACGCCAGCAACGTGACAACCACCTGCGGGACTGCCAGCAGCAACCGTTCGACGAATAACCAGGTAGCTGGTGCTGGTGGTGTCGGCGGAGGCGCCAATGGGCCTGCGACCAATCATCGAAGCCACAGCGGCCGCTCTCCGGGCAACCGCTCGACGCTATCGTACAACTCGACAAGTACGATGAGCAGTACGGCGACGGTGCGATTCGCCGGTCCCGCGGCCACCCTGGTGACCAGCTCAAACAGTCAGCGCGGCAGCAGTCACCAAAGTCCAGCCGTGTGCCGGCCCGTACGCAAGCCTGATCTACTGCAGCAGATGTTGTAATATTGTAAATAGATAACGGAGCGTTCCGCAGCCACCAAAGCAACGATGAGCGATGACCATTGGCTCAAAGAGGAAATAACGAACCGGATGGGGCAGGAAGGCCTCCGTGACGAGAAAAAAGAACGCCGGCCGATCGGTCACAACTCAACTGCGATCAGATCATAATGTTGTGATGCAGACTATACTGACCGTTGACGAGGATCATTCTAATCCAAAATGCTGATGCTGATGAGGGTGAGGGTGATGATCATGCGAATGATGGCGCGAGCAGTCGATGCGGCTCCAGGATGCGGACAATATACTCTCTTAGCAGTCTTCTGTCTAACGCGCTAGAGCAAGATTGCTACCAAAAAAACGTTGCTTACCTCACCCAAACTTCCACCCCACCTGGCCACCTCCATCCCATGACCCAAAGCGTCCCGTCATATCAACCTCATTTGATTGGGCAGTCAAACCCCTTGTAATTATGTCCTCCTTAGCTGCTGACTGGTAGCGCGTGGGAAACTGCGCGATGCGACGGGCGTAGCGTAACACACGGAAGATTGTTTTGAGCATCCGGATTTAGACTGATTTAATTCTATTCTGTTTAATCACTTCCAAGCTACACGAGGAAAGTAGCTCCTGCGATTCGCCGAGCTCAGCTCAACTAATGTAGTTCGCTGAGTATGAGCAGACCACCCACAAAGATGTTATCCAAAATTTGATTGTTCCTAGTGGGCTACCCGGCCCGTGAGAGTTCCAAGCGGTCACGGTATTGCTGCACCGCCATCACCGAGACTTGTCTTGTTGTTATCATTTATTCCGGTAGAATCATGAGTCATCAGTCTTTATTTAGAGTAGCAGCGCCGTGAACGTAACAATACAAATTATGCCATTTATGTAGTTATGCAACATTGTTGAGAACGAACGTCGTCAAGTTCTCTTTTGTTAGGGGTGACATCGCTGAACGATTCCCCCTGAGTTCCTGCGATTGGGTCGCCGCTTGCGACGCAATAACGACGAGTTCAGATAATGCCGGGTAACCAGAGCACATGCTATTTCACGAACGCAACAGCCCCAGGCAAGGGTGAGATAAGATGGAGCTAATAACTCAAATCGTATATGTCAAGCCATCAAGGCCAGCTCAACACCACAGTCACGTTGCTGAAAGGCTAAAGCTGTCGCCTGTCCAACGCGGAGGCGCAGTGTTGTTTTTTTCATTTTGTCATCTGCCTTCTTCATTTCAGAAGTTCATCAATATGCGATTTCCAGCTGACTCGATAAACTCGTGTGTAGAGGGCCTATGGGACTTGAACATGAAACGATCATGCTACTTTTAGTCGTACTGTAGTGATCGTTTCACTAGCATTGAACACTGGCCAGTGCTTATATCAGTTAGCGTCACGAATTTGTTGTTATGGTTAGATTAGCATAGGATGAATGTGTATTTTACAATACACATTGATCAATTCGAATAGTATTAATAGACATTCCAGCACAGCACGAATAAGCGCTGGCGACCGGCAAACAGCTACGTTCTATAGCACTGTAGTGGTAAGAACATGAGGGATTACTATTATCTGAGTATGATTACCACCCAACGCGAAGCTGCAGCGGTTGATGAGCGACGGGGGCGAAACGTATTGCAATATTTACGCGCCTGTCTCGCCCCTTCGGCCAGTGAGTGGCCTAATCGCAGCTCTACCACGAAGTTGGTGAGTGGTGCTGTTGCAACACCTCGTCAATTATTTGTACGGGCGGAACATTGAATGGTATCATGCGGCCCGGCTAATCGCCCCTCAGGAATCTATGACACGCTACAGTTAGATCCGATCAACTGGGAATAGTCTGATTATTGATGAACGTTTGCTATTGGATCCCTTCTTAGATTCATTCAAATGACACCGGCATGGAGACACAACAGAGGGCTGTGACGTTGCCTGACCTTCGCGGGATACCTTCGCAAGTAGACCGTGATCAATGAATACCAATCCCTCTGTTTCACACTGTTGTTTTGGCCCTCTATCCGAACAAAGAGGTTAGCTACAAAGCCGTCAGCTTGTAAAAACGCGTGAGCTTATCCAGCTATTCATGGCGTCTATTCGACACCCTTGTGAGAGCGACGTACAAGGACAAACAAATGCTAAAAGGGGCTATATCTACCTATTTTTGTTGTATGTGTATATATATATATATATACATGGTATCACTAGGGTGCCACTGTCGAGCCCGGCGGCGTGGTGCATTTGTGTGCGACTTGCAATCGATCCGTGCCGCTGCACATTTGCATTTAAAGTTGCTCGTCTTATGAAGCAGTGCTGTAAGCAGTACTGTGGACGTTAAATGTTGGCTGTGAGTCAGCCCGGGAAATTTACTATGGTACCGCTAATTGTTCAGGAGCGGCGATTTCATGCTCTCTTTCTTCAAACGCTCTCTCCAATTGTTAACGTTGCTAAAAGAACGCCCCATTCAAACATAGGAATTAATGCATCATACTCCCCTGCAACGGGAACATGTCGCTCTCTGCGCGCTTATGCTTACAGCTATGTGAAGCGGTCCGCAAGTTTCACACGGACCCTGTTATAAGCTCGTATGTATTTCTCCCGAAAAATTCTCTCCCGAAAAGTTTTCTCCACAAGAAATTTCTCTGGTCCCTTGCGTAGAGTGCAAACATTACCGAGCTATGGCCGTCTATATAGCTTTCAGGAGGAGCCTGGATGCTGCCAGCTCGTGGGAAGCCGCTTAGCCAGCACGTTGTCACAGCCTTCAGCTGACTTCCAAACGTGGGAAGCAAGCTAACCAAACAAGTGGGCGCAAGCCTACTCCGTTTTTGACATATTCTACACTCGTGCGACGTCACACAAGCACACACTGGGCAGATTTCGTAGATAACGCTGAAGGTGTTTGTCAGTCATTCACAGGACAGGTTCGTCTCCCGACGAACCTTATGCGGGCGCGTTTGACCTCAAAGTGTCATCGTGTACTTGGTTGATTTGTCGGGTGCAAAGGAAACTTGCCGTTTCTTGGGTCGTTTGATTATCTCAACGGCCACACCATAATGCCCACGGGTAAAGGCAGTACGAGGCAACTCACCATTTGATCGATCAGAATTGTCAATGATTTTATTTTCCTTTGGCGCGAACTCTGGATTATCAGCACGCACCACGAGCATCCATGTCCCAAGGCAATTTCTCTAGAGCGGTTAATGCGAGGCACGCTCATAGGGTCAAATCTAAGGGACGGTAACACTATTATATAAAGAGGGACAAACAGTGGGGTTGTCACTTAGAGGTATTTACCGTATACGTTCTTACCTTGGTACTTTCGAATTCTAGAAACGTTCTCTTTTCTTTCCTTATATCTTTGCCAACTGCGCTCGCTTTTTCTCCATTACATCATTGCTTTCAGTTCTACAAACACTAACACCAACATCGGCGCCAACGCCAAGCAGGCCGAGAGCCGAGAGTACACAGAATGACTCAGCTCTCTCGTACGTTATCGCCTTTTCATTTCTTGAAGAGCCAACACCTCCCCGCGCTCCGGCAGCCTCTGCTATACAAACACTTATACTCATCTATTGCGCTCTCTATCATGCACGCTGTACCAGCGTCTGCAAAAGGGCTGTCCATATTTATTAGCATATGTTCGCTGTGTTACAGCTGCTGCTGCTGCTGCCGCCGCTACTACTGTTGCTGCTGCTGCTGCTGTAGCTTATCTGTCTTGTGTGTACGTGCCCATAAATAATAGTCCCTCTATTTGAAACCCTATATAAGGTATACCTACACGCATTGTGTGAAATATAGAAAGTTGATTTTGTTAAAAAATAGAATACTCGTGTCGTCATAATCCGTTTTGATCAGACATCTTTGGAGCAGCCAACACCGGTGACAACAAGTGAGGTAAAGCCAGCAACTGCTAGTGAGCGAAGATCAATACTGGTAACTATGAAGGTATTCTATTGAACAAATATGTACATTTACACACGGAATCCCTTCACTTCCCGCAACCATAAGAAGGACACGAGAATTTTCGTGGACCCTAAGTTGGTCACGGGACAAACGTTGATGGTTTCACTTGTGATTGTCCTGTTCTTGTAAGCGGTAAGTGTCACGCCGGAGTACACGTCGATCAGCTCTAATACACCATCGCATTTTTGTATGTAAAATGTATAGCAGATGTGTAAATTATTGTCAATGATATATCGTCGAACTCGTACTGAGTGTGATAATTCCTGCTAACGTTGAGGTGGTCCATTATTTTGCGGTTGACGTCCCTCTCATCTGATACATTTACTGGCTTCGTAAAAATTGAATTCTTCTCTTGCATTTGCACTGACTGAGGCATACTTTAGACTTCACTAGCCCAAGACGGCTTACGATACGATTCCATAAATATTTGACAGCAAAGCATCTCGTCGATTTTCTTTCCGGTCAGTTTCGCCGCTCGGTCGAAATATTGCCTGATCCCCACAGTTCACACAGCGTCACACGTAGGTCAACAGACACTTGTCGTCTGTTTGTCGATTGTGCAATTCTGACTAGAATTAGCTAAGCTCAATGAGCGGCAGTGACACGGGAGTGGCTCGCACGTGTTCGCGTGGAGTGCTATTACTGTTTATAAATATAGAATGATTACTATTAAAAAAAAAGCCGATTTTTTTTGGCGCTATCGCCGATTCTTGTGATGTATCAATACGTCGGTGCACATGTATAGCTAAGAGGGACGGTCGTTGTCGCCGCTTGAAGGGAGAGGAAGAGTCTGTAGATACGAAGGTTCGATGACCCAAGGTGTGTAGATATAATACGACATTAAACAGCCACTAATGATGAGCAAAGATAACAGGGTTGGCTTGGGTCAGAGAAATACATCCAAATAAATCACAATTGTAAAAAGACACATAGGATATAGGCGAAAGAGTATAGTGGCCATTGTAATTGAATAAATTATAGTGATTGTGATTGCGTAGATGCTGATGATGACACTGATTTTAATAATCGATCAATGACGACCATATATATATATATATATATATATATATATATATATATATGAGGCTAAAAATAACTACACAGAAAGCACAAGAAAGTACATATAAATATAAATATATTTTGTGCATTGGAAATATTTTACAAATCAAATACAATATATATATATATATATATATATATATTGGAAAACTATAAAATAAAAAAATAAGGCCCCAGAATGCGAAGAAATCGGAAAGCAGGATTATATTGATACATGTGCCGTCCACAAGGGGGCATGGTCGCTGGCCGAGCCAAGTGACTTGTCCTGCCTAACGCAGCCGTAGAGTTCACGAGTGGACGAATCGAACAGATAGATCCCTGGCGTCAACTAATCTTGACGATCGGATAGAGACGTACGTGCAAGGCTGGCTCTTCCTGGTTACGCTACTACCAGCCAGATCTCGTAAGCTAATTAATAGTGTGCGACGAGCCGCCAAGAAGTCTCTAGAGCCTGCGGGCAGTGGCTTTGCGCCCTGGCATTACACGCTCGATCTCACTGGATCTCACTTCCTTCCGGGACCTTACGTCGGCCCGAACCACTTAGCTTCACTATGAATGTGAACGTGTGTGCTCTAGCCTGTTGGCCAGTGTAATATCCATAATGGTGGGTGTGACGCTGTCCGTGGATACAGTATACTCACTGCATATTGAATGCTCAACTCCCGACCACCTCTCACATACCAAACCGCGCCGCTGGAACTGAAGCAATGGCGTTAAGTGCCATTGATGACCACGGGGTTATGGAACGAATTGCCGTCCCTCCCCTGTGCCCCCGACCCGAGGGTCCCGTCGAGAACAGCATTATCTTCAACCGAAATCACAAGGGCATCTGTGCCGCTGCTGGCGCAACTGCCACGATACCAGGAAATCTTAACGGGAACAACAATAACAACCGACCCACCGCAGCAGCTGTACGGAGGGAATCGCACGCCCGCGCGCTCCTCGTCTACGAGGCAGAAGAAGCAACGTGTGGTATCTGCCCTGCCCGAAGGTAAAAGCTCGTCTAGCCTGAACACAGTACTACGTGAATGCCTAAACACATGCGTCTCATCGCTAAAGCAAAGTATACTTTGCTACCTAACGTGAACCGACTAACGTGAATTGAAATCAGCAAGCGCAAGCTACCAAGTAACCACTCAACCACCCCCGGACTGAATCAAACCAACCCCTTTGTCTTTCAACTAAACTGCACCGAGCCTCGATTCCACGAGTCACTTAAATCCTCACTTGATTATCTATCCACTTGAACTACCTCAACGTACCTATGTATATTAATACCTATGTGTGTACCTCAATATCTATTTGTAGACCTACATATCATCATCACAAGCCAGCACCGCCGAGTTTGACAGACGAGCAGTCGTCGCTGCTGCTGCTGCTCCTGCTCCTGCTGTTGTTGTTGTTGCAACCACATTTCCCTATTTACAAGCACAAGTTGTTGTCGTTGTTGTCAGTTCTTACCAACTCGCATCATTATTACTATTAGCAACCAACAGCCATTTTCACGTCCTAACAACTGTGCCGTGTTCCGCAACCGTTTGTACAGTGTTAGAGCACACGCACACACAGGCACGAACACCCAGGTTCGGATGAACACGTTTGGATGGTGCTGGGGACAGTGAACAATCATCAACCATCCCTATGTATCAACGGCTGAATGTGTGTGTGTGTGTGTGTTTATGTGTGTATGACCCGTTCTAACTTTGCAATCATGCACGCCTGTTGCGGGCGGCGCGCCTCGTAGTTCAACAGTAAGAGTATCATCAACAGCGCCAACGACGCAATGGTACCGAACAGCCAGGATGGACGATAACGACACGCAGCCTATCACAACACGGAGAGACACCAGCGCATAGATGCTCACATACAAACAGACAGACGTGTATAGGCACCACAAATAAATGTGACGAACAATCAAACGATGCCTTTGTCCCGACACTTCCCTTTGGCGTCGTTGGTGCCAGCTGTAGATCGCGACAGGGGTGAGGCAGCAATGGTATTGAAACGCAAAAAAAATGCAATTACGAGAAGTTTGCACAGGTACACTGTTCAAGGTAGCTGGTCGAGAAATAACAGGAGACAACGCTTGAAATAGATTGGAAGACGAATAATTAGTCACAGTATACTATTTTATATTCATAATGCGCTCGTTAATGAGCGAATTAGCTTTATTCGGCTGTGCTTAAGATCATCCTAACAAAGGACGTTCGTTTTTTTTTGACAACTTTTTTGATAATGCAGCGTTCTCGACAAAAAAAAAAGTATTTAGCGTTTTTGAGGACGCCGGAACTAGGTTAGCTGATGCTGTAGATATAGTGAGGCCGACATACCCAGCTCAGTGACATACCTCTGGCCTTTATTGATCAATCACCGTATAGTTGTGACAGGTCCAATCGCTGTGAGCGAATATGACCTGAGTCATATCTAGCTTGGTTGTTTGGTCTGCAAAACAATCACTACTCTTCATGAAATTTCACATTAAACTGAGACTTTGACATTCAGAACCGCTGCGTTGCCTCAGGTAGGCGTCAAAAGGGTCACTGTGTTCCCTTGTGATGGTTTGTTCCTAGTAACTGACTCAGAAAGATCTGCTACTATACCAGCTAAATATACTGGCCAAATTGGCCCACACAGATGAATTGGCAAAAACACTCACCTATACTACAATACACGAAATATAGTCAAAGAAGAAAATATGGGGAAGTGGAGACGGATAAATATGTTGCGCTGTTATTACGATTGCGCAATTGCATGGCGGGGCGATACATCACAGAGAAAGCCAGATATATAATATGATAGTTCGCTTTCGCATGCACGCGTTGGCATGAGTATGCTCGAGATGTGATGAGTGGTCGATGTTTTATGCGTGATGCACCTAACACGACACGAATCCTATACACAGACATCAATGAGCATGTCCACCTGCCTGATAAGTAATCCTTGCACGGGTGCGTCTATCTGGCCACCGTTTCGTCTGCGCGTGGTATCCTCTATGCACAGGTTGCATAACGACATGTGTGCTGCTTGTCTATGACGGCTAAACCGAGTGATCATCACTTACCGGCACTGCTTTCTTTTGGATACACGGTTTATTTATTCTACGGCTACCTATATACGTATCCACCCGAACTCGTGAACTGAAGATTGCGATCGGGCGCTTACGTAGATCACAGGAAGCTATGATAACGTGTTTGGCGTGATTTGTTTTTTTAAATACTGACATATTACTGAACAAAAAGTTGATATGCACCCGTCTAGTTGTACTTAATCACAAAAACGGACCCGCCTCTCTATCATGTCAATAAGGATACTTTCCATAAGAATCTTTACGCAATCATACTTTCGTAATCATATTTTGCCTTGAAAACCAATGACTTTTCTCCTGTGGACACATATTTCATCCAACGGTAACGAGACTGGTACCCAGAACCTCTGACGGAGTCGTTGACATTTACCGAGCCTGCAGTTGTCAGCGGCCGATGGCCGAATGCATCCAACTCGACAACTAAACACCTTCGACACTCACGGATTGCTAAATTGGCACCATCGTTTTCTTCTTCCCACCTGATCACTGATATTGTTCATTCACAATGGCCCCATAATGTTGTTGTTGTTTTTGTTGTTGTTGTGGCTGCCAAAGCTACAGATCACTCCTTGTCCTAGATCTTATATATCTCGCACGAGAATCATCGGTCTGACAATTCTTGTTTCTGTTTCTTGCACCTGTGATTGATCTGCTGTCTGACCATTGCAGGATCGAAAAGTCGCTTTGAAGATCGAACGTTTACGACGACAATGACAACAGTGAGGCACACCATCAAGCCAAAGGAACAATACTGATCGGGCAGATTTCGCAGATCAGTGATTGCCACTTGAGGAGCTCTCCAACTTTGCCGGCACATTAATCACCAGTTGACGCCTATAGAAGACCATATGGCAAAAATCGAACCCCGTAGGTGATCTCGTGTTGGGTGTTTCGACACAACCGAATGCAATGCATGATCAAAGCGGATTGTGAACACAATAACGAGTTTTGACGTGAGGTGACCAGCTGTTATGAAATCACATGACATGCAGCTATGGGGGCAAAAAGACATGGAAGATAAAATCGTAACTCAGCAATAATAATAGTAATCGAAAAGTGTACGCAAGGAATTGCAGAAAATCATGGCCGAAATCTTCTGACGTAACTGACAAACGTAGTTCTGTTGAAGACAGGCAATATTGAACTAAACTCAACTGAATTCGTATGAATATAACATATATATATATATATATAATATATGACACATATTTGTTGAAGTGCATGACACAGCCATGCGTCACTAAGTTACATATAACAGATAGATACCATAAGAGGCAACTAAAATTGGCATCACTTATTTGTATTCCCATACCAGAAAAATAGCCCCACCCGGCTGCTAATGCGAAGTTGGCAATTTGAACTGAGTAACACAAATGTACACACATCTTGATTTGAAACTTAGCCTGTCTCAACCAAGGTTCTCCTAAAGATTGTCTCGTTCGCTGGTTGCTCTCCAAGGGCTTCCAGTCACATGTGCTATTCCCAGTTCACTACAATACTACAATGCTGCGTTTACGTAGCAGACATATCGACACACGCGAGATAATCGATCGTATTGACACTCGCACAGCATATCTTTGTTTATGTTCCACCAGCGAAGAAATGGTGTATACTATTCTACGCATCTCTTTAATCTTGCACGATTCTGGCCAACAGTGGGCCCGCAACAAAAACACTGAATAGATGGCGGCACTCCTATGCACGTTCGTCGTTTCGAGTGGAATCGACGGTCTTTCACAATGGGGCGGGGGAAGTTTTTGTTCGCTGGGCGACTTAGTGTAAGCGCTGCGGTACTGGGATACCACTCGTGAGAGAGAGAGCTTCAAGGATGAAAGCCCTCCCAGAGAGGGAGTTGGCTAGGTGAGCTGCGCCAAACAGTCAGCAGTTTAACAAGAGTCAGCTGTGTATAGTGGAAGTACGAAGTAAAATTGAATTGGGATGACGACAACATCCGCGTCGCAAAACAGATGTTTCGATGCCAGGCTACAATTTCTTCTTGGGAGAGGCGAAAATTGACGCGGACGATTTTGTTGCTTCTAAGAGTCGAGCACTCACACACAGGCAGGCCAATAAAATAATAGAGTGGGATCAAGTAATGGGATATTTGTGCTGGATGCAATTTCCGGATGACCCTGGCCGCCGGCGTCGTGAGAAGGCGGCGAAGGAAGAACAACAATAACGTTTATATAACAACAACAATAGCACACGAGAACATGGTATGTCATTGAGCAGTTCACTCAGGGATATTCAAAAGGCGAGCAAAAGCGCCGGGCTGCAGTGTGTATCGACAACAATGTTTCTTCGAATCGTCACCCGTTCGGCGAATCGGACGCTAGACATAAGTTCAACCCGTTGTTGGCTAGGGAGTTATTCTCTTTTTAAGGTTAGAAAGTCGAAAAATTGACCCTCAGCGTCGCCCACGAGTCAGCGGAAAGAGAGAAGCGAAACACTCTTCACAAACTTACATATATATCGATGATACAGAAATATATCTGATAAACACAAGAACACCAGGAAATCGTAACGAATAGATAACACGCGGTTGTCAAACTCATACCGTCTACATATAGACACTTACCGAACACCTAACTCCATAATTGGAGAGGTATTTTTCTACTAACTACTCGTTCATCTTGTCAATGGCAGCACTGACTGACAGCACTGGTGTTTGATGTAGCTGAAACCATGCACGGCATCGCTTGGTATCAGCGAGCTTGCCGTTCCTTGGCTGAGCATCGTCGCAGAGTTGTTGTTTCCATGAGCCACAAGGGTAACAAAGAACTCGAAGGGGCAGAGAGAGAGAAATGGCCTGGCAATTCAATTTTACTAAACTTCAACGCATCGCGTAAATGACGTTTAGTGAACGATGTACTCGTACTTCGTCCCCCAATAGCGCACATGTGAGCAAAACAAGTCATTTAGGGGTTCTCCTGTGAAGCTTAATTGACCAAATATTAGTCTGGCGAAGAAAACAGCAACCGCCAACCGTCGTTAGGTGATGACGCCGCCTTGTGGGACGACCTAGATAGAACAAAAAAAAACATCTGACAAAGAGAGCAACGACAAGCCGCCGCGCTCTGTCCACGACTTATCCCCACCGATCCATGTAATAAATATAGATAGACAATGATGAACAACGTTTCATGAAATACCCCACCACATTGTACATAGTAATGAAAGGTAATTGTGGATTATAAATACGAAGGGATACCGAAAATAAAAACAAAAGCGAACCTGTTGTGTATATTCACGCTTCTAACTGACAAAAAGAAATGTCTCCAGTTGTTGTAAATGTAACTGAATGGATATGAAGACCAAGGAGAAGAAAGTCCGGATGGACATAATTTAAAGGTGGGTGTATGCAAGAGAGAGAGAGAGAGAGAGAAATAGCGGAATCGAGAGATCATTTCTGTGGCGCGGCGTCTCGAATGGGCACGCGCTGAAAAATCTGTTGGGTTCGTGAAAATCTATATATATATATATATATTAAAATGATGATGATGGATGAGGTGGATAGAACTATAAATAAAATGTCGAATTATCTTGGGCAGAGTATGTTATCTATGGGCAATAGATAGGTGAATAGATATGGAAGATTTCCTCTACGGGAGAGTAACGCACACGGCTTTAACCATATCCAATGTAATTATAACAAGTAGGCGATTTTATTGAGCTGGTTAGAAGGAAAAGGTTTTAAGCATCGCAGATGCTCATAAGTTAGAACTAACTTTATGTATAGTGCGTTAGACGAGGCCTGTGTCACAGGAATGGGCGCATTGATGCTATGACCGGGGTGGTTACTTCGATACTTTACTTCTGAGAAACGAGAACTTTCGGGAGCATTTGACCTTCGTAAGGGGGTCACGAGGGCGGACAGGATTTTGTCTTTGGGACAACCGAATGAGAAGCAGTGAGCCGTTCTCGTGTTTGGACTACGAAAATGTTCTCAATCACACGTCGGCCTCACGTTAGAACACGTGTCCAGCCGCTCGACAATAAACCTATACAGCCATCGTACAAAGAATACAAAGTTAACTCTGACTTTGGGTCCATCTCAGGAATATTCGCCAGCAAGCACCCGAGATTCGCGGCCGTGTCATCAAGGCTTCGACCGTCCGCGTATCGAATGCTCACCAATGTGTCGATCTTTCCTGCTTGCTCTGCTAATGAGGACCTATCTCAGCGTGAGGTGAATCCGGTGGCGGTGCAGATGTCTTATCCGATCCTGTTCGAGGTCGAAGAGGTGGCGTCTTCGTTCAGCGCGCGTATCAAGGGGACGGAACTAGAAGAAGGTCAGTCACTCTACGATCCACAGGAACACGGGAAGGAAATGCATAGGCACGCACCACTACATACGAAGTCATTCTCTCTGTAGAACGGAGATTGGCGGACACCAAGCGACATGCCGGACCTGAGAACACTGCAAGAAATGGGTTTTTCTCATCGCTAGCCAGTGTTAATACCCCGACGCCTCGATTGCCTGTGCATATAGACGGCCCATGTCATAAGCGATCTGCAACTCATGTCAGAAGGGCCAAAGTTACACAGCTCCGTCGGGAATATATAGTCTAGTAAGCATATCTCTCATATGCCTTCACGCATTAATCAAGCGTTAATTAAATCCTATGTGAGCGATAGCGGATTTCGGTAAGCCAAAGACAGAAGAGGGTGTCCCCCATAAGAAAATATAGGGTAGTCTTCTCTAGGGATTCATTTCATATCTCTCGTTGGAATCTACGCGGACGTCTCATGTTCCTTTTCGTGGGAACAGAACGCTTCCGCAAAAAGCTTCCGCAGTCACCGACTCGATTGATTGTCGGCTCGTCAAAGCCTGTCCGTCATTCCGGTGGTCGGGGTATCAACGCGTGAGAACAACCACCTGCGCAATGATTTCGAGCGGTTTCAACTCTGCTCAGATACGAATACCACCGTGGACACTGTTGTCCTGGCCAACTCAAAGGTACACGATGAGACCCATGGCTGCACAGTGACGGTAGTCAACAGAAAGAAGAGGCAAGACGATTGCGATATTTTCAAAGCACAAAAAGAGATTGGCCGTAATGGGCGCACCGGACGATGAAATCATAGTGATTCAAGGTCGAAACTTTCAAACGTACAGCGTTGCAAGTGAGTTGGTCCTGTGGGAACCATTTGACTATAGGCGGCGGATCCTGGATCCCGACAGCCCGCCTTGTGGAGCCCCGGATAGCATGTTCCGTCTCCCGAAACTGTCTTTACCCTTCTTTTAGAAGTTTGCGGGATCGCCGGCCGAGTTGTAGCTATCGTTGTTGTTGTTGTTCTTGTCTTGACACAATTTTCCTCCGACCCTGGATGCCGTAGCCACTTTCATTGCTTCCGGGGCCGTAGTAACGAAAATCAACCAGCAGATGGTAGATGTTAGTTACGTTGTGTTTCACATATCGGCGTTACGTGGCTAGGGAAGCTGTTTTAGAAATCAGAGGAAACGGTAACAGGTTAAGTAACGTGATATCGTTGAGTAACATCATCCTTTGCAAGTTAACCCCCATCTAAGCACAGCTTTCAATGGTAATTGCATCTGGGAAAATATATTGTCTTCATCGGTATAGGCATCACGGTAATACAATAATAGTGGTTGACGATAACGGTGAAACCCCAGGTCTGCCGAGTGGTCAAATTGAACGAGACGTTTATTAGCACAAATTATTTTATTACGTTGTTATTTCATTGCTAATTTCACCGATTTTAACTGAAGAATATAAACTCCACAAACTTAACGAAAGCTTAACATAACATGAATTATTAGATTATTAAGATTAGGTAGATGATTGTATATGGTAACACACACCGTATATGAAATAAGAGTATGCCTATATATACGTATGTCAAACTTGGATTATACAAAGTTATAAAATGTATCAAAATAAAATGTATCTCCCGATATATATATATATATATATATATATATACGGGGGATTACAGGTAGAAATATCGTAGACGAAACACGAAATGCACAACAACGAGTGGATTTCTACATATTGATTAAACCATGCACAGTGATGCAAAATTCACGGTACGACAGTTGCAACGATTTGTGACTAATCGTTGACTTCCACTAATCTATTCGACACAAAGGGAGTAAAGAGCTCTCGTGAACCGCAAGGCCAGACAAAGCACATGAGTGGGCTGGGAAAGGGGCGAGGTTTCCCGCGAACTAAAGGTCACTGACTTGATGACAAATGTTCTCCCACGAAAACTGTCTCTCAGAAGAAAATGAAGGAATCTAACTTAGCTGATCTGCTTTCGCCAGAAGACACGAGGGATATATAATGAATGTAAGGATGCCTGAAAGTGGTTCTAAATGAACGGCACTGCTTGCAGGTGGTCCTTGACCTTCACGTCTGGCATCCGCCGTTTTCTGGATACTCTAACTATATTAAAATATCGAGTCAATTATCCTAAACGGATATGTTCGTTGTTGTGGTCAAAAATGCCACTTACAATTGATTTTGAAAGGGCACCAAGGAGCAGTCTCGACACGCGCCTGAGGTTTCCGCATTAATAGGAACAACGGTTGGCTAGTACTATGTTTTTAACTTTGACAAACAGTTCTTTATTGTACTTCCCAAGGAAAGCCGCCCTGCGAACGTAGATCGACCCTTCCCATTTGTCTGAGTCATTTCAAGTAGTTAAACTACGGGCAGAAGAATCAATCCACCCTCAAGATTTTTCATTTTTGCCATAGAATGTGGTAGAGAACCCCTCCGCCCGGCTGAGAGAAGAACATTCACATTATCGCTGCCCAACGACTGTAGCACACTGTACGTGGGGTTTGCTTCTATAATAGCAACTTGCAAATATTTGCAGAACACTAGCGGCTAAAGCTGCTTCTCATTGATGGGAAGAGTGTATTTCTCCCATGGAGACAACATTTCCCACGGTCCTCATTAATGAGGCGGGGGATTTATATGACCTTTTGCATAAGACTACCAAGCAGCGAAGTTTGCGGGCGCGGTGATCACCAAGGTTGAGCATCGTTGGCCTGGCCGAGCGCCGTAATTATGTGCAACCGGATATTGCAAGACGAGCCTCGACGTCACTCAGTTCAGGTTATGCCGTCTCCAATGTGTACACTATGGCATACAATGCAAAAAACACGCCTGCTGTCTTGCCGACTGTATTTATCAAACCTGTCGACAATATTTATCAAAATACTTCTATAGAGGTAACCGGTACATATTTGTTATCTACTGATGACTCTCTTTTACTATTATTGCCTAATATCAAAATCATAATAAAACCTTATCGAGTCGATTTGAAATTACCGCTGTATATGCGCGTGTATATGTGTTTGTTATTTAAAGGTATTTTGTATCGAACGAGACCAACGAATTCTGCATATGTACATACGAGACGATTTGGAAATGAACACACAGAACCATTTGAGATGGGACATTTCGTCGCCAGAGCTTCGACATTCAGATAACGGTATATTTACTTCGGCCGTAAAATACGTAACGTTATTCGGCGCAGGCGTCACGAAGCTCCCCCGGCGGGGGAAGGAGTGCTGCAAATTCCCTGATGTCGAGCCCGGCCCTATAAAACAATAGGTGGGTATAATAGGTAAAACAACAACTAGATATCCTGCCGAGTGCTAGACTCGCCTGCGCCCACGGTGCAGTCGATGGAAACAATACGACAATCCATTCAGGCGCACAAAACTCAAATGGGAAGTCCTGCGTGGTTGGCGGTCAACACACTAAAGGAAGATTATCTACGCTTCAATAATGCAGAGCTCTTGGGGATCGCGTTGGAAAAAGTCCCTGGTATATAATAGAGTGAGAGTAGAAAGTGAAATCGATATTTTCTAAATAGCGGCACCAACTCGTGGCAATGCTGTCACGTATAGATAGAAGATATCAAATATAGGTGGGATTCTTTTTAATTGGTTTCGGTGCTTCATGTTGAATTTGGTAATACAACTAGTAATATTCGGATGAAGAACTTTATCAGAATTCAAACTAGATGGATAAAGGGGGATTGCTAGCAAAAAGAGAACGAGAACTATATATATATATATATATACATATATATAGCTCGTATGATTTTATATAGTGGTCGGGCCTGTGGATTCGAGTGATGTGGGGTAAAATAACTCTTTCAAATATTCTGAAATATTTTCTTGATTAGACTTGATATTTGTGGTGTTTTAAATGACGCCTACTTGGATACTAAGCGTCAACAGATGAGGCCAGATGGAAGAAGTCGGGTGCCACAGTACATCTTTCACAGGCCGGATGTTGCACTTAAACGTTTGCCGACCGGATAGCGTTTGAGGTTTAATCGCTTGAAAATGTGCAACATAGTGAAAACACAAAGAACATGGGGTGACCATTGCTGATTTCCTGCACGCCTCAACCGAAGCGAATGATCAGCATGTCAGGGCATTTACTTTAAACTTGCCACAATCCTCGACGTATTTCTTTGCGCAATTTTCGACAGTGGTCTCTTGGGGCGTTGTTGCAATGTTTATGGTATATTTGTTACAACAATATAAGACGAGCTATATTAACAAACTCGAAAATATAAAGACTGGTTTGAGTCTGTGCGTGAATGTGTGTTTTCTCATGTATTTAAAACGAGGGAGTTTCAAGTCCCTGAATGCATTCGGAGACATACCAAAGAGGAGCAACATATAAGGACGTCTTCAATATTCAAATAGGCTACATAAAAACAGACAAATTCGGAACTGATCTAGTGAAGTGCCGCTCACCAACTCGTCAATAAAAATTATTCGTGCTGTATCAAGGCATACGCATCCCCCTCACCGGTATCCTGTCCAAGCAAGTCCTAACCAAGTATATGGCAAGTATATTAAGGAAGGCGTTTACGTTCTCATTACAGTCTCTCTCGCAATACACCAGGCCACGATTCAGAGGTACGAATTTTTCCCCTCCATGTTCGGTGCGCCCTGCCCGGCGCTATGCCAGCAACCGTTTGATGCACAGTTGGCAAGCAGCCCAACTTTGCCTACAAATTCAATTGCTGGTACACCCATGCCACATGAAACTAAATTACCCGGTAGAATGCATACATATAACGAATAACTAGATATGCACAATTGTAAATCGCCGGTCGAAAGTCCATCTGAATCGTGTGAATTCAAGTGACGAATCGCCGCTCGTATAATGTCTGTTCTGTCGGCATTTCGATTTTGATATGCTCTCTCATATTATAACTGTGGCATTTTCTTTAAAACAAGCCGGCGTCGTTTATCCTAATATAATTTTGAGAGAAAGAATTCGTTTTTGAGGTCGATGTCGTTGGAAGGACATACAAATCGAAATATTGCCATCAGAAGTTCAAAGCAGAATTCAACGATGGGCGTTCAAATTGGAAGATGCATTTATATTTTATATACGAATTTATTATCTGAACAGCTTTGATTGTGCAGCCTATCTACAACCACCTAAAAACAAGTAGGACATAGTCAAAGACACAATGATATTATTCCGTAATGATAAACGTCACTAATTTGCCAAGAGGTATGAGCTAAACATGAGGGGAATTTACTATCGGATTTAGGTATTGAGAGATTCGTAAAGCAGTGATAGATACCACGAATGATTGCCACGGCTGACAATCACAACTTCGATAAGTACCCCACGTGCCAATCCCCTCGTCAGCTTAATTCTCTCTATGCTAAAAATAGCAGCTTCCACTAAGCTTTACCTTCACGCGATAGACGGCACTGTCTGAGTGTGTCTCGAAAGCCTTTTCTTGTTAAGGCCAACACCGTCCTGTTTTAAGACCTTGACAGATACCCAATCTGTCTTCTCTTCTCTATCCATCCATAGACTCGCTTCGTTTTTCTTTACAGTTGCGCTGCTCAGTTACCACTGTCCATGTTGTTTCCTCAACATTCCGCTCTGACTCTCTCTCTTTCGTTCACTATCAGCCATCTGATACTGTTCGGCGTCGTTCGACAACTCGCGATCCCGGAGGAGTTGGTCAATGTCTACATTTAATCAGATGCGCCAAACTAGCGAGCAGAGATTGTTGACGGCAGCGGACTTAGAGAGAAAAAACAACTGAAGAGGTGCTCTCGGAAGTCCGCGGTCGGGGCTTGGGGGAATAACAACAGCAAGAAATGGAAAGTGGTCAGCAGGCTTATTGTCGTTATCGAATCAACTAAGGGACAAGTTCCGCAGCGTGTTGACTCTCTGATCAGAACAACAGGGAACATATGTACAGGTACAGGGAAACAATAGTAAAATATAGATCCTGAAGTTTTTCAATGCATGACGATGAAGACATATAGTTACCTGTTATGTTTTCTGTCTGGGCTATGCCTCGAACAGATGTGCCTACTGCTGAGCAGCTGTAGTTCCTACACGAGAGTTCCGCAGCAGGTTCTGCTACGTGGACAGTAATGTCATGGGACTGACGCGCATATATTACAGTTTGAAATTAACTTCAAATACCGAAGCAGAGGGGAGCTATTTAAAGCCAGATAATGCTCACATTATGTCGCGATGATGTCTGGCGCTTGCATTAATAGATAAGTATCTCCTACGTCGCAGGTTTAAACCCTGCGGTGGCCTCGGCTAGGTGTGGGAATTCTTCCGGACATTTCTCGAACTTACGCCAAATGAATAACCACCGAAATATTTCCAATGGAAGAAGAGCTGGGGGCCAGCCGCAAACAGAAGTCCAATGCTTAGATCTCTTATACCACTGGCACTAAGGTAAAGGTAAATGTTTATGGGTTTATTAAAGGCAGGGTCCTCGGTTATAGAAGAGGGTCAGTCATTTCAGATGCATAGTACATGCACTGTATTGGAGTCAATAGCACACGTCTGTTTTTGTGCAAATATCTCTGGGGCTGATCACAGTTCAACGAATAGGGAGACGCATGCCGAAATGATCTGTATGTGAAAATAAATACTGAACTCTAAGAATAGGCATGTGCAACTATGTATTGCCTCTCAATATATATAGAGGAATATATATATATATATATATATAACCTTGCAGTTTGTTAAGTTACCTCAGTTTGTCTCTTAACGATTTGTTTATCATATTCAGTCCTCTGTAAGGTAACGACAGCCCTTCACAAATCCGTGCAGCCGGGACATCGTTTTTAGCAGAAGTGCTAGGCGACGTTTCGTTGTCGTCACCCCGTTAATCTGCTGGTCTATTTTGTGTGCCATTATGTCCAGCTTCGTGGTCATTACTCACACTACTTGTTTTTCAGCAAACGCTGAGATCCTCTTTCCATATTGAGTAGTGCCAGCGTGGCGCGTTGGGATGAGGCATAGGGACCCCACTCGTCTAGTTGGCCAACGTCCAGGGTACGGCGGGAACCACTCGGAAAGGAACCTCTCTTACCAACTCTCGACAGCTCGAACGCTGTCGGAGACGATCGTATCCACTTCGTTCTACTTAAGCTGGTTTGGAAAAGTCGCCGATGGCATTATTTCGAAATCCTCTTCTTTCGCTTCTCTAATGCAAACTCTTACTACTATTGCTATCGTCCCGTCCTCTACCGTCTGGCAAAGAATGCAGCAACAAATTCAACCTTAAGACAATATTTGGGGGAACTGATGTTCATGGGGCGTGTAGGACAGTGTAGACCGAGGCTGTTGAAATGACCTAGAGCTCCGCCATCCTTGGGTAGCAGTTGGCTAACCTGCTTCGACAAAGTGCTGCTGAAAACTACTCACCGTGTGTACATTCAACGTTGGGAAAGCTGTAACCACAGATCAGAAACGCCACCTGGTTAAACGAAAAGACAAAAGCGCACGCCGCCAGTGTCTCCCGTCGAAACAGGTTTGGGTTTTGATTTCGCCCAAGTTCCATCAATTCTCTTTTTTCAGATACACCACCTATTTCTGTTGTGTTTCACTTTCCTCTAGACCGAGTGTTCAAATCGACCTGCAATTGAGCTTACGTATGCATCCTCATTTCACTTAGGCCGCACAGTATTCACCCATTGCTATGACCCGTACACGAAAGACATATAGAGATACAGGGCAAATGCCTGACGCTCGTATCCGGGAAACATCCCAAGGTGGTCTGTGATGGGTTCTTAGCTAAAGGGGAATTCCCGTACCTTATTACTTCGCTTCCCCTGTATATCTCTCCTCCGATTTCTCTGTTGCCGTTGCTTAGCCCTGCATATGCAATCATTGTGTCGCAGCGCGAAACGCAAACGATTTACGCTGCTGAATATTCGAGCAGTCTGGATGTGGACGAAACGCGACCACACCTTCTACAGCCACATCAATAATATATTATTATAACAACACAACGCAGTGCCGAGCGTTAGCCGAACGAAGTGCCAAAGCCTACCCATGTGGTATTAAAGCAACATGCGCTCCCGTCGAAAGCACGTCGGTGGCAAATTCAATATTTACGTAGATCAGATCAGATACATAGTGTTGCCCTGGCGCGGAGAGGCATTGCGTCAGAGACGACTGAGGCGTACCGCCGCCTCTCTCTTTACCTCTCTCTCTCTCTTTCTCTCTGTATATATATACCTATCTCTTTTGCACGCACTATCTTGCTCTAGATCTCACTCTCTGAATCTACGTAAGCGCGATATGCCAGCTCTGCAGTCCTGGTGCCGAGGTTCGCGCGCTGCGGACGCCACACGCCTAAGTGTCCCCTTCCCTCGCTATCCAGTCTGAGCGGCCGCTGCTAGCGCCCGCATTAATCGGCGCGGCCCTCTGCAGTCCTAATTGTGCGGGCCGCGAGCTTGCGGAGGATAGCCAGTGAGGTATGTGCTGCTCTGCTATGAATATGAGTGCTTTTAGGGGGGGATCTGTTTCTTAGTTTGTATGTATATATATGTGTACCTTTATATATATATATATATATATATATATATATATATATATATATATATATATATATATATATATATATATATATATATATATATATATATATATATATATATATATATATATATATTATATATATATATATATAACTAACACACATAATGACTAAACGGCAGTTTCTGGCTGTCAAAATCTCCAGAGACTGCTACTTTGCCACCCAAACTGTGTCCTGTACAAGGGCCAATAGTAGCATATTTTAAAAACTTTACCGGTCAAGATGGGGTTCAGATATGATCTGAAAGATGTCGTTGATAACAATGCGTGTTCATATATACGCCAACAGCAGGAAATTATTGAAAGGTTACGTCCTTGCTAACAGAGACGGATCTGTGCTAGGAAGTGACTCAATTTTTTTTCTTTTTTATATCTTCTACTGTGTACGAATTGCCTCATAATGCCCATTTGATTTAATCACTGCCCTTGGTGGTTCGCCTATTCGATTCGTAACCTTAGGATTTTCATTAAGTTGATTACAGTTGGTTAAAGTCAGCTAATATTAATCGAGAAAACTTCCTCAGAAGTCCCCTGCATGAAAGCATGTCACACATCACATCAGCACGTCAGCACTTCAGGCCGAAGTGAAGTCGTGTTATGTGTTGGCAAAAAATAAAGTCGTTTATAGCGCGGCGTACATAGAGGGCTGGTACACAACTAAAAAAAATATAATTACTTACCACAAGTGAGGCAGGCACCAGGAGTCTATAAGTTTCCTTGTGTACCGCTTACTGTGCTAATTAAACAAAAAGCACGATAAAAACTTCAGTGCAATATAAATGAGAAACGATGATAAATTCTTTGCTCATGAAATTATACAGTTGAACCGAACAGTTAGTTACACAGGAATAATCTCGAATGATTTTTATGAGAGGTTAGGCGCTTTTCAAACGGTTACATTGTTGTGCTTCAGGTAGAAATTGAATCTGAAGTCGATTCCTTGAAGAGGTAGCTGTCAGCTGCCACCTCTTGACTTCTCCGATTGCTATCTGGTCGAGCTGCGGGTGCTCCCGTCTCGATTCACTGTGACGCCTTACATTGAATTTAGTATATATATATATATATATATATATATAGAGAGAGAGAGAGAGAGAGAGAGTAACTGTGGACAACAAATGTACCTATTGAACATGTAGTTGAATAGGTTAAGATGATATATTCCCCTCAACCTAGAAATAGACCCGGAGCCCTCTAAGGGAAGGTAGACTTTTTCTCAAACTCCCCCGTTCTTGTCCGTGGCATTTTTCTTTGTATACGAACGATCGACTTCTTGCCAGCCCGACCCCAGTGATTACATATATTTGACCCGCAGCTGCAGATCAGAATTGTATGCGAACGGTGACGCCCTGGCCTGTGGCATTGCGCTGTAGAATCGACAGGCTCTGTTTGCCGTGGTGAGGCAATGAACATACGCGGAGCTCGTTATATCAGCGAAGTCGGCGTGGAGTGCCTTTCTACTCTCTTGACCAAACCATATTGACAAGCACATTCTCGTCTCCGGTGATGTCATAAGACTGCTGTGGGTGGCGTTGTTTGATTCGTCGTCCGTTCTGCGACAGCTAGCAATCCAAGTAAACTTACTTGACGAGAAACCTCGAACTCGCTGGCGACCAAAGTGGTACGCTGCTTCTATCGGTTTTCAAGTTGGACTTTTTTTGAAAACGATCTTCTTCAAGGGAGGAGATGGACAGATGCCATATTGATTGATTGGGTATGGCCCAACAATGTTCCGTCAATATGATACTGAGCCTGTATATTTCAATGAATTCGGTTATTTTTTTTCATTTGTGTTTGCCGGTTATCGGGTCGCAGGCGATCGCGGCAATAGCATACGACACAGACAAATGTATCCCTAGGCAACACGATTTATTCAAACATACAGTAGGGCGGGATTTCTAGGGATTATGGGGGGGGGGGGTGAGGACGACAATGTCCCGAGGAAGGCGATGGCATTGCCTCTCTGTATCCCTATAATCCCTATATTAACTATCATCATAGCTAGTCGTCGTCTTTAGGCAATAGTTCGAAATATCTCCGACAGTGGATTGTGCTATTTCTTAGTCGCTTGTCCACACTATCCGATCGTTTTCTGGTGTGCTGACGATTTGAACGAGCGGGGCTGATGATTGTTGGGAAGATATATCTTGGCACTCCCGTTGAGGCGAGAGAAGACGTTACAAGCGAACAGGAAAGGTCTTCATTGCGTTTCGTAACATAACGAAATTACAGTACGATACGACACCAGCTCACGACTAAACTGTGAGCTGTTTATATCATGCGCCTACCGTCGGCGTCATTGTAGCGCGATTGTCACTGTAGCGCGATTACATTTTTTGGGGCATATGGAGCCGTTTGCTTTGGAAACTTTGCCTCATGAGTTGTCGCATTCAGCATTTATCTTTTCAATTTTGTAAACTTAAACTTACAACAATAACGTTAAATGCGTCCGCTGAAGGCTAAATGAGCCCGTAAGGCTCGACCAATACCGGCACGTATGAGAAATTGTACGTCAAAGAGAAAATTGTAGTATTGGGAGAGTGCGCAGCGCGGCTTGTTTTTTGCTTGTAGAATGCGTAGCTGGTAGGTTGAGATATTTAGCTGGCAAAGTCATGATGACCAATTAACCTTTGTAGTAAACTATTTGTCTGACTTCAATTAGAACCTTTAATGGAAACATGTGTACAGTCTAGGTATACCCAGAGGGGCGCTCCTACCGATAATTTTAATGCGAACTGTAATTGTTCTTGTTCTATGCTTGATGCTCTCTAGAGCGATGACTTTTAATGTCATTTGTAAACAGCTGCATAAAAATGAGCAGAATAGTTTCGTTCCCTATATATAAATATATACAAAGAGGATCCTGGGCCCGCGCAGGTTTCCAAGAAGAACTGAACTCGAATCGGGCACGTTTTTCTGTTGTTGAAAACATAGCCTTGAGCTATTCGCGTAACTGCCTGTAGATTTGTATATGTACAAATCTAGTCTCCTTCTTGACCGTTGATGTCACCGTATTCAATCTTCGAGCACTTTTACTCGACTGCGTTCTGTTCCCACCTGGTTGTTGCCGAACACTCTTGTTGGTAGTACCCATACCACTGCACATAACGGTACTTCCGACCCTACAGTTGATAATAATAATTTATCATTAGTATTATTATTATTATTATTATTATCAGTTCTACATGCACACCTACGTCTGTGTTATATCCACACTTTGTATATAATACAGCTGATGTTAGCTGTCTGTTAATTCTACACATGTTCCTCTCTAATAATTTATCTCTAGCAGCTAGTTCGAACGCGACGCATTACGACGAGGTGCCGCTTGTCATTATATACTGAGCGTTCACTTTGAAGAAGCTTAATTTCCTTCAACACCCTGTATTTAGTGGTCAAGTGACGCTAATAGGATTATTCCATCCTCGGGTTCATAAGTGCTAGAGGCGGATAATATCTAATATGTACAAACAAACGGCGTTATTTATCTTTAATCTACGCAGTTGTCTACTGAACCATCATGCGTGTATGCGGCTCCAACCGACAATTCTCTACCTGAGCACAATCAATTCCTGTGAGTGTTCCGGAACGCCGCCTCGTGGTACAGACGTAAATGCAGAACGTTGCGTAGCTACCAATTTATAGAATATGTAATCCTGCCTCATCCCGTTAAGAAATGCAATAACATTGGTTTTCGTACTCTTTTGTTGGAAGGTCTCGGCGAAGGTAGAACTGCCCGAGCAACCTTAAACAATCTGCTCGAACTTCGTGAACATCTTTCAGCATATCCTGGCTTTGAGACCCTTGGGGTCTTCTCTATAAAAACGTAAAATAAACAATCCGCGTGATCTTCGCTAATCAAAACAAAATGCCCCAGACACTACATTTTCCAGTCGGTAATTGTCCATAGGTTCTATATCAGGCAGTATATCTCTACAGTTATTAACTAGCTTGATTCTGCAGTGAGCCAACTATGCTCTGTTACAGGTATGTCTGTCTGGCTGGCTGTCTATCATGGAATTGTAATAATTGTGAAAATAAATCTGCACGGTTCAAAAAAAGCATCACAGAACACTATAATGCTCGGCCAAGCTACTTAGTAGCTGATGCATTGCGCACACCTAATCTGTCAAGGCTGGCTGCATGCATATCTATATCCTTATGCTCGGTGCATCCAGTATTGTGTCTGGCCAACTAGGCGACAATATGAATAGTAAGCGCACGTACATTTGAATACATTGAATCATGTTTGCAGTAATGAGCTGACTGGTAGAATGTACAACCAACATATAGAAAAGATGTAGTGTAGGGGCTGAACGACCTTCTCTGCAGGTTGATCCTACACGCTTGGTTCCGCTGATTCAGCTGACGCATTCATATTTATCATATAAGCGCATTTAAATGGTAACTGCCTACCTTTTCGAAACGGCTGTGACACCGTTTGCTATCCCGTGCGTGACTGGGGTATGTGTCGTATCCCGTGTAAGGGGCCACCACATGTCTAGCACACAATAGAGAACACTATATCTGTGCGGTGAACTCCATTCGGCGTGAGCATCTGGATACAGCCTCGCCTAAGTGCTGTGCGCATACGGATATCTGATCAGATTATGGTCTGATATGAGAGTTTTCTGCTGTGAATAAATAACACTGAAACGGTTCTTATCTAACTATTTGGTGGCAAAATTGTTTCTCCACATGCTATGCAATATCATCTACGCGATCGTATCTGCATACGAAGCCTAACGTCAAGTCGAGACATTCTGTCAAAATCAGACGGAAGGCAGACATGCGTTGAATATTTTGACGTGTCCGTTTTCTTAAGAATTAGCGTTGTTAGAGTAATCTCATAACCATACGGCGGAGACCCCTCAATCTGTTGTAGGCCAACTACGGACGGCATTTTTAACGACCGTCGGGCTCTGCTGAAACTTACCAAATGTCACTGACCTGCCCTTGGGGATTACGAACCTTCACTGAGGGTCAACATCATACTATACGCACTCGAGTTGAAGCTGTGCGGAGATACGATTACGCGTGAACACCAAGGCGATGCTACATTGAGGAAGAAGAACCAGATCATTCACTATGAGATTTGTAATTAAATCGGGACGGTAGAGTAGCGTGGATAGGCGATTTAACATTTTACGGGTACCCGTACAGTTTATCGTGGACTGATCCGGCTCTCTGGGTATCGCTGTACCGTTAACAATCACCTGTTGGTGGTTAATTAGATCGATGAACGCTGTCGTTTGCTAGGCAAAAATGAATTTTGCCCTGCACTCTAAGTTGTCAAAGACAAATCGAGAAGCAATGAGATCCAGGAAGTTCTTCTTTAGAGAATCATCAAGTGTGCATGCATTTAGAATAATCTTACCTGCTTGGGTGCCTCTCGTACCTGCGTTACCGTCTGTTGATCGCTCGAGGCGACGAATTGTTTAAGGCTTTGTTGTTCGTGATCAGAATTAACTCCTATACTTCACGATAGACACCTATTTCGGAATACGGCAAATGTTGGCGTGTTGTTGTTTGCTTTTGCCCCAGCAGGACGTACAATCGATTTGCTCTAATCATCTCTACGCACCCTTCCATTCATATCAGGTGTACCCAACCGGGGTCTGCTTTATCAAGTTATGCCGAAAGCAGCACCATTTGCTTTTGGTGCGCCGAATACGCACGTAAATGATTCAAGTGACCGTATGTTGGAACATCGGACTTGAGTCATATCGGGTTTCGTATATTTTTGATTAATATTATATAATTCAAATCATACTATAATGTAACACCATTTAAGGCAATAAGCGGTTCTTGGGGGGGGGAGGTGGTTGTGCTATGTAGACATTAAAATTATTAACTCCAGAATCGCCAGTTCGGGCGCCTTAAAAAACCTTTTTTTCTATGAATGTTGTTTATCCCTCACTAATAGATAACCTATCAGGATTATTGCTTTACGTAAAGCTCGATTGTGCCTGATTCTTGCAGAAAACTACAGGCTTAATGCCTTTCTCGGAAGCACATACGTGTTTCGTCGAAACTTGTTCGTTAACGATTATTGCGTCTCCTATTGAATGACGTAAAATGGAAAGATAAGGCGGTGTAATTTGTCGTAGGTACTGGGTAAGCAAAACGCCTATTCGCAATCTTGTAGGATTTGCGTGCTCTATATTATCAGGGTAATGAACCCAGGCGTGTTCGCATGTGTTGTAGTCCGCAACACATCTGATTTATATCACATCTGGTTCATATGATAATAATTCGTACACGGTCAACGCAGCTAACGATATTGACCTTTATTTCCACTTGGGTCATTTCAATATCAAATTTGGCATAATCATTGCCGACCTAAGCATTGCAGTAACCTGAACTAAAGTAAATTTTTCGAGCAGATCTTCAGCCAACAGTTTAACGCCCGCGGTACTGCTTTCGCCAGTACGCCGAATGAAGACGAATGTATAGTCTACAGCGAACACTGTTGCCTGACGTTACCGTGGTTGCCATGCAGACTGAATGCACCACTGCAAACGTGCCTTGGGCAAACGCTTTAATGAAGATTCGAAGGACCAAACAAGCGTATACGAAATGTGCTCGTCAAAGGATGTGGATCGCTTTTGATTTGTTGAAACATCGAGACGACTAAGAAACGTTGGCCGTTCAGCTTGGCGCGGAAGGCCACAAACAATAATGTAGAACAAGATGAAATTTCGGACTTACCCCTCCTCACAACTGGTCCCTAGACGTGGAGGTTTGACGCCACCCCCGCCCTCCTTCATGTCAATGTTCTCGCGGAAGATTAACTAACAGAGCATTGACCTCACCTTTAATGGGGCGTACGAACATATATATTTAGCTTGGCTTATGGTTATCTTCGATTGTATAAACAATGAAGCGGCAATATTATTTATTATTATGAATTTCCCGGGCTGACCTTCTCGTTAAACAAATGCTGTTGAATTACTAACCTGTTATCATCGAAGCTTTCATTATAGCCATAGCAAACATCCCGAATAAATACATCTTAAATAAAATCAGCAATAAATACGTCTTCCCGAATATCTGGATTTGGCACCGCTCTCACTTACAATAAGTAGAAGAACAATAGAGAGTGACAAGAGACAATCGTATGGATCTGCGACGGTGCGAACAGCAAATAATTTCGAAAGTGCCAGTCCATGACACGAACTGCTCACTGGAACAATTGATGTCTGAGTCGCGTATTCTTTCTGGAGGCGCCAACGAGACAGGACGGAAGTCGCCGCGAGCGCAGAGCTTCCATCCTCTCACGTATAGGCATGTGTGTAAGTATCGTCAGGGAAGCATGAAGCGATACTCTACAATCGATCACCGGGTGTAGCACCGTTTCACAGAACCATTGGCCGAGCTATTTAATATAGATTCGTTTTTTTTTTGTTGGCTGTCCTCTGCTGTTTCGGAGGCGACTTTTCGTTTGGCTGAGAGCTAGGATAATCGACAATGCGATTTATTATTGGAGTCATTATTGGTCGGACACGACTCCGGATCGCTTTCAGCAGCAGAGGAAAAAAATGACACAGCTAGCGCTAAGATCAATGGGCGGAAATTCACAATACTCTGGCCGTTTGCTTCACCAAGCGCCATCGTTCTTCCTTAGGGCAATGCGCAATGAATCTGTGGTACAGCTGATTTGTGTAATAACTTCAGTTGTCTGAGGTGAATTATAGTTGCATCGGTTCGTAGCGGGCGAACTCGATCTCGAACTCATTTGTGACTCAGAAACGATGGGTTCCCACTTATCCCCAATGATGTCGCGAAGAATCGTCATTGACGCCTGTTAGTCTAAAAAAGTAAATTTTCCGGGCTGACACACACAGCCAACACTTGACGTTCACGGAATATGCTTTCGGCATTGCTTCATAAGGCGGACCCCTTAAAATGCAAATGTGCAATAGTACGGATCGAATACTTGCACCTACGTGTCTCCTCCGATTGCAAGGCGTACACGAAAGCCCTTTGTTCTGCCTGCTCCAGACATCATCTCAAGCTCGAACAAAAGCTTTCGGTCAATCGTGATAACCTGTCACAAATAGTTGAAAGGTGATAAATCTGAGATATAGGACATTATGA
Organism: Stratiolaelaps scimitus; assembly: GCA_019614645.1. NCBI lineage: Eukaryota > Metazoa > Arthropoda > Arachnida > Mesostigmata > Laelapidae > Stratiolaelaps > Stratiolaelaps scimitus. Next base: position 174,074 of record JABWDB010000017.1, read on the forward strand.
CGCCACTGAAGATATACCTCTAATAAGGAAAAAAGGACAGCAATGACAGGTGAGATTAACAGTGACGGGAAATTTGCAAGTGAGGTTTTTAAGGCATCCTTTCTTCAGGGCCAGTCTGTCGCTGAAATTCGTCGTTAACGGATGGAAGTTTTGCCAGCATATGGATTAAGTGAATGCACCATATGCGTTAGGTACGATCGCTGTGCCTAGGAAATTTCAAAAGCTAAAAGTACCGAAGAAATACATCACTTCAAGACCTATAACCGACAATAGCTAACATATAGGTTCGAAAGGTGGGACGAACATGTCAAGCAAACTGAAGTTTATACCCCAAGGCGTGTTGGCTAGCTGAAATTGATATTCGATCGAATATGGATCAGACAAATAAAAAAAAATTGAGGAATGAAGATATGCCAAAATCTGCAAATGAAGATTTTATAGAAAACTCAAAGAACCACAAAATGTCACCCTATTCCGATGGAACACGCGCCGAGGGTAGTTCTACAGTGCCGGTGAGAAATTGGCTCAGGCATAAGGTAATATTAATCGCGGTCCTCGATATAGAGATAGTTTGTTATTATGAGACAATAGACAAAATTAAACATTTATCCATATAAATATTTTGTAGAGACACCCATAAGTAGTACCAATCGAAAATACATAGTGTGGCTATTTGATGACGATACCGCATGGACCTGCTCTACGGTATCGGATGATTCAAGAAATCTTGAGAAATTACAACTAGTCTCGACTAGAATTACTTTTGTTGAAATTCTTGGAGCGTTTGTGCAGGTCCTCATTTTGTCTGTAGAGCAGAACCTGTGTGAAGATATCGTAGTGGCCAATACGTCCTCTCGTTTGGAGCTGACTCCTTGAAGTTTTCAGCACCGAGTTCTGCAGCAGGTGGCATAGTGTCTTATATAATAGCTCGTACAATCGTAACATATCCATCCAGCATGATTGGCAGGCGAACTTTGATGCTTGGATCTCGTTTATAGAAACGAAATCCCCTCTGGGATTTGAGGAGGTGGCCAGCAATCTGGAGCAATCACCCTCTAATTCCGTTCGGCGAAGCCCCAGTAAAACCCGCACTCTTCCTTCTTGTCTCGAAGGAATACGTCTATTTCGTGGTTCATTGTTGGTCTATAATTTTATTTGAATCAAATCCAGTAGTAAATCGCTTCTGATTTTATTGTTTAATATGACTTTGTGATAACTTTTGATAGTAGGTCACCTCGAAGAATCTTCTGAAATACTTCGGTGATCGTTATTTTACTTCTATTTTTTAATACGAGAACTTAAGCGTTGTAATATTTGCTGTTCTGTCAATAAAGAAATAATTAAATAAATGAAATCAGCTAAGTTGCAGCAAATTCGTCCATTTGGTGAACGGTCGACATGAAGCGATTCACGATGCTCTTGGTCGAGACTTCAATTAGACTCAAAATCCAGCAGGCTGCAGCGGGACAATTCATACTTACTTATAATAGGGACTGGTAAAAAAAACCCACTCATCGAGGATGTGGCACTAGATGACACTAGCTGACACATTTACTCCAGAATGCCATGGATAATCATAGTAAGGGATCAAGGAGATTATGCATAGACGGCGCTCGTTCTTCGCAGGGTTATATCTTTATGCCCAATTTGGTTGGTGTCATTTGACGCTTGGGGCAAGTATTCCTCAAACTCACGAAAGACATGGAAGGGGGCATCCTCGGCGAAAATATACCAAACGGATGTTGGGATCATTGTACAATATTTATACGAATAATAGCACCAACTGGGCTGATTAGTGCCCTTATGAACGTAATGTTCGTTTAAATACATATATGTGTGTGCAGAAGTAATATAATAATAATAATAATAATAATAATAATAATAATAATAATAAAAAGGATTATTACAAACTAGTAATAGAAACTATATATTGACTTTTGTGGTACAAAACAATAGCGGGTGCGAAATCCCTGCGAGATATGTTTGGGCATTGCAAACAGTAGCCACGTTTGCAATCCACGCCGAAATCAAATGTCTAGCATATAATACATACATTCCGCCCTTCACATACCGCATACACGCAATATGTTGCTATAAAACGTGCAGCTCAAAACCGTTCTCAAGACTTCGAGTTGCTGTATGTTCTCGTGTATCGCTGGAAGTAACCACAGAAGGACAGGCTCCGTTCTTTCAACTATATTCAGTAACACGTTCGGCCTCAATCACCCTTTTTGCAGAGGGCAACTTTTTTACTTGTTCTACACAAAAGCCGCAAAACGCGTCCTGCAGTGCCATCGAAGGAAGCCGTCACTGAGTCACCCACGGCGATCGCTTAGCGCTGCGCCTTGAACAGGCAAAACTAGCTGCCGTTGTGAGGTAACAGTGCAGGAAACACCTAACTCGTAAGTGGACCTCGACATACTGAAAAAAGGAGTCATAATAGCAATACAAGGTATGTGGAAATATGTAGAGACCAAATGCCATCGACGGGCAACAGGTTTTTTTTTTGCTGAAAAGAGGCTTAATTTAGCACTGTGTCGAAGCAACCAAAGGTCAAAGCCATGAAACGAGTGATTTCATCCCAATACAGGGTCAGCGTCCATGCGGGATCAAGCGCATATTGACTTAAGTTGACTTGACTCTCGTTGGGAGATCCTTGAGCTCGAAACAACAAACTGAGCCATATTCTTTCATTTTCGGCATTTGATCCTTCTAATACTCACTGCTCTTTCATTCTTAGTGATATATAATTATATAACAAAATAATAAATTTTTGTGACTAATCTACATCAAGGTATCGTATCGACGCGGGCGTATCCCGTGGGATTCGAACCGAAGACCCTGTAATTTCAAGTTCTCGGCTTCACCCCTACGCCACCCCTCCGGATAAAAGCCCAGCGGGTATTGGTTTGCATGACGAAACCAGACAGTGACAAATACAGGGGTCATGTAGTACCAGGGCGTGAATAAAGCATGCATTCTAGTTCACCCTTTCCACCATTGGAGATGTCTCTGCCACCCGGATGCTCTTCAACTGAGCGCAGTTGGTTGGAGCACTGAGTTCGGCGGGTTGCGTAACAACACAAACAATGCAAACACATTCTAGTCGTCGATGTCGCTATGTTACCTGAACCTATGTAAATTGAGCAATTCGCCGCTTAATCGAATTCAATGTGCCCATGGAATTGATTACACCTTTGCAATTGTGTTAACAGAGCAAAACACGCAATTCCAATAGCATGCATGTTCAAACAAGGTGAGACGGTCCACGGGTGAGGCCATAACTTATCGGATTAATTAATGCATGTTATACAATAACCTCCCTATGAGGGGCGCATAGTCGATATATAGTGAATGTTTGCTGGGTAAATAATTCCAAAGAATTACATTTGGGACTACATGTTGTAGTCCATAGGAGATGCAATCCAATAGATCATTGAGCATGTGTGACGTGTGCGCAATGAGCGTTCACAATCGTATGGCAAGTATTTTGTGCAGAAAGCTGCACATGAAGGCCACCTTTTCGAAGCGAATAACTCGTTGTTTTCGACCAAATCCCCGCTGAGTAATCGATGAATACGAGCGGGTAGCATTGAACACTCGTAATAATGACGAAAAAGTGTGAGAGACAGACATATACACACACATTGGCGATGATATCTCGTGGCGGTATACATCGCTTCCAAAACTGAACGGAACCTAATACTGCGATGATACCTACTCTCTGATACGAATGTCATGCCAGAAACCTGTCCAGAAGCGCTGATTCTAACTGTTGCCAGCTTGACAATAACTAACAGTGTACAGTTAAAATATATAGGCAAAACTAGGTCATCAGTTAGGGAAAGGATGCACATACGGCCAGTGGCTTGGTAACAGCTGGACGAAGTATCATCTGTTCCATACTAAACCTATTTTTTCCAAACTATAAGTTCACAATTTACCCCACTATATGCTCACGTCTGCCTCCATTCCCCATATCGTGAACACCGTTTTTTTTTAGCTGACTCTCAGCTATTCCTCTATGTGACGGGGCTCAGCACTAGACCTTAGGTATAACTTTGAAGACCTTTAGAGGCCACCGTTGCTCTACTTCACCGATCCCACACCTGGCAAGAATCGACAATAAAGAGCTCCGAAAAGTCTCCGCGTCTGGCAGGATTTTAACCCAAACGACAATATCCCTCCTCCTGTCAGCAGTCGAAGACGATCATCACTAGACCATAACGGGGACATATCGGGAACATCAGCCACGTAGTAGCCTACCCTACACGTTCATTAGTTAATAGAGCAAATTGTTGCCAAATCAACTGAAGATTGTTTTTCAACGTCGAAATATTTCCTTCATTGATTGTTGGTAGCCCAGTGCAACACCCCTTGATATTATATATTCCATAGCGATTGCACCACTTCAATATTTTCAACTGAGCATCGTTAGTAGACCAATCGAGTGATTAGTCATGTATGAATATGCAAGGGTAACGATCATAGCGGGATGTCTGGGTGCAGTGACGACATCCAAGGTAGTCAACGTGACGCGTGTAGTCAACGAGCCACTATCCTTATCTTGACGTCTGTGGGGAGGCTAACGAAGTGCCACTTAACCGCAGGGTGAACAAATATAGGAAGACCTGAGAAGCCTCAAGTGCAGGAACAAACCATGCCTCGTCACGTCTAGAGATATTGCATCCCCTAAGGCGTCAATGAAAATCGTCATCACGAAGAAAGCAACTCACTCAGAAAAGCTGTGTGTTTCTCATCGATCGTGTGCTGTTCGTTACTCTCTCTCTCTCTCTCTCTCGTGGAACTTTCCTGATGGTAACCGAACCAGTAGCTTTACGTTAGACGAAAAGCAGCATTGCAAGCCAACCCAGTGAAATTTGAAACACCAATCAAACAAGCCTCATCCACATCTGCACTGTGTCTACTAACTGGCACATATGAGTAGATCCGTATTCGTATAGCAGTATTGGCCCCGAACAGATCGGATAATAGTCGAAGCTTGCTCAGCAGTTTTATGCAGCCATTTGCTACGCTACAGACAACCACGCATGCACCAACCCGTAAGCGCACGAGGCATGCTGACCACGGGCGATGCATAATAGTAACAAGGGTAGCGAGCGAAAACGTTTAAAACTTCGGTCGAGTCTTCGCCGTCACCTGATCAGGGCGCAACCATCTGCGCAGAATTCTTACTCATCACCGACCCCACGGAGGTATCACGTATCTAACCGCTACAGTGGCGCTAGTTCGCAAGAAGCAACTTGTAAATAGAGGAGCAGCGGGACCGAGGAAAGAGCGGTACCACAATGACGTGAGTTGTTGTTCTGTAATAGCAAACCTGCGAACTGAACGATACGAGGTAATTTCCCTAAAAAACTATCCTTGCCATCCGATGCAAGGCTGAACCGGCTGCGCTATGTCGAAGTTGCGTGAGGTGAAGTACTTGCCACACTATACTGTTTGATGTTCATCAAAACATTGAACAATGCCTACATTGGCAAGCAGGGCTGTTTTTTCTTTAGGGTAATTATCATATACTATTATTCTGCCACGAATTGAGTTGTGTACTTTTCTAACGCACATTGACAGTGCCTTATTATTATATGCGTTGGCTAATGATTTCACACATGAGCAATTTCTAAGCGCACACCGCTTCTTTATATCCCGTTCAATTACAATGGTAGAGGAATAGAAATAGCAATTCAGTTGCATTCGCTGTTCTGATTTATTTAACTTAATTTTCCAATACAATATCAAATTAATTCGTATACTTTTTTTCCTTTGAGAAGAGGACATTTTCTTCAAAGACACGGAATTCGTATACTGATCCACTCGATATACCCATTTACCAGGAACCGGACGAATTGGCCACCCCAAAAGCCAAACTGCCTTTGGCGATTGTTCCACATGAAACAGAAACCTTCGAAGAGCAACATTAGCATCGAAGGTGCAACATCACATGTATATATTGTATTACTTGTATAAATGTTGAATACGATTGTAAAATATAATAATCCACTGATACAAGCGATCGTAACTTTATTTACATCGCCCGCCGCCGCTGCCTGCATCGTCATAACTGATATCCTCACAGGTCCCTAACATTTAGCACACCATTATTATAAATAATAGCATCGAAGGTAGAAATTTTACGTTGGATAAAGGCCGCTTTGGAAGAAACCAGTGGCTAGTAAAATAATTTCGTTGCTTCGGCGTCATCCCACGGGGAATGACTAATTCTAATTAGTTGCTTCTCTGCCGAGCGCCGAATCAAACAGATGTTACGCCGCCTTGCTCATTTTCCGCGATTAGTCGCTGGATCATGCAAAATTACAGACAGATACCTCTTGGACGCTACTGAGTGCGCTCTGTCGGTCGAGTTTAGCAGGGTCATTGCATATCGATCACGACGACTTCAATAACTTATCGCATGCGCGAAATCGTTGAAATCGCTGAACCTGCTAGCGGGTTGACCCCCTGTCGAAGAAAGTCGAAGGAAGAAAGTCGAAACGTCAATCGTGCGAAATCGAACAAACGCATGAAGTAGCTTTGGTGTTTGGTACTTCTGAGCCAGGGGATCTTCTGGACGGGTTAGGCAGTTTCAGTACGAGTCGTGGTTCTATCGATATGGAGCAGATAGAGCACGACGTTAGCTCGTATAGCTGTGCGCCATCAGGTGATACCCTTAACATAAAGTTGCCTGATGCTTTGGTACTAGCGGTTAGCACCAACGGTATAATTAGTCACCTTGGACCGACCCCCTAACCTAATCTGGAGCTAGCAGCGAAGTTGACTAGGCGTATCCCATTAACGGAATTACCCACTATACCCTATGGAATCATGGTATGTTAATATGTAATTATTTAATTACCTTTCCCAAAGATTACGAATCGATATGTGGACATCACTCATTTTCGATGATTTTTCAACGTCGAATTCGATCAAAAACAAATCGGTGAGTGTTTCAAGACGCATTTGCTAGCATCGAAATGAATCGTTATCTGACGGCGACTGCACACACATTCGCATGTACAGTTGCTACCCTAAGAAATGACATGGGTCCGAGGATATCCATGGTGTTTTGCGGGCGATGATCAATTCGGGAGACATTAATGTTTTGGGTTTATGTTGACCTGTCCTATTTGCTCCTGCGGAGAAGCCAACGTGTAATAGTCGAGACACATTGATCTTTCTGTCATCGATCGTATCCAACTGTGTTCCTCAATTTCCATTTTTTTATTTTGGTGCGAAGGTGATTTTCTTCGTTGGGCAGCAATTATTCGACGATTATTTCGATTCCCCGGTCGTGTCTCGGATCAGAGTCATGCTCGCAGAATGTTTGCCACGGTGCTGAGACAGATGTATTAGCGCATAGCTGTACTCGAATGTAGGGACTCTCAATGAAATATATCTAAAGTAAACGTGCCTCTCAAGGTTTGTGTAAGTCGTTTTTGCTGCAATCGCTATTGTGAGAGAAAGCGAGTAATTGGAGTAATTACGGGCTGGGATGATTAACTTAGGCGATACTTAGGATATGCCTTCTGTTTAGCGAATCTCTGTTGATAGGAGATTCGATCAAGTATATTAATGTATTAATATTAATATTATTATTATTACCAACTATATTTAATAATAACAATAATAATGATTTGAATATTGAGTATTCCCAAATTTACAATTGGAACACAATGAATAATAACAATTTCAAAGACCTATGGTTTTAAGCTTGGCGAAAACTTAGAAAATGTATCATTAAATTCGAGATTATAATTAGATGTGTGTATACAAGTGCATGTTCCTCCAAAGCTGCATATTGTTAGAGTTCTCATTAGTGTTCTCAGTTCTCGTTACGAATTCTACACTTACCAAACAATAACGCACTAATTAAATGACTTCATTAAACACCACGCGATAAGATCAACCGTTATAAGCAAAGGAGGGGCCATATGTCTTATAACTTGACTAATGTGTGCACGACAACCGCAGTCAACGTAGTACATCATATTTCGCTATCAAACCAATGACTGAACTCGGGACATCTAAATTTAAATGATCAACTTCAGTCCGGAACGTCGTTCGAGTATTTGTTCGTTAGCAAACTCGCTGATGCTATATCAATTTACTACATATGCGATCAACCTCCGATTCAATATTCTTGTTCAATGTATCGGTTCATACTTTAGACCGCAATCCATGCTGATCTATGGCACGATGTCTCGTAGCGGTGTGTACGAGATCAGCTCTCAGCCACCTCTACAACAACAGCATAAATGCCGTTGTCGTTCAGTTGCGCGCAAGGGAAATTGAGAGGTCAATAACGAGCTCTGCCATAACGAATATCAAACAAAGATCACTCTCTGACGTCGCGTAACGCATGCCACGAGCGTACCATTTACCGAGTGGATTTTCTAACGAATTCATGTTCTCACATACTGACTTAGTGGGGGGGGGGTAAACCTTGTGGCCTAAAAGTACATACCGCTATTTGTGAGCTGGCAGAAGGCAGGCGGCAGCGTGTGTCATTTTTAACATAGGACACACTGCGAAAGCCGACGAGATTACGCGCCCTGTGGGATTTCAACTCGTCACAGGGTTGTTCCCTTTATTTAGCTCGAGAGGAACGAGCTCCAACCCCCACCGAGTCGCATATCGTCGGCAAACATAAATGAACCCGACGTATACATACGCACAGATACGCACATTTCACGTCTCATGTTAGGCTAATGGCAGGCATTAGATTCACATTGTGGTCCGCCCCCTTAGTTCATTCACTTGTCCAAACAGATTAGTGAACAGACCCATCTACCGCAGCCATTTGTTGGTAGACAGACATCTCGGCGCGAAGCTAAGGAGTTTTTAGCCAGCGCCTGGCAGTTTAAAGATTTATGTGTACAACCTCATATTAATTAGTCAAGTAGTTTGGCGTGCGCCAGCTGTGTGTTTTACACCGTCAAGCTTATTTGTGCCTCTCGGAGTGGTCAGCTCCGAGGCTTCGTCTCTAAAGTTGAAACGTCGGGGCCACTTTTGTCTCGTTGTCATTAACTGCTCATGTGGATAGTTATTGCTGTGTTAGCTGGTGATGCCATGCGATAATTATACGGGAGAATGTTAAATCGGACTCAGCTGCTACTAGAGGTTAATGTGAATATTCATAGTGTTCTATTTATAGCCATGAACTTGATTAGTTTACACACCCGTGTAGTAAAGGCCGCACGTGCTGCATGAGGAGGCGGCATATACGCGTAAAATGATAGCCCACCCCCATTTTTCTGATTGTTTCCTCAAGCGTAAGTAGAAAGGCAGTTTCGGTTTCAGTCATTCAAAGTTATCACATTTCTAAAACACCCACGAATATTTGGCTATCGAACTCAGATGTAGACATTTGGCATTGGAAATTGTCGTTTCGAGGGTGCGACAAAATGATAGCCCAATTAATGTATGTCGAGTGGGACGCAGTTGAAATGCAACTGAGTTCTAAAATCGTTCTCTTACAAATTTTCTGGACCCCTTGTCAGTAAAAACTACGATGGGCCGAGGCCGCGAACTTATTAAAAATGAGAAAAAAAATTATGTTTAACCTCAATGAAGAAAACAAGTCAAAATCGGAAATCGCGCGGATTTTGCAAAAAAGCAGGGAGGTGATGTCGAATATTTTTAAAGATCGTGAACAGTACGGGACCAAAAGGCGTCAGGACCCGAAGCAATAAGTGCGCGTGAAAAACGCTCCCTCCTCCGAAGTGCCCCTAACAGGCTTTTGACCTGTCGCGAAATTGCAGCTGAGGCTGGAGTGAAACAAACGTCCGAGACCTGCAAAGATATCTTCAGGCATCCGAAAATCTTGTTCGTAGGAAACTCAGAGGACAGTAAGACATACAATGGTCTTATGTGATACTAAGTGCCACTACCGTGATACTTCCCGTTATTATTATTGTTGTATATATCTACCAAGTTTGGAAATTGACAAGAATACATATACACTTCGCGACAAAATGATAGACCAGTTTTCTGACTTTTTTCGTCAACAGTAAGTAGCAATTACAATTTGTGAATTAAGATGATTCACGCAAACGAGTCGACGGTGAGAACAATTTATCACGTTTGAAAAACTTTCCCGGTTCCGAAGAACAAGGGAATGCTCTGGGTGTTTACCTACTTTTAGAAATAACTATTGCAACTACTAATGTGGGTGGATGACGGGGAAGCCGAATAGAGCTCGAAAGAGTCTCGGACATCGTTTGCCTTGAGTACGTGTCGACTATCGCCGGTTTAACGAACGAAGTCTATTCGAGTATCGTATGAGCTAAGCTGGAATTGACTCCACATGCAGACAGGAATAAATGAGACTCCGTATGAACGATTGATAGCCTTGGAAGATTGATGGATGCATACTTCCGATGGTTCTGTCCAATGATCCATTGATTAGAGCTCATTCCGGCGCTGAGCCCAACCCAGTTCTGAGTATTTACCTCATAGTTCCATTGACATCGAGGTAAAGGGTACCTTATGTAACTCTTCTCGGAAACACAACATTGTTTTCATATATATATATATATATCTTGTACCTGAACGAGGTAGCAGTTTCTACTCTATCAGTTTATCTACCACCTTTCTTTTTCGTTGTTCACTCGCACGGATTTCCCATTCACATGAATATACATATATGTCTACCCACAATGTGTATTTGCTAATTTTCTTCTCTTCGTTGTACTTGTACCTCTTCCTTGCTGTCACAATATAGGATATATATACCAGTACATATAAGAACTATAATGATAATTACGTATACTACAACAATTTCATATATGATAATATTATATAACGCCCAGAACTTAGGGCAGTCAGAAAGCATATACTTCACAACACTATACTATTATTGACCTACCGTAGCGCGTCGAATAAATACCAGGCCTCCTTAGGTTAGGCCTCCCGAGTTAAATGTCACGTATGACCTGCATACACACAACGGGGATAGCAATATCAAAGGACAATCTGTGCATCCCATCATGAACCTCTACGAAAATAGGCCAAATATACTTGATTAAATAACAGAAACGGCTACTGCAGAAGTAAGGATCCTGTGCGCTTTCTCCCGACACGGAACAGCCTGCGGTAGACTCTTTCGAGAAAATTAGCGTGTTATTTCAAAAACTTATTCCAAAGATGTCCGCCAGATTAGCGAATAGTGGTAGCGGCACACCTATTTCGTGAGAAGTTTCATTCCCGACACATAACGTCGCTAGCCCTATAATGACTCTGCCGTGACGTGCGGCGGGTGTACAGATTGTGTGAACCAAAGTAGAAAAAACTGCTTAATACTGTGCACATTCTACTCGAAGGACATAACGCAGTGTTTGTGAACATAGCTCATGGCGATTAGCTCAAAATAGCGTGTCGACATTTCAATCGTAAGCTCTTACTATATAGTATTATAAAGAGTATCATTTGTATCCTACGAAGCATGAGTAGCTGGAGTAACTATGCCGCCGCCAACTTCAACTACGCCTATCGCCTACCTAGTCCCTCTTAGCAGTGTCAATCCGAGCATTGTCGACTGGCTGAACTCAACACTTAGAGGGACTCAAGACCTCTTAACGGGTTCAATGGAAACATATGAGGTGTGTGGGGAGTATTAGATATTCCGATCTCCTTAGTCGCATCAAGTTACATATAGCCTACCTGAACAGAGCAGAATCGCTTGTTTCTGTTTACCACATGACCTGTATATTGTGAATATACAGAAAGAGCCATATGATCTGTATACACAGTGAATTTAGTATTATGCTGTCACCATCAGCAGACCGTCACTGACTGTGGGGCCTAGTGGCCACCTTCCCTATCGCATGCTGAACTTTTCCGGCAGCCGGAGGGCACTTGCACGTGCCGAACCACTTTCGGCACGAGCACTTTTGCCTAATTTGCTGTTAAGTGTGGAGCAACAAAATCGTGAAAAGAGCGTACTTACATAGACCTGACGCTATGATGATGCCTTTTAGTTACCAACTGCGCCAACCATTGGAGTCAAGTCGGGTATCTTTATATAAACCAGTGAGTGCCTGACGAATGGCTCTGTGTTTCTCATACTAGGTATTACTGCCAGCAGATTGGTGCACGATGGCCTAATCATAGTAACTCTTCCCTCTTCTCCCCTAGAAGAGAACCTAATCCAGCCCAGGACATCGAGTTCTATATCGTATAGAAATTGGTTTATGAAACTTTTTTGACTTTTTGACTTACTTAAACTGTTTACATATCGTGTGTTTTTTAGCTCACCTTCTTGCTGTGAGTCGCCTTCCGAAAAGTAACCCATGCGTCAGTAACGAATCTCCCATTGTTTCATCATTTTATTATTATCTTTCTACTAGTTATGCTATACATGCATGGGGTGCTGCTCGCTTCGATGTGAGCCTGCTTGCTCAAAGCTGTCGACATCGACTGCTTGATATCAGCAAAAGAACAATACGAGCCGATGCCCCACAAGGCCGAGCCATCGTTCAGCGCCAGCCGAATTTCAGTGTCAAATTTGTACATCTACCGTCACTGCTGTTGCTATCGGTCTTTGGACAGTTGACATCGTCGACTATTGTTGACTATTCCCTTCACTCACTCTGCCGGGCCTGCCAGGGCACCAGCATGGCATTGCAATGACAGCGGCGACTGCTGGAGCTACGGGACAACCTATTACAAATACGACCGCTTTTGCGTCTTCTCGCGCGCCCTTCGACTGGCAGAACCCTCATTTCCCTCGGGGATCAGACAAAGAGAAAAATCGAGAAGGGGTTGTGTTGCGAGCAGTAAAGCCAAGAGGGAGGCGAACCCCGAGACTTTGCAGGTCCTGTACCCCGCTTCTACGTGGAGTGACGCCTGGCGCGTAGAGACAGCAGTCATAACAAATCACTCTATCGAAAATAATGGAGTTTCCACTGGTGCATCAAAACAGAGAGATGAAATCAGCGGGCTTGGGATCCAGGTCGAAACCGGATTTTTTTTCGAAAGTGGAGCGGGGAGCAGCCTCTATCTCTCCCCACCGAGTCTATTTGATGTTGCGTGACTGGTTCTTAGAGGTGCTAAGTTGCACTGTGCCTTGTTGGTGCTTCTTTTTATTTTATTTTTTTTGCTTACCTGCTGGGACTGCGCCAGCCACAACAATGTATAGGATTTGACGTCGTGTAACTTAGATGCATGCCAACCACAGGATTTGCAAGGTTAACGGGTATCGTTTAGGGAGCGGGTATGTTTGGGAATTTTTTAGTAAGCCCAGGGAAATGTTTGTGGGAAGTAAAAACGCTGTAGACTTTCTGTAAACCATTGGTAAATATATGTTAAATGAGATGAATTCAAAATGTCAGGATAGTAGCAAATCCATGGGAAGCACGAGGGGAACCAACAATATGACACCGTTGGATTTAGGTTCAGATAGCTTTTCAGAATAAGCTCTTTCTAATCGGATCGAGTGCTTAGGTTTCTTCGCTTAATTGATTTTAAGCATCACAGATCACGAAACATCCCAGATGCTATGGTTACAGGTGCAACGCGGGTACCAACAACTTGCACTCATCGGAAAGTCTGCGGGTCCCGAAGCACGCGAGAAATTGTGACGGATATTCTCGCAGATCTACGAGGGCGCCGCAGATCAGGGACTACCACCGTCATGTGAAGTGCATGGAACTACTAGCTCTTCAAACTGGAGCAATTAACCTTATCACAAAACTTACAACCCCTTATTACAAAACCTTATTACAACGACAATAAGGGAAACGCATCAACAGGATTCTACCTTACTATTTACTGAATTATGACGGACTATTTTTAGGTTGAACTGATGGGTAAACGTTCCTACTTATTTGTATTTGTGCATCCCCAAAAGCTCCTACCCAAAAGAGGAGAAGATTGGTAAATCAAATGATTAGATTTCATTGTTCCTTTGACCAGACATTGAAAGGAAATGCAACATTACCTCGAAGAAGGTTACCAAGTAATTTCTTGGAAAATGTGTTATACATAGGCATGCAAACAATACATCGACGGAAAATATTTTTATTCTGGTTACGCCTGTGCAAATCGGTTGATTAAATTCGAAGGAAACGAATTGTCAATTGTGTGTTAAGGAACCGCCTGCTAGTGGAGAACAGGTTGGAAGCAACCTTCATGGCCTTGCGTGATCATTTACTTACAAACGAATCACAAACTTACATGTGGTGCCTGCGGCAAACACTGAGACACTTGGACTCCCTAATAGGCTTAATGCAATTGTTGGCTGAGAGGACAGCGTAAGCTATTCTCCACTACTTGAACAAGTACAATCGACAGGTGGCCTATTGGGGAACCTTCTTCGTTTGTTGGAAGAGGCTACACAGACCATTACTAGAAGTTAAGCATAGTCATTAATTGGCCTGCCATGAGAGAAAGACTACGATAACCTTACCTTAGCCGGTTGCCACGCTCACAGAATAACAGCATCACTGTTTACCTTTCGATAGACATATTACTGCCGGACCAGAAACGCTGGCCTCTTGACGGAATAAACGAACGCAACGCTGCTCATATTTACTAGAGCGAGCAACTGAACTGATAGATGGTGTGATAGGACAGATGGTCAATCCAATAGCGAATACAATAATTCCAATAAATACTAATAAAGCTAAGGTAAGGTAAAGGCTTATTGATTTATTGAAGGAGCTGCAATTTTTACAATGCTTAAGCTCTCTTTTATGTCAGACGGCGATGATATTATCTGAATGAGTAGAGAATGAATTCACAAGAGTTGCGATGAGCAAAAATGTTAGACCCGCACACATTACTTACTGTTATCTATGTTGTCTTCTGCGCCCCAAGCCTTTTCGGGGTCCGGCATATGAGATTAATGATTGCCGTCAGGAACTAAGAAGTGGTTCTTGACTGATAAATGCAGTGAATGTTGACCCATTTTCATAGAAACCAATAGCTTCCGTCGCCCGTATGGCTATATATAGTCTCACTATTAGCCACGCGAAATAGTTGTACATTCCCGCGCGAACTGGTGCGCCAGAATAAATTTAATATTAATTCTCTCCAGTCCACTTTTTCCCGTGTCAGAGGATTAATCTGTCGCTTTGGACCGGTCAGCTCCGGCTGCCTTTTGCCCGTCACGGTAGTGCTTTTCTCCATTTCTCCGTTCTCCTTTATTCTTGCCGTCCTGGCACTTGCGTATGTCCTTCATCCTTAAAATGAGGAAAATAGGAGACACGCAGAGGTAAGGACATTATAATTACAGCGAGGACTAAATATGCACGTTCACTTTCCTGAGACGACCTCCGCGTCGACCTTTTTTTACCGACCGCCTTCGTCCCGACGACCTACAACCTCTAAGCTACAACCCTGGAAGTCCCTGTTGAAGTGGAAATGAGAATGTCTCAGACGAAACTACAGCCTCTCAAGATCCGATGAGCTTTTGCCAGCTTCAACAGCCGGCAACAGTCGTCCATCGACGTCCCCTTGAACCATCGACAGCTGTGCAGTTAGGTCCTATTTTGGCACCTTCTATGTTGTCGTTCTGCCGAGGTTTGATTTCCGTTTCCGCTTTCGGGGCTGTATTCTGCAAAGTGCTTAACGCCGTCGAATTTTGCGTAAGGGTTGCAATAATAGTAGCATTAAATAGTAAATTATGCAACATGTTTTTATCGTTACATGACATGAAGCGTTACATGAGGCGAGCTTGCAGAAGACGTTGAGAAAACTTCTCCCGACAAGGGACTAAGTTTTTTTATTCTCCGCTGCATTTGCCTCGGGCATTCAAACCGTCCTCACATTCATCATCGTTTTCCTTGAAATCGGGAGTGCCATCGTAAGCATTTGTTAGATTTTTCGCATATAGGGACATGATATGTGTGATCAAATAACGGTTGAAATGCAATGCAACAATATGGAATAAATTCTTTCATATATATATATATATATATATAGTTTATGTCATATTGTTGTATTGCATTTCAACCTTTATTTGATCGCTATATATATATAAAGCTATTATTTTCTCACATAGGTATATTCAAATCTGCACCAATTCAATCTAGCAGAGCGCTTTGTTCTAGCGCTTATCGTTAAACAGGGCGAGCCTATTTAAATGACGAAACCCGATACATTAATGTAGGCGTCTTGGTCATTTCTACGAATTCAATAAGCGTTTCCGAACATTTTTCGGATGACTATGTCGGAAAGTGGAGGTCGTTCGCCTTACGGTGGTTCACTTACGAACATAACCCAAATTACAACTAGCGCGTCGTTTTGCCTTTATCTCTAACAGTTCCACTCCGTCCGCAGTAGTTAACCAAACCATTATAACCTGTATGTGGACAATGTAGATATGCATATATATATATATATATATATATAACTAGCAATCAGCCGATTTGACTTTAGCTCTTCAAGCTTGAATATACAACGATATCCAGGGAATGTCTCTAAGAAAAGCTTTTCTGAAGCTGATACTACCTCTTTGAGTTCGAAGTGCAATTTTGGTGTTTGTTTTCTTATTTACTATGCAAAAGTTCACTCTTCGAAAGGTTTCTTCTCAGTTGCTGACATTTGACACTGTGTTGTTTCTTTCCCGGATCGATTTTTTTTGCTGGACAGCTTGTGCCTTTATAAATATTTAATATGTTCATCGAGAGAAACTACAAAATTGTGCAGTATATAGACCTGACACGAAAGCCATTTCTATCAAGATTCAATAAGGTTTTGCTGAGATACTGTTATAAACGTGATTTTTTTTAATTTTCTATAGAAGAAACGTATAACAGCATGCAGTCCCACCGTCCCCTTCAAGTTACTTTCAATGTCGCTCATTGTTGGCGTATTTGCTATGGAAATCTTCGGTTAGTTTATCATGAAGATGGTGCCTATATGCAAAAAACAATTAACATCGTGATCAAGGTAGCCATACAGTCAGGTTGATCAATCGGTTAGGCACTACTGGGGCTAGCTATTGAAGAGAGACAACGTGCTGTCGAAGGGTTTACGGTCGGAATCCGACTCGCGTTTTTATGTTTTACATGTTTCTTCACTAGATTATTGTGTCACCGATCATTTATCTAGGTATATCGTATACTCGATTCACCATGACGACGACCGACAAGTGCATAGGTAGGTGGCGTGGGTTTCATCTGTGAACTGTGCTGTGAACGAATCGTACAAGCAAGCCGGTCATATGCCCTGACAACAAACTAGCATTAGAAGTGCTGTTTACGGACAATAGATTACGATATGAACGTGTTAAATCCATGATTATGCTCAATGGGAAAGTAGATTAGCGAAGTCCAACGAAATTATGATTCTTATCTGATTTGCAACTATCATATATTTTACACGATTCCCAGTGTTCGTAAGTTATCATCATCGTAAGGGTCTGTGCAAACAATGCATCCCTTAGAATCCGTCGAGGGCCAGTGCATGACCGAACAGTGAAGTCGCTCACTTAAAGGCAATCATTTCAAAGCGTGCTGACTAGCATGACAATAATAGACACTTAATGCAACTCAATTTTCATGAATTGTATAATAGTTTAGGTTTCTAATGATTCAACTTCATTAGCTAAGCCACAAAGACAAATACTGCCTCTGTTTGCAGTGGTCTTTGTCAAAGGTGGAGGAAATCTCCTGCTCAAGTTCAAAGTCTTCCCTTCTCGTCGTGGTCTTCCCTTCCCGGCGCCATTATGTCGGACAGCGGAAAGAATATGACGCTTCTCTATTGTAAAAATCGAATTTCGAATTTTAACGCAAACGGGCTCGAACTACTAACGAAACACGAATCGTCGAGTTTGTGCGTTACGATCACTCATGTATAGAGAACAAAGAACTGTGTTACTCAATGCAACAAAACCCAAATTTCTCTAACACCTCATCCAACTTAGTATCACCATAACTGCAGGCCGAGCAAGTTCGCAAAATCAAACTTAAGTACACGGCATTCATAAGGAAAGATTAGCGTTGGTGGGAATTGCCGAACATTGTTTTACATCTTCGTCGTATTGAATGTTAAGTTTTCTGTGCTAGACGCACTGTTGCTGACGCAGCGTGTCTTATCGCTTACGAGCGGCATTGCTGCATTCCATCTCGGTTCGGGATCTCCGAGAAGCTCCCTACAACAAAAGTGCAGATCACACGTGTAGATGTATGTATCTACCCAAGTGGCCTATGACGTTCCCGGGTGTACGGGCAATTTCAAGGTAAAGCTGATATTGCGCTGATCTATGCGGCTTGCAGTAAAGGAGACGCGTGCAACAAGAGGCGTTCGAACTGCACCCGGCTCAGATCGGTGCATCTTCGTTTATTCGACCAAGCCAAGACGTCCCCAACACTGGAGCATATTATTACGACGTTTGCAACGAATATATATATATATATATATATATATATGCACTGAACTTCAAGTCATTTTCCTGCTATATCGAAATATTAGACATATAGGAGTGCGGGTTGCCTTAGGATGCATTGCAGTGGTAACAAAGTAGTTGTGGATGTGTGATCTCTACGATAAAGAGAGATACGGGTATTTCTGAACTGGGAATTTGATGAGTCGGAATTATTTTAGGCGATTCACCTTCTGTTAAGCATATTGAGTATTGCTTATTGGCTGTCGATGCAGCAAAGACGACTCGGCGTCAAAGTACTCGGCGACTCTCTCTGTTTCGTCAGCAGCCACCGGTTTAATAGTCGTGACCTTTGGGTTGGAAGTACGCAATCGACAAAAAAAGTTAATCATACGAAATCGTAGCCAGGTCGCATGAGCAAGATACTCATTTGAAAATTCGTCATCTAGTACGTATGTAATCGCGTATTCGGCTATCGCGTTGTGTGGTCGCAGTAACTGCAAGCAGGACCAGCCAAAGGGGAACCCCTTTTCTATATTACAAAGTATTGGTATTTCTTGTGATTATATATATATATATATAAATGTATATATATATATATATATTAGACAACCTAAACGGATCAGACCGACTGGTTGCAGACAAGGAAATGGCCCAAATCCAACATTAGAACAATGTTGCTGCATGGACAAGATAGAGAAGGCTTATGGGATTAGGTAGAGAATTTTCTGGGAAAACACATCTATTAGGCTAGTTTACTGTCGCAGTCGTTAAAATCAAGAGTGGCTTACGATTGTGGCACATCGAATTAGTATGTAAGACAGCGATGCATCAAGGGTAATGTGTTCAAGCTGTGTGTGATCCATTGATGGCTATTTTCGAATACGTGAAGTATAATATAAACACACCACCCATCGAATCCTCTTGCGTCACCAGGGGCCCCCCGCGTCATTATGATGCTGAAACACGGACAAACCCCATTTGATGCAGCGGATAATGCCGCGTATGCTGCAGTGTCGCCCGAATTAGCGCTCTCCGACTGCTAATTCGGGTAGCCATCTGCCCGAGGCCGATTATAAAATATATCTGTATCTATTTATATACACCGGGCTCAAATCGTACAGATAAGACATGCCATCGCTTTGTGGGTTTGCGCATGGCCTCGACCTTCGTGGGCGAAGGTCCTCACCAACTCGCCCGTAGTATTGGCGCGGTCATTTGCCTGGGCCATCAGCGTTGGAAGAGAAAAAAAACAGCAGCAGCAGTCTCACCGCAGCCGCAATCGAGGCCAGAAGACGAGGACCCCCGAAGGCGATTACTGACTTCATTCGACGACAGCGCCCCGCCTCGCTCCCCATCCAATCGACCTCTTACGAATGAGCGCAGCGGCAGCGGAATCGCAGAAGGATCTGGTATGAAGAAGCAAGGCAGGCTCTTATCGCCTTCTTCTCTCACTCTACTGCCGGCGAACGCCCGCTTGACGGGTGGCGGATAGTGCCCACTGTCGCCCACCCAACGTACATGGCCCATGGCACATGCTTGCCCCAAGGCGAGGTCGCTAGGAGGAATCGCTTCCCTCAGTCGGTCCCTTGGGATGGCCTCCATTTAACACAATTTCCCAACCGCAGGCTTCCCAACCGTCCAGACCGGGCCCGGCGCGACCCCACAGATCGTCGCGGAGGGACCAGCTCAGGGCCTAGCCTATCCAAGCAGACGCGACAAGGGCGGCAAAGATATGTAGATAGAGGCTTTTGTTATGTGTGTTCAGTACAAGAATAGCATTCTACGACGCACAATGAGACATGCGCCGAGGCGTGCGTGACACTGCGTTGGGACGTTCGTCCGGATGAATGTCTGTTCCAATGCATAAGAGAGTGCGTTACGCTGGTCGCGTCCGATACGCGATGAAAGATCCACGCAGTCGCCATGGTCATGTTTCAATAACAGTGCATGTTTATTCGCTCCGTTTTTTTTATTGTTGTTGCTGTTGTTTATGTTGGCGTTATTGTCGTCGTCGTTGTTGTTGTTTTGCTGTTTTTTCCGCTATCGATGCTGTTCCGAGGCCAGCGTTTAGCGTTTCTTGCCAGCACGTAAAGAACATACACAAAGAACACGTTTTTGAAGTCGACGCACTTCATGCTGCCGCCTGTCTGCGCGATTATTGTAATAGAATAACTAATCACCACCATCGCCCGCTACGCAGCTCAGTTTCGTGTTGTGGTCGTCGGTGTTGCTGACGTCACTACAATCGCACCGTATGCGAAAGGCAATGATAAAATAGGCCCATCAGGGGGAGCACAGTATAGCACAAACACTCATATACACACACACATATACACACACACACACACAGACACACGCGCAAACTCAAGCACCTCTCCAGACAACTTCTGGTCTCCACGGGCCGCTCTTGCATTGTGAGCACAGCAAAACATCGATATTGTCCTATGTTGCATTCTTCTCTCGAAGACAACACATCACAGATGATGCTTGGTCGTCTAAGTCATAACGGCGAAGCTTCGCGTACGGTAGCGAGAACGACGGAGCATCTGGCCTGTTTGCATGCTTGGTAGCTTTCACACGAATCAAGTCGGTAAGCAGTTGGTTTGTGTGGAGGCGAGTGAAAACAGCTAACCCCAGTGAAATGTGAGAGCCATCAAGCAAAGGGGGTCGCCGGAGGGGGTCATACTACCATGCGTCGTTCTGCTCCGTCAGGCCAATAGCATGCGGTGAGCTCTGCAGCTTCCGTGCCATGCGACAACTGTGCAATATCGCCGCACTGTTGCGATGGCCACACCGAATGACGATGCTGGATGCCTTCCCCGTTAGGGGCTGCTATGGAAGAGAGGGGAGGACACCGTCATGTGGTCTCTGCTTTTGTTGTTGTTTTGCTTCTACCGCAGTCGACCCAGAGAAGATGCTAGCCGTGCCCTGATCCGCCCCGGTGTCCAATGGGCCGGATCCAACGCCGGCCTCTCAACGGTCGATTCAGCCAATCCTCGCTGAAGAGTCGAGCCAGCTCAGCGTTAGAGACAACCCCTCTAGTGGCGACAAACGCGACGGCTTCGCGCCGGGTTTGCGATCTCTTACGGAATCGGGCAGCAATCATGCAGACACACCCAAGTCACATGGGAGGAATTATCTACGAGAGGACTGCCACTGCGCTTTTGCATTTGGCCGGCGGAAACACTGGCGATGGTACTTGTCGTTGTGATATATGCCAACGTTTCTTGTATACTCTGATATTTGCAGTGTTTATGTATGTCTATGCTCTGTATTAAATGTGTATATGTCATTCACCGATGTTCGAATTGTTCAGTACATTGTAACTCTTCGTTACCTTTTTTTTTGTTATGAGAACTGACGCGTTGACTATGTTGCGGTTTCGTCAATGAACCAAACTATTGTATTCTATTGTGTTGTTTAGAGCTACCAGAAAGTATAGCACACTACACAAGATACTTTTGACAATGGATTTTATTAATACATAGCTCAATGAGTTGCCTACCCCGTTGAATGCATCGGGCGACTAACATGCTAATACACATATGTACATAGATCAGACACATAAAAATGTTCTCACGCAAAGTTAAAACATAGTTGCTGTAAGTATTGTGTAGTCAAATGTACATTATGTCTTTACTCTGTAATGGCTTTTTAATACTCGAGAAATCGCAGACACAATGTACTCGTACAATGTGTTAAACATTGCTACGAACATTTTTTCGAGAACTCGAGCATGTGGGCTCGTAGTTCATCACGTAATATTGTATGATTCACTGCTGTAATATACACACGTAGCTCTAACGAGCTATCGGATCCAGTGTGCGACAAAACTTGAATATATATTGAAATACAACGGCGTATATCTCACCGTCCCCCTTTAAGCTCGGTGGCTTCGGGGGAGACCCGTCCCACATAATCTCGCCACGCATAGGTTGCACCTGAAAGACTCCTTCTGGACCAATTCGCGAATGGCACAGAACGTTGGTCTCCAACGACAATTCGTAGACTAGACGAACGGCGCTTGGAGCTGCTGTGAACTATGGTCTCATTGTAACTGAAGTGAGTGCTAGGTGTCGGTGTGTGTGTACGTGGCTGAGCTACTGGCCTATTTGAGTAAGTTCCCTGGAGTAGGAAGTCCGATCTGACTGGAACACCGTCGATGGCTTCCTAGAGCTTTCCACCATTTCACATTCCGCTAGCAGATCTCCGTCGAACTTAAGTGATAGTGTAAATATGAGAACGCTGGGGATCCAACTTTGTAAAGGTCGGTCAATAGGCCCGCGATTGCTTGGAATACACGTTCGGGGAAAGCTGTCGCCTAACCTACTGCTGTTTCTACGACAGGTTGCGAGCTCTGATCCATTTGAGTTCGTCCTTACATTCAACATTTGCCAAAAAACGATTTAGGCAAATTGACTGCCATTACAGCAAATGTATTGTCACTGGGTGCAGTTGTCTGTTCAGTTCCTCATTGGTACATTTACCAAGAAGCTTCGCAATGCAAACGACAATGTGATACTAGTTAAGTCGCCGTCCGCAGTTCGTCTAATGAAGACGTCTAGACAAATTGACTTCAGGTGGTTTTGTTAGGTGCGTATGCACGGGAGAGCCCCTAAGGCAACGTCGGCTGCTGGCGCTGTTATTTGAGCTCTAAAAAGCGGTATCGCTTTCGTTGGGACTATTCGGCGCGCTAAACGACCGCGGTGCCCTTCTGCAGCATCTGTTAGGGCCAGCTGGAGTTGACTAAAAGAAAACAACAAATTGGCTCAATGGTCCACAAAAGCCGGGAAGAGGAAAATTAGCATTGGCCACCTGAGATAAGGCGGCCGTGTCAGGACGCATTGTCCTGTACTAGACATCGCTTCGTTGAAAGATGTTGACATTTTTGCTTGTCGACGTACGCTTACGCCTTTAGACTATTAGAAGACCTCCCTGCGGGCCGAACGGAACTCCTGATGCGTTTACCATAGTAGTAACTTCGTAATGTTGTTATTCTTCTGTGATTCACGACTAAGATATCGGTAATAGCAAGCGTGCAACGAAACCTAAAACTGCTTTTTTTCCAAAAAGGTTAGAAGAAAGCCTTTCGAGTGACAACGATTCAGCCTAGTTCCTTATCGAATGCTGAGACATCGACAAACACAAATGAATTGTCGTTGCTATCAGGCGAAAACCAAGACGATTTCCGAACATTCCGTGAAATAGTACATAAATACTATGACATCTAGTATATGAGGTCATCTGTAATTGTCTGGAGTATCTATCAACGTTTAACATATCAATAACAGGACAGGTTTCTTCCCTTTAACGCCCTCTGTAACTTTAAATAGATACCGATTACGACGAACTATGGATTCGCACATTGATCGCGAAATAGAACCCATTGCAGTTCACTCTATAGACAGACGTTGATATCCTTTTTATCAATGGGCAGTTCAAGTCGAGTGAAGTCGTTCGCAAACACCAATCAAACGTTTCTCAGCGTGGTGACTTCACTATGTAGAGCAACTAGCGTCAGTCTTAATCCGGAGCTTCTGCCAGCTGACTACAGACGCAGCAGCAGCAGCAAAATCGTAACAAAGTGCAGCCGTAATATAGAATTATTTTTTAGGTTGACAGAAAACGGCATCAGGTTCTCCAATTGACCTCTCCGCCTTCTGGGGAACGTATACCGACCTATTTCGGTACTTCCACGGATTCGATTTTAATGGGTCGATTTGATGAAATGTGAGATCCGTTAACGCGATCTCAAATTCTGCGACACACTTTAACCAGCGCAGTTACACTATAAGTGTCAACTTACAACTTACTGCCGTTCGATCCAGTCGATCGTACGAGAATTACCGTATAATGGCGAATTCGATACAGTAATCATGCGCGAGCGGCGAGTTGTTTACTTGTTTACTCCCCTGCAGTGGAATCGTTTCAGTAAGCCACTATTAGCTCGGTAGAATTCCACGCTGGGTAGATCGTCTGACCCATGGCCGTGGCGAATCCGACCATTTTCTGATAGGGTTCGGACCTGGAGACACTTGTGTACGCCGCTTGCTACCACCATGACAAGAGACAGATGATTTGCTTTGAGTGGCTGAGATAATGATATTTTGATGGCCCGGGCGTAGAGTAATAAATTGCCCTAATGGATAAAACGTGTATATGAGAAAATATGGCATCATTCACTCGGCTACGTATATCAGCCAGGCGGCATATATATATATATATATATATATATATATATATGGTTGATTTTCAATAACAATATATATATATATATATACTCTTGTGCGTCAATTGAAGATATAATTAAACGTAAGCTCGCAATTTTACAATGACCAGCTATTCTGACGTCCATGGGTGCGCATTCACAACGTTATATCCTATAAACAAATTATGAAGATGTACCTCGAAAAATATCTATCCTAACCAATTCAATATCGAGCGCAACCATTTACACATATTTACCCTAACAATTTCCGTGAAACGTCAGCGTCGATTTCCCCAACTGAGTCCCTAATTAATTGTCTATTACTAAAATAGACAATAAACAAACGTACTCCTTAATTCACTCACTAACATGTACTTGGTTTTTCTATATTTTTTGACTTCTCGTTTTGCTATGGGTTCGACTAGTTCTAGAGATACTTCTGCACATCGAAATATGGCGTACATGAGTTTTAAATTTGAGAGATCGCATGCATTTGAGAAGGAAAGCTCCTGCTTCAGAGATTCGTGATACAAGAACAACACTGATGACTTAGCCAGTCTTGATTGTTTCTTTCGCTTTTTCAAACTTTGTAATTATTACGAACTATAGAATTGATTTACATTATTATGCACCGCCGACCCTCGAAAAAGCAGAGTTTACCTCTATGGATTAGAATAAACGTTGCGAAAAGGAAGATATCGAGGTGTGTCTATGGGACGGGTTAGACGATCACAGAGAAGTCCCAAAATCACAACTACAGAACTTTTATCATTTGGCGAAGTTAGTGGATACAGGCGTTGCTTACCATCCGAGCTCAAGGTTGAATGTATTCGGATTGCAAGGGGAATAACCTGTTCAATGCAAGGTTATGCAGCGGCAATTTTAGCCTGTGGAAAACGAATGCAGATGCTATAAGAGGGGTCGTCTGCGCACGGGCAGATGTTGACATTTTGCGACACCTTCCTGGTATATGCTGTGAATATTGATCACGTTTACAGCCGTGATATTCCGCGATACAGGGAAGAATAAATGCTCGAACGGGTTATATGAGTAGCGATAACACTGTCATGAACACATTCACACTCACATATATATATATGTATATATATATATGTATGTAAACTTTTATATGGGACCAAAAATGGTACCATGTTTTACATTTTTCTTATAACTTATAAGAAAAATTGTAAAACATGGTCCAATTTTTTCTATACGAAGACTGAAACTAGGTGAGATCATTTCCGAGTACATTTCTCTCTATGGCGACGATTATCACTAAGACGACACTTACCGTTATGTCGAAATGCGCTCCAGTCGTGTATACAAGTTATATAACGTAATCAATAAAGGCCTTATATATAGTGTCCGTGTTTTATATGTGTATATGCCTTGTATATATATATGTCCATAGATGAGAGGCTTGGATACTTAGATTCGTACTCCGTATGAATCTGGGGTATTTTTCGGAGCAAATAGGAGCACTGTGGCTCCATTATTTTTCTGGAAAACGACAAATGTTAGATGGAGAGACGGCTAATTTGTTAGAGGGAGTAAGCAAATAGCTTGAAATAGCGTCCCTACGAGGAGGAACTTATTTCACACAGCGTCTTTAGTCAGACGTTTAAATTCAGGAAATGCTCCTGTTATTATAGACCTAATGATCGAATGGAGAAGACTAGGATAGACTTCCTACCTTGAAGCAATATCTATAATAATAATGGGTACCCATAAATCTTTAAAAAATATATTCTTTACACAGAGCGAAAGACAAAACGTGGTTAACTTCTCGCTACAACTGTATATATATATATATATATATATATATAACACAACACTGGTGGCCGCCGAATCATAATAGAATCACCCAGTTGTTTACTCATTCGCTGACCTCACATGACTGAAATACCCTTCAAGATACTTCTCGCTTCCCATTCTATTGTATTTTCACTTAGTGCATACAATGTTCTATGCCAACGGGTGAGAAGGACTAGCAGACTAATATCATTAGGATGTCAAAATTGAACACGGAACGCGCATTCCACTTCTCAGCCTTCCAAATCGATATCGCAGAAAGTTTGGTATAGAACCATTCTATTATCCATAAGAACTGCATCCTCCTCAGCGAGATATTGACATACATATTATAAGGGATATATTGCTTACATTATATAACTTGTATACATAACTTAAGCGCATTTCGACATAAGGGTAGGTGTCGTCAAATTTATTATAGCTACTTATTCCTATTTGTACGATACGCTATTAGTGGAATATATGACGATGAGGCAAAGACGTTTCGAAGGGAGACTAAACTATTTTCAAACGTTTGCAGAGAAAGAAAATAATTCTTTCAGCAACGAATAGTGAACATTTCGAGTTCCGCGAGTCACTGCGAGGAATTTCAAATTTAGAAACTTGAAATTTTCTCGAAAGAAAATGAACAACAATAGCAGATAATATGGGTGTTTGGTGGTGGGAGGACCAATTCATTATATCAATTGTATAATAAACAAACCAACTCCAGCCTTGTAGTGAACCTTTAAGATGATTAGGTAGAAGGAACATCGATCTGAAAGGCCAGACCTTAGAAGGTCGACTTAAAGAACAGGGATGTGGGACCAGCAAAAACGCATACGCTATCGAGCACGGCGGAGGTAGATTTGGTTAAAGAAACTGAGCTTGACGTTGTCTCGAGTGGACCGATAACTGGTTTCATTCCGCTCAGTCGGACAAAAAAATATATGGAAACTACTGAAAAAAGAGCACATTAAACGGACAGATGGGCAACGGCTAGTGCGCAAATGGGCAATCCATTGCCAAATCCTAACAGACTCTTATCGCATTAAATGCGTTCCGGAGGCAATTCCCTATGAGGTTCAGTAACTTTTTGAATTTTTGTTGTTGGTCACTTTTCATGGTGTCTCTATAGAGGGCAGTGTAACGTCTTCGAGCCCCATAGGGTTTCGCGGTTGACTGTCCGAGCAGGCTGCACACATATATACATGTGCTGACTGGCTCCTTCGATTTCGAAAACTGCTGACTACCTGGGGCATTAGTCCTGGCTAGTTCAGTATCTGTATGGCTGCCACTGGAACCGCAACGGAGCCAGCAATGCTACCTCCATTGGCTGACCCCTTCGAGCTTAGGAAGCCAATCAGCAACATCGTATTCCTCGTAGCTCGTATCAGTTGCACCGATGTTTGTATCTCTTTTCGTACCAGTTGCTTGTCTTAGTCGGCTCAGGATAGCTGGCTGGCTGGCGAGTACAGGGAAGTTAGATCAAGGCGAATATCGCACAGTCTGCACCACCTGGCGCACGTAAGAGGCGACTCGCGCCCGGAGGAACGCCCTTCTCGGATTGCAACTGCCGCTGTTGTTAATACTAATGATGCTGCTGCTGCTGCTGCAGCAACAATGACAACCATAGGCTAAGGCAAACTGAACATCATACTTCCTGTGGTAGTCGTCTGCCATCTTTGATTACAGTGTCGTCATCGTAAAGCGGGTCCCAAAGCCGATATCTAACACAATGACACCCCATCAACACACGTAGCCGGTAGTCTACAATATGTAGTCATCATGTTACCCTACGCCGGTATCAAGACACAGAAATACTAGCTGGCCACGTTCGCAAATAGCGACTGTCGCAACATGGGTCGCATCGTCTCGAATTGAATGAGTGCATTATGTGAAATCTAAAATTAATGCAGTACAGGCGTGTTAAAGGACCGCTAATGTTTACTGATGATGTTTCCTAGACCGCTCCTATCACTGTTGTCTCGTAGTTTCTTTAGCAGCTTAGCGAACATCCGACAACGGCTTAACTCGACAGCTACGTAACAAGCTGTATATGGTATTCTATATGGAAAGTCAACACGGTAATGCTACAGGTTCACCGACACAATTACAGGAACCGAAGCGGAACACAACAAAGACAGCTGCTGCTGCCGCAGTAGCAGCAACAGCAGTAGCGCCATCAGCAACAGAGGAATAATCGTGTCTATTCCAACCTTGTTTGTGCTGAAATTTGCTTTTGATTTTATTGAAACCGCCCGCCAGGGACACGTGCGCACGTAGGCACTGCCAACAAATTGTCTTACATAAGCGTGTTTTCTAGTTCGGGGGCTGCAATCATTTGGAGGCAACTTGATGATCAAAGCTATGGAATATAAATGCTCTGCGTAAATACGCTATAACGTCACTATTTTGCAAAACGCCATTACCGCCGTATTGCTGACGCACAACTGGCTTATTCATCAGTCGATAGATGCTTGATGTGAATTATGCTATGAATTAGATGGCAGTTATACAATCCTGTTCATACCAGTTGACTAAATGAGTACTATAATTATTGTTTCGCCACAAATATAAAATGATATAAATACGGTTGTAACCGTTATAATATATTTCAGGTGCTGTGCGTGACACGTACCTCACACGTAACTGTCTAAGATCAATCATTTCCGGACGAATGGGTGGATGACGTGAAAACAATATACGCACACACATATATATATATATATATACGGGTGTGTTCAACAACATATACACCCACAGAAGTGATCTAAGAGACGATCATGAAGATGAAAACAGACGCCGAATAGCATTCTATCGTTCAGCGTTGCATTAACCAAACGAGCCTAAGCGGCACCTCCATGATTAGCTGCTGCCCACTTGCTAGCTGACTTGAACAATCCAGCCCCAGCGCTGGAGTGCGGAAACAATTGAAGAAGCAATACAGTGAGTCAGTCAGTCAGTCGATGGCGACAAACGTTGCACGCACGAGACCGTGTTGATCGAGCGTAATGGCGGGACGGGTGCCTCCGGGTGGAGGAGGTAAAGTTTGAACGAGCCAAGCCGTCCCGCGGACCAAACTTGCGAGTAATTAACGTTCAACAACCGATAATCAATGGAGCGAAACCGTGATTATTACTTTAGCAACTGAGTGGGCCTGTCGGTTAGGTGGGTCGACACAATTAGTCGCTTCGCAATAAACTCTCCCCTCACTCTCACTCTCTCTCTCTGTCTCTCTCTGTCTATAGAGTAGGTACATAACACATAACAGACGAACAATATATTTGGTCATTATCTCCCCCCCCCATTCGTTTGGGATTGGTATTGCTGTGGCGCGAGTTGAGCGGAATGAATTGGAGTCAGCAATGTTTCCATGTTCCATTCACTGGACGCCTACTAATTGACTCACGCACCTCACTTGAGCGAAGGTCAATGAAGCGAAAGCTATAAGATGTTCAGCCGTCTACCAACATTCAACATCCATAATCGTCTACCCGAAAAAGGCAGGTTGAGAATTCTCGGACGCGACCTCTTTGACAATGATTGGCTGCATATTGGAACGGCTTTCAGCAAAATGAAACTGCTGCGCTGGCGCAGTGATATTCATGCAAGTTTTTGCACGCATATCATTCTAATTGGCGTATATATATATCTATATATATATTCCGTCATTTACCGGCGTGGTGGTTGGACGTGTCTGTGCTTGTTCCTGTAAAATAATGCCTTCTAGTCCACTAAAGTGACCCATCCGTGTGGCATTCGTGCTCAACCGGCGAGATCTATTAGTCGTGCTCACACATGGCGAGAAAAGTACGCCATTTGATCCATGAAAAGATGGCTTCAGAGTGCATCTTCTCTCTGGTGAGTGCGCGACATTGCCAGATTGATCTAGAAGTTCCAAAGTCACATTGCTAGACACGCTCCACCTCTTTGGGCCGTTTGCGGGTCCGTTGGTAATTACACGAAACCCAAGCGATCGTGCCGCCGATAATCAAAACAGGCAGCAATCTTACTCTTTCCTATAGAGATGGCTAAGACAAGTGCAACGAAGAGGAAAAATGACATCGATGGTGCCGAAAACATAAACAAACATGGAAGGCGCGCAAGGCACGAATGTTCGAACTGTAAAAGTGTAATCAATGGCAGAAAAGAAACGAGTGTAAAGTGCACCGCCTGCAGCGACTGGATACAGATGTAGCCAACTCAAATCTTCCGATGTCAACAACAGCACAAAAGTGAACCTGGTTAAGTGCTCCCTATGTGAACGCCAGGAGGATGTAGAAGATGCCCACTCGGAGGAAGATACAGAAATGGGTGATGGAAGAAGCGATCCATTGCTCCACAATATACTCCAAGAAATTAAGAAGCTCCGAAAATCCGTTAAAAATGTACAGGCAGACAATGATGACTTGAAAGAAGCCGTTGAAATACTCACAAATTCAAACCAACAACTCGTAAAGCAAGTGAGGATCTTAGCCAAACCAATAACGGAAACGAAACGCCTAGAGGGTGATCAGATCGCCGAAATCGGAAGCCCATGCAGGAGCTGCGATGTGAGGAAGATAGGCGACCCAGTAGTAGGATACGCTTGCCGCAAGCTTCCAAAGAAAAGCAAAAACCAAAAGAGCTGAAGGTAGAACAAGTGCATTAATAAAGAGAGTAATGCGAATAACGGATACACCGAATACTTTGACTGGAGAGGTGATTCCACCCAAGTAACCGTCTGTGAAAGCAAGAATAAATACATGACGACTGCACATCTCGCGCATGAGCTGAATCAACGTCAAAGCAGAGAGCCACCCGCTCTGTCAGAAGGACCCCTAAGGCTCACTGTTCACGACGTAGATGCAAGTGCGGAAAACATTCACCGTCACCCACGAAAACTACAGTCGAAGTGTCCCTCTTTCTTGGGTCTTTAGAAAGTCAGTCGATAACGCCGCGATTCCAGATGTTTTCCGCTCAGCAATAGTATGTCCAGTACATAAGAAAGGAGAGAAGACCGATCCCAGAAACAAGAAGCCGGTTTCGCTAACAGTTATAGCATGCAAACGTCTGGAAAGCATCATATCTAAGGCTATCTACGACAATGCCAATGCCCAAGGCCTCACCAGTGAAAGCCAATATGCATATAGGCCCGGATACGGTACGGTGTTCCAGCTGTTAGACACACAATTCGATTGGGCCCGCGATATAAACGCGTCGCGCTGTTTTGATGCCATCTTCTTCGACTTCAAATCGGCGTTCGAAAGAGTCACACATACAAAACTAATTGCTATGCTTCCACGCTTCGGAGTCGGAAAAATTCTAGTTGACTGGATCACTGATTTCCTTCGAAATAGAACCTTTCGAGTTCCGAGTCAATGGATAGTATTCGGAAGAAACAAACGTCACATCAGGGTGCCCTCAAGGAACGATTCTGGGACCCTTAATGTATATAAATTCTCTTACATATGCTCTCCCTCCCTCTGTATCTGTTAAAGTCTATGCTGACGATATTAAAATATACGCCCCCGTAGATACGCCTCAGCAGAGATCGGTGCTACAAAAGGCACTACACGATTTTTATGAATGGGCAGGGCAGCTAGATCTCATGCTTTCGATCGAGAAATGCGCCGTGCTGCATGTTGGACACGGAAATACTAAGCAAAAGTACAATATTGGTAGCATATAACTTAAATTACAAACAGCTATTAGAGATCTAGGTATAATCACATCAACTAGTCGAAAATACTCTGAACATACTGCAGACGTTGCTCTTAAAGCTAGTCAGCGAATCAATTGGATAATGCGTACGTTCAGAATTGCAGATCCAAACCTATACGTACTACTGTTCAGAACCTACGTCGAACTTGTGATAACCTATGCTGGGCCTGTCTGGCACCCAGGTCTCAAGAAAGATCAGGATCTTTTAACGAAAGTGTATAAAAATTTTATAAGACGAGTGGCATATAAATGTAAATGTGAAAAAAAGAACGTAAATATTGTAGATGTCCTCCAGCGTCTTAACGCCCTAGATAAAGTCTTGCTTCAAAAAATGATGTTGAAACAACCGACGATGGTTGCAAAAATATTTGATATTGTCGAAACTACGACTAGATCCAGAAGGAATATACTCCCAAAATTTATAGCCACGAAAAAATGTGTAATGATTTATTCCCCTGGAGACTATCACGCGCACAACACGGGCACGCAACGTGCGCAACCGGAGCCATCATTGAAAATGCATATAAGTGAGACTTGTAACAATTATATTATACCTTTGAATAAAGTGTTTGTTATTATTATTATTATATATATATATATATATATATATATCAGGGGCGTTGGCTAGAGGGCTGGCTTAACAGTGCTGTTCTGATAGAAGCTGAGTATTGTTGAGTGGGGGGCATAAAGCTTCTGAGTTAGAGACCCTTCGACACGCCCAATTTGAGTAAAGGGCTCATTTTCCACAGTTAAAATTCCGTCGTCATTCCCAAAAGTTAGCGTTTACAGTTATTCTTTGCGTTTTTCTTCTATTCTACTCTGTGAACACAACTTTGAAAACTATACAGCGGGTAGTGACGACGTAGTGGACACCTTCCTTTATCATCGTGTTTCTCATAGAACCGAAGAATTTGGCTAAGTACAAAGTGCTACAATGTGATGCTTCTAATAACAAATATTTAGCACATAGATTTGCATGTACATATACTTATTTTGTCATACTGTCAGACGAATCTCGCGAGTCCTCATGGAGAGAACGGAATCGAAAATGATGAAATCAAATTGATAACCCCCGAAAATTTAAAAATAACCAGAAAAGTAGGGTTATTTCGTCCTCACTCATCTCCATCACCTTCAGATCTGGTTCGGAGTTGACGTAGGAACACTCTATGAGGTACATGCTCTCCCGCATAGCATCCCGGAAGCAGGAGACGCAATGAGCTTGTCTTCATTCCATATAACAACGTCTCAAGGTTAATCTCAGTAACAACCGATCATCCAGCCTCCCATATCGCGTCTCAGATGACTCGAATGCGGTGCAATAAATGTAGCTCGCACACGATCTCAAGGTTCTCACAAAACAAATGAAAGCTGCAACTTCTTGGTGGATGCAGCATTGCGTCGTATCTCCATCTTCATTTTTGGCTATTTCGCACTTGCTAAAGCGGTCGATTGGGCGCGTTTGTGATCGATGACTGACAAATGTTTACGTTAAAGTGAATATTAGACAGGTAAATATCTCCGAGAGATTTGCACATGTCTAACTCCAACACCTTTAGAATTCGTGGCAATGTGAAGGAGCATATTCTATCTCACAGAGGTGAAACGACCGCCGAGCTTATGGATGTAAATTTTGCACGACGGCGTCAATTTTGCGCAAAGGGCTCAACTCTCCCAGCTCAGTCAATCCATCCTGGTATTACGCTCACATGCGCCCTATGCGATGGGCGAGAGAGACTTCCAGAGAAACATCCTGCTTGAAGACTTACATGCGAAAACCAGCAATGCATGCACTAGCAAACTCACATGGACGAGTCGAACTCATATGCGGCTAGTGCAGCATAATGTTGAGAGCGTAGAACACGTTAAGCCGTTATATGAATAACACACATCGCACAATTGTGTGCATAACACTATGTATGCGACTATGACGAATAATGGTAAAGGTGATGGTAACTGCAAAGATTTATTGGTACGAGATTCCATGACTATGCAGTGTGATTATGTCAACCTAAACAAATAAGCCGCGTGCAAGCTGTACACGGGTGTCCTTGAATAAAATGCTTATATGAGACCGATGCGATTGAAGTCGCACAAGTGAGTTCAGTTTTAGTTTACTTCAAAGAGCAAAACAAAGTACGCCGGTGGTAATAATAGACGATGTTTACAAATCATCGATGCGTATATTATTGATATAGTGTATAGCTCAGGGGCTTGACGCTCCGAGAGGCATGTGTCTCGAGCGGAAAGTACACTATTGTATTTTTATATAAATAAATACCATAATATATTAGCGATGTTGTCAAAGATGTTTTTCTTCACATATTCAATAGTAAGGTGAATCTAGTTGCTGTTCCGTACTAGCCAATGCTCGGATTTAATAGCAAGCAAATTTATTCCCCACGCAGTGTCAAATGCAAACGGTTACGTAACAGGTCAGTTATGTTACCCGCAGTGAATGACAGATAGCTAAACCTAATGGTCATGAAGCTTGAATACGTAGTTCCTATTTTGATTTGATATGAAAATATTGAGCGTTTTTCTCGTTTGACTCATCAAGCTTAATTTCATTCTGTGGAGTTTTTTTCACAGTATCGACAGAAACTAATCGTGTTCAATGTATCAGGTAAGATCTCGTTTGCCTAACTATGGGGTGCAGTTTGAATTATCTTGGAAACAAACACATTTGTGGATATTTAACTTGTGACTGTGAATTGTCTTGTACGTTGCGACACTTCCTTAGCTATTATTTTTTGGAGAACTCATGAAATCGACATTTTATGAAACATAAAATGCCGATCGGTATTATTTTTATATGTAATATCACAGAATGTTCAAAAAGTTAGCTGGCCTATGGGGGTTGGGTAAGCAAAGTTTGACGATTAGGAAGGCAACGTTTGCTGCAATTTGTATCTTTCTTTTTCTGTCGGCAGATATTTAGATAGCAACGTGGTTGTAAACGCAAAAAGGACGGATGAAAATCCACGTGAAGTTATCCCAAAGGATATCAAGCTTTGGTGAACATTTTGAAATGTCTGCGGGGTCTGCCAAGGTTTGTCGTCATCTAAGATTTTATCTTCGTGATTGTCACTCCATGCGTTTGGTCTTGAGAAACACGTTGGTGTTGTTTCTCGAAAATTGGAAAGAATAAAAATGTGTATGGAAGGTTATCTTTGAAACAGTTTAGTTTTGGTTAGTGGTCCATAGGTAGCTCTTTATCATATATATATATATATATATTTGATCATAAAGTAAGCTCTGCAATGGTTGTTTGCATAGCAATAAATTTGACTGTACGTCAAATCCGAAAAGTGGCGACTAGTAGAGGATACTACACGGCAACGACGCACACGATAATAACAAATGAACACAATTTGATAATGATAACTAAGCGGGAATAAAAGCGAATAGAGTCGATTCCATCAATCCGGCGATTAAGGTCAATCTCGTTGATTGGACCGGAAATCGCTTGGGTCGCAATGAGCTTAGTGTATCCCTCGAAACGCTTCGCCGACGGGCCAATAATTACTGGCTGGCGCACCAATAATTACTGACGAGTGTCTTGAAGGCTGAGTTCAAAGGCCGTTAAAGGGCCCTGCCCTCATTTCGCGAGCAAGCAAGCCCGCCACAATATCCCGGCGCTTGGTTTCAACCCTGTTTGGCTTATACGGTACGGCTTGCTCTCTGTTTCTTCCAATTCAATTCCCGGCCTTACTTTTTGTCTTACGATCCATGTGTAAACGGATAATCGCTGTGTTAACAAATTCGAGGGCCTTACAAAATCATTTGGGCTTGGCCCTTCCGCGAGCTGCTTCTGTTGTTTGCTCCTTATGCCGGAGCAACGACTGAGCAGACCAAAAAAGTGCTGTAATGTGTATGACGTTTTTACGATTTGTTGCGTTATGTTGCAATGCAT
Source organism: Stratiolaelaps scimitus (assembly GCA_019614645.1). Taxonomy (NCBI): domain Eukaryota; kingdom Metazoa; phylum Arthropoda; class Arachnida; order Mesostigmata; family Laelapidae; genus Stratiolaelaps; species Stratiolaelaps scimitus. The sequence continues at coordinate 210,044 of JABWDB010000017.1, forward strand.
GTCTTTAGGCAACTAATGCTGCTAAGTAAGTATCTATCGAGGAGCGTTATTTGTTAATCGATCCTACATAACCATACTCATCGTTTTTTAGTGTTCAATCGTATACAGTTGTATAAATATACATCTAAACAACCTGAGAATGAGCCATGGGGCTATGCTGTCGTTTCAACGCTCTGCATAATATAGATAAAAATGAGGTCAGCAATCGGCCATAGTAGAAAGACTATGTCGAATTCGGCTCTTTGTGATGGCACGACGGGTAAATGAGGATGCCCGACGATCTGCTCAATCACACGGCATACTAATGGAACTCGACATAAACTATCGCGATGCGCAAGGGATTCTAGAGATTTCGATTGGTGAAACCTTTCACCAGGCGCCTTCAGCCTTCGTAAGGTTCTTAATAGGTCGAGAAGTCGTTCGCCTCAGTTCTTCTGATAGATGACCTCTCCGTCTGTACTCTCGACAAAGTCTAAATACCACGAACCTATTCGAAAACGATACCGATTGCGCATCTCGATAGATATCCAATCCAGTGGGGGGCTGCGCATTCTGGTTTCAACGCCTACGCTTTCCTTCAAATGATAGAGAACTCGCCTGAGGACGACCATCCCTGAAGGAGCTATCATTGCTCATAGTAGACACATTTTGCTCGCTATGTACGACTTGAAACGGCAAACGACAAATTAAAATAACGAACTAGGCTATAGATATGTGTTTCATGCAATTAAACGCCAACTTAACTCCCACTTGAAAATCGTCGGATTCTTTTCAAGCTCACAATTTGCCTTTAGTTCGTTTACCAATCTAGTTCGTATGTGAAACTGTATTTTATGCGTTATATATACATATGCCGGATAAAACTTGTGAAAAATTCAAAATTAATATCTGTCACTGCAAGCGGATGTGGCCACTGGGCCTGTACGCTTAAATAGAGCATATTTGAATCTTGCATATACTTCAAGCCTCGGTAGACTTGCTCTACGGAAATTCAATATACGTTGTCGCACAACGTTAACTCAATTTATTCCTGCATGGTTGTCACGCATTGACACCAGGCTTGATCGGAAGCTATCAATAAGTTGGCTAAAAGGGTTGGGCTAATTAATTAATTAATTAATTAATTAATTAATTAATTAATTAATTAATTAATTAATTAATTAATTAATTAATTAATTAATTAATTAATTAATTAATTAATTAATTAATTAATTAATTAATTAATTAATTAATCAATTAATTAATTAATTAATTAATTAATTAATTAATTAATTAATTAATTAATTAATTAATTAATTAATTAATTAATTAATTAATTAATTAATTAATTAATTAATTAATTAATTAATTAATTAATTAATTAATTAATTAATTAATTAATTAATTAATTAATTAATTAATTAATTAATTAATTAATTAATTAATTAATTAATTAATTAATTAATTAATTAATTAATTAATTAATTAATTAATTAATTAATTAATTAATTAATTAATCCCACAGCTACACGCTGACAATCGCAAGGATGGCCTCGACTCGGGCTAAAGGACATATATGCCGGGACATGTCGGAACATGTGAGGTGCTCCATTCGATCGCCCCTATAGTTTCTTCATGTAATGTTTAAAGCTCTATTAGCGATAACTGATACTATTATATAAAGTATTTCTATCAAAATCCATGTGAATCCTTGACAACGTTCTACAAACTCCACGGTGAGAACCACCGTGGAGTTTGTAGAACGTTTTCAAGGATTCGTGGATTATCAAATATAGTGACCTACTATTTAATGGTTTCGTTGTCGCATTTAGCAGAGACGCTGAACTTCATTAGTTTGTTCCTCGTCCTTAGTGTATACATATTGTTGCATGCAAGCTGATGCAGTAGATAATCGTTTCGTTCCTGATATGGCAGACCGCGATCTGCTTTCATCTTAGTGCTTTCTGCTTTGGCTTGAAGGACAAACTGATCGAAGATATTCGCAATGGCCTTCGCAGTTCACCTGATTAACCGGGTGGTTAGTCGTTTCCCCTGACCAACGGCTATATCTCTTGCCGCCGGCGCAAGGCCCTACCTGCTGGCATCTAGCGCCTAGACCCGGATCTACTATTGCGACTATCCAGCTGCCGGCACTATGCAGGCATTATAGATATATCCAGGTGCCGCAACAGCTTGCCGCGAGGACCGCACAACCCGCTGGCTGTTGTATCGTAACGAGCACCGGTTCGCGCGTCTGTACACAGCAGGTGCCCTGACAGACGGACACGGGGGCTGATCTGCGAACACACATGGACGAATAGGGATTGAAGAAGCTGGAGCGAAAGTTGTTGGCTGAGGTGAGGGACCGCTGTCCGCTTGGCCAGCACAGTACTAACCCGTCAAGCCAAGCTGATTGGCGGGGTGACTAACTAGGGCTGTTGCTTCCTAACAGTCCGGCAGTAGACGCCAACGGAGGCTGGGATAGTGCGTGATGAGTGAGTGAAATGGAAGCTGCAAACACAGAGACGTATGGCCAGCGCTAAGCCCCCCTCCACACGCATGAATCCTACACAGCAGAAACCCTGTAACCTTTGTAACTTCGGTGGCGTTGGCCCTTTCCCTAGGCACGGTTCCATCCACCTTGCCCCTGCGATAGCAGTGATCTGACCAACTGGCGTTATTGCTTGTCCCGCACAGGTGGATCGGGTAATACTACCGCTGTGTGGAGTGCAGGGCTCATCTATGAGACAACCCGTTGTTGTTCTTCCTTTGAGATATTATAATTGAGATTTAACGTGAGAAGCTTACACGCTAGATGGGTGGTCTGTAGTGCTGCGGTTTCGAGTTGTGCGAACTTTCGGTGGTCTCTTCAATGCTATTGGGGACGAACGGTGGACTGGAGAATGCTGACTACGATGCAATTTTTCCACATACTGAGCGTATGTTCGATGGGAAACTTTGAAAATCAGAAAGCAACGCTGACAGGCCGCTAGGATCCGCTACACCTGGACTTAGGCAATTTACTCTTATGTAAGCCCTTTACTTGTTGAAATAGACTTGACGGGCTTTGGCGTCCAGAGCGTCCGGTGATTATTAGCCTCTACGCTAAACATGAGGAACATTTTTAACATATGTGATATTAACGAGCTCGCTATCATGAGAAGCCTTGGTTAGCATGGTCAACATCGCGCCAGTATCGCAGTCGGTACGAAGATGATCTGGGTCAAACCAGTGACTCTACCGGCAGCTATTGTACCGCCACGCAGATACCGATATTCGGTACGTGGTCAAGGAGCATGATAAGGCTGACGGTGGCTGAAATTCCGTGACAGAGAAAGAGGCGTGGCATGGGTCTCCCGAGTCTAGCTTGTGGCTCTTGAATAATCATGGCCTCGTTGGTATAGCACAGTGTCTATGGTCAGGCTTTAGGCTGACCTTGTGGAGTTGTCGAGTTTTGGGGGGCGGACACTTTGCACCGACGCTAGACAGCGAGAGAGCTATGCCGTACAATGGCAGCGTTCACATGGAGTCCGCGGCGCTCAATGAGTTGACCGCGTCATCGATGTCCCGGTCAAGACTGTGTCTTCCCTCTTTGTCTTTTTCCTGGATCTTGTGCCTGGTTTCGTCAGTGCCTGGTAACTTGGAGTGATTATTGTTGCACAGGCGATTCAGGAACGAGCCACTAAGCGCCACCGCCAACAATATTTACACATTTTAGACGTTTCTACGATCCTCAAGAAATTGTACTTCGTTGAGCATTATTATATTTCATGATGCGCAATATCTGTAATATATCGACAGTAAGCAATGTTACGTGGCTACTGGAATTGAAAGGGTTCAGCGTCGGTAAAATAACAAAAAAAAAAAATGAATCGAGTTGATAAGTCACAGTCAACCTCACTTACCTGTTGGCGACCATTCTCATTCCAAGACCGTCTTAACTGGCACACTACGAGATGATGCAGCGGTGAAGCGACCGCTTACTACTCTGGAGGACTTACTACTTCTATGTGGGGTCTGCCCAAGATGCATAAACAATCTCCGAGGGCAAATTGCTCCCGTCCAAAAAATGAACATCATACATGAATACATTTTAATTAAAATACGTAGTTAAAATTCCAAAAGAGATGCATAAACAATCCCCAAATCTTCCCCCAATTCTTCCCAAACAGAAGCTCTAATTGCTCTCATCCAAAAAAAAAGAATTCAACAAATGAATAGATCTTAATTCAAAAAGTCTCTTAAAATTATAATAAAATGATTTAAAATATATAACAAAATTATCTAAAAATCATAATAAAATGATTTAAAAAATATAACCAAATTATCTAAAAATCATAATAAAATTACGTTAAACTTATAATAAAATAGCGAAGTTACTTAAAACGAATACAAAGTATAGGTGCTTTGATATACGGACCAACGCTCGGCCAATATGGGCTAAAATAGCAGTTAATAAGTGCCGTATTTAAAATAATGTATTAGACATATTACTAGCTTGGCAAGTTCATAATGTCGAGCGACAACTCAGCACAAGTGCATATTACGATTGAATTCAAGTTATACTTGAGACAGGCTAAGTATATATAAGTATTATTATTATTATCTGCCGATCTGCAAGAACCGACGACGACTTCCGGCTCTGGGCAGATGAAAAGTGCGCCTGACATTATTCTCAAATGTGATTCTCCACGCCTACACACCATTTAGGCAAGTGATTGTTGACGGCCGATGCACGCATTGCCCATTGCAATCATAGCTCCCACAAGCCAGCTATTCTTATCGAATTACAGTAGAGTGATGATATTTTCATAGGTTGGCGCATTGCCAGAATAACCGCTGTACACTGCTGTGCCTCTCTGTGCGTGTCTACGTTGTGGTCTAAAGAGCCACAGCATTAGTGACTCATGCCTTTCCCATTACATTGACTATTTAATTGCACGTCAGCAGGTTCACCCTGCACATCGCAAACGAAGTTCAACGGAACTCGCTTGCTTATTCGCCTGACGAATATTGGCGTCTGCACTGGTCATGGTAGCAATGGTACGTTACTCGAATCGATCGACAACCACGTGTAGCTTGATTCACAGCTATTAGTGACACAAGCAAAGATGGCCAATCTGCCCCTTATAAACAATGCATCTTGTATACTAATCCGCATAAAAACGTCTAGGGACATACATCGCGTTAGGTGTTAGCAGAATAACGAGAAACGATGCTGAAATAATCGGAAACTCGCTCTGATGAGTCCTTTCCTCCTATGGTATAATGTCTACGGTATTTATTATTATTGCTACTTGTAAAGCTGGTTCACCATGACAACATCCAGCACCAGCTTGCACCTAGCGAATATCGTACGCCTATATCAGGCTTCACAGGCAAGAAAGCGATTGTCCAACTGGCTGCTTTAACTATCTCAAGGTCACTGGCAGGACTACCGCGTTCGGCGTTCGAGTGTCAACGTGGCGCGTGGTGTCATTACTCCGCATGCTCCGTTTCGGGCACAGAAGAACGGCAGCAGTTTATCAACCTGAAGATCTTCGCATCAATCGCTAGCAGAAGGCCATTTTTCATTCGACCCCTATACCGTACTCGGATATAGAGACAGCTGCTTTTGCTTTCCTCGCGTTGGACAAAAGGAAGGACGACCACTAGCTCTACAAGCCCTATCATTCACACCGATATTTTGTTCAAGTCGATGGCGTCGTGATATGTGAGGCTGGAAGCGGGATGTCCAAATGGCCATTAGTTGTTCTCTCCGGTCTAACCTTTCGTTGCGTCGGAATGGATGCACAGTCGATTTGCGACAAACGAAAAGGCTGTGCATGCTTCTGCCTTGGAAGATACAATAGCAAGGTGGCACTTTCTTATCTTAGGTAGTTATTTGGGTGGTATAGAATTAGGTAATCCCTGTTAGGTTACCCCTTCTTAGTAAAGATTCGATAGTTATTCGAGAGAAAAATCGGCTGCAGGTTGGGCTTTTTTTTAGAGAGAGGAGCACATTTTCCTCAAACGCACGGACACCACCAGAGACATTCGAATCTCCGTAAAATCGATCTTAGCCATGTAGGTTTGGAACCACAAGTGGCCCGTCAAAACCTGCGTCGCCTCATACGTGAGATAAATCGAAGGTAAATGGCTAAAAAGTCCAGGTAAAGAGCTCGATGGAAATCAGCCCGTTCATTGCAAACAACACGAAAAGTCGTGACGGGATCGCAGTGGATAGGTCAACATCAGCTGAGGACCTTATACTATTATATATGCGGAGATGTATGGGCCAGCAAACACAGATAAAGCTCCGATATAGCTGCTAGATGTTTCTTTCACTAAATGCAGTTTGACTAAGCAAAGTATACGTCAATACGATTAACTTTGTACGTTTGTTTTGTATATATTTGCAAACCTGTTTGGATTTTACGGTCTTGATGTTTAACAGCAGAGCACCCCCCCAACTCGAACGCGTATTGATTACCACATAACATGTTTGCATTGCTACAATTTCGATGGTTACAAGAGCGTAAGATGATGTAAAATGATGTCTTATTTGAGCAGCCAGCAAGAACTCTGGAGAGGTGAGCTTTATTTCGTTCTCAGAAAGTCTTTGGCGCCGATTAATGCCCGGAGTTTAGCCGGCCATCTTCGTGAAAAACATGAGAAGAAACGCAACCACATATTACCTAATTGCAAATGACCATGGATTTACCCAACGAATTATTTTTCTGTGTGGTTTTTTCATTTGTGTAACATTTCGAGTCTTGTGATGATGTTGATGATAGTCCGAACTATGGTGTGCCTGACGGCTCCTAATACGCTACCGAATATTTGAAACTACGTCTTTGATTGCTGGACCAGAAGAATAGCATAATGTATGGGGCAACCAATTGATCATCCAATTGCTTAAGTTGGAGCATGAGATGTCATTCCGATATAGTTTCATGACTTTGCTTGTATTTGTTCCATGCTAGGCCTTTCCGCGTTGTCGGACTGTTGTTCTGTCGCGGGGTGCTAGAACCAGATACTTATCGGGTACCGCAATAACAAACGGTATTGAGCAACAACATAGCTGGTCTATGCTTAAGCTGAGCTGTTAGATTTTTAATGCAGCTGAAATGCTTCACTAATTGAATGGTACTACACAAAAAAAGAGATATCGCACCGTCTTTACGGTATGGCACTGATTACGTATGATTAATATATAGTAATGACGGTGACACTCTAGCACCCTCTGATATCATCCACTGTACAACCTCCGTCTACGCGGCACCCCGTGCCGAGCTGGCCAAGCTAGTGGTAGGTTCAATGTTAATTGTGCTTCGTAGTGAAAAATTACAAAAAATATAGTCAGTGGCCTGATTTGTCTCTACATGTTCGGTACATGTTAATTTCTCCAAGTTCATAATGAACGATATGGCGATTAACGGCAACGATGACCTTCCCAAAATAGCTCTAGTGCGAAAATCGTCGAAAAGAGATGTCTGGCTCGTACAACGTACAATTAAACAAAGCTAAGCACATATACAATTACACTACGAGGACAGCATGCAATCGTATTCAAGTGAGTCAAACATCGCTACATGGTCAACTATCACCGGATGATATATATTTATATATAGTTATGCGTACGCCCCAAGGGAAAAATGATTCGATTTTATTAAACGTTATATTAGCGTCTTTTGTATAGAAGAAGTTCCGGAGATTGTATCCGGTCTGTATTGACACAACTTTCTTCCCTATAAATAGATTGCTCTAATCTGTTGCTTTTTTTTGGGTTATGCTTTTTGCGTGACTTGCATTGTCAGACACTAATCCACAGGTGACGTGTGATACATTCAGTATTCATTAAAATGCACAAGGTGAAATTTTTCGAAGAAAAACACGAACGTTCGTCTTTTAGTACAGCTTGGCCGGATACGCTCTAAATTGTTCATTCCCCATATTTATGAGCCCAAAAAACGACCAAGCATGTCTCATATCTACATATAGTAATTCTTGATGAAATTTTGACATTTTGACGATCGCAAGCCCTTTGGTTTCTGCAATCGAACGTCATGCCACAGCAGAGAAAATTCAAACTGCATTCGTCCGTAGACTGTTTTATTAGCGGCAGCCTCTCGTTTGGCCGATGCCGCGTTTGAGCTTAACCGCTAAGGCAATGCTAACAAACGACAGGTCAGAATCATGTTTTCTATCTGGTGCGGGGTGGCAACGCCCATGGGCGCTCTCACTATTGCACGAATGTTTACACAGACACCGCTAGCCTACCCGATAATATAAATATGCTCGCTAAAGGTGTTTCGCAAACGATGTCGACGTCCCGACACCTCATAGATAACGTTGGACGGCTATGCTGTGACAGGAACGCAACGAGTCACGGCGATAGACTTGAGAAAACCCCCGCTTCGATGCGGTACCTGTTCTCTGCTAAATAAAGAGATAACCCACGTTTAGACGCAATGCTGTAGCTCAAATATAATGTATTTTTAGGCATTCAGTTCCTATAGGTATGCGTATTGCTACAGGATGAATAGAACAAACAATATAAAGGTGTCTATTATACACTGTGCTTTGCTAAACGACAGAAACGATGGTATTATTCCAAACCAGATGGCAACGTGTAATTACATTACAAAAAAATCCCGGCGGGTTTGCTTAAACCACACTAGTATAATCAATTATCACAATATTATGTATATATTATTATTATTATTTATAATATATAATTATTCATATATTATTATTATTTCATGAACTACACACGACTATTACAAATACTATCTATTTACTCAGGGTCACAATTTATTGATTTCGATCCAGGCTGGCACGAGGCTAAAATGAATTGAAATTTTGCACATACATGGAAACCACCGGCAGCGTTCTCAAATCACTCCCCTGAGTCTATTGTTACGGTTAGACTGCTGAGTCGATGCTCTCTGTTCGTCGAATTACAAAGCAACTTAACTAAATCTAATTTCGTTTTTTACTTTTAGCCTTTTTTGTTATGTAAAATAAACTGTATTGTATTATATGCTGCGCGATCTAGCTGTTCGCCTGTTCGTCTTGCTCGTGCATCACACGATACATGCAACCCGTGACACAGACTCACGCCTCGGTGAGGCAGCACTTCAGCTGAACATACATATAATTTGGCTTGGCATGATACAGTTTCGCCGAAAATATCATATGTTGACATTACAGATTTTATTAAATATGCGGTCCGTTTCCGAAACAAACGATTATATAAACAAAGTACTATATTCCAAATCCAAAGTATAGTCGTCGCCGTTACTAGCTAAATTGAATGTGATATATTCTCACAACAGACACGAATTTGACGGTGACGATTAGAGCTACGATATTTGCACTGACGCTAATCGGTTAGGATGCATCGAAATTGTGTTACATCAATATCTCCCAAGTAAGTGTGCTTAGCAACACACCTCATTAGAATACGTATCACTGCGTTAACAGGCGCTGAGGGGCCCATTCACTCAGAAAAGGATGCTGAATCAAAGAGATCATATTGATTCTGATACCCTCTCGTCCCATCGTGAGTCACCCCTGAATCGCTGCTGAACATACCGTGGTCAAGGTCTATACGCGTGGTTACACCCTGCCCGATGTGCCCTTGACTGGGGCTGGACATTCCAGCGACTCAGCCCGATTAGATCGAGAAAGGCGAGTGATATGAGCTCTCAGTAAGGCCGCCATGGTGAGAGCATTGTCTACTTTGACGTAGCATTGTACCTTATATATATATATGTTCCTATAGGAAAAGATATTTTAGATCAATTACTTGCAGGGTGGAGGCAATGTTGTACTTGTAATACTGTAGGATCAGGGATATCCAACTTACCGCCGCCCTATAATATGCTTATGGGTGCTAATATGAAATGAGAATATGACGACTGAAAATAATCAGGCCGTATATATAATACATATTATTTGTATTGCAGGTGCCGACAAGCATGTCGCCAACATAGAAGGAGAATAACGACTCACGGTGTCCAGGTCAACATAATGGAGCCCTTATAATCACCACTTTGAGAATCTATCGATTTCGAGAAGGGTTCTACAATTATCACCGTCATGATAGCTTCGATATGAATCGTGTACCTCGCGGCCGAGTGTACATGAAAGTCAGTGGAATCAACGCCACTCTTCGGTTATCCGGTGCAGGCTCTAGAGAATAGTTCGGGAAGTCGATTTGGTTGGGTGCTAACGAGAGGCATGGACCCGGCGGGGCCAATGAGATTGGGGCAAATCCGATCGTCAGGTGAGTTAATGAGTCATACCAAGCGTAATTAACTTGTATAGTGCGATTGTCGCCAGAGAGAGTGAGAGGGAGAGAAAAAAGAGCTTCTCGCCCTTTTGGGGGAGGACCGACAGCTAAACCTGCGACTGAATCCTCCGTCATGTGACAGCGATTCAGGACGCTGTGAATGGTGCGACTTTGCATCAGGGCCTTGTGCTTCAGCATGATCAATAGCACTATAGCATACGAAAGCTTCTTTTGCCTATGAAGGAAGATAAGATTCAATGTAATGCACTGCAGCTAGGTACTGGATCCCTAATGGGTCCATATCAGAGAGAGTGGGTTCCAGCCCTCCACGACTAGATGTCAGTTCCCGCAAGAGACCGCTAAAATAGTAAATTCCCCGGGCTGACTCACAGCCAACATTTGACGTCCACAGTACTGCTTTCGGCATTGCTTGATAAGACGGACCTAACGGATTAAATACAAATATGCCACAATGGGGCTCGAACCTGCGTACCTACGTACCTCGTCCGATTGCAAGGCGCACGCGAATACTTCTACCCCTGCGGGCCGGATGTTAGTCATGTTATACAGCTATCGAATCGATAGGAGCAGTGGTGGGAAGGGGTCAAACGGACCAATTGAGCGTGCGCATAATTCTTCTAGTCTGGGCCTTTTTCAATCTCTCCGTTTGTCTCAGAATCCTCTCCGTAAGGTGTTCCCTTGACCAGCAAGAGCTATTACAACTATTGTACTGTAGCTGATAACTGATAGTAAAGTGGGCAACGCATATTAACAGATGTATTATTTGACCGTGATCATCGATTGAAGTTAAGATGATAATCGTCGAAATGCACAGCATATCAGCCAGATGCTGTTATATCCAGATGCTGTAAATGTTTATTGCGACACGAAGTAATAACACCTCTTAATAGCAATAATTATGTCTGAAACATCAGTGCATATTGGGCGGGACACGATCGAATAAGTGATGAGGGAGAGAGACTGATCATTACGCACCATTGCACTCGCATGCAATAGATTGGCATTTGCCGCTTCATCGTAAACGACATAGAATTGAAACACCACCAAAAAGGATGATGATGATGATATCCCGGAAGTTACTTGAGGCCAGGTACTAAAGACAGGAGAAGATTCAAGACAGGCAAAGCGCCGGGGCCCGGACGGTGTGCCGCCCGAATACAAACATCAGCTCAGAAAGTTTCCACAGGTGGTGGCTGACGTCTTCTCAAGGATCCCAAGAGAAGGTACATTTCCAGATATGTGGAAAAAGAGAGAAAAAGGGAAAAAAGGCCGACCTCATCATTCTTTGCCGTACGGAGCACCAGGTCCGTTCATACTGGTGAACAGTAAAGGGCCACAGACTCAGCTACCGATGCCAGCAGTCTCCTCCTCTCCTTCAATAGTCCCCGCACCCTAGGTCAGGGATACTCGCTGTGCCTTGGCTGTGGAGTACCTGATGTGCGCCAGGCCGCTTAACCTTTGGTCAAGAATGACTCCGAGGTATTTCGCCTCCCGCCTGACTTCTATCGGGTGACCGTCGGGCAGGATGTTGATCTCCCGCGTCCTTTTCCTGCCTGTTAGGTACACTGCCTCTGCCTTAGCAGGTGTAAGCTGGAGATGGTGGAAATCCCTCCACTGTACCACCCTACGTAAGGCTTCGTTGGCCGTGCCCTCTAGGGTGTCCTCCGTTCTCGCCATGACCATCACCACCAGGTCAACCGCGTAGGCGAGGAGCTCAGAGCCCTCCGGCATATCGATTTGAAGAACCCCGTCATAGGAAAGGTTCCAGGGTACGGGCCCCAGAATCAAACCCTGGGGGACGCCGGCAGTGACTTCGTGCTCCAGGCCCCCAGTTAACAGTGTTAAAGGTGTTTTTAACGTCCAATAGGATGAGGAGAACGAATGCCCGCATCCTTCGGGTTTTCCCAGATTCTTCCCTTGCTCGCCGTTTGACTCGACGTAGGGCATCCAGGATGGACAGCCTTTTCCGAAACCGTCCAGCAGCGCCTGATTCTCCCCGATTTCAGCGGTGAGTCTGCCGAATATGATCTGCTCGGAGAGTTCACCCACCGCATCAAGAAAGCAAATGGGTCGGTACGCCGCGGGGCCGGTTTGCCCCTCGGTTTAAGTACCAGGACCAACGAGCGCGTTTCCATGCGGCCGGGTATGTACCCTCCCGCAGTATCTTGCTCGCTAGTCTCGCGATACAGGAACGGGTCACCTCCGGGATATCCTCACCGTGGTCTTGGGGAAGTCTTGGTCTTGGTCTCCCACTCCCTTGCCGCCTGTGTCGGGAAGAGGTGGAGCACCATCTCTCTTAACTTGTCCGGTGGCAAGGCAGGCGACGGCCTACAAAGTTTGGCCATGACTATACGGTATGGCCTTCCCCATATGTCTCGCTCAACGGACTCGAGTAGCGCCTCCACTTCTCCCTTTTACTCTTTATGATGTGGTCGGTTGTCCTTCTTTGCTCGCAGGTACCCCTTCTGGAGCCCCTGGAGCCCATAGGCCAGCTCTGTACTGTGTTGTCCGCTGTTTGCCGGCCTGCTCCGAGCCCTCGAGTACGCCCTTCTCGCCCGTACACAGACTCTCCTTGCTCTGGCTATAGCCTCGTTCCACCAGCTGTCTGTCAGTCAACTGTAACCGCTTGCTCGTTGGCTAAACTGCTGACAAATCGTTCATCTCCTTACTTCCTGTGATATCAGCTGTTGTCTTTAGTTTGTCGTATTCACGATTCTTCTCAGGTTCACAGCACAGGCCATACCACTGGTTAGTTGGTTGTCCTTCTGCCTAATCTATACGAACGCGTCCACTCGGGGTGGATCTGTCGGTTCACATCCATAAACTCAGAAAGTCTTTCCGAGGTGAGCCGCATATTTCGGGAAGAGCCGCACTTGGCCTGTCTTCATAACCAACGCACTCTTTATCTACCGGAAAGATCAGACGGCATCATTTCCTCCCGGGGGGTATTTCTGTCCCGACATCCAGACACCATTGAGTTTTCACCGTGTTTCTTTCTCACATCACTTTTTACTGCCCACCTATCTCGTCAGACCTGTTTCAACTTTTCAGTTTGCAGAGGCGTACGCCCGAGGTCAACAGCGCTACAGCCTGCGTTTATATGCGTATCAACACAGTCCTTGCTGGGCTACGTCCTTACACCATAAAAAGAGTACCTGTTGGAATGAAAGCTACCCGAATTCGTTGGACACAACTAACCAGACAGTGGAGCAGGGGTCATTTCACTTGAGGAAAAGTGTTGTGGTTACTGGAGACGTAGGTAAGTTCTATCCTCAACCGGACTCCATAACGAATCTGATGGAGAAACAACTAAAACAAAATCGTTGCAATATGAAATAGTGTAGGTGTCGGTTTGTCCAGGTAATTTGTAGGATATCGTATAATGCTGATGAAGTAACGCTGTCTATTTTAAAATACCGACTTAGTAATGACCGTATTAAAGGGACAATAACAATCAATCTATTGGATGTGTTAAATAATGTCCAAACAAAATAATCACTGTCCTTGGTCCGAACATATTGTACACATGTTTACTATGTGCACAATACCTACTATGTGTACGTAATTAGTATACACTTATAGTATTGGTGAAGGGAGGGCACGTATGAAGATGTAGCCCCGGGCCGAGAAGTATCGACCTGAAAAGGGCTATGGGCCAGCCGCCAAGGAAAATAACATAATACCGAGCTGAAGGTAGATCCGTTAGGACTTATGACATTGTTTAAATCTATGGACAAAAGGTTCTCAACGGGTAACTGAAATGCGAGTGATGCTAAACGAACCAGGTATTACTTTCGGGAATAAGTAGCAAGACATACAGGTATTCTCTTAATAGTACGCTTGGATCAAATTTGGCTAGATGATAACCCATACCCAAAAATGCCTTTGTCGTACCCATCGTCCGCCAGTGTTCATAGAGTGACAGACGGCTTCCCTATTTTAGTTGTATTCCGCTCTATGATAGCTAGTTCTTAGCAAATGATTGCCCAAAGCTAAGTTTGTGCTGCTTTCAGCTGTGCTCCTGTTGACTACTAACTGGCGAAGGAGCACGTTGAACCTCGTTAAACCTCGTGTCCATGTATCGTGCTTCAGAATCCCTTCTTTTCTTTAGCATCTTCTTGTAATCGCCGTTGTGCTCCGGTCTCGTTTCGCCGTCTGACGTTCACTTCATACCGAGCCTGTCCCTGCGTAGGATATTACCAGGAGCTCATTAACCAACATAATGGCTTTTCGTAGTAGTGTGCTGAACAGCAAACAATAAATATACTGCGATGAACGCATTCTGCAAGACTCTAACCAGACCACGGACATTTTCTCCCTCAGTCCCGTCCACGGGTCTGACCACTTTCTCCAGGTAGTAATGTTGGTGCTGCGTACGCCGCGGCTGCCTTGCTAGTGGCTAATTCATGAGACACCGGTCCATCCTACAACAGACCCTGTCGAGCACGGTCGCCACTTGTCTGTGATTCACTTAGGTCGCAACGGCCACTGACTTGCGCTGCTCGGAGGCTACCCAGCTCGATGTTGCTGGGCTCAGACTGTCACCAGCAAACAGACAACAAAGGATGGGGATGTCTGAATTTTCGAGATATGTCCCTAATCCACATTCAAGCGTAGTACGTAGAGATATCACGGTGATAATTCCCTTGATGTCACCGAGGTGTCACGGTGGGGCCTAACCTAAGCACAGGTCGAATGCTCCTGTCTGGTGGAGGAGACATTCGTAGAGACATAGGTATGTATGATATAAATATGTGGTACACACAGACCTTGAGGAATACAGACAGCTCAGCAAGTCTAGGCGACGGATCATTCAAGGGCGTAGTTTGAAATGAATTCATCTATAGACATTTTAGAATAACGATCTAAAAATTGATCTAAAAATGGCTCATCTCACGATATACGGCCAGCTGACTATTTGCATCTGCAACCGTGCTCCGTGTCCTCATGTTATGAAGCGAACGAAAGACGAACGGATCTGCATTTGATCTCCATGCATATACGCTGACAGTACTGCCTCCTCCGTAGACACGAGAATGCGAATATCTTTGCTGGATATTTTGGTTTGCTATGCGAATATCCGTGGTGGACATTCGATTCATACATTATATGTAGTTCGATGACATTCCATTCGAATTAAATCCACCAAAAATAATTCATTAACCACGAAAAAACTCGTTTCTGTTGTAGTTCTGCCCAACTTGATGCAACTCCAGTGACAGCGTGGAAATACTGGCTTATCTCTCAGTTTGGAGTATTTGTCTTTCGGTCAAAACCTTTCTCAAAATCACGTCAAGGATATTGCAGCTAACATGTACTCTCGTGCCTTTGGCGAGTAGTTATCTGGACATTAATAGCTATCTGGATAACTTACTCAGGATTAGAATACCATCTGAAAATTCAAGATCATATAACGAAGAGGACAATTTGAGGATGATATAAAAGAAAAAACTCAATCTATTTTGCCAAAATAATAATAATATAAAATTGAAGAAGGAGAACAATGCGTATCCTCAACGGACCCTCCGCATCCATTTCAACAATTGTGTTTAACTTTGTAATATCAGCTCAACGATGAGTTAAGTTATCATTGCATACATAGCCTTTCGACACACCGTAGTTGTGAGCAGCACCGACTGCTCTATCGGGTGCTTCTTTTTATTGCCAGTCACGTGTCCATGATGAGACCCACCACATACTTATTCGTACTAGAAGGCACGCGTGCATTCACACATGTATACACTTTGACATTGTCTTCTAAGATCCAAATTTGCCAACTTCTCCTATTTGGTTAAAGGTTTTTGACTGTTGATGAGAGTGACCCTCAGTCTCATCTCCCTGAAGTCGACTTCCCGCAGATCTTCAGCCGCTTCAAACTCAAGTGGGTACATATGAAGATGCTAAATATACGACCTATCACTGTAACTTGAACGTCGCGCCACTCAAATACTGACCGTATTTTCCTTCGCACAATCAAATAAACAACGGCTTGCGACCTATTACATGTTCTCATAACCAACGCTGGCACAACTCGTACAAACCACACTCTTGGAGTAATCAGAGTCGCTCGCCACGGTGACTTAGACGGGTTAATCTGTGTACCGGTGAGAATATACTGTTAGAAGGGAACATTGTGCTGTAGATATAAAAAATAGATGCTGAAGATGTTTGGCAGTAAACCGAACACTCTGAATAGTTGCCTTCATATTTTACTTTGTTTTGGGGGGTCCTTCTATGAGTTTAGGATCATGCAGTGCGCGTGTACTTTCTAGCGAGAAAAAGAATGAAGCTAACGACCTCTCCCCCGGAACGTAGACATGCGAATCTACGGACCGTACAATTTCGCCTAATTACCAACGTAAACGCGAGCTAACAAGGCGGTAGGTCCGCGCGACGCTAAAAAGGTTCGTAGTCGGAGCGCGGCCTTGTAACACCGCCCTTTAACAAGTCGCACGGCCATCGAAAAGAAAGAGCCTTCGTCAGATTCTCTAAAAAGGCCCAGAGCGGGCGTGCGCGGCAGCTGCTAAATAAAAAGTGGTTCAAGTCTACCGAACCCAGCATGGCAAAATGACGGGTAAATCTATCTTATGGCCTCGACGTCAGTTCCGCCCTCCTATTGCATCATTACACGTGGCGAAGGAATGAGAAAAAAAGGTCTGCTTGCTAAGCATTTTTCTACTTTTAACTCGGTTAGCTCGCGCTAATAGAGCGAATGGTGTATCTGAAAAGAGACCCTCAAAGTGGCTTGTTAAACAGTGTTAAAGGTTTGGTGGATGCGGTTTACTCGATGGTCCACAAGGTCGATGTCAAGCTGGCATTGTATATTCATGCGTGTAAATACTGTGCTCGACACATGGGGCTTTCCATTAGCAATTTCCTCGGGCAAGGTCCTCGGGCATCCGGTTCCACTCCGTTGTGCTATCTGCGTACTAAGTTTGCTACAGACTACTATTAACCCAGTGCTCCTATTACTAAATGTGCCTGGGAGTTGGCCACCCTCATCGGATATCGACGAGACTTCAACAGGGGAAGAATCAACGGCAACAAAGTAAACGGTTACTTTCACAGCGAATGAAATGCCTATAGCAATGTGATGGCCGGAACCATGACAATGGGGTAACTGTAGCAAACTAAAGGCCTCATTGAAATAATACAGCCAAGTAACAGAAGCTCCGGGCCGTTACAATGACAGCAGAACCTCGGTACTGGAACTACGGGTTGTTCAGTTTGGAGAAGGTGATGAGAGAACTGCAATGTGATGATTGCGACGGAACGACAGGGGTAACCAAAGTAGCTGGTTAGCTGAATAATTTCAATAAGCGAACGAGATGCCTGCACCAGTGTAACGGTATTAGTAAAATGAATGAATATTCGAACAGATCCTTTCACAGAACCGGACTCTCTTCCCCTTCTGTGACAACCCTCAGAACTATAATACCTGTTGGGATTGTTTCAGGGGAGGGTTTTTTCTAAGTTTGTCCTTTGCGTTTTATCGGTAGTATTACCTTCGAAGCGGCTGCAGTGCTCCGCATGACTTCGGTGTATTGCTCACACATCTGGGGCAATATCGTAGCAAATGTAATCTCGTAATCCCGTTTTGTGTGCCGCCCCTTCAACGACTTTATATTTCATTATAGGACAATAATTTATGCTTCGAATTACGGATATATACGTTAGAATCCGCGACTATATACAACTCTCTTTGTACAAGTCGGTCTCTAGATGACGGCAAACACATTTCCTTCCACATCATGCAAGTGACGAATTGCGTTAATTTTCAAGGTGTAACCATCTGATCTGAATCGTGTGAGCAACCCTCTGGGGACCACAAATCCGACAGCGTGCGACGGGAAAAATGCTCTGCGGTGCGCATCAGTGGAGTTTGTATCGTCTTCGTATAGACTTGCACTGAACCCCGAGGCAATAATTGCGTTAGCGGTAATGCAACCCTGATCGTTTTATTTTTAGCCCCCCTTTGGCTAGGTACCATGTTATTATGTTAAGGAACAAGTTGAACTTCTCTATGTGCCATCGTCTGCGCTGTATTCTCAAATAAGAAAAGTATATTCCCCGTGGCGTATCCTTCAAAGATTCCTCTAGCTTCTAGTATACCATAATTGGTAACTATTCAGTGGTTTATGAAAAATTATCAGTTATTCAATAGAAATATATATGTTTATCCCATACTGCCATGTCTCACCTTTGCACCAAACTACAATTACTAAACACACATAGAGTAAGGAGCGAGGCGTAGTTAGATAAAACGATAACAGTACAGCATTCATTCATAAATTCACATTGAGGTTTCCTGACGGAACTGAAATTCGAGTACCGCGTCATGAAATATAAGATTACTTAAGCTTTGTAAAACTGCAGTTATTCGAATAAACCAATAGAACCCTTACTTTTTGCCTTTCACCTTTACAATGCATACTTTCACGTTATAATTTTTATCGTCTCGTAAAGACGGTTTTAAAGGATACTTTGAAGAGATGCGTAGCAAGACAGTTCTGAGAATCATACAAGATATTATACGAGAGGTTCATCATTTGCAGTTCGATTCCGACTTTAACTTTTTGTCCCTCAATAAATTAGCCTAAAAAGTATTTACATTGTATGACATAACATTCGGATGAAGCTAGGGCATATAGGTTTTCACCACTTAGCAAACATATCTACAGTACAAATCCAGTTTTACAAGATTGAGGGTTCTCTGCCAAAGGAGAATCGCATAGGTGCACATGTTATCCAATGTATGTGAATATCTTTAATAAGATAATACCAACATCGTGATATAGATGGTGCTGATTCGCACATTATCGTCTCCTTCCTTATTTTACATTAAGAACTACTATCCTTATTGTACATTACCTCTTAGAAAACTTTGCCTTATGCATCAGAGGCATATCCGGGATCGCTCGACATCCTTATTGCCGAGCCACCGTAACCAACTGAGCTCAATCACACTCAGTTTTATAATAAATACTTCGTCCTCAGGTATACGAAGTCGAGCAATGGCACCTCAAAGGCTCGTGGTCCGCATCGCGATCGTGCTCCGGGTAGTTTTCACTTCCGTTCCGTATAAATCGAATATCTAATAATTCCATTAAGATATTCTCAAAAAGCGGTGATACCTGTTCTACATACTACGAGATCAACCTGACCTGATAAACCCGACCATTATTCCACGTCCACTAGAAACTACGTTGCTCTCTCAGTTTGAAACTTAGCAACACTAATTCTAAAGGTATTTTGCTCAATATATAATATTTGTGGCTGAGGAGGGACTTCCCCTTCTGCAAAGTCATCCAATATCTTCTCTTTAGGGTCGGTTACGCAGCCCCTCCTCCCGTTCTCAATAATCTGTCATGTAGCAGCGAAGGCCATCCTGCTCATACAGTCCTTACCTTTCCCCATAGCCGCTACCTCGCAAAGCATAGCGTAGACGTCACAGACGCGAAATTCTTTGTCGTCATTAAACAATGCATCTTCAGCTTCCGGCGTTTTTAGCCTAGCCACTATTCTACAGCTTCGAAATCGAACCGCCATCACTGGGTCATGACCTCCAACCTCACGAGGAGAGGAACAAGACGTTACTGCGGGGACTATTGAGATCGGCACGCAGAAAGAAAACACCCTTGGGTAAATGGCACTGATACCAGTTACAGACCATTGTGGCGAAAGCCAAATTGGCGTTAGGGAAAGATATACGCCAGTGATCATACAACAAGCATGTTCGTGACTCTATAAGTCAGTGTTTGTAAAAAATATATCATAATAAATATTCGATATCGTAAAATATAACACAATGAACGCAACCTACATGTAACATTGACTTGCGTTGGTAAAGCCATCGAGATGGAAATCATCGGGAGGGCTTCGTCAACTACAGCATTACAATCCATACATATGCATTTATATGCGATATATGTGGTATATTGAGCTTGTGAAGAAATTCAAGGGTTGTCACAAACAGCTGCACATCGCTGATCTGTTAGAAATTTGTCAGATAATGGTATCGACAGACTGCCAGATTAGAAAGGGGCCATGGCAAATTGCAAAAATACTCACCAAATCCTATCTCTGACTAATTATACGTAGAGCTTGAAAAGTGGATTAGTTATATATGAGAAATGAATCAAATATACTTCCGAGAAGAGTTTTTCACTAAGACAAAATGAACCTCGATTGCTCATATAATTCCCCTGAGGCTAGGCTTCAATACTACCTGTGCGAATGAAGTTCTCTAAAGTCATTTTAAAGGAACCTCCACAAAGATAATTAAAAATTATAAGAGAAATAAAAGTTGTGCTGAAAACTATATAGCTAAATCGATTATATCAGACGCCGCTATGTCGTTGTTTTTCTAAGTCGCACCGTATATTGCCTATATATATATATTTTTTTTCTTTTTTAGAGCTGAGCCCGGCTGAGCTTTGATGGCAGGCCAGGGTACCGCTGTGTAGCAACATTGCTTCAAGGGCCTATCATTTCAGCCATGCTGGACTTCTCTGAGCGCTCTCCAACAGATCAATGTGACGGCAGAGCATCGTTATATATACTGACTGTCTATTAGCCAATTTCACCGCAGTGTATTCACGACTCCAAAAAGTGACATAGACGTTAGTAATCCGAATTAGCACGACGCAAACTTTGGAAAAAAGATATTACTCCACCAACAGGCATTAATGACACAATATGATGATTTATTAGAGCTACTTAAATTGTTTATCGTTCAATGGTTTAAATAAATTTTTACCTGGTACGCGCCACTCATTAAATTGTTACTCTGCGTATGACAATTAAGCGTGGTCATCTTTTCTGCAATGAGCTGTATTTATAATGTAACGAGGTTGGGGATTCCAGGTGGCAGGCAGTGGTTTTTGAAATACAACGTATGTAGCGGTTTTACACTCCGCGTCACCACCAATGGATTCCTCTCGGTGTCCAGTGTACGGGGCCTCCCTGACAGTGGGCTAGCTCAATTAGTCCTCCATCAGGCCGGCGTAGTCACATGAAAATATGCTCAGGGCATTATCATAAGCCTGATCTGTTGGTGGAGAGTGCGGAGATTAATAAATGAATGAATATTAATAATAAATAAATATTTCAGTCACTATACAATATCATACTGAATAGCATTCATACAGCTGCTGAAGTTTGAAGCTTCGTCTTCTCAGAATATGAACATCGTAATAATCTGCGTGCACATATATCAAAAACCCAAAAAAATAATAACATAACTTAGACCACACAATGCACAAGTACTTCGTGCTTATAGCCAGAAAGAAAAACAAGAAAACACTTATTTAAAGAATAATAAATAAATATCGTTTTCTCTTAAGCAGCCTTAGACCGCACGTAGGCTACATCAGGCCACATGAATATGACGGTGTAAGGTGCTGCCCCATTCAAAAGACACAGTACCATAGCTAAGGCGAGCCAGTAATATGGACAAGCTAGCATATGGGACGGTTGGAAGTAGACCCACAAGCCGCCGCATCAGCAGCAGCAGCAACGGTCACAACAACAGGAGAAGGCATCGAGAAGTAGTTCCCCAACAGAACTTACCCGAAGTCGCCCAAGCTGCCGCCGCGTCCGTCTCTTTTGCTGCGTTGACTCGATGCCTCTTCGCCCATTAGACGCTACATCCGAATGAGAGGCTCTCTCATCCCGCCACTGGCCTACTCACACAAACCGTAGCAGCAGGACGGAGTTGCAGGCAAAATAGCGGCTCGGCCTGCCCGCCGGCAGGCCGGCTAAGGCATCACCGGGCATAACGACGTTGGCCATGCCAGACCACCCACCGAGGAAAGGATGAAACAGCCAGGAAGATGCTAATAGTAGCTAGTAGGCCTGGCAGTTACCACGCGTTTATCAGAGTTACAATTGTTGCTTTGGTATAACACCACCGCCGCCAGGCACCACCAGTCGTCGCGCGCGCAATGGAGCGGGAAGAGAACAGCTTCTGCTCATATTTCGGCTTAACGGCTAGTACCGATATGTCTCATTTCTGGTGTGGCCTAGCCATGAACTGACTATGTATTATACATACTGTATATATATATATATATATATATATATATATATATATATATATATACAACTAGGTAGTGGACAGATGCTGCTCGTGATTGAGAGGGTGGATCAGCAGCTGTTATGAAGTTAGCCAGTGATCGGAGACGATCGGTTGTCGTTTATACAATCGAAATACAGGGTGTCTGGAAACTTACTCAATCCTATGGATGACTAACGACAAGCTTTGAATGCCTTGAAGGTAACATTCCGTGAAGGATTGTTCTTTCCTTGTTCTGCAGATACATATTTAGGTCGCAGCGTGTACTCTAGTACAAAAAAAGTCAAATAGGGAAACAGTTGACAGTCAGCTTAGAAAAAAAAAAAAAAAAAAGTACAAAAAAAGTAAGGGAAAAATCCGGATAATAATATTTAAAAGGACTGAACGTTTTGCGTTTATTACCCACCATTAAATTTTGGGTAGCTCCCATAGAGATCTGTAAGTTTCCGAACACACTACAATGATGTTATTATATCTGTAACAGCTTAAAACGTTCAGCGTCAATACTCCCTCAATAGGTAATATTAATCATTACATTGGGTTTAGCTAATAATGATAATATTTGAATTTTAATAATACAACATTTTTGTTCAAGAATCATTGCTATTTATTGATATATATTGTACAAGTTTTACAATTACAGTTTTTTTGCTGAATAGTATCACGATAATTAATTAATAGTAGCTGAAAATGGATATCCATAGTAGATTATCCGTTCTACTTTCTTAAAGTTCAATTTGATATTCAGAAATTTAGCCAAAATTCGACATCCTCTAAGGTATTACAACTTTTTATGGTAGTTATTGCAACTGCTTCTCAAATCGCGATCTGGGTCTTAACGCGCGATCTTCCTGACGGGGCTATGTTTCAAAGTGGTCTAATACTTCAAGTATCTTCGGCCACTATTCACTCATAGAGAGTTGCGTTCGTAGAAAGTTGTTCTGCTCGCGTTTAGGGGAGCGATCAGATCTATTCGAACACGTTTGAAATCAATGAACAATACAAAAGATAATGTAAATGAAATATTCTGTACTAACACCGTGCTTACGCTAGCATACATTGACGTGATTACCGAGTCACATCTCTGTCGACCTTCAGCTAGTGTTCGTTGCTCAATAGGATGAATTCCGAATAAAAAAACTTAACCATTATTGCATTAACTACAATTATTTCCAAATTATTTAAATGTACCAATGAGAGTTTCTACTAAAGCTAGAAAAAACTGGTAAGAATTCGAAGTTTGGGGGGAAATGGAACTTTTTTGAAAATATCGAACTGAATAAAGATGTATTTGTTTTTAACTTTTTTTTTTGAGAAATAGATATTCCACCTCTGGAATAACTAACTCAATTTCAACGGGAATGGGTTTATCGTCGCCTTTACTGAAAGACTACTGACCCACTGTGCTCCTGGAGTTAGACGCATTAGCACAGGGGTAAGAACTTGGTCTAAAATGGTCCTGTGCTTGACACTAATATTACATCAACTGCAGTGGCATCCAGTCAGGTCATGCCGTTAGTTGAGCAGAGCAAAAGAAGTAGAGAAATAAGCAGGGCTTCAATAATCCTTCAGATTCCGCTCTTTTGGCTGTAATTTTTTTGCTGCAAATTACTGGAGTAGGCCGTAAGATTATTAGACCTTAGACCTTAAGATGATTTTTCAGCATGATATTATACATATGTTGCTGCCTTTCAATTGCAACTTTGTAAACAAATAAAATAAATATACATATAACCATCTACCTTGTCGCAGATCTGTTGCATGTCATGTTCTGTGCTCGAATTTCTGATGTTATAGGTTAGCTAAACATGTTTTAGTTAAAAATTCAACGCTCGGTATTAGAAATCCAAATTTAGTGTTAATATCCAGAGTAACTCACGATCTACAGCTGGACAAGTGTATAAGTTACTTCACATGCAATAGAACAATTTGCCTCACTTGACGAGCTATTTGGGCAATCGGGCCAACACCATGGGGAAAGATACGAAGTTTCTGTTGTTACTGTAGTTGAAGTTGGTTCGTTCGAGGAGTCAGCGGTGAAATAATTGGTTGGTGTGTTCGTCGTCAACACCAGATGGTTTGCCCATGATGACGGTGAGCCCCACCTCAGTCTCTGACTCAGTCAACTGTGTAGAGCTCTTGCAGGCGGGGCGAGCGAGCGTTTCGACCACGACGGTAACCATAGAGTAACGAATTGATGGGCAGGATGACTTTTGAAAGCCCCCCCAGGACTTCAATGGCTATAGCTTAAACGTACAACGGAGTGGAAAATGGGTCGCGAACACTCCTAACCGCGTTAACATCGGAGGAAACTAAAGCTCCCCAATGACCCAGCGAACCAATGTCATGTCAATGGCGGCCAGCAGCAAGGCGGTATCGGCCCCTGGCAAAATGAGAACCATGCGAACAGAATGCCTACCATGTCTGGTATTCACCGTCACATTCAAGCTGTGCTGCGAATTGCGGCGGCGGCGGCGGCAATAGCAATCGACATATGGCTGTGGAACACAGCCTCCGGTAGGCGGTGTAAGGTCAGAGGCAAGGGGACAAGTTGTTCTCTGTAAGCGTTGGAGCGTGAACGACAAATGAAGGCTGAGGCATTGATCATTTAAAGTGCGGCTAATGTTCTTTTTTTAGATGAGACGACAACCACATTTCGCACATTGCCACACAACGAGCATGGCTTGAAGCGGAACGCACCCCGTGACGTGTTAGGCTAACCGAGACATACATATCTGGGGCATGCCGCCCGCGTATTTCAGTCGCGAATGGAAGCTTACTTCGAAGAGAATTAAGCCATGCTTAGTGACGTCTCTCAGCGGGAGAACTGAAATCGAGCGAGGATTTGATTCAATGCTCGTACTCTCTGAAACTAAAAAAAGATACGCACCAAGGTTGTGTAGAATCTTTGCTATTTCAATTTTGCTTACTCTTCTTCCTTGCACCTTCTTCTCTACCTTTTTCAAGGGTAACCCTCGAAGTCAATAGTAAATGTTCGGACAGTCATTTATTAGGTTGATTGGGAAGTTATTTCTACTTGGAAGATGGACTCGTTGCCGACTCGTTCTGCCGTGCGCGCGCGCGGTCTAAGTGGGGGGAGGAGGTTTTCATCTAATTCAGACCCGCTGAACACGATGGTGACGAGCGCTCTGATTGCTACTTGTGGTAGTGAATCAACTGTGAACATAGAGAGTGACAAATCGAAAATTCGCCATGTTTTGTTTTTTGACTTCAAAAAGGGCGAAACAGCTGCGCAGGCGAACAGAAACGCTACCGTGCCGCTCGGACAGGGCTCTGTGACTGAAAGAACCTGTACTAATTGGTTTAAAAAATTTCGTTCCGGTGACTTCAGCCTGATAGATGCACCGAGGTCCGGGAGGCTTACAGTAATCGACGACGATGTATAAAATGAAAATCTGGAAAAATCAAACGGTAACTACTCGAGAACTACCCGCAGAACTTGGAACTAGCTACTCAAGTATCGTAAGCGCATTGAAACGGCTTGGGTTTAAGAAAAGTTGACCTCGAAGCCTGGAGCAACCCAGAACGTTTCACGAAACCAGAGAACACCCGTTTAGGTCACTATGATGTAACCAGATATTTACGAGCTTACTTCAAATCCGACACACCTAGCAAAACGGTGTAATGAAACCTATTAAAAAGCAAAACTCATCATTAAATAACTACCAAGTAAAAACTTCGAAATCCGGAGGGTTCTATAGTCGGCAGCTCAATAGCGGTCCTTGAGGTAATACCTAAGGGTAATACAGAGGTCTGTCACATAGGGGAACAGTTGTGAGTCAGCTCAACATTGCTCGGATAGCACTTCTGAGCTGTGATAACAAACACTGTGGAAAAGACGACACACCCTCTAAACTCATGTCTTGGCTAGAGAAAGCCATTTTGAATGTATCAAGGTGAATATTAACATGCGATTTGAAACCAAGTTACTTGTATATTTATACACACCTATTGCATGATGCTGCAGATGTAAGTTGCGGTCAAATTGAGCGCGCAGCACTGGACATTAAAGCACAGAGTTTTCGAAAAACGTATGCAACGGGGCTATATCTGAGGGTGAAAAATCTGGTGTTGGTGCGGATTGCTTGCTTGAACAAGCATTAGCACTAATTATGAACGACCTGTTCGAGACCCATATTGTCATCTGCGAGTTCTTTTGGACTTTATATAGCCTTGATATTGCTAGCGGCTTCATGTCTTACATTGACGACATCAGCATATTGTTCCCGGCCGTTATTTATCCTTACTACACCGGTGATGAATGACATTAACGACAGTGTTACGGTAGTCCACCGGTAGTTCAGGAGCAGCTGCTAAAGATCAAACACTTGCATATCCAGATCATCCCGATGATGGAGTGCTGCTTGCGCCCTCGCTGAAGTCTGAGATCAAAGTGTCAGGATTTTGGGGTAAGCCCTCGATAGGCAAAGGACTCGTTACATAAGCCGAGTTTTCCAGCGTGTGGCCATGCCGATGTTCTCCTTTTCAAACGTCACACTCTCCTGCTCGATATCTCTAGATTTGGGCTAGTACGCAGTGACAATGCACACACAGAGTCTTTCACATATGTGATACGCGGACATTCGGATACTGCGGGCCAGAAACAATACACTGAGGCAGATGCATAATTCAGGACTACCGCCACCTGACATACTCAAGGTAAAGGCAAACTATGAAACTCGTTTTACGGTACGCGACACCGCTGAAACATGCGTTCCTCAGGTATCGCAACGTAATAAGCCCCTATTGCCTCGGATGAATCATATGTTGCCTGGTCCAGTCACCTCTGAAAGAAGTTCGGAAGCGTTTCCCGCTTGTTTAGATGAGTGCGTCTCTATGATTCGCTATTGCCGAGGGCTGCAACGTAAATGCAGCTTTTTGGCAGCAACCAAGGACCGATTCAAGACCAGAATTAAGCTTCTGTAGGCTACTGTGATACGTTGGAATGAACAATCTGCTCGGAGAGGAATTGCTCTACGGTTTCATTATTCTTGATACATGGTAGAGTACCCTTTCTTGATGTTTGTTCATTCTTGAATCCAGTTGTGTTTGGACTTAGGCCACGAATCTTCTAATACATAATTCTTACGATACGTATCGCTGATGGCAACCGGACCTCTATTTGTACCCACACCGTAGTACGCTTTGGGTCGTGATGTGGGTCGCTGTCGAAATGTGCCCACTCCATAAAACGCGCTCGAAACCCGAAGATGTATTCCAAGATTTTTCTATCATACAATAATGCTAATGTATCCTTCGATCGGGGGTCGTAATTAAATTGCCAAATAAAAATACCCCATGTCGCTTCGATAATTAACTGTCGCGTGCGCGTGTATCCGGTCCCAGAAGGACAAAGTCAGACACGACTAATGCATTTGAACAAATCGCTGCAATGAACATTTTTTTTGTATGATACGCAGACAGACGGCGGCAATTCTATTCTCTCGATAGCTGTCATATGACTCAGCACACGCCATACTATTCAATTTACCCACCCACCCCCTTTAAGGGACAAAGAGAATGCCAAGCAGTGGTGGAGGCACGCCGGCGGCCGCCGCCGCCACCGTCGCCCAACTCCCACAGAAGAATAGTAATGAATAATTGACGGCGG
This sequence comes from Stratiolaelaps scimitus, assembly GCA_019614645.1. Classification (NCBI taxonomy): domain Eukaryota; kingdom Metazoa; phylum Arthropoda; class Arachnida; order Mesostigmata; family Laelapidae; genus Stratiolaelaps; species Stratiolaelaps scimitus. The sequence goes on from JABWDB010000017.1 coordinate 238,031, forward strand.
TGAGTGTCGTTGCCTCTCCTCGGTCTCATTGTTTAATTAAATTTTCAGTGTTTTTTGCCGTTTAATTTCTATTTTTATCAATGACTGCTGAAAGGTGTTCGGAATTACCCTCCCGCTACTGCAAGTGTACGGAGGCGTGCGGGGGGGGCGGGGGGGGGTTACCAAAGGCCGCTTGAACCCGCGAGAACGTCCCATTGAAGCACTGAAGCTTCTGTTCCTCTGCTCACTGTATATAACAAACGTGAAGTGAAACGCTGAAATGCTAAAGAGCGCGTAATCCAATGGGGCTCACAGCTTGCAATGGGCGACGGGGAAGGCCGAGGAGGGCGGCTCGTTAGTCGGCTGGACGACTGCCTCGCTCGCCTTCCTTGCCCCTCCGTGCAACGTAGAAAATGAGTACTTAAACGGCGTTCAGCGCTGGGGTGCGCGGTTGTAGTTTGGCGTTCAGCGTACGTGGACCTGATTACTTTTTCGTTATCCGCTGTTTTTTTCCCTGTTTTAGCCGACGCTCGGTCACTCTCTGCTCGGAGTCGTACAGCTTAGTGTCGACCGCGCATACGAGGCGGCTACTGACGAAACGGCCCCTCAGGTTATTTGCTGGTGGTCACGTTCGTTCGGCTGGATGCTTGCCACAAAATGCATCCATCCTAGCATGGCTTTCGTATGGTAATCCAAACGTCTAATATACTGAAGTTTCCAGGCTGACTCACAGCCAACACTGAACGTCCACGGTACACGGCTACATTGGGCACATACAAATCGAAACTATAGCCAATCGAAACGTCTGAGCAGTTCGAGTCGACTCCCTGAAGGGGATGCGTCTATGCGAGGCGAAAGATTTAAACTGCCTTACTAGATTCTCATGCTAGGCCTTTAGTCCTTATTGGCTGTCATTCATATGCATTAGCATAGCTGCTCAAGCCATGGACTTAACGCCCTAACCCAAGACATGAATGACAGACAATATTCTATTCGGAATATACTTTTTTTTATTTTATACTATTCATTTTGCAGCCACTCGAGTATTCCCCTACTACCACTCCTTGCTAAACACATTAGATGAATGGATTACGGGTACGCGATCAGAGAGCGTCGTGTGTCCGCCGACGCCCCAAGCTACAAGCTAAATACCGCTGAGCATCCGCTTGTTAGAAGAGTAGAATGTTTGCTCTTGTCTCCCTCTTTTGCTCTCCTCTCTCTCTCTCGCTCGCTCGCTCTGCCCTGTCCGTTAGTTTTCCATCTCATCATAGAACGCGTGAGCGCCATAAGGGCGAATGTAGTCTGTTTCATTTGTCGAAAAGAACATGACGAAGAGGACACCCGCCCCCGCGACCAGTCGAAGAACGCACAAATGACTCGCACCCCACCCATAAAAATGCCTTCGCTCCGCGCTGTCTTTCCGAGATCTCGTTAAGTATTTATCTGCACCAGTTTGCCAATGTTGCACTGTTTGCACCCATGTAGGAGCCTGTCTTTGTTGCTTATGTACACATTTCATTCAGGGTATGTTTGTCGTCGTTCATTGGTCGGATACACGTTTAGCGTGTTTTTCGAAGGATACGCTATGGGCTTCACGTGCTGCAATTTCATTCATTTTTTTTTATAGCCGAATGGGAAACAATGGAAAAAGTCCAGTATACATGGGTGAGATTGCTTCGCCGGTTTTATATGCAGTAACGAGATGAATATGTTTACAGAACCGTTGTATTATATAACCGCTGAGTTTAGGTTCATTGTGCATTCGATATTGTATAGACTGATTAATCCGAATATGTATTAACAATATTGTAAAAGTGGTAAGTAATCAAAAATCGAGTATTTATTCCTAGAACTACTGTTTCTGTGGCCTTATTCAAATTGATTCGCTTACATACTTCACAGCAGTATGTAAATTTGGGTATAACTAAGCTCTTATAAAGCTGCATATAAAATTCCGGCTTTTTCACTATAAGACAATGAAATAATGTGTTACAAACTTGGTTAGACAGTGGAAGACCAATTATATAAATCATGTCCATATATTGCTAATCGTGACTAAACATGACTCAGGTAGTATTTTACGGAAATCTTCATAAATAGGGCAATCGATCTCATGTCGTCTGTGTTCCAGTTTCGTCTCAAACGTTTCGTAAAGAAATTTAATTTTACTTTTTTTTATTTATTTTACTATTTAATTTTTAATATTACTCTACAAATTCTTGTTTATGATTGGTAGCTATGTGTAAGCATTTAGTCACGGTTGGGCGGTGTGTTACACAAACAGCCAAATTGAGCTTCTTTCTATGGTAGGTTCTATTAAACTACTTACTTTTTATTTATCATAGGTCTAGCGCAAGCATTAACATTAATTAATATAGGATGCCACAAATTTCGCCACACACCACAAACGTGTAATCGACTATGGAGACATCCCACGGGCTGAAAGGCTTCCAGACAGGATGTTCACAGCAACATATGCCTACGTGTCATTGCAGTACATGATAATGCAGAGGGTATTCAAAAAAGTTGCTTGCTTTATGTGATTGGTTCTGGCCTTCTATATGTGTAATCCCGTATATTCCAACAAGACACATGGGACTCTTAGGAAACGACGCTATCCATCTATATCGATCATTCCACGATGATCATGCAATTACTAAATAATTAACATGATTAATAATTTCCCTAATAGGCCGACAACATTGAACACTAAAAGTTAATGCGATAGTATTTCTATTTTGTAGATCAATGATTATTCTCGCTACGCAGTGGTTACCTGTTTGCTTTTCCAAAAGGCTCAAGCTGTCGACACTATTTGGCATCGTGATTTTTTATAAGACCATGCAAGACTGGTACACTTACCAAGCACTCAGGATGACAGCAGGGGTCGCAGGCCGTTGAAAGTGTTTCTGCTAGGTTCCACGATCGCACAAGATAAGTCTCGTGAGAAAGTGAGCTTATGGCTATGTGATTAATGGTGAGTCTCTCATAAAGGCACAATTATTTTGCCTTGAGTTCTTTTTTTTTGTGTCGACAAGCCACGCAGAACTTCAGAGTTTTCACAACGCCACGGTAGAAGAGCTAACGTGGCGCATCAACAGTCTTGTATTTTTAGTGGGACCTTGAGAGCATGTTTAATTGAGAGTCGCTTTATTTGGACTGAAAAGAATCACTTTTTCTTATACAGCCATTTCGTGGTGTCCTAACCGGCTTTAAGTTAGCTTTTTGCTATTACGGTACAGATAATATTCATTTGCCACGTATATATATATATATATTGCGCATTACCTAGAACCATAGCTACGTACAACTTAACACTCTTAATAGATACTTATATTATTATAACTTAACCCTCTTAATAGATACTTATATTATTATAACTTAACCCTCTTAATAGATATTAGTAATTACTATAATAGAGCATCGAAGAATAACAGTGACTCATTGCTTGGACACCCCTTCCATTCGCCGCAGAAATTGGCAGTAGCCCCTGAGCCACTTCTTCAATGCCCGTGAGATGTTGGTAGCATAGATTCGGGAAGGAAGGTGGAAACGTTACGAGCAATTCATATTCAACGCCGAAGTACTGAAACATGTCGCTAATATCCCATAGAGCCTGGTGTCAGGACAACACTGTATGAGACGAAGCAGCCATATGGCGCATCTTATATTCGCTTCAAACGCATATCGGGCAGTATAATATAATACAATACGAAAACGAGGCAATGAATCCTAAAACGCCCCCTATCATTTTGGTTCCTTTACTTCAGGCAGCACAGGGGAAATAGGTAATATTGGCCGTATGATGCAGCAGTATCTTGTGACAGGGTGTAACGATTGAGGCTGTAATCGCCAGCAGACAGAACGGCTCACTCCACGAACGACGCCGGCAGTGGATTAGTGTGTCGCGCACCACTCGGGCGGAACACGCCTACATAGCGTGTCAAACAGGGACGCTTATCGTATACTATCTGCTGTATGTGGTTGTTCTGAATAGCTGATCAAGCGATGTTTGGAGAGATACAATGTTAGGGTACAATGAAGTGTTGTTTCACGGTGTCCACTGTGTCGCCTTCATTGAACCTGCATGCTTCGCATATACCGCAATCTTCAATAGGGATTTGAGTTTCGATCAGAAGGACATATCAGTCAAAGGTGAATGTAAAATGAAGTGGATATTAAACGACTCAATAAATGCTGACCGTTCAAGACAGAATATTCCTTTGAGTGCTGGGGAAAGGGAAATATGTCTCTGTCTTTTGTCCAATGGCTTTTTCAGGTATGCTATTCTTTAGATGAATAAAATACGCGCACTTAACACGACAGATATTCCGCCATATTCCATGAGAAAATTATTAGTGATCCGTAGCGAAACTCAGTAATAATTGGATCCACCTCCTCAATACCCTCTGAGCCATTAGAGTCAAGCTTAGTGTGTACCCCTACCCAGGTATTGACTTCTGCTCTCTACCCCTCAGGTGTCCTTTCAACTCGTGCAGCAGGGTCACTTTGCCACCTGTATTTCTGTGTTGGCACCTTATGTAAGATCTCTTCGAATACCTCTCACCTGGCTCTCAGTCCCCTTGGAGAAACCCACCGTCATGCAAGAATCGTGTAACTGTAGCAGAAGTGAAATACACTACAGAAGTTCTTCTGCCAAAGCCGGGGGCGTCCAATGATTTGTTTAGCTGGCTAAGGCCCTGAGGCGAGCGAAGTGTATGAATCTGCCAAGTTTACCAATCCGACAGACAGCTGTGTGAATAGCCTAAGGGGTTTCTCGGTCTCATGTGGAAGAAAACGACAAGGAGACAAAACGTCAAAGAGAAACATACAGAAATTGTCTATCATTTGTGCAATAGCCACGTTGTATGTGTGGATGCATTCTTTTAACGCATTCGTCTAACTACCGATTGCCCTCGGGGCTGCTACTTGCCCATATACTGCAACTGACTGCCAAATACATTCATTGTTTGGGTGGCTGGGTTTTCTCGACAACTGTCGGTTTCCACAGCGGTGTAAGCGAGCCTTCTAAGCCGGACAGCGGGGATGCGCGAAGCATACAACGTAGTCGGACTGTTGCAGCTTCAGCCGTTGCAGGTAACCTCTACATTGACCGAAACTCCGGGTACGGGAGCCTGCTGCCCACGTAGAGAGCTCAGGGGCTTGTCGGAATTCGCGGGGGGGGGGGGGGGGCGCTGAGAGACGTCGCCAGCCTTTAACGTTAGCGACACCACCAGAGGGAAATGAATTTCGGCGGAGCCGTCTTGATGACGGACCGCCATCAGTCCACGAACCTTGATGCGGCCGGCTCATGTCAATATAGCCAACAGAGCGGCAAGGAATGCACGCAAAGCATAATCAAGCCGCCGAGCTCCTCGCGCCTCGATGGCTGGCATCGCCCTGCACCTACGACAGCGTCTGGCTGCCTGCTTGAAATGGTATACTCATGGCTACCCGTCATGGACATGACGTGGTTTGTCAATCTGCGAACGTTCGCAATGGACGATTAATATGAATGACACCGCACAGTCAACGTACGATATGCGAGGATATGCAGAACATTGGGCAACTGGAAGGTGGGAGTTATTATTGTTATTAGTTCGTGTCATTATTTCCATCGAGCTGTGTTAGGGATATGTAGGCCGAGGCGAAAAGAGGAGACTAGTGCGTAAGGTTCGTAGAAGCTGAACGCCGAAGTCGGATGGTACGTCGGCATATACGATCATTCTAGACTCAATCCACAGCTATGATCATTGCTGCCTTTTTTTTTGAGCTGACCCTCAGCTAGTCCCTTTACTTGCTACTGCCTAACATCGTCGACTTTCAGCTTTTCCCACATGTGACAGGCCTCGGGTATGCAGCTTTAGGTATCTCTTCGAGGACGTGTCGGGGCCACCTTTGGCACTTATTACTGCTGCTATTAATACCACTACTATTATTAACCTGCATGCTAAACTACCTTCGGAGAATGACGGCATCGACGTAATGGGATAGACGGAAACTGATGTATTACGACTCAATAGGCAATTGGGGCTAATTGAAAACAAACAGTGAGCTCGACCGCATAAACGCGATTGTCCGCACAACTAGCTTTGATGAGTGTCGTTGTCGAGTGTCGTCGTTTGCAAACGCATTTTCAACTGTTCCACCAGGACCAAGGTAGCGCGCTGCGTACTCCTTTCCTATCAGCTGGCCCAGCTCTTTGGTAGTATAAATACACGTATAGTCATTCATATAATATTATCATAGTCATAATTAATAACTAGTCATCATTTGCCCCCGAAACTTAGCTTACGACAAATCAGCATACCGTACTTTATTTAGTCTAACCTCTCAAAAATTCGATAACGATGTTATTTTTTGGTTGACAATTAGCGACACTTCATAACTGGTCGACCGGATCGTTTTTATATCGCTTCACAATGACTTCTGCCAGAAGCCGAACCAGCGAGGCGGGTACCGTCAAAACCAAGGCTGACTTCGTCCGCCAGCCAGAGTGGTTGCATGTCAAAGAGCCATTCGTGTCCCTATCTTTGAGAGCAGTAGCTGTACACCTGCCGTCGGAGGGGGAGGAGGGAGGCCAGGCCGTCTGAGCATGCGTCGCCTTCAAAGGTAGATAATCTAATTGTTATTTTAATAAAGGAGACGTTTGAACGTTCTCATTACATAATTGAATGAATCTTCTTGCGTTCAACGGGAAACGACATGGTAAAAGTCATTGTTAAGGACGTCTCCATCATCACTTGACTCTAGTCTTGGTTGAGCTAGCACGACCTTGTGTATCTACCCGATCACTTTTGGGAGGAATTCTAAGCGCTGCGTTCGTCTGAAGGTCGCTCGTCGGCTGTCGGCCGAGAGATTATAAATGAAATTTGACATTATTTATCCACTTTGTGTTTCCTCGATTGACTTCTCAATGCCACGCATACGTGTGCCCATCGGCGAAACTCGAAAAAAAGCGGCTCAGACGATGCGCACAAGTGGCCCTCTGAAGTCGGGTGATGTACTAGCAAATATATTACTTAGGATTCAGCCAAATTGATGATATTCAGAGGGACGTGTTGGGAGCTATTTCAAAATTCTCTCCGATTTCAACAATCTATGCAGCTTAATAGAGCGATCAATTATAGTGAAGAGGTCATGTTTCTCCGTTCGAGCTCCCGCTATTGGGGCTGTTACACAATACCCGCTGTGTGGAACCGCAGTATCCATCAGCGCAGGCAGGTCAAACCCCGCTCAGTTGTAGCGGTATATATATGCATATTCATATGCATATATATATATATATATATATATATATATATATATATATATATATATATATTCACGTACAGTAAAACGACTTGTATCCAGCATAATAATGGACGGATTTTTCAGAACACTTTAGGGCCATTCTATTTAGCGTCGTACATAGACCCGTCATCTGTTTTTTGCCCAAGGCGCGTGATAAAGAATATGTATTTTCTCTCCCAACTTTTTGCTCTATTAAATCGACATTGTGCTCATCACGGGCTGCAATTCATTACGCGATCATCGTTGCTGAATACTTTTCGTTGCGAACTCTGCCGAGGCGTAGACCACGAGAATATCCCAAAACGTATCTGTGCCTACGGCTGCACGGGAAAAACCGTTCGTTTACGATCAGAGCTTCCTGTGGCCTTCCGGCTTATGTTCCGGTGAGCGATCGGTGTGTGCGGGTCGTACGCTTAGCTAAGTAACTTTAACCAGCAGTGACATTCAGAAGTTTAGAATCAACGGGAGAAGTCGACGAGTGCGAACGCTGATGATGCGGTCCTAGCTTGGGTGCCACTTTTCATAGCAGTTTGTATCCACGTAATTGATCGATAGCGAATTACAACTCGATATCCTCTCTGGGCACTAACGCAGTGTGACGTCGGTTTTTTTGTTCGTGTAACCGATGCATCGTATGCTCACATAATGAGATCCGATTCGAGTATAACGCTAAACTAAGATCATGTCATAAATTCAATTTCTCGATTTAACCTTGTGATGTCTCAGTTCGGACGTGCTGACGAACTAGCTTAGGTGCGGTGTCGCTAAATTGTTGAGCAGTTCGCAGAAGGAGATTTTTTCAGATTCAGGAAGCTAATCAATTTCAAGCGAAAATAGTATCTGTCGACTCCCGCGGCAGTAAAAATGCGACTGTGTCGTGAGCGGGGTGCAGATATCCAATCCGTATAAGATGAAGCGAGTTATTTCAAGCAGAACTTGAGTTTTAAACTTAAATCCGACAGCTCAGTGATTCGTTCATAAAGTAGAGAGCGCCCTGTGCATAATCCCGTACATCACGTCCAGCGAGCTTCGCTCTCATCGAGCTGACGTACGATTCGGACACTTTGCGAGAGGCAGCGAAGGCCAGCAGCGACAATGGAGCATAAAGTCTAGCAGGCATTTATGATTATCATATATAATCTTCGTAGCTCATTGGAACGTGTAACCACTATTTACATGTGAGGAGACAACGAACAGACCATGGCGTGTGGGGTTATTTTCAAACAAGAGTATCTCACGCCGTCTTCAGTTGAATCGATGAAGACCAGCAACATTTGACGCAAATAGTCGGCAGGTATTTTCTCAGCGGTTGAACTATTTGCTCCACGACATGAAGTAGGTTCAAGAGAACTTTCTAGCAGGCCGGTGAAATACCGAACGTTTTGAAGAGATTCCGTTTTAAAGGTCGCATCCCATCTGAGTCTAGGTTGTCAGCAAACGTTCAGGGCAGGTGTACGCTTGACGTCACGCTGTTGCTTTTTCGTGATCTTTATCTGCGTTACGTCCAACCAGTGTTAGTGATACACGTCATGATTTTATTGGATGGATTATGGCCACTGTGAAGATTGACGGCGTTCTTGTGTAAGGCGGAGTCGTCTATGCCGAATTCAACTATGCCAACGATTTCGTTCTCATAGTTAATTAATCATTTGAAAAACGCCTCGATGCGCCACCGAACTCAACGCTGAAATCAGGGAAATAATAATAATAAGGAGTAATAGTTGTCAAGCATATTGTATATCGATAGAGAAACCGAGAGAGACATGTTGAATAGGTGAGTGTTCCTGCTCCAGGTTCAGGACGTGCTCATCCTACGTTTCGAACACACCCTGCAATACGAATGGTAACGACTCTAGCGGCTCCTCTGAGGGTCTCGAAATCTCTGGAACAACGACGAAAACTTTTATTATTTGCTTTTTAAAAAGGCGAGCATATTGTGCTCATTGTTGCTGGCTGTTGTCGTCAGCTTCATATGGCCTTTGTTTCTCCAAAAAAAATACATATATATATATATATATACATTATATATATATATATATACGGCGGGAACGCTTCGTTCTATTCAACTTTTGGCTGGTTACAGCGATACCGTACTTCACATCAATTGTTGTAGACAGCTTAATTCCGTCCGATGAATAGCGAGATGATCAATAGACTGTACATCATTCAACGTATAGGCGTTATTCAAATTGCCTGTACCCTACGATATGCAGCACCCTTCAACGTCGAGCACTCTTTCACACCTGACGTGCTGTTCACAAGCATAGCAAACTTTTCCCATCGCGCGGCTGACGCGGTGCCCCTCTTGCGGTTCTCCAAACCGCACGGTTGAAAGACCCTTGTTCCATGAAGTGGTCTTCCATCGGGTCCCTCCGATCTGGCGGACGTCGATGATGGGGAGGACACATGGGGGGCAATACAGCATTAGATCCCATCTTCTATATTTCCAGGTGGGCGCTCCCTGGCACAGTTTCTCTCACTCTACCGAAGCAGTCCATCTAGCAACTTGCTAGCATTTTCCATTGGGAGATCATGGAGCGTTGTCCCTAAGTGTCTCATTTCCTCACAACTGCGTGGTCCGGTCGTTCGATTAGCAATAGCAGCGTACGCGTACTTTCTCTTCTTGTACCAGATTAATCAATGAGCCGCCTCATGGCCGCACGATTGCGAGGCTTTTGCTTCTCCCGATATTGCATCTGCCCCGAGTGCAAACATTCGAACTGGGTAGTTAACGTACGAGAATGATGAAGACAGACCGAACCTATCACGCTGAATCCTGTTGGATGAAGAATTGCGTTCAGTGATGCCCATGATTGTTATGGGCTTAGAACATGGGGGCTCCCTTCACTGCAAACGTCGGTAGAATTGGTAAACATGAGACGATTTAGGTATTGTAAAATTACTAATCCTCTTAAACATGAAATTATATTTCTTGATTTTGTAACTGCTTCGTTGCGTCTCCGCGTAGACGTACACCGTGATCAAAATATCGAGGTAGAGTTGGTCTCCGGCAAACGGGTGTTTATATAGATAGTTGGTGTAGATTTTTAGTCCCTTGAGTGATTTCTTATGTCTTTTAGCTGGTGAGTATTTGGCTAGTTATAATATGTCAGTGCGACTCTATGAGCGCCAACATAGATTGCGGGCACCTCGATGTTGATTGTTACCCTGCCCACAGATTTAGATAAACAAACTTTTACGCCATCTAAATGTATATTGTCATTCTTGCTCAACAGAGGTAAAGGCATTCGCACTAGGCAATTCGCCTGAAGTGAATGTCTTCACTCCTAAATGGAGTGCATAGATTCGATTGGTATATCCCCAATGTTGCTACAGTTCACGGACACTGTATGCATATATTTATATATACGATGCTAACTCCTAAATTACACATGAAATTGCTTAATACATGCATTGCCTCTAACAAAACCTATTCCATGGAAATTGAGTTAATTTCTCCTTGTAAGTTAATAGTAAGATCAAAGGTAATGCTGTCACAGGGTTTCGTTGTTCGTCTATTGCTAACTCAAGTGATCATCGGCCGATATACGCTAACGAACGACCCGTTTCCACCTCTTTCAGCCAATATACAATACTATTTCTAATGTCATTGAGCCCTCTGCAGAAAAAGAGAGAGAGGAGGCGTTTCAGACTCAATGCGGTCTTCGAGTGAGAAGTTCTCTGACGAAATGAAGCCCTGCGCTGAGCTCAGCCATTGTAATAGCCCTCGCTGGTCCACGAGGAAGGGGTGAGAGTAGCAGATAATTATATAGTTGACTATTAATGCACTGTATGGCACTGGGACGGCCGAGGAGCCTACTGGCCGTGGTTGTCTTGTCTTGCCTGAGGCCTTCATTTAGGGTCACTGACCTCCCCGTCATCAACTTGGCCAGTGGTTGCAACGAGAGGCACGGAGAGTACTGTGGTATCAACCCTTGCAACTCTTCGTCTCCCGTTACCCGACCATGCCGCCGCCCCGCCTCCGCCACCATGCCATTCTTGTCCTGTTATTTAGCCACCATCTCTCATGGCTTTAGTTGAGGTCGGGTCGAGGGTTCCACCCCGCTTGAGTACGATATTGTCATAAATGCAAGGTGACCATTTATCACTAACCCGTCCTCAGTGAGGAGACAACCATGATGACCACGAAGCGTAGCCAGAGGGAACAGCGAGTCGGCGGCTCGTCCCACGCCACCCCAGTGCTTGCTGTCCTGCCCTAAACCATCGGGACCGACCGTGGCCACTGCAGTTTCTTCTCGTGCCTCTGCAGCTGCGGCTGCTACTACTGATGACCCCGTTCATCCCCAGACAACGCGGAAGCAGCGTAAGGATCATCTCAAGCGAACAGTGCGTTACACAGTTCGCTGATGCCACATCATGCCGGCCGTTCCCTACCGTTTCCTTGTTTTTTTATTAGTCCATCAAGTCACACATGCCTCACACCGCTCTACTGTAGTCAATCGGGAGCAGCAGGCGAGAAGCGGCATACTCTGTTCTCTCGGGGGACGCGGGTTGCCGATCAACGGGGATACAGGGCGACCGCAAGAACGAGTTGTAGTGAGATGGTTGCAACGACGCTTCCACCGCCAGTAATGATTAATTCGTTCCTCTGCTGGTCCCTCTTGCGTGAGTGTGCCGGCAGATGTGAATGTGTTGCTCGACGCCGAACGAGCAGTAAGCGACACATGAAGAAACCCTTACCGAAGTGAGTTAGAGGCCGACAGCCCTGACATGGGAAGGGGACACTTTGAAGGTTTGACGAAAGACGAATCTAACAAAAAAAAATAAAGAATATCAAACCCGTCGACGCGGAACGTCTTCCAACATCATCATGCTCTTTTTTTTTAAAGGATTGACGCTTGACCGCGGACGACTGAAGAAAGATCAGAGATGTGGGCCATGCCGTGAGGTCATCTGGCTTGTTTTGTAGAACTAATGATATTTTTCTGCTATGTGAGCATGCAGAATAGTACAAACTGTGTTAGAAGATGCAGTGATGCCTGCTAATCTCATTATGTCGCAACGTATACGCTACGTCAGATTGTCAATACCTATAGCTAGTGAATGTCACTATTAGGGTTATGCCACAGGCTTTATTATATATCGCGCTTTACTTAAATGCTTAAATGATACATAGTTGATTACGTGATATTAATCCAGTGTTACAAGATGTGTGCTCACATGTTTTTTGTTATTTTGTTACTTTCTTGCCATGATCTGTGATCAAGGTCTACGCGAGCGAAGTCTACAGGCCTTTTGCATCAGTCTAAGTATTCTGGTAAAATGAGTCTTTCATTTTAACCAATGAAAGTAAATAGTTTAAGATCAACTCAATAACAGCAAAGCAGTACCGTAATCCGATTTAAGAATAAACTGTGGTTGGGTAGGGCTCGTACGCAGACTGACAAGGGCATGCGACGAAGGATCGGTGGCGTAAGAGCAGTAATTAACTAATTAATATATACAAACCCCTCTCGTTCATGTGTGTCCCTTATCATTTTCATTTGCCTGCTCGACTCACACCAGACATTATTTGGCCACGTGGGGATTGGGTTAACCACATGCTTGTTATAGGAGATAAAAAAGAGAACATTACAGGAGATTTCCATGATGCTTCGTTGATTTGTATAGTCTAGTAGCGGAGCTATATATAGTGATCCATTATAGTTTAGATGGGTGGGCTATTTATTTGCACTTTGTATGGGTATTCAATGATGATTAAATCTATCTACATAAAACCGGAATACTTGCTCATGGAAATAACGCGTTTCGGGTAACGATGAAGCCGGGCCTTCTTATCAATAGAAAGATTGAAAATATAAATAGTGTTCATTGTAATAATGATTTGGGAGTTCCTCATAAAGTCGATAGCGAAGATACATTTTGTATCTGATGATACAAATGTACATTTTGTATATGATATCGGGAGCCGAATTTCTACAGTAGGTTTCATTTTACGGCTGTCTTATAGAAAAGGAAAACAAATACTAATACACACAGCCACAACGACCTGTGCTTGTTGACGATTTCCCAACCTTCAATGAGACAATAGCCTTCAAGCCACGAGATCCAGGGCTCATCACGCCAGAAAGTAGGGATAGATTCATGCTTGCCATGGGCCGCATGGCCGCTACCCTCCTCATCCACTTTGCCATAGCGGGAGTGACCCTCTCCCATTGAGAAAGTGCCGAGGAAAGCGCGAAGTAGCGTGGGACTAGAGGAAGGTCTAACCGAGGCTGCGTTTCACGGAGAACCCCCTCGTGCTTTACATCAATGTGGTGTCGGTCGTCACAAAGTGAGCACCGTGTGGAGTATTTTTTTGCATGCACAGTCCGCGAACCACATTGCACAAGGAGTTGTACATCTGGGCCTGCCTTTCACTCGCCACCGAACAAATACGTGCATCGCAGAGCCACCGTTAGTACAGCTGATTACCGCTGCTAATATTGTGCCGTGTCGCGACGTCCGTGTGTCCGCACATGTGTGTTTAATATGGCGGTCATTATCCAAGTTTGTCACCTGTTTGGATGTTTTTTGCTTGTGCCTCTGGACGTAACCTAGCAGCGAGAAGCATCCCGGAAGAAAACACAGATGCTCGCCCTGTTATTCCTGCTCCTAAATTAACTACTCGAACAGCACCTACTATAGCAACAACAACAACAACAACTACTACTGCTGCTGCTTCCACCGTTATTGAATGTGCTGAGTTCATCAAGTGATGGTGTACCCCTCCCTGTATGTTATTCGTGTTTAGTTTTGAGTTCGCGCCGTCGCATGGCAACAACGACAGCAACTAGCTCCAACAGAGCAAAATCGTACGAGGAAGAAAACTAGCGTTTTCTGTGATCGCCACCGCGCTGGTTCCACCATCATCGCTTGCCAATATTGGGGCCAGCCCTAATATATCTCTGCCGTAGACGCAACAGTGGCAACACCTGAACGATGTGGTGTTTCGGTACAGTTTCTCCTCAGCTAATGTGTCTCCTCGAACGACCAATGCTACTGCTGACATTGGTACTTATCGTCGCCTGTTCTCGGACAGTTACGTCGTCATCATCGTCGTCGTGCGTTGACGACGGTGGCAGTGCACCCGTAACCAGCCGCGACGATAGTGCGAACGATACTATCGCCTGTGTCGCAGCCGTTAGCGACCTGATCGTCCTGACAGCGGTGGACGGTGTAGATGCCGCCGAGGGCGGCCACGTAGGCAAGACTAATAATAAAGACACCACCAACAACAATAACAACAATAATATTAATACTAATAATATCATTAATAATTCAAATACGAACAATGACAATATTAAAAAACACGGTACTAACAGTGCTGCCAATAGTAGCAGTAGTAGGCCTACACAGGTGCTATCTAAGATCAGGGGCGCGATTCGTTCGACGAGTACAACAGGTCTCACCAATCGTAACAGTAGTAGTAATAGCAGTAGCAATACTAATACTGGTACTGCTCGCCACCGAAACGTCACTGGCGGCTCTGCTGATCCGACTGACGGCAGTAAGACCAATGGGGCTGTTCTAACTGCGCCTGCAACGTCCCCGCCAACGGCAGATGTTACCGGCAGCAGCGCGGGCAATCAGCAGGATGACGGGGGCGGTGAGGTGAACGATGAGAGTCCCAGTGACGCGTCGACCGCCAGCGGCCGCTCGACGAACGGAACTGCACGCGGTGCCGGTGAGACGACGATCCGCCTCCGTGAGCCTCGCTACCGACCTCTGGTCGACACCATCGTTGGGTCGATGGTCCTGGGCGCCATCCTCATCATCGGCGTAGCCGGCAACGCGATGGTTGTGGCCGTCGTCGCTCAGACCCGCTCGATGCGAACTCCGACCAATTGCTATCTCGTCTCGCTCTCGGTCGCCGATCTCATGGTTCTGCTGTCAGCGATCCCAAACGAGCTTCTCGCCCAGTACATCCTCGAAGATGAGTGGATCTTCGGCCGGGCGGGCTGTGCGCTATTTGTGTTCTTCCAGTACCTGGGCATCAACGTCTCGTCATTGTCGATTACGGCGTTCACCGTCGAACGCTACATCGCCATCTGTCTGCCGATGAAGGCGCAGACGATGTGCACGGTGAAGCGAGCCAAGAAGATCATTCTCGCCGTGTGGCTGTTCGCGTTGTGCTACTGTTGTCCCTGGCTGTTCTTTCTCACGACGACACGACCGATCCACTATCGCGGCTACGAACACCGCTACATGGAGACGTGCACATATTCTCTGCAGCGGTCATTCTATATGCGATTCTTTTTCGCTGACATCGTCCTCTTCTACGTCATTCCGCTTATCCTGTCATGTGTCCTGTACGGGCGGATGGCGAGGGTTCTGTTCCATACGGACATCGGCGCGATGGCCTGTAAAAGCAACGGAGACGCCAAAGCCAACGCCAATAATCAGTCGCGTATCCAGGTAGGTGAGACGGCATCAGCCTGTGCATGGGTGAGTTATGGTAACGCAACTGGCTGCGACAGCACTCGATATGACAGAAGGGATCGCAGAAGGGCTGAACAGCCCCGAAAGAGAATGGGCGATAGATGCAGGCCCCGGTAGGTCCTTGAAGTAATGCTCAAAATGCTTCCGGTCATATAAGGGAACTTTAGCTGAATTGGCTAAAGCACAGGTAGCTATGAATGTGTACGTGTGTGAGTACTTGGATTGCTGGTGCCAGGTTATACCTGGCCTGGGCGACGACAGTTTGGTGGCCCTGGAGCCCAATTGATGTAAAAAAATTCGGCAGTGCCTTAATAGGGTAACTATATGGTGCAAAGATGTAGCAGCGTATATGTAGTTTGCTGGCCGTGATCCGATCATTTAATAACAGCACTTCAATGGACCTATTTACACGATTTAAACAACGCTAATCTGTTCTGGCAACAGATTAGCCCTCGGTCAGTACCGTTTTCGGAGTTTCATCTCAACTCAGAATACTAGCGTGAACCCCCTCCGAATGAGGACTGCAGCTGTTCGACAGATATATGAGTACTTGTATAAACAGAATTTGTTTAACTACTGCCCCAGGCCGAATGGCTTACTACGCATGATACAGTGAGGTCTTTTCAAGTCACAAACCCAGGTTGGGAACGCTGCTAACGTGTATATAAGTGCAGTAGCTGCAGTATAACAATAGGCGCCGTACACTGCCAGTTGAAGCGAGAATAGTTTACATTCTTCAAGGAAGCTTTTGGGACATGAGGACTTGCCCGGAAGCCGTCACCTTTCTACTTGACACTTGCGTCCGCGATAACCGAAAACCACGGAGAAGAGCAAGTTCAAGGGTCACGGAGCGCTCTGGTAGTTAATGATCCTGCTGGAAGGATTACCAAATAGACAGAGAAGGCTCGCGACAATGCCTTCCTTCAGCGGTCTGGCCTTGATTGCGAATCAAGCCATATGAGTTTTACACAAGGACTTTCAGTAGAAACGCGCAGGGATCTCGTTCCTTGTATAAAGGATAAAAGTGAGGGTAATTTGGCTGAATTAAGGGCTAACACCTACTGTAGATAAGGAATACTAAATCTGTGTAGTGATCTCGTTTAGGGAATAGTGACGCCCTTTCAAGAAATTTGAGTATACAAAACAGACACACATATAGACGTCATCTTTGCTTACAAGACCTGATATGTAAAAACATAGTAATCGACTTCAAAGGAACGCAAAAACACTGCCCCGAGGCGTACGCAGATATGAAGATTCAGACGAGTCTAGTAAAATAATAACTGCAGCAAAAACTGTAAACTGTAGGGTTGACATGTCATCCCCGTGAGAAGAGACTCTTACTGGCATCGATATTGCAGCTAGCGAACTTTGTTACATAAATCATGGAGCCTATTGTTGTCTGTTTCTGTCAAAGTATGATGTGTCATATTGTCATGTACCCATTCCTCTTGTCGACTACCTACAACATAATTATTCCCTCAGCAATGTCGAATTGTGAATACCATATGTAATTAGCTCGCGTACTTGTCTCCTCGGACTGATGACGATTCCCTATGGCTCCTGATGTCTCTGTAAGCATGCGAGGCCATTCCATTCTTTGCTCCTGCTGTAGTTCTTGTTGTTGTTATTGTTGTCGTCGGTATCGTTGTCAGTACGGATGAACTTCGATGATAGGGCACATATTACAATTGGTCGCATTGAGCAGTCACGCCCTTTTCCTGCACTTCCTTAACTCGGACCCGTGCCACGGGTCCCACCACCCGCCATAAGTCTGTTGCCTGGCGAGAATGAGCAGTTCAGGCAGCTTTACTACTATCAATGCACCAAATGCATGAGATTAGTCGTCGTCGTACTAAGTTCGACTATGGCAGCGACGACCACGAACTACCCCCCCCCACCCTCACTTTGACATGGTTCTATTCCCGCTCCTCTGCCATGTGCTCCCTTCACACTGGTTAGGAAGAAGCCTGCTGAAAGGTTTATCCTATTAGCATATTCGCGGGTCCGCCAATGGCTGGGGGCGGGGGAGAAGGCCAGTCGGTTTCGTGCCTTGCCAAACGCTGCTGCTGCTGTCCCATGCTTGCCCTTCAACGGCAAGGCTTGGCCTCGCGCTGCGGCTGCCACCGCGGCCACTTGATGGAACTTGAAAGCTAGCACACTCCTCCCCTATCACAATGGGGAGAGTTCTCCTTTTCGATGTGCCCTTTTGCCGGCAGGGACCGAGAGGACCACCCCCGCCTTATCCCCGGCTCTGCCGCGCGTTCGCCAAACGCTCGAGGACCACCGCGAACGCCCTTGCCGCCAAGTCGATCATTTCACTCTCTGAAGGCGGGAGGAATATCATATCTGGGGTGACTAAAGGCTTTTCAAGGGGCAGCGGGGTGGTGGGAATTCGGTCGAGATGGCGAAGAGGGTAGATTACAAAGTGAGCGTACGGTGTTGGCGGATGGTGGATGGCGCCGAGGACGGTCATTATTATTTCAGCAAGGCGACAGCGAGATACTTGTGGGGCCAGGCGCGTCGTGGAGGCGCGGCTGGAAGTGCAGCTGCCTCATAGACTTTGCTTTGCAGCGCCTCCACGGACCGTCCGTGCAGGGAACGTACAGTGCCTTTTAGCCATCGTGGAGATTCTTAGGACCTTGGGGTAGCGCACAACAGTAGGGAGAAAGGTTTCATGGGGTTTATTCAACTCTCATGTGAGCTATGGCATAGATAGAGAATGAGAAAACGAGGAGGAGGAGGAGGATCAGGCTGAATGATCTGACGAAACTGATCTCAAATGTTGTGCTCTGATCAGAGTTTGTGCCGCAATATGCTTGTCTACACTATAAATATGCATGTATTTATAATACATATACGCATGCTTGACACACGACTAATGATACAGGATAAGCAGGATTCAACCTGCAGTGGGCTCATATGCATTTCTATTGAGTGATCGAAGTGGCCAATAGTCTTCATCGCGTAGGGTTCCATGACTCGGCGGAATGGCCGAGTACGTGACGATCGAGATACATGGCCAGAACGGTTCAGCAGTTTCTCTGTTGATATGAACGGGTGGATGACACGCACAGGTCCACTTGCTCGCGGAACGTCGGGTGAGTTTAAGGAGCAGCGGCTGCGTGACGTTCCTACGTGTCAGACACATCTTGGTCACCAATCTCTGATGCTGCCGTTATTACGCAGCAGTACATGCTGCCAATCTACGATATTTAAGTGGAGCTTGGGCTAATAAATGCATTTTCGATTAGCTAACGATGAACAGATTCATAAAAACATTCCCCATATGGTGTAAGGGTTGTTTGGGGCAAAATATAAGTGCCGTGACAAATGAAACTCTTTAGTTACTATTATTATTATTGTAATTCTCAAATAATTAATGCATATTGTCATGGTATCTCATTTTAGTACAACTCTGTACTAAACCAACGAACTCAACGATCAATAAATACATGCACATTGAACTATAATATATTTTTTGAGAGGAGGGAATTTTCTTCAAACTCACGGACACCACCAGAGACACCTTCCAATCTCCATGAAAGTCGACCGATCCAGTGCAGGGGGGTTGACGTGGATGACAAAACGCCTCTGCCTGCTAAAACCACCATCCTCTGCTGAGTGTCTATCTCTTCCTTGGAGTTGGCACAATGAACTATTGTATGGCTTTTGTTGCTCGTTACGTTCAAATTGCCGCATCGGTCTTCATGATTGAATACGTGATGCTTAGGACGCGCGGGAGCACAACTAACCTAAGCGATTATATCTACGGTATCAATCTAAAAAGAAACATCTATGCAATAATATGTAACACTTGTTCATGGGCAACGCGGCCCTCTGAGTTGTCATGGTGGAAGACTTCTCGTGAACAAATAAAATATCATAGTTTCAATTCAACCCGTTTACCACGGACGCGCCTCTATTTCTTCTGCCGCAAAGTACGAGTTCATGTTTATTTTCGTGGTCCCTACAGTTGGACCCTTGCACAGACGTGTCTGCTTTAATACCTCACCTTATCGGGCAGTTCGTCAACGAGACCCGAGTAGAGAACCGATGACAACAGCGGTGAGCTGTCTAGCGAAAACAATTTGTTGGTGCTCGTCCGTTTCCAACGCAACGTTCTAGCTGTTGGATGACGACCTTTGTATAGCTTCGTACATAAGAGGGCTGTCACAACAACTGCAGCGCTGGCAGCAGCCACCGCGAGCACCATCAACCCACAAGAGCAACAGGAGCCCTTTGCTGTAAGGGCCAAATAAAAACGCCGCCTGATGAGAGAGAGAGAGAGAGGAGGACCGCCGTTCTCACACTCGTTCTGTCACTTGCGAGTATTTATATCTTACCAAGGGAGCAAGGGAATTTATCCAGTTAGTCAGTACTTCTGAGTCCCTGACCTGTCCTAGCTCTCCTCGAAGAAATGTCGGGCAAACATCGAAGCAAAAGCAACAAACGTATACACGCTGCTCACGTCGCTAATGTCTCGGAGCAGCCAAACGACGGCATACGAGAACGGGGGGGGGGTTATGTGCCAAGCAAAGTCATAAACGGCCCGAGGCAAAATAACTAACTGATGATTGTGGTCGTTCTAGACACTGAGTGTCAAATGCATAAAAATGTACCCTTCGGCTGTTCTGCTAATCGAGGCGTGACAGCCGTAATACATCTTTGCAATGACCAATAGAGTGCGCCGACTCGCGGCTGACCATGCGGACATAGTCTTAGTCATAGTTACTCAAATTGACATCAGCTCATTACGCCATAGTTGCCCACCACGACCAGCTGGTCATCGGGTTTGTCGGAATGATTTGGAATCTATACGTTATTTATGTATGAGCCGAGCTGAGCCAACCTCCGTCGGTTGGACGAGGTGAAATATTTAGGGCCAAGAATCGATCTGTCATTTTTAATACGTGTGGAAACCTATTTCAGCTCCATTCATTGTTTGAACTACACTTCCGCATTTTATTCGGTCAGCGTCTATGAGTTTGCGAGATCAAACTAATGAGTGTCGGAGCAACATTTTGCAATACAGCATCGTAAAATTCGAATGTTTTCTTGTTAGTTATTAATGCTTAACTAGAACTATGAGCCAATGGAGCCAACCTGGAGATGACGTCCACCATGGGCAACAGCACGAATACATCTGCACAGATATCTAACAATAACTTAAAATGCATTCCAATTTTGCTTTAAAGTTCATTGAAAGGTACTGTACTTGGGGCTTGTAAATACCAAGGCGTATCATTTGAGGGAGTGACACATAAACTGTTTTAGTCTACGCCGAATATTGATTATGATTGTGCGTCTTAAAATATACAATAATTAGAGAAGCAGTTGGGAAAGGCGGATGAGGATCAGTTTGGAGGAGGTGTATTACCTTAAGCATGCTTCGGCTGATAATGGGGTCAAGAACAGCAAATCTATCATTTATGAGCGCATCCTTGATCGTTGTACCGCTGCCAACAAATAAGAAGCTCGCACTGATCTTCTTACTTCCTCATAAATATTATTTTACACTATTGAGCACGCCGAACAGATTCACCTTTACGTGTATGTACCACTGCTTGTGTAAGTGTTCTTCTACAAGAACACAGCATTCTGACAAATGTCTATTGCCCACTGCTTTCGTTCTGGTGTCAGACTCGGAAGTCGTTTCGCCTAAAGCAACATTTGCCCAACTGTATATAGCCGTACAACCATGCTGTATGTATGTGAATGATGACCTTGTTTGTTCCAAAGGTTCCTCGTCTTGTTTTGCTACCGCCGCTGCTGTCATATACGAGTTTCTTGTGCACCGCTGCAGCGCCTATCTGACCATCTCGGATTGTCGAGAGAGACCAATTCCGATCTAAGGGTGGCAGCCATGAGGAAACGCTCGTTGTCCATGTTGACGCAAGTCTGCACTTCGGGCAACCGCGACGAGCTACGGCAAACGCTTCAAGCAAATTCAATCGCTTTTCTTCGATTCGTCTGTGTCGGCTGCTCCGCGATCGTTCTCCTTAGCGTATTTTCTATACGATCATTGCCCCTTTACGTTCTCTTTCTCTCAGAATATTCCCCCGCCCTTGAGGCGATGAGAGGAAACACCGCAGCTGTGTTAGCTGCAGCTGTTATTAGAAACTCAGGAGCATTGTATCGAGTAGCAGCGATCGCTCAGTTTGTTGCGGGTTATCGTCCGTCATCATTCAGAATCTAGCCAGGCGGCCTAACACAACCTGACGCTGTCGCATGACATTTTATAAGCGAATATGGCAGGATAGCATAAACGGATCACGCAGTAATAAACGGCACAGACCGTTGTAAAGCAAATGTGATCCTGCATATGTGATTGAATAACGTGTCAAAACTGTCTAGTGTATTGAAAATCGATCTGGACCGCTTTGTTGGGACGATCCAACAACAGCGAGTGTAAAAAGGACGGGATTGCTTGTGAAGGAGAGGCAGATAAATGTATTTAACGTTCTTGAAACCCATGGATGTCTAACAGCGTGTGGTATTAATAAGTAAATAGTAATAATAATAGTATAATAAATAGTTAACTCCCTCGTAAATGGATAACGATATTTTCTATTACCTGAGGCACGGCAATTTGGTGTCAATTCATATAGAAACGTTCTATGTATTATATTAGGCCTTTCGGAGACTCTTATCGGTTTCGCATTTCTCCTTGCCAGCATGTCCACAGTGCTTCCAGATAAGATAATTTGAGAGAGAGGTTTGGTTCTGCACAAATATATATATATATATACGCGGATATCTGAGGTGTATCTTTAAGAAGTATCTGTGGGTCGTGCTGAGACCTCATCGAGCTCAGCCGCTATTACGACAACCTGACCCAGCGGTGTCAAGTGACGAGCGTTCTGATTAAAGCTGTTCGCTGTATTTACTTAGTTGTATACATTACAACGTCCGGTCACTAGGTGGGTATTGTAGCTTTCGAATCAGAAGAGCATTTTCGCCTTCGGACTCACGAGTCGTCCGTGTTGTTGTCGTCTCAACGAATTACATTAGCCGATGGAGAAACTGACAGAAACTCAGTCAAATGCCAAACTTTTGGCCAGATATCACGATCTGCAGTGATATATATATATATATATATATATAGAGAGAGAGAGAGAGAGAAATGTGTGAAACTTTATCAATAGATTGACGATTTCGAAACCAGTGTACTCGCCAGATTCCTACCGTTTATTTTTAATGAGTCTTTTTAAATTGCAAAATACAGCAGATAAACGACAAAAAATAATCTCGGACAACGGTCAATATAGGTTCAAATACTGACGCACTGCTGGGAATATTTTAAGCAAGAATTCTATTTAAATATGCATTTAAACGACTGAAACGGTACGAAAGGCATGCAAAAGAAATAAATATTCTTCTGTGATGAATACGTACACAAAAACAACCTGTGTTAGAAATTCTCCACTACGTCAACACAGGAACAATAACACGATTTATGAAGCAGGCGCGGATAGCTAAACGTTGTAATAATTTGTTACGCATCTCGAAACCTCTAGCCTCTAGAATATATATATATATATTTTTTTTCCTTTTTTTTCTGGAGGCTAGAGGTTTCCTGTTGACGGCTATATCAGGAAAATCTCTTAGCGTCGAGCAAGCACTACTACGACAGTATCTACAGCAACTGATTGTCAGAGTTCTTATGAGCGTTGGCACAGATTTGTCGAGCGTGGATAATTTGATTTAACGGAATCACGCGTAGTGCATACAACCTTGTTTGAAAATTCTACTGAGCGTTCCTTTGTCTCTGCAGGTCTCCTTATCTGCCCACAAGATTTGTGCTGATAACGCTTTGGCGGTTGCTTACATGAGTCCAGACACTGTTTGAAGATGACGACCTAAAGAGAATAATTTGGTCGCTATTGATCTCGGCGCATGCGTCCTTTGCAATGAACGTGCTTTAGAATAAGCACCAACTCGTGGGTAAAATCTTCGAATTTGTGGCAGACTTAAAAAAGCATTACCTGTATCTACTTTTCCAAAGGAATTTCTCTACGACAAACTTGGGAACCTTTTACTGTTTTATATAACGATTGCTTATGTGAACATATCCTCATTTCTCTCAGGAAGTTCAGGGATTTTCGTCGCGTATTTAGAAAGTGTCTTTATGTCTTCACGAAGCGACCAACGCGAACTGGTTGTATGAGTCCTGTATGTCCTCGTTTGCTAAAACCTACAAGGCTGATCAGTCGCATCGTATAACCTAGCACGAACAGCGAGCTACTGATGTCGTAAAATTTTCGCCGGGACAGCGTTTTTTTTCAAGGGTTATGACGGTAGGCGACCCCCGGCACGAGAGAAGAACTACGACAGGGGGTATCACAAGGCTACCCAAAAAAAGACTATTCTGGCCAATTGAAGCCGATGTAGCCTTAGTCCTTCAGCCTGTGTGACAGCTGCACATTTTGTAACTATAGTAAAATAGAACAGTTCCATCATGGCAGATCAGACTTGCTTTTGAATCATACGTCTCAAATTCGGGTTTATCAAATATATTGACTTGACAATTTACTAACGCCAAGGACTGACATTGGGTGAAGTCACTTTGATGATGTAGAAATCCACAAAAGGGGACTGGACGTATTGGGCAGAGTGCACACCTTAGTAAGCCATGGATGTTTTGGGCTCCGTTGGAAAAGTCAAAACATAAGCTACGTTCACACACGGCTACTAATGCCGATCACTGCGGCTTGACCGTTTTTCCCTAGACGTCTTTCCCCAGCGGAATCTCTAACTCACAGTGCTATCCTCATTTTGAGCGACAGGACGAGCACATGTCAACTGACTCGTGATGATGAATCGCATGATTATGCGACTACTTTATACCGAATTCGTACGTTATATATGGCCAAGACGGCTGATTGCGGGCTCCAAAAGAGGCTCTGATAAACAACATAAGAAGTGTTGCATTTTTGTGGCATGCTGAAGCCTTGTGGAGGATGACCTGCTACTCAATAATCATGAAGGCAGATCCACGAAACGAATGTCGCGTAGGGTGCTTATGTGGCTGGACAGGTTACCAGCGATATCTCGGTTCTGCATTCGTTGCGAGATACCTAAAGACGGAACGTGTGCCTTGAGTTTTTCCACGAGACTTGTTATGTGCGTCTAGGCCTGTCAGGCACTTACTTATAACAACCGTTCCGTCGAAAGGGCGGGCGGGCGCTTTTTACGCGATCGGAGAAAAGAAGAAGCAAAAAAACGGAATCGATGGCTTTACGTACCTCCGGTCTCGGGCTGGCTGAACCGTTGGCCATATGGTAACCGCATGAGGAGCTGCGTACTGCTAGCATTCGAAGCCCCCAGAGGCTATATCATGAAGATTTGCAAGGTGTCCCGATAATGAAAGGGTCCATTCTACCTTCGGAGGCGGAGTAGGTGAACACCAGGATCAGACAGGCACCTATTCATGTGAAGACACTTGGACCCATTCGTATATATATATATATGTTTATGTTTATTCCTTTTTCGCCAGAGGAAACACACCAAAGATGAATACCTGGAAATCGAGGGGCTATGTGGAAATCGAGGCCGATCATTGAAGATGGCAATGGTGGTTGATTCTATCTTTATTCGTCAGTCGTCGATGAGCTGTAAATAATTTAGATAGTTTTTAGATAGTTTTGGGGGGAAAATCCACAATTGTACCAAAATGGGCAAAGTCAGTTGTACTCGATGAGAGCTGTACCTAGATGGTTCAAGAAACTGCATTGTTATCCTAATTGACTTTCCAGCGGTCAAGGGAGCATTCGCGGACTGTAATGAAAATAAAGGCATCCTTCAATATGTGGGAGAGCAGCACACTTCGGGAGAGAGTATGTCTTAAAATTGCTTACTACGAGTGAGGTGTTTCGTGCTCGAGACTACATTAGCTATATTAAATGTTCTGATATTTGAGAGTGTATTTTTTACTTGGCTATTTCATATTCATATTTGCTCGGCGAAATCCAATGTATAACCCATTCCCATAGGGCGGTTCGCCCTACTATCGGCCCCATCATCGTCGTATATCGAAATGTAACCACAGCGAAATAAACAGTGATACGGCAGAGGCAGGCTAACTCCTTAAGTTGGTTCTTAGTCGTGTAGCTAATATTATAGAAATAAACCTAATTTCGAGTTCAGCCTTTCCTGAATCAGCACAATCTGGGAACGAGAGTGATCGGCTCAAACACGGGTCTTCGAAGATCTCTCGTTAGAGAAAAGCGCATTAACGAGTCGTTACGGGAGCACAGTCATACGGAAGAATGGCTGATAAGTCACCTGTTATAAGCATCTGTTCCCAATCTGCTTCCGATGTGCCTCTCTTACGATATCCCCGTGATATCCCTGACACCCTCTCGCCTATCGAGACACGGCCCTTTCGACATTTCAGCATGCGAGCAGAACAGCATAACACAGTGATTGAAAACAGTGGCAGGACACGTTATGCGCCTGCGCGGTGTTCACCATATAGCGACACACCACACACACACTCTGACAGGACTCGGTACGTCACCCATCGTTACCGTCTGTAGCAACCCCTAGAGAACATGCTCGTTAGCGTGCACGTCGCCTGAGTAAAGTACGTCGGTGTTCTATGTACCATCGATACGTGCCCTTCATCTAGAAATTAAGTTCGATTTGACTGTCGGCTCCCCATTCGCGTAAGTTGCAATCTATTGATCGGAGCACCTTGCCGTGAGTCCGCTGTCTCCGTGAGATCGATGAGATCTGCGAACGAATTCGATTGCACTTAGCACAGTCTCGATGATGCCGGCAATCGACAACTGCATTTGACAGCCCGCTTCACCTAAACCTGATTGAGTGCTCGTAACGCAACCTACCATTATAATAGCACAAGTGTCACCACCTACTGGGGCTCCACTGAGTGCTGGGTATGACTATAGAGGAACGCTAGTTGCGTTGCATTTCAGCTATACTACGCTCAAACTGAATGACACTTACCAGCTGAACAATAAGAAATGCCCAATGTTCACCCACTTCAAACTTGCTGTTTTCGCTCGTTGATTACAATTGATAGTCGGGAACGTAGAACTTCATAAGTTCAATTACCATGCGAATCCGAACATCTAAAAATCCGAGAAGGTTCAAAGCTAAGCATTGGCGGAAATCAGCGGAAAATGTCTTGCAATTACGAGCGCAGGTTAAATGCACAATGAGTGTGTTCGAATTATTACTGCACATGTGCACATTCGAAGATGGCTCTTGTTGTCGCTATGACCGCTGCTGAGATCAATGCACCAACATCAGATCACCAGATGACTGGCTCCTATTATATCGATCGATTTGTCTATGTCCGTCGCTCGATCACCGCATCGCGCTAAATAATGGCGAGCCCGGATAGGTGATAATTTTGATCACGTTCTCCAAACTACAACAACGATAACAATAATAAGTTTAGAATAATACACACATGCAGGCGGAAGTGGCTGTATATATCATCTTATAGAATAGAGTACAGACACGTAATTTGCGTGACTGCTGGAGCTGAGTTCTGTTTTCTTTCGGGGTCCGTTATCGTAATTGAGATCTGCGGCACTGTTCAACTGTCCCCTGATTATCAAGCATTTGTCATAATATTATTCTTTGTCCTTCGTGTGCTTATTTTGCACGAGGTATTTCCTCAGCCGAGCCCAATCTACCACTTTCTAATATTCCCTTTGTCGGTGACACAGCCTGACACGGTGGGAAGCTGCTCCGCTAACGTTCCGTAGCCTTCGAGGGCATTGCCCCTAAGGCGATCTGTTCCGCCCGCAGATCGGACCGACAAAGCGAAAGAAATCTGTCTTCTAAATTCTCTTGTATGGCACTCCCTCTTCAACATTCAGAAAGAACGCCACCATAGCCTTTATCGTTACGGAACAGCGCGTCCCAAATACCGACGACACAGCTATCGTTTCGACTCGGTCGATTGTGATCTAGCAACATGCCTTTGCTAAAACTAAAGCAACGCAACAACTGTGCCTATGCAAGACATTTTGATGTTTCTCTCCATGTTGTCGCTGGACGGATTCTCGCGTCGTACGTAGATACCTACAAGCACCTAGAACATATGATGCGAGCAGCGATGTTACAACGTTGAACGAGAAGAAAAATAATGTAGGGCAATGCAATGGGTTGCATGTCGTTGACGGAAGCATCTTCAAGATGGATAGGTCTACTGAATATGTGATAAATGAGTCAGAAAATTAAAAATGATCGGAAACAAGTATGACTATACTTCATCCAACTCATTATATATTTATTATAATATATTAAACGTTACAATAGGTCGGAATTTCTAGGGATTATGGGGGTGGGGGGGGTGAGGACGACAGCGTCCCGAGGAAGGCGATGGCATTGCCTCTCTGCACAGCGAGGGACAGGCGCTGCAGGAGGAAAGAGCCAGCGCGCTTGTCCCCGGTGGCGCGGATCAACCTGTGGTAGACCCCCTCGAGGAAGTTCGCAGTGAGAGGGCCGTGCCCGCCCAGGGTCTCAAAGGCAAGGGGGGAAAACAGGTGCGTTGCTTGGAGTGCGGCGTACTTCCTCAGCTTTGCCCGCTCCGCACGCACTACTGCGTAACCGGGGATGGTTGCACAGTGGTTGACATAAGAAGGTGCTAGGGTGTCAAACAGAATACAGACAGAATACTCTTTCAACACAGATGATTTCAAGACTTAATGATATATTCAAGTATCATTGTATTTGCGCTTGATTGAACCGCTGTACCTGCTTAACCTGCAAATCAATCTAAACTCTTTATGAGCTGACCTGTTACCTGTTGACATGCCCCAGAATTTAGACTTAGGTATTATTATACTTTGAGGACCCTTCGGTCGCGGCCACCTTTGATTTATTTCGCCTATACCGTACCTAGAAGGAATCCTCGATAAGAAAGATGATAAATCAGTCTGTGATGTTTGAACAGTCTGCATCTCAATGACATAATTTTAGGGATGGGACCCCAAAACTGGACAGAAAAACCTTGCTTTTCGCCGATTTTGACAACCGCCGAGTGTTTCTAAGGAGGCTTTCACGTAGTTAAAAAGAATTATAAAAGCAGCTACGGATGTGGCCCACCCAGCCTATGCGTTTTAATCAGCCTAGTATTGAAGTATTGATTTTATAATAAAATTAGCAAACCTGTTTACGCTGTCATGAAATCTTACGAAACGAGTAAACTCGGGCTCAATTTGTCAAAACTAGCCGAAGTAGAAACACAAAATCCTTTTTCTGATACTTAAAGCCCCTAGAGGCCTAGCATAACTGGACAGGAAATATTATATTATAACGATGTGCATATAGTTTTGTTTTTTATAACAAGTGACCCGACGTCTACTCTGTTGACCTTTGGGTCCATTTCTAGGATCCTTCCTTCTTTATTGCCCGGAGATGACGCCCATGAGGAAACGTACATTTTCTATCGAGTATTCGAATTTCAACAAACACTGAAATCCGATAGACACTGGGCGACTACGCGCCGGAATATCGGTATTCGAGGAGCACAAAATGTTATTGCCGGACAATTATGCCCCGTTGGGTTCGTAAAATAACGTAGATGTGTATGGCTTAAGGCTGATTTGGCCGAACAATTACGCTAGGTTCTTGGTTCTCTTTTTTTTGTTTACATATAACAGATCGATATAGCCCATGAAATTAGAAAAGAAGTATAATATATATGTACACACCTCAAGTCCTATATGTACTAGCATAATGATTTCATCATTTGGAAATCTTCGCCGTAGACATTCTATGGCCGGGCAGCTCTTGGATGTGTGTAAAACATTATATTGCTAGAAATACCAAAAAACCTGACGCGATCGATCACGACTCAAGCTCGTAATAACCCTCTCGTGTTTCGATGTTTTTGTTATCCAATATGCAAATTATATGTATATATATATATAGTTAATACTAACACCAC
Organism: Stratiolaelaps scimitus; assembly: GCA_019614645.1. NCBI lineage: Eukaryota > Metazoa > Arthropoda > Arachnida > Mesostigmata > Laelapidae > Stratiolaelaps > Stratiolaelaps scimitus. The sequence continues at coordinate 267,675 of JABWDB010000017.1, forward strand.
ATCAACTGCAGTTCCTTTGATAAACAAATAAAGCTTTACCTTTACCTAACTGTGTGTAGATAGATTCATAGGTTAATAAATATTATAATATGCACCGAAAAAAACGCGATTAAATAAGTACGCTCTTACTAAGAAAATGCACATCGATTCATGCGTGCTCAAAATGCATTCCATTTTAAACAGTTTATGTTATTCAACGAGGCTCTACATTTACGTATAAACGCATCCTTCAATACCAACTCTCTACCAGCATCCTACTCAACACGTGCAAGGTGCTAGTTATCAAAAAATACTCGATCCCGTCGTGTGAGATAATCCGCGGCGCACACTTTATGCAATTTCTTCTCACAAACGCCCACACGACGGTCGGACAAACTGTCGGCTCTGCTCGCGAAGTGTACACATAAGCAATATCTACCACCTATTAGGGGGCAACATTCGCACGGCACGTGCAAACATTCTTCTTCTATAGGTTCACCGTTTTCATTCACCGAGCCCCACCGCTACGATTCCACTATATATCGATGCGATAGCCAAAATAGCCCACGTTGCTGCTGCTGCTGCTGCTGGCAGATGTGAGGGCCACCCACGACGAAGTCCATAGTGAGGTTCCTTCCGACTGTTCGTTCCTCATTAATTGCGAGCACGCCCGCAGTGACGGCGAGGGGCGCCGCGAGATGGCGGTAGCTGTGTTATTGACATTGCGGTTATTTGGTTGAAGAGGAACACAGACGAACCTGCTCCGGCTCAGTCGCCAATTGGATTCTCGTCTCATTTTTCGTGACCTCATATTGAACCGTTTGTATAACACGTGCGATATTCAGCTGCCGCACGCGATTTTGAGCTGATTTAATTGACTGTTTTTCTTTTCTCAAGCCATTACAAAAGATGTACTTATTATACAGTGGCCGCAGTAGACGATGACCGGCAGCTCGGAAGCATGGTCCAGCGAAAGTAGATAATGACTGTGGTTAGGCATTGCAATCTACTAATGGAAATGATAATCAGATGCTGTTTATTCTTTGAGCACATGTTGGCCAATGTGATATGCACATAATATATATATATATATATATATATATATATATATATGTTCATATCGGGCGGCACAGCGAGTGCTGAGAAGAATATGAGAGGGAAAAGTGCTTTTGCGAACGATTTGTATTCATTTCTCGATACTGCGGATAATCTAAGGCAGTAATACAATTCTTCGGGAGTCTTCCGAAGTCGTTGTCCAAGCTTATTATATTCACATTAGTGATTTTAGCCATCGTGTCGATGAAGAAGCAATGCATTATCCTGACAGTACCACGCCGTTGTTTGGGTAGCCAATACGCATCTCCTTTGGGGATAGCTGGTATAGAAACTACTCATATCCACACAACTTGTGATCGCAAATTGAATACCTAAAACATTATTGTTTAGCAGGATATACAATACAAATGGTGTTATATTGACAGAATCGCGATTACAGTAATGCTTAACTCGTATAAAAAAAAAAATATATATATACCTGAGATAGCACAAATTTCACAATTTACAGTATCTACATTTTATTAATATGTTTTAATAATTCGATGATGAACTGTCCGGGTGACACAGGTGCTCGCAGTTAACGAGGGAGGGAACCGCACACTGATGGCATATGGTTGACATTGTCCCGCCGTCACTGGGTCTTTTGGTGACAGCCTAGATAAGTTCAGCGTGACCGTCCGGCCGCCTAAAGCCAAAAAAAAAAACACGTCGATGCCTATACCCTGCTCTCGACTCCTACATAATAGGTTTTCAAAGCGATGCTGCACACGGTACCGATGCCCATCGTCAAACGATGAGAGATTGGCAGCTATGCAAAACGCGTTTTAGTCCACTCAGATCGTTCGTCTGCAGAACTCGAGTCGGGCATTCACAGCGGGTTTCATCAACGGTTGAATATTTGCGGCCCCAAAACAAAAGCGCTGAGTACAAAATGATGGGACGTCCTCGGTGACGAACTCGCTGATCGCCGAATATTTGCGCAGGACTCGGAGCAGGACTAAGTTGGCCTTGAGATATCACACGTCTCGGTTATCTAGCGCAGTTGAACACTTTCGATTGTTTGCCAATAGTTTTTAATGGAACTTCGCTATCGTTTCTCCCGAAACCACTTTACCGGGACATGAAGGCGCGGAGACTGAGGGGTCTGTCGTCGATACCCTGTTCATTTCTCGATTCGAGCACACACTTCAATTATGAAAGCCAGCGATAAGTTGCTTCGTTCGAAGGAAGGGGAGGTTATCTAGCGAGGAAACTCGTTGCGCTTTCATAGCCCGCGGGCGCTAAACCCTTCAAATGGGAGTACTCAATGGTGACGCGTATCTCTGCTCTGTCGAGGCGTGGCGAGCAGCGCGTTTGTCATTTGTAACTTTGTCGTTCACATGAATCGTAGCGAAACAATAGATTTAATCTAAATCTCGCCGCTAGCACATCCATCTACCGAACGGGGTGAATTGACGTTCAGAGAAATAGTGAGGATAGCGGGCTGGCCGCCTTACACTCGGCGCCTATCAGTGATCGACCCCGTAGTTTCTGTGCATTATATCTCAGGGCGCACATAAGCGCCGGACCATTCTAAGGGAATGACGAGATTGTCTGGTTGAGGCGAAGTTTAAACGGATTTCTGGAGTATCGTTAGTTCTATGCATTGCGTAAATCCCCGTTTTTTGCGGTGACCAGCCCTGTATGTAAACTTGAATAAATCTCGTTTGCCCCTGCTGACTTCTCTGCCCATGTCATCTATTTAATATGTCGAGATGCACTAATGTGAATTCAGTCCACAATTACCTTTTTTTACCATCCCCTTCTCACCGTCGCGGCCTGTTTGTTTCTTTGTTTGCCTCGTTGTCCACAGGTGGTGAAGATGTTGATCGTGGTAGTTGTGCTGTTCGCGACGCTGTGGCTGCCGTATCGTGTTCTGCTCGTCTACAACTCGTTCGCCAGCAAGCCCTACCTCGAGCTGTGGTACCTGATGCTTTGCAAGACGCTCATCTTTGTCAATTCGGCCATCAATCCCGTGCTCTACAACGCTATGTCGGTGAAATTTCGGCGCGCCTTTCGACGCACCCTATCCTGCGGTAAGCACCGTTCAACAACAGCAGCAGCAGCAGAAGGGGTCGGTCGCCGTCCGAGTTCCGGTCCGACGCCAAACGTCTCCCATTACTCAACAGTCGCTCAGAGGCGCCCCGCAGTCGGCAACAGCAATTGTACAGGTGCAGGTAACAACGCTGGTCACCAGCAGAAGGCGTTGGCCGCTGAAAATTTGGGAGGACTTAATAATAGCGGCAACGGCAATGGCCGTTCGCCAGGCAACCGTTCAACACTTTCATTCAATTCGACCACGACGAGTACCGTGATAAGTGAGGTCGTGGTTCGCTTCGATACAACAGCTACCGTTTTAGCACCACCATCCGACTCTGCGTCGTCGTTATCAAGAGCGTCAATATGCCGGACGGCAAGCAGTGAACCAGGCCTTATTAAGCAGATGATCTGAATGCTGTGTTCAGATACATATTCCGACGATGAGGCCGTTACCGCGCCACTGATCGCTCTGACAATTGGCAGGCTATGGCACGCCAAGGGGGGCTGTTGACTAAGGCAACAGCTTAGTGCCTGAAACAACCGTCAACGAGTACTAATACAGAAGAAACATAGCAGAAAACATGCGTTTTGGTGGAGATGACGAAATATTAAGTCAACCGCTACTTAGATAGCATCAATAGCTGTTTTTGTAGGCATGCATCTGAATGAAATGAATGTATATACATGCCCCCTGGTGACATGTGTGTATGTGTGGAAACAGGGAAGATATGCTGAGAGCGATTTAAGACAACAACAACAATGCGAACTGAGTAAAAGCTCCCCAACCAACAGAACAGTTGTTTTTGCAAATGTCAGTCAATGCGGCATACGATGCCCGATATAGAATTCCGTCGCGTCTAAATTATAATGTGCTTTTAAACAGCACTCCATGGACAGTGGTCCAACGAGCACAATAGACATTGTTTGCGGACACCGACAGCGATTTGTCCCACTCCAATATCCTAGTTAGTCCTCCACCCCGTTGATCTCCGCTTGATTGCTACCTTGCATTATACTTTTTCTAGCCAGATCCTGGCTAAAGCCGGTTAAAACGGCAATTAGTCCGGCCCGACTCCATGAGGTGATGATGACCAGAAAGCGCTGAGGTTCGCGAGGTCAAACCTCTGACCGGAAGGGACATTAGCCCTTCGGATTGGCTACCGCGCTCTGCCAGAAGCTCTATGTGCCCAGCAGTTTCCTCCACCCGAGTCACTAGAGCTCGCGAGCTAACCGACTCTCAATGGTGTCTTCCGCTTCCGTGACTAGCCAGTGCGGCGGGGGTGGGGTAGTTCCTTATACACGAGCTCAGACCGTCGCATCGCCGGAAATCACCGTTGCCCGTTACAACCAACCCGTTACCCGGTGCGCGAGAAAATCGCTATAGCCAGCGGAAGGAAAATGAAGAAGCAGAATCTCCTACGTGTGTCAGCGAGTCCGTTCGTTTGCGGTGCGCCCGCCGCGGAACCCTTTCCGCCGCGCTAAACCTTGTAACCAGGCCGGGACACAGTGGCGCTTGTACCCGAGCAAGACACGCACTCCGTCGTATTCTCCGTCGGGCTGATCACCCTCGTGAACATCGCCATTCGGCTCGTTCTCTATTCGTCCTTTTCCCTTCCCGACTATAATAGTATCGTACAGGCTCCTGATCAGTTTCGTGTTGTCGGAAGCATTCATCACCACGTCGCCGAATAATAGCAACGGGTCAAAGGATAATACTTATACTGCGACTGTGCCCGTGGCTGGCTACTGTACACAGTGTGTGTGTGTGTGTGGTCACGCTCGTCGTGTAGCTAATCGCTGGGCTCGTCCCGCGCACTGGCAGGGAACGAGAGAGAAGTAGGGTGAATATTGCCCATATTTTTCCTCCCCTAAACATACACCCTGGATGGATGGTGTGTTTACATATATCCATTAGTCGAATTATGCAGATGATAAATAGCGCCGATGTGGGCGATCTGTTGTTGTTATTGTCATCATCGTCGTCTCCGCGAACCGAATACGCGATATCGGGTACATCCCGTCCGCGTTGAACATATGTATGCAAATGTGAATGTGAGCGCAGGGGTGCGAAACGCGTGTCATTGGGTCATGTTATCGTTGCACTATTAAGCGACGATCACAGCGTGTCCTTACCGGCCGCGGCGGGCGTCTTCAGTCATCTACGATTGGCAGCATAATTGTCTAGGTTAATTATTTCGACGTGCCCGATGTGTGTGTATGTGGGTGAGTAAGTAAGTAGCGTGAGAATTACGGGGTGAATCCTGGAGAAGAATGAACGTCTCGTTTCAACAAGATAACAACGTTTCGCCTAATCGCTTCGTCAAGTCGGACAAGATCAGACAGATCACAGGATGCGGCAATTACAGCATCAGCATCAGCAACAACCCCCTTACATTCGTGATCTGTTTGGGCCAGGTGAGGTGTCCAAGGCCAGGAAAGGATTACGTCGATCCGAAGAAAGGCACGTGATCCCCATCCCAGTGACTCGGCGTCTACGGCAGGTAAACTAGCGTTCGCAGGCACAGTGGCCTTGCAAACGGTCGCTTCATATGACGCTATCTCGATGTCGTCTTGATCCCGCGCCTTGTGTCACCGCACCTCATGGCTCTTCATCGCGACTAAACTGCACCAGTGACTCGTCGGCTCTGATCAGCTAATAATAACTGTGTGTTCTCGTCCACGTCGCGGCACTTGTCGTAAAAACAAAGCAAGCTTCGGCCAGTGACTACTCACTGCCCGTGTCTAGTTGCTTCTAATCGTCTAAAACGAAAGCGTTCACTACAAACTAAGCACTTAACTGCCACGCTCACCAAACTAACGCTAAAGCTCGGAAAGCTGTAACGCTTCAACGCATCAAAACTGCAATTAGCCATTCGTATTAAACTAGCACTGACTGCTAACCGTATATGAGCTAACTATACGCGGCACCGTTCACGTTAACTAAATGGGACAAATATTGGCAATTGTCCATAAAATATTCGTAGCTTTTGTTAGCTAACAAAATCGATATGTTTGTTTGTATAATATATATGGGTCAACAATCAAAACAACAAATAATCAAAGCTAAGCTACCTAAATAAAAGGTCCCGTTAAAAATCGGCTCTTCGTCGCAGTAAATGCGCTCGCAGATAAACCCTTCCAGCAGAAGTAAAATGGAGGGAATAACAAAAAGGGCAATTCTTTCTGACCAAGTAAATGTCCCCTTCAAAGCGCATGACAAACTAGATGTCTCCTTTAAACGCTAATATGACCAACGAATGAATAACTAACGATATAAGGAAACTAGGACACTATCGAAAAAATCGAAACGTCCTTAAAGGCCCCCTCTCCTCAACAGATGAAGCAAAGCCATTATCTTTAAAATTGTTGTTTTAATAAGCCAACATATGAAACGACTTTCTGATTGATCGGCGACCCATCGAGATCCCATTACAGGGATGCTGCTAACGTCTAGACCAATAGCCTAGCGCGATGTGCAGGGCAACATAATCAATAATCCGTCAAGATAAACCGTGACAAATCTAACTCAATGTGTGCTATGCGGAGTCTTTCGGATCGTCTCTCTTCCCTGGTTGAACTAATCGCTGTATAACAACCAGCCTGAACACTAACTATTTCGGAGGCATTTTTGAGTAGGCCTTCTGATCCTAAGTGACGATGAGGTTAAAATTGTTCTACCAAAAACCTTAAAGTTGAGCTTTCAAGCGGTGAAGCGGGACTTTTCGAACACTCTGTAGATGTATGTACTATGTAACATTAACACGATTGTGGGCTTACGTATTATAAAATTATGCAGATCACCCTGTTATTTCCTACAGCTTACACGCAGTACTCGAGACCCGTTTCCACAGTGTTACACATATGTAGATACTTCTTATAGCGACGTATGACTCTCGCACTTTTTACAATACGATTACTCCGTTAATGCACATATATGTACAGGGTGTGCACACATCAGAACGATGAATCAAAAAACTAGTATAGAACGGGGGTCCACTTGAACTGTGTACATACACACATACCTTGTGCAGTTTGCCGAAGTGAGGCTTTTTTTTTCTCGTTGAACGCCCCATACATCCTTCTCCTAAACACACATACTAGATACAACCACCAAATATATGTATTTACAACGTACAGCCGCAATCAACATTATTAATCACTCGATTTATGTATGCGTGTACAGTAATCTCATCGTATATCACACAATGCATGCGTCTTCAACCCCACTACCTAACTAGACGATCATCGACGGGTCGTTGTGCCGCAATTTTACTCTTCCGTTGGCCGTCTACGTATACTTTCCTCAAATCTCATTTGTCCATTCTCGCTCGAGCTCGGACAACAACTACCCGTTCTATGCTGCGCTGTTGAAGATGAAGCTAGCTCGAACTGGCCCTTTTCTGCCCCATATCACTTCAACACCTATTGATATCGTTATCTTCTAGATCCCGCATTGTGAAGCCATGGACTCGCAATCCTATTCAGCAAGAGACTTCTTGTTTCCTTCAGAAGTCCGCCCGTTTCTCGGCGCGCCGGAAGATTCTACGCGTTGTTGTTCTCCCGGCGACTATCCCATCTGTGTTGAGCTGTTTTAACTGCCGGCCCCACACCCTCGAAGGCTTTGAATTGCGGGGTCCCACCCACGTTTCCCATGCTTTTTTTTTATTCTTGGATCGGCGTATTTGCGTCTCTCTGCCCTCTCCTTGTATTTCGACCCCCCTCCCTTCTCTCTTGCCTGTGCTTCTAGCCTTGTGCTTGTTGTCGCTAGCTTGAGAGCTGTTGCTTCATCGTTGTCAATAGTGTTTGTTGATCCGCTGCTGTAGCCGTCTCACTTGGAGCTGTACAGGGAGACGACGTTTCAGCTAGTTCAGGACCTGCTCGGCCGGATCTCGCATGATCATGTGTGTCGCTTCGGTCCGAACGCGCCTAGGTCGTTGCCTCGCCGCATCTGCCTAGCATTCTTCGACCTCGAAAAGGCCTTTGACTTGAAATGTTGCCCCTCTCCGCATTTCCCTTCGAGCCTTCCTATCGTTGAACGCTAGATCACCCTGTCAATGACTTCAGACCCGGAACGGTTGCAAAACAGCTGCCGGGTGACGAGCAACATTCAAGTATCGCTTCATTCATCCGTTCAGTCCGCACCCGTCCACTGTACCCTGACAACGGCTGTCATTCCCCGATACACTCCAATCTATCTTCATGCAATAATCATGAGTAACTCAGTATTTTCTCCAATTGATCCTTCATGTCCGCACATATCTGAAAGATGTGACACCTGCTCACCTCAGCACCCATTAATATCACTATCGAGTCATCACACGTCTCGGTCTTCGAGTCCAGCCACTCAACACAGTACACACCTCGAAAGCCGCTCGATTCACTGCAAAATGCAAATCGATATCATGACCTATTTCGATACACCTTAAAATTCAACCAACCCCTAGAGTTAGCTGATACGCCGGCCGTATGATGCTGTTAGCAGACACACAGTGGTAGAAGACAGTGCCTCACGACATACATATCTGATATACAATTCTAATGCTGTTGCTGTTGTTGTTACAATATGGTGATATAATCACTATATCGTTTACAGGCTGTGGACGTCAAGGCGCGCGCTTGGAGCCACGAGGTTTCTCAACAGTGATGACAGTTCATCAGCAGACAAATTTGCATCGTCCACCGCGGAAGGACCAGTATTGAAAGTGCCCTCAGATAACTTGAGCTAAATGGTGACGATAAGAACTGCTTATCTGAGCTAACGGAGACATCCAGAACTTCCTCGTGGTCTGTCTACCCCTTGAGAACACATATGTGTATAACACGTGCATGTACCGCTTAAACTGGTTACGCAGTTCATTGGTATGAGGTGAACATCTGACGCCACGAGAGAAAATGATTCAGATTATCTGCGTTTGCCCGAGTTCGAGACTCATCAGAAATGTATAAACTGAAAGCTGACATGGGTGTTGTCTGAGCAAAGTAGATATATAATCGTCCAAAGAGAAACTCAGAACAAGCTCGATCGGGCTGTATATATTTTGTACAAATAATAGCACAACGACACACATGTTATCGGTAGGAAAAATGGCCGGCTTGACGCATTATGAGATGTAATACATAGGTCGATTTAATTATACCTGATACGTCTCTGTCTAACAAAAGCAATGTGCTCCAAATATCATATTCATATCAGTTCACTGCAGTATCCAAGATTTACAGCTAACTATTCAGATGTCGACAGGTAGAGGCACACACGGAGATTCGATAGAAACAAGACATGCTTGCCCACAGTTGTCTAGGTAACCAACCTAAATTAATGCATCACGTTGACGTTTTTCGGATATACGCTAACCAGCTCTACGTACATAGATTCCGTCACGATATTCTGCTACGTTCTGAAAGGGAAAGAGTCACGTCCAAAGATTCGTTCAGGCCACATAGCAATTTGGCACAGCAGTCCATACATCCGCACGCCCTCCAGTTGCACCCAAGACCTGTACAACTAGATTTCCGATTTAGTTCGTTAGTTAGGTGCACCCCACCCCGCCGGAGTAGTAGCGGTTGCTTACAGACAATGATGAGAGAAAGAATTTCTCTATTTATTTTCGAGTCAAGTCGGCCGACCAGCGAGACAAAAAGGGGTCGTGTAGATAACATCGACTCATAGACGCATATTATAATATAAACAGCAAAAAGGCGCACAGGGTGAACTGGTCAGCTCATGAATACCCCCGGACAGGCGCAACACGAACGATCGATGCGTGTCACCGCCAAAACAAGCAGAAACGAGTCAACGGGCGTGCCCTGGATCTCGTCTTTGCCCTGGCCTGGGGATTGCGATTCTTGTGGAGAATGCGAGTGTGTGTGTGTGTGTGTGTATATGTGACTCTCCCTGTTGTGTAAACACGGTGTAAAGTCCCTCGTGAATATGATCCGATACCGTATCTAATACCGTAAAGTGAAACATCTCGAACTCGAACGGAGGACGTCGGCGATACGGTAGTGCAAGGCGTAGACGAGTATAAAAATGAAAATACGTTGCAGCACATGGGCACCTGATTGTCCAGATTGGCTCGATTGTGGATCGCTCTTTTATGGCAATCCTGTCGGTCGCAAAGGGAAGCATGTGTACACTAAATGACAGAATGTATATATATATATATATATATATATATATATATGTATATATATATATATATGTATATATATATATATATGTATATATATATATATGTGTATATATATATATATATACACATATATGTATATATATATATACATATATATGTAAAGACCGATATAAATACATGTAATGCTAAAATGAGAGATGATAACACTATTGTGTTACGCCGTGAAGTAATGAGAGAGTAAGCATTGACGTGTAAAGTGGTTCGATGAATAAAAAGTGTTACTTAAATAGAGTAATTGTGTTTTCATTCCTGAGTGAGTTCGATCGTGTCGCTGTTGTTTCGTTTTGGTACAGCCCCAACAAAAAGGTGTCGCACGGATGGCACATATTTTCGCAAGACAGCACTTTAAACGAGCTCGCCGGCTGGCAAAGTTATTTTAGTGCTCACTGTTATACGTGATGATGTTATTACATATGAGAGAAGGCCAAGCGAGTGGCAGCACGTTGCAAAAACAATTCGTGCCATCCATGTCACAGATCTGACCACGTATGTTGAAAACAATTTAGCCGCCGGCGGACGCAGCAACGGGGAACGCGGAGCCCGTGGCCTCACGCAGTAATATTGTACTGGCAAAAACTGTTCGGCCATTCGGTGGCCTCTATATATAGGCCTAAATAATATAGTCAAGCGAAATTTTATATCCTAAGTCCGAGTGGTCCTACAGATGAAATAGTATTTATACAAATGACAGGGACGTGCCGAGAACGAACATGGAGCCGACAGCACACCTAATATATTTCTCGTTTACCCTCTCTACCCATAGGTTTGGCATTGGTAGTATTAGGCATTAGCTTAATTGCATGACGTCGTGTGCTATCATGTCAAGCTAGTCACATGGAGCGGCCCGCAACAGTAGCACTATTAAACATGTTATAAAGCCGATTGTCAGGCATCCACCATCGCTAACGACGGTGGATCAGTCCACCGTCCAACAGGCTAACAAATGCGAGAACGTTGCACTGGCTGAAGTAATCGTACCGTAGTTCGGAACGTAGATTTGGCATACAGAAGCAAATCCTTGTAAGAGCTCGATGAGTTGAGCTAAGGTTTGCAATAGTTTTATGCGTCGGCGATGACGCCCCCTAACCTTGGTCGAAGACCGGCGATTATCTGGCCTGTAACCCGTTCGACGTCATGTGAACCGTCCAGACGGTGGCCGACGTTATGTGATTAGAGCCGCATCGAAGGACCTGTCCCGTCGTGGACAATAGGTCTTTGAGCCTATGCTGAACTGGAGTGTATGCCGGGTCTACCCTTCACAAAGACCGACAGAAAGTCAATTTGTTATGAGTTACCCATCCAACTTGATCGCATTGCCAAAGGCAGCAGACTCATTTTAAATGTTCAAGCGATGAGCATTGTATATGCCAGCGCACTTTTGTGTAAAGTGCGACCGTATGCATATTGCACGGCTGCATACGCCTGTTATATTTAAGGCGACGAATTCAAGAAGAGGATTTACATTGAATCAATGAAACGCACGCAACGCGTACATAGCATTTGTCCATGGCGGATTGCTGGTAATGTAAATTCTTAAATTCAATGTAGGAGTAGTGTAATATATATATATATATATATATATATATATGTTACACTCCTGTAGTATCAAATATAGAGATTCTCATCTATATCTGAAAGCCGTGATATTTTTGTGCTGTCCTCTACACACGTTATCGGATCGCGTATCTGGTGGAAAAAGCCTACTTCCAGAACGATGCCTCCGGGAATTTATGGAGGGGACGCCAACATTTCGAATAGGATATCAGAATGCAACAATTTGTCTAGAGTGCTCTGTCGGAAGTTAGAAACTGCTGTTTATACTGCTGTCTTACGCGTCGAGTAACTGCACATTGACTGATTCTTGTGCCAGACAGTGATTGTGACTAGCCTGCTCTATGCAATCATTCATACAGGGTCAATCTTGTAGATGAAATTAGCAAGTCATGTCCAGTTTGTTTATCTCTGCCTGTCACGTGGCCACAATCCGATGATCTACATAGACACTATATTTCACACTGCATTGAAAATACCGCAATGAGCTGTTGTCGATGTCGCCTAGCATAAATCGATTTCTAGAGAACCCTATTCTGCTTAGAGCTTGTGTCATTTTTCTGTCTTTGTTGGTTGTAGCATTTCGACCACACCCACCAGACCCTTGTGGAGCGTAAACTTAGGAGGAAACTTGGTTAAGCTAGTTTATTTTAATAAGTCGCACCCCTGTGGCGTGATGCATTCGTGTGCGCATCGCAATCGGAGGAGACACTTAGGTGCACGGGTTCGATCCCCACCGTTGTACATTTGCATTGGAAGGGGTCCTTGGTATGAGCCGCGATGCCGAAAACAGTACCGTGGACGTTAAATGTTGGCTAAAAGTCAATAACTTCAACCTCGAGAAGGCTCATTAAATCATAAGTAGCGTAAGGGGTGGGGGAAGGAGCCAGTAAATAGTAGCTAATAAGCACTTCACGAGAAACTGATACCACTTCAGTACTAGGGTGGTATCAGTTTCTCGTGACTGATACTCATACCACTTGTGTAATGCATGTAAACGCACGTCGACAGATTTGAAATGCGAAATAATATTTCGTTTGAGTGAAGTATTTTGTGACTGAATATATCCTGGTTCGATTAACGTATTTTATTAAGAATTGGAAATAACCTGCGGTTTTTCCTTGTTCTTATTGAAAGAATTGGATGAGGAGTCGCGTTCCGTTCTACTAAAGATCTTTGGGATCATCAAAGATCGGATGTTTGCGATGAAATTCCTATAACGAAGCTTCAGACTGGGATTGGACGGAGGCGTTGTCACTTTCGCTAAACGTTGGGTTTCGGCCTTCATCGTTGTGGGCTTACGTGTTGTGTAAATCCAACCAACTTTGAGCGAGCAAACATTTGTACAGCTCACAGCTTTATAGGTAAACAATACAGAGATTTTAAGTAAACAAGACATCTGCTAATTAGTCTCGATGAAATAATCAGCCAACCTAAAATCATGATGTCAACGTCGGCCGTCACATGTAGATGTGGACACTATTACATAGCCATATTCGGCCCCCGCATACACCGAAAGGCTGGACTCTCGTTGGACTATAACACGTTAGGGACCCCTCTTAGTAAATAGCTATGACGGTGAACTATAGCTACCGAAGGCCCATGCGGGCGGGGCCGGATCTCGCGTGCGCCCACTCTACCTTAAGCATTATCGTCTCTCCGTTTCCGAGCGAGTTCAGCTCGTGTTCCACTGATTGTACAGACGGCTTAATACAATTAGAGCTTGTTAAGGATCGGAAACCGTACAACAGACTGTGCCTCCGGCAAGGTAGGACAGGGAACGAGCTGAGAGCTGAAGGGGACAATCCACCCGAACGAAGTACATGGCCACATTACGAGGTTTCGCTTTGATCATCCTTGGCGAAAGGTCGATTGTCAGGTCATACACGCAAGCACACAGAGGGGACAAGAGAGAGAGAGAGAGAGAATTGAGGATGCTGACCAATCACAAATCTAGCCAACGACGTCTGTACGTTGAGAAATCGTTCCTCCCTCCGAATGTTGAAAATGACGAGAACACCATGGGTGTTTTCCGCAATTGGTGCATCCAACGCGAACTCATACTGGTGTAGAGCCCAGGGGTGACATTATAAAATGGTGGAGTCAGCCGGATGAGACAGTATGTTCAGTTTGTACTTCATTTCAGGCATGGCGCATTGTCTATGCGGCACTCTCTGCTTGCGGCCGTATCACATTATTGTTAGTAATGAAGAATTACGACTAGTACTCCTTCTCAGTAGCTTGATCGGGCAGCACAGAAACGCTGAATATTATATAAGTGCATATTCCTTCTATAGCTGACCGCCGGCTGTCTTCCTTCTGTGTTTTTCAGGCTCTAGTACCGCTTTGTAGCATCATTGCTTCAAGGGCCACCTGTCAGGAGAAGAGGGCCCTTGCAAGCAATTGTAGTGTTAGTAAGGAGTAGGGCTAAATCATCGCTTGTTTTCCTATTTCTGGTTGTATCCATATTTTTCCATTGTATGCACTTTTATCGATTACCAGGATAAAAGTGCATACAATGTACTATAACTACTGGTAGACCGGACGTCGCCGATAAGTGTTTCTATACCCATTGTTTATAAGAGTACAGCTCTTGAACCTGAGCCTTTTAACGTAGAATAATGCATAGTTTAGGCCATCGTTGGCCCAACGTTGAGCCGAGGTCACAGTGACATCAATCCAAGGAGCTGCACTCCTACTTTCGATCTATTGATCTGTACGCACTTGTTCACTATGTAAAGAATCGGAGGCTGCTCGTTTAAGGCAATACGACACGCAGCGAAACAGGTAATATCTGACGGGGCCAGCCTGGAACTACAATAGTAGATATAATAGAAATATGGTAAGTGAAACTGAAAGACTCGGCCGAATTAACAGCCATTAGCTGCATAAGCGGGCTTGAGGAAAATGCTACCGTGAACGTTAAATGTGAGCTGTTAAAATTTATTATTAGCTATATATGATACATATCGTAAAATAAGTATACGTGTCCAAGATGAGTCTGGCCTATCCTGCGCCCAGAGAGTGTTCTTGGCCAAATATAGCTTTCTCCTAACTGAGTTAATAGGTGAAACGTGTCATCCCGGCGTTCTCCTTCATCTATTTATCCATCGCTGACGATTGCTGCGAATGTTTAATCAGCAAATATTATTAATTAAACGCAAACAGTCCGGAAACAGCGCGTTAGAAACACACGAAGCGAACGCTATCGAAATTCTATTCTATTTTATCTGCAAAACAGCAGAGCCACGAGGCACGGTGGCAAAAGTACATAATCATCTCGGTATATATGTTATCTGCCCGGAGTCATATACCACTGTCGGTCGTGAAGAATATGCATCGCCGTCGTCTCTAGCTATCAATGCTCCCGAAAGGCAATGATCACGGGGGGAGGGTGGAGCGGTTGATCAACACGGAGTGATGGACGGTTTTTTTAGTAGCATTCCCAATGGAGTGAATATTTCAAATCATATGTTATTGTTCAAAGTTCAAACAATCTACAGCGCCATTCCGGTGATGTAAATGTTGCTAAGCATTCCCAGAGACATTTTCTCAGTGAGGCGGCAATGGATTTGCCACGCAACTATTAAATTGTGACAGTGGCCGAGCGCTAAACGAGAGTCTTTTGTAACGTGTACGTCGTGACAGGAGGGAACAGTCAGTAGATTTTTTTTCATCATCGTCATTACTATGATTATTGGACAGCCAGCCAGCCACTTGCATTCAAAATTAAAAACAAATCTGTCCAGCAGAGTGATATTTGAATAGGGAGCATAAGTATAAAATTCGGTGTGGGCTTTCAGTGTGGTGCCTGCAGAGCCACTTTGTGTTATGAATTGCTGCGCTATGAAATGCCCACGTCCGAACAATGTTTCATGTGGGGATGGTGTCGCTCGCGAACGCCCGTCGCTTGGATTTGTGGTTGGCCTCCAGAAGCTTTTCGACCCGAAGCACAGCAGGAGCTTACCGCCAATGCTCCTGTTTAGTGTGAAATACATCCGGTATCTCGTACGTACTCATGAAAATATCCATATTGAACGAGCGGGCTAGTCATCTCGCTTTTGCTATAGAATACGAATTCGACGTTGTTAATTGGACTGCTAACTGTTAACCCCCCCCCCCTCGGACTAAGCTTATCGTCCGAGAACGATTTATGTTGTTACCGACAAGTCCCTATCTAAACTGTATTTGAGCTGGGAGCGAGGTGGCTAAATCTATCAGAGATGGTACGTTGCAGTGGAAGGGGATATCGGTGTTAACGTTTCGAATCTGGAGAGGCTCGCTAGGCACCGTAGCTTGAACCGTGGTGCGCCGTGATGTGTGTATTTTGTGACCCACTATTTAGTGGATACTAAGTAGAAACAGCGATTTAATTATAGGCCAAAGGACACAGCCACAGTACAGCTCGTCGGTGCATTCGACCTCGTGGGCTGGCTTTGGAATACGCCCGCTGCAGTAAAATCAATATCAACACAAATGTTATCTAAGCACCCCCTCCCCGCTACGTGTTGGCGGAGTTCACGGGAGCGCAGGTCGATCGAGCCGTGCTATGAACACCGGGATTTATCGAGAGGACACAGCGTTCGTTGTTTCAGCCACTGGCTAATCCTTCCTGTCACAACGAAAGGACTAAGTCGGCTCCGTACCGGCCCTCAACGCGTTTTATCAGTAGGGCACATCGATCGCGAACGCGGCAGTGATTGCTACTACCAAGTCACAACGGTGCCGGCCATATCGGTGCACAGGAAAGGCACGCACTTAAATCGCAAACCATGGGAGCACGTTTCCGACAAGCTCGCAACAGCTGGTCGATAGGCAGCTGTAGTGTATTTTTGACTATGCCTGGCAGTGGTATCCATACACATGGGTTAGTCCTTATATCTGCTTCACTTATCCATTGATCATAGGGTGTCTGATATTTATGTTATTGCAGCGAAGAATTTGGTCATTTTAAACCGCTTAGATTGCATTCAAACCACTGAGGTAGACTTTTTCAATTAATGTAGAATTGAAACTGAAAATTCAGCAACGTATTTTCTTTCCAGCTATAAATAGTGCTTTCAAAGATCCATTCTATGGGATTCTTTGTTGGATCTTCATTTTCATTCACTTTAGTTCCTTCATCTATTTTTGTTCCATCTGCAGATGTTGAGGACTAAAGCTATTCCCAGCTGTTCCCCATGTGACAGGCCTTGCAACCACCTTTGGGTGTTACCTCAACGACTTATCGGGACCACCTTTACTTATTTCTTAAACCGCACATGCTCGACCGGTCACACTCGAACCCTAAGATAAAGAAAGATGATACGAAAACCCAATGATTCACCGTGTCTGGCAGGATTTTATGCCAAGATATATATATCCCTAACGTCTAGCTCTACAAAACACTCACCACTAGACCACCAATGGGACGGAGGTCAGGGTCTATGTTGCTCAGAGGTTACCACAACATATCGTTAACTTGTCTTGTTTGTCTTTATTATATCGCCTAACAGCAACATGAGGCTCGATGCAGGTTGCTAAGGCGAGACAAAATTCCTCCTAACCCGGAGCACTTTTGTACAGATGTATAGATTAATGTATCTAATCAGTTAGAATTCTGTATCAGAGATCTATTAATACTTTTCGTAAGGTCATAAATGAATAAACTCCTGCGAGCATACTGACGTGATTTTCTGACGAATATAGCCATCTCTGCCATATGAAAAACGGATACAGACTCTTGCCTTACACTACTGTTTCGGGCCTTGTACTAGCTACGTACATTATAGTGTTTCCAATGATACGAAGTCGCTTTTCACCGACACCCGCAAACATATGACACCGAACATTGCGATACGAGAGTTTCGGCTTCCTTCGATGAAAAGCTATTGCATACACAACCAGTGCCTTATGACCGTCGTCTTCGCAAGCTCTCCCGTTCACATGAGACCCATTTGTACATGTTCTCTTTTGGCCGCGCTTCGTCTCGTAACTTGACTCTTTCGTAGATATCACAATATCTCCCTATTCGGTACCACGTAACAGATGGTCCTGTCTCATGGTCGGGTTCGCGAATCGGGCTTCGCATGAATCTCCCATAGCTCGATGTTGTATCTATAATATAATGCATGGAAATCAGAAGCCAATGGCCGGTGCTTGCAGTCTGCCATAACGGGCACCGTATGCACTGCGGTGTCTCGCTTTCAGCGGGCCAGCTGAGGCGAGCACTGCCAGATGCACACTTTGCTAGATATGTACTATAAATATATATAATAATATGTTAATATTATGATATGCAATACGTCAAATGCGATACAATACGAAGTTGTTAGCTCAACCCGGAGACCAAGGTTAAGGCTACTTTTACTAGAATGGGCATTCGTGGTAAGAACATCTAATGGAAACCAAAGCTCCAAAGCTCCATTGCAAACTTCGAATTGAAATAATGATATATAACTTCTTAGACCATAAAAAGGCAATACTCTAGTTTTATTTTACATCTTAGACTTACATATTAATTTAGAAGTATAATGGGACACAGCGTATTGTTAAGGTTGCGCCGCTTCAACTGTTGGTTTATTTTTTATTGGGATTAGTGGTGTCCAGCCAGTTGACGCTTTAGCTAATTATATGACAATAGTAGTATGGGGACTCTGTCGGTTGGTTGATGCTTGGCAAGTAAATACTAGATCAAGTACTACTAATTCAGTACTTCACATCTTCTCTCAGTTACTGCGAGTACAATACGATACAAAATTTGGTGCAATTAAATATCATTATTCTACAACGAAAATTAAGCAGTCATCGTAGTATTCAATACACAATGGTGGTTGATTTCTTTAACGATTCAGTTACGAACATATATTACATATATTAGTGCGGAGTTTGCCTGAAGTGTCGGAATGCAGAGCATTCAATTGCGCGCTCGACGAAGCATTTACTCACCATCCTCCATAGATCTAATCTGGCCGCCATTACGTGCCTTGTGTTCATGAGGCTGAACTGTAGCGACTCATGTAGCCTACGAAAACAGCCGCACTATTGAAAATTTAACCCAGTTGGAACCGCAACTGCTTGAAACGCCGTCGTTAATGCTACCAACCCGCTGCGTCTTGTACGAGTTTTGAGTGGGCTATATAATATAATGAAACTATATCCAAATCTGCGAACATACATTGTAGCTTCGATCTGAAGATTACGGAGACGAACATCACAAGATTTGACAATTTCACTCTGTGTATGGAACGTGTAAATAGGTAAATATTATAGCTGAATCGAGAAACACAGATCTCTAACTAAGATACATTAATAGAAATTAATCGAAATATAAATCGAATGTATATCACATACGAATTGATAAAATCAAGAAAAGGGGGTGAACTTTAAAGCTGAGTGAAATTTATGAATCAAGGGAGCATATCTAACAATAGTTCGAATAGAGTTTGATAGTTCGGGCAAGATGGGTTTGCGGGAAATTTCATACTGTGGCGAGACGCTCGGTAGGGTGGCTAACTTTGTATAAATGATAACATTGTGTCGAAGCAGATAAGCGAGAGAGGGCCATAATTAGATACGTTAGGGCATGTTGGTAGTAGAAGGGGTATACATGAGTTTATAGATAAGACAGACAGCAAACTCGATAGGTGTAAAGTTGATTTAGAGTAAATATGAAGTGAGCTGACATGGAACGAGGTTTGACTTCTAGAACGAGGTGTACCGAAGATAGAGACCCAATTGCGGTACGTTGGATAACCTGAAACTGCCGTAATTGAGATTTGTAAGTTGAGCCCCATACCATAGTTGTATATGAAATTATTCGTTTATAAAGATTTATTAAGCAAGATTGCAACATGCCAGTATTTCTAAGGCGAGGCAGAGAGGGTACTTTAGCACCGGATGTAGATTTAATTGAGGAGAAATTTACCTTGTCATTTAGGATCAGGCGAAGGCAGCCGGGCTGTGGCAGACAAAATTACAAAGCTGTTATCGAACTTGGTATGCGAGTATGGTAAAGAAGGATTTTCTTTGGGGGTTATGAAAAAAGATCATTTCTTTCTTGACAACATTGAAAGCTAAGCGCAGTGAGTCATAGATTGACTTAAGACAGCCGATTTTATGTTCCAATCTGTAGCAGCTTTATGGACAGAGGGGCTGTGAACTTTTATCATAACACTCAAATCATCAGCAAAACAGGAAGCACACAAGGAGTTGGACTAGAGATAAATCAAGACTGTATTTATATACATTATAAAGATAAGCGGCCCCAAAGTGGAACCCTGCTGCTCGCCGGGCCTAACATTGCCTTTAGAGCTTGCCTTCGTGCCTGCTTAACACAGAATTCAAAGGATGAAGATCTTTCGGTCACGCAGGTGAGCGTAAAACCAATTGCTAACGGTATTATCAAAGCCCAGACAACCGATGAATTTATCGTATATTTCAATGGTTGTGGAGTCAAATGCTTTCGCTACATCCAGAAACGCTCAAAGGCATACCCCGAAGTGCACTATTGCTGGAACGATGTTTCAAAAATCCATATTGATTGGGGACGGAAAAATTTCCATTCGATAAGAAGCTAGTAAGTTGTTTTTTTGGCGCGTTTCTCAAGGGTTTAGAGAAACGAACCGAGAGAAATAGGACGATAGTAGGAAGGATTAGTTTTATCACCTTCTTGCTTATAAAGGCGTATTATACGCACAGTTTTAAAATCGGAGGGTATAACATGCCAGAGAAGAGAGATAGGTTAAGTATACGAATACTTAATTGGGGGGAGCGGGCGGATATTATAGGGAGGCTTTGCTTTATGAGTGGGAAAAGGATGTCAGGCAAGGGCGCAGAGAGATTACTCAGGCTCATTGATTAGCAGTGTATCAGGTGTGACTGTTTCGAATGCAAATGTTAAGCATAACGATGTGATAAGGTTGAATCGAATATGTAATACCTGGCGAATATATATATGCAGGTCAATTCAGGTGGGATATTGTTTATTTCGCCTATGCTAGAAGAACCGAAATTATTTGCAATAAAGCTAGAATCAACCGATTTTTTCCACCATTTATTTTCGGCGGATTATTCGTTAAAAACTCAGCCAAGCCTCTTCAACGGCAAAGCGCGCACCATGACGATAAAGTTTTAGTATGGAATAGGAGTCAGCTAGACATAGTTTTATTTTTGGAATTTTTTCTGAACCTGTCAAGGCGCGCACGCTCAACTTTAAGCCGATCATTAAGGGATAGAGTTTGTGGATCTTGCATAAGAATGATGTTTGATAACGCTCTTCAACCTGATGAAAAGGAAACACTGGGGAGAAGTTTGAGGCAGGAAGGGCTTTAAAGAACTGTTTGAAACTTCTTGAGCTGAAGATGAGTAGTTTAATAGGAAGGGCTGTGCGGTAAGTAGAGAAGTATAAGGCAGACCATCAGACTGTCACTGTCATCAGAGCAATGACCATCCCGTTGGTTCCCATGAACTAAGGTGTCATCTAGTAAATTTAGTAAGGTCTCACATTGATATCTGTTCTTATCAGTCGAAGCGGGCAACATGACAAGAGCTTTTACGGCCTTTACAATGATTTGAGCATATTCATTAGCAGAAACATAAGGATAGCAATACAAGTGAAATGAGTTTCGGATAAAAAAAACAATGGGACACCGCCACCAGATTTATACCTTCTGATCAAAGTATGGTGAGTGTAGGTAGGCTAATTATGAACTGATCCATCAGAGAGTAGAATGTTTCGGAAACACATAATATCAAGCCCACCTGCAGTTGTCAGGAACTGGTCGACTTGCGTCTTCCAACTTGGCCTGGACTCGCAAGTCTAGGTGTCGGCAGGCAACATGCATACATATAGCATCAAGAGCAAAGCATCCTTCTGATAAGGCTTACAGTTAAGTTGTCCTGGTCAAAATAGTGTGTATGCATACAAACACATAGTATCCGAAGAAGTCACGATTATATTATAATATATGGCCAATAGTAAACTAACGCTACGTGCTATAGCGAGAAGAGACATAGTAGATTCAAGTATATCGCAGAGCAAGTGAGGGTTTTGGTGGTGAGTTGGTAACAACTGCGTGTACCGAACGTAGTCTACGCTAGTATCACACAGTATCATAATAAACAGACGCAGTCTTGACGCTAAACAGCTAGGATGGCGGTCAAGGTTGAGAGAAGGATGGATGAGGTCTGCACATTAGTGACGCGAGGATTTGACCGTGACAGCATTAACTAAATTCGTTTAAACCGCTGACCATAACTAAATCATCGTGCAATAACCATAAGCAAATCATTGTGTAAATGGCATCAGAGAGCAGTAGTACACAAAAGTTTGAAGAAAGTTCCTTCGCGCGGAGCGGTCTAACTATGGCCGAGTCGGAGAAAACGAGACCGTCCGAAAGACGGTCAAACGGATTGGGGTGTCTCCAGGAAGCATTCGTTTTCTAAGTGCTCCTGTCGTTATGGCAAGATCACAGTCCTAAGCGACTAAAACATTCGTCTACATTTCGTATATGTTTATATAGTGTAATGCTGTGATTCGTTTTGATAAATTTCAATCAGTCTTGCTCAGCATCCCTATGACAATATACGATAACGGGACTTGTCTCGTCTATTCGGCCAAAGAAGTCTGCTCGGGTCGTTCTCGTGTCGTAGATATTATCATAGGTATCATAGGAAGGAGGTGCTGCGAAACAGCGCTCAGACTTCTGAGCGCCGCTATGACAAAGGAGGCCTGTCCCGCTCCCTTCCCGTGGAACACGTTTCTCTCGCATATCTAACACCATAATGTACTTCCCTCTGTCAACAGAGTGACAGCTTTCTGAAGTACCTACACAAGCAGTGTTTAATCGCGTTACCTCACACCGTCACAATGCTCCTGTGTCTGACACCGGTAGGGGAACCAAGGTGCTGCTGAAGTTCGGCTGGTAGGCTCCGTAGGGCAAATCTTCTAAAAGCGTGAAGCGTTTTTGAGGCAGTACCTCAACGCATGTAGGGGTCCGATTATATCGATGTGCGACGTGGAAATAGCTTGTAAAGTTAGGTTTGCCTAATATTTACTGCCTGCTCTGATGCTCGCGGCTCTGTAGTAGTGACTAGCAGACACATGTTAAATTGATTTTTTTTTGAGGCTCCAATGGAAACAGCATTAAAATTGAATCTCGGTAGAGTAACAGAACGACTCAAGGGTGGCAAGAATGCTTTCATTTCCTTGGGATAGCTGTGGATAGTCATGTTATCCAGTTCATTTATGGATGGTAAAACCTTATCACGGCATGTACAGATAGCCAAGTAGACGTTTGTGCGCAGGGAAGTGTATCTGCT
Source organism: Stratiolaelaps scimitus (assembly GCA_019614645.1). Classification (NCBI taxonomy): domain Eukaryota; kingdom Metazoa; phylum Arthropoda; class Arachnida; order Mesostigmata; family Laelapidae; genus Stratiolaelaps; species Stratiolaelaps scimitus. The sequence goes on from JABWDB010000017.1 coordinate 290,831, forward strand.
TCATTGTGCAACTGCACTTCTGCACAGTTTGTTTTCAGATAAAATAATGGTAGAAAATGTTAAAGTTAAATGCCTATAGTCATTTTAGTTGTTAGCTTAATTAACACCTTTCACGGTGATTAACTTTACTTTGTAGGGGTAGCGATTCTCTTCTCCTGGCATTCGGTTCGCAGACTGGTATTCAGTGCAGCGTTAGGCTGGCATCGAGTGAAGTTTAAGGCGGGCGTGGTGGCGGTGGAGAATTTAGTGTGTAGATCTGTCACTGTCATGCGAGAGTCACACAATACCGTGGCAAATTCCTCAGATGCGAAGCCCAGCTCTGCATGAGCATTCTCCGTCATCACAACGAAATTAAAAACCTGGCCGTTGCGGTTTAACAGATATTTTACAGGCAGTTTATATTGACCTTGTAGCAGTACAAACATATGTTAATTACGACACTGATTGCTTAGTGGTTGTAACAATGCTCATGTAATTAATAAGAAGCTAAACTTGTTATATTATTCGATGTGGCGAATTGGGTCAGCCATTTGTCCAATGGTGTGATCGTTTATGTTGTTGTAATATTGCCCTAGTCCTGGATGATTGAAAGATTGTTTACGAATTAAATATCGATCCTATAAACTTAACGACACGCTTGATTGTGACTCGGCGAATCAAGCGAATTTTACAGACGGTCTTCGACGTTGGTTGTCCAATGTCTTGCCATGTACTCGTTATACAGGATACGCTCGTAGCATTTGTAGCAAGATCCCCCGCGATTGAGCAATAATGTGATGTTGTCACGTCGCAGTGGGAACTATACCGAAATTCGATTATTTCATGTTGAGATATAGCAAACATAGGTACTATCCACGCAGCGTTCCTGGCGAATGCATCCGGAAGTAGCTGTACCCCCCAGGCGCATTAATAAATGATTGAAATCATTTATGTGATGTACAGTACCGAATGTGTGTTTGCCGTAGCTATCGGAACACATAATATCAATATGGAAATGATTTGTAATATAAATATTTGGTGTCCTGATAGTCAAAAGGGAAGAAATGGACTGGGAACACGTTCTTCCGTCAACAAACTCATCATAGCCTCATCACTGAACAGCGCTACGTGGGGCCTTCTACGAGTAGGTACATGATTCAATGTAGGTGGTGCCCCGCAAACTGCGCCAACAGCAAACTTGAGCTGCTAAATCCAGCCTGCAAAGCGTTCCCAGCTATTCCAAAGATGGTAATGAAAAGTGCAGACAGATGATTCTATGACACCCCGGCGTAGGCTCATCAAGATCTCGTGCTCGGCCGGGCCATCCGTCCGCCCCCATCCAAGATAGAGCATATTCGCCGAAATGATCTTTCGCCTGCCGGCTAAGATTCATTTCGTTCGTGGAAACCCCTCCCGGGGCCTCTTCTTCGTGGCGGCCGCAGCTTTCGCAGATGACAGATTGTGGTCCACACCGCGAACCAGATGCTCTCCTACCGTGCCCGTACTTAGTAGGGCGGACGGGTGCGCGACCTTCAGTCCACTAAACGCTATGGGTTAAACTGCGAACTCGTAGTAGCTGTGGCTAGGTATCGCCATTCTTCTCTGAAGACACATTTGCATTGCGTGAATGCTAGCTAGGAATAGCTCCTCTTATAGCAAAGACATTTTATTGCTTTCCTGGCAATAATCCCGCTTGAGATACTGTACTGCTGCTGCTGCTGCGCTCCCGAATGGTTATTACGGTATGGTTTGCTAGAAAGATACGCGATTATATGTATGCGTCTTCAGCTTGGAGTTGATACGTTTGCGACAGCGCACATTCAAGTTGTACAGAGGGACGAGTAGTTGGAAAGGGTTCAACAAAATAATGTCTAACATCGACAATTTCAACTTTCCTTTCTCAGATGTCGTTTCGTCTGTGTGCTAAATGTCCCAGTTTTACGATCATTAGAATTCAATGCACGGCTATTTGGAATTAAGACGAAGTGGCAACCTACGGGCCACGATATTCTAGTAATGTACTCAATCTTCAGGGTCCTAAAAATAATATGTGTTTAAACGAACCGGTAAAACGGAATGAACTTCTACTTTCGATGCACTCAAATGTAGTCCTTATCCCAAGGAAGTGTTACTCAAGCCTTATTGCTTTAGCTTTGAGATAATGGGTAGGATTTAGACCCGTGCTTTCTTGCGCGCCTAAGTCTTAATTTTTTAATTTTATTAATTTCTTAATTTTATCGGTTATGTGTAGTTCGCATTGATGTGTGCCTTAAGCAATTGGGGACATAGTGTCAAGCCAAGGTCGTCATTGTCCCAAGGGAAGCGATGGGTTTGTCTCTTTGCCTCACAGCAGCAGAGCGAAGGACACTGCGCGGTTATCACCGGTGGCGCATATATATAAATATATATCTTTCAGCTTTGGTTAGTATGCTAGTACCTATTTCAAAGCTGCCAAGACATTCGCCCATTACTGAGCGAGATATTCGATTATGTTCAAATATGATGGTGCAATTGAGGAGCCAGTTACGAGAAGGGTATCGAGACAGCTGAACGAAACCTTAATAGGGGACAATTTGGGATGACGTGAGGGTAACTTCCTAATGACAACACTTGCCCGATGTCAAACACACTGGTTGACAACTGGGGACAACGTCACTGCCGCATCAGCGAACATTCTCGCTTTTCCTTTTCCTTTTACCCTATGAGATATATGTTTATGGTGGTGGTAGCGGGAAACGTTGGGTCATAGAAGTGTGCATAGGGTACGTGCATATATATTATATGAAACATGTCACACGAAAGGACATATATATTACGCGTACATAGACAAAAACTATATGGTGAGCGTAGATATACGGTAAGTATGGTCCTAAGGCCTACCGGCGCCTATGACCAAAGGTACATACTCTTTACCGGAGAGCTTGCGAACGCGTTTGCCTGCTCCCGACACATCGACGGTTCGCAGCTGGAAGTGTGGGCCCGGCGCGAACGAGAGCCAGCCCGAGAGTTATCCGCGCCTCGTTGTATGCAGATATAGGTAGATGGGAGTCTACCTATCCTACCTCGAATAGTCGACCATCTGCGAAACCTATTTCGCTTTTAGGCGTCTCGCCTTTCCGTGTAAGGGTTATTCGTGGGTCGCAGGTCGGGACGAAGCACATTTAAAGGAAGACGAGAAAAGATAGCGTTTCCTCGCCACTAGGTGTACTGCCGCTGCCCTACAAGAAGCATAGGAATTTAAATGGGGGCTCAGGTCAGATGGAGTACACTGCCACCCGCCGCCACTAGATATAAAAGCAGCACGGAGTGAGTGCTATTGCGAAGAAGCTCGGGGCGGCCCAAGGTGACTAGATCGCGCTCGCATTTTCCCACTCACTTGCTGTCTGCTCTCTTCCCCCCTTTCTATAGTACTCTCTCTCTCTCTGTCACTTCCTCGGTGCTTTTCGTTCTCGCGCTATGCCGGTGGTCAGATGGCTGGTAACCGTAGCGAAGGAGGTGGAAAGATGTATGCAAAGGTATACGTAGTATGTGTAGTGTTGAAGGGCAAAAGCCGAGCTACTGAGGGACGCTAGGGAGGGGTCTACGACAACTTTTATGCTAGTTTATATTCCCAGGAGCATACAGCGAAACGCAGGGCAGATGTCTCGTAGCTAGTCAAAAGGGGAAGACGCTTGTTGGAAGAAACTTTTATCCGTGGACGCTACTCATGCATCCAGGATACCCATTTGAAAACTATACATCGCTGTTTGTGTTTGAATGTTCTGCAAGAAATGTACATATATATATATATATATATAGGAAGACATATGTACATACTATAGTATTGAGATATTGCATTGAGATATTGCAGCCCTGCCCGGTGATGAAATCGCCAAAGTACTGGCACATGCCATTGGTTGGGGTTTTTTCCAATTTTCCAGCTTTGTCGAGTGGCACGAATTCCCTTTTTTAAATAAATGTACATCGGCACGGGTAAATGTTTAAATGGGGAATATCAACGAAGCTGGCTCAACTGGATTTGAGATCGTTGCGCTGAGTTACAGAAAATTTCGCATGGGGTTATCGACATCAAAATATAAGCGGGCTTGTGAATACAAGGAGTTCGTGGCTGAACGCTTCAATCTACCGTACAAGTAAGGATATAGAGTATATGGCATGTATGCATTATATAATAGCTAGTGCAATGCTTTGCTGAAGCGATTCGATTGCTCTGTAACTCGACTTCAGCATTTTCAACAATTTCATATGGCAACATTCATCTTACCGGTTGGTCACACGCTAATGAAACTGTCGGAATAATCACCCTTCCATCAAGGAACAAATTCTCCTGCACACGGAACGTTCATCGAGTCCGTCTACAGGATACAGGTCCGTCAAGACTGAAAACTAATTCGCCAGCAGGCCGGCATTGCATTTGTCCAGAAGACAAAGCCGGTCGCGTCGTAACTTTTTTACAGACGTCGCGTTCCACGCACCATTCCGTTTTTCCACCGCGTGACTACTCAAATCGCTATTTGTATTCCTTCGGTCACATGGGACCAAACGCATGTTGCCTGTGATACGAAACATCATATTCGCGTCATGCCAATCACAAAGTATCTGCTATAATATACCACATATAAGCCATGCTGGGTAATATATATATACATATATACGCCTGTACCTCGCTCTGCAGAGAGGCAATGCCATTGCCTTCCTCGGGACAATGTCGGCCTCAGCCCCGGTCCTAGCTAACCCCCCCCCCCCCCCCCCCCGAGTAAACCCTAGAAATAATTCCTAATTATTGTACGTTTGAATAAATGCACAATTGATGTTCCCATATATATATATATGAGTCTATTTATTCAAACATACAATAATTAAGAATTATTTCTAGGGATTAGCTGGGAACCGGGGCTGAAGCCGACGTTGTCCCGAGGAAGGCGATGGCATTGCCTCTCTGCACAGCGAGGGACAGGCGTTGGAGAAGGAAAAATCCTGCGTGCTTGTCCCCGGTGGCGCGGATCAGCCTATGGTAGACCCCTTCCAGGAAGTTCGCAGTAAGGGGGCCGTGCCCGCCTAAGGTCTCAGAAGCAAGGGGGAAAAAAGGTGAGTTGCCTGGAGTGGGGCGTACTTCCGTAGCTTGGCCCACACGCGCTACTGCGTAACCGGGGGTGGTTGCACAGTGGTTGACATGAGAAGGTGCTAGAGTGTATATATATATATATATGCTATTACATATTATATATATACATAGATATCTAATATACGAGCGCAGAGTCCCAACATCTGCAGAGCCATTCCCTCGCTGTGCATAGAGGTCAATGCCATCGCCCCCCTCCACGCCGATATAGATACAACACAATACAAATTTTTCAGTTTATTAACGGGACTACAGTTTTTGCAACACTTACGTTCTCGGTGTGTCACCAGGTCGCGGGATTCGAGCCTGAGGGCTCCGCCTTTTTGTAGCCAGATATTGTTCAAGCTTCATTCGTTCTTGGCTGGCAACAACCAATTCTCATTTTGTCTATCTGATTGACACATAGTTGACACATGGTACAATGTTTATAGCCGCTACCTAACAGATAAAATCCATGATATCTTCGCGAGCTGATTTGCAGATTTGAGTAGATCGTTGCGCGCTCAGTGTATTGAGTACACTACGTTTGTGTTTCTCGTCTCTTTCTCCAGTAACCAATTAAAGCAGTCAATTAACAATTGAAAAACATGATGTAGATCTGGACTGATATCGGAGAATGGGTCGTATTCGAAACGGGTCGCTTTTTGGGGAATCTTCCTTTAAATGCTAACCTAGGAAGCGAATCAAATCAAGAACGATGTAGCGGCCATCTGGTCCCACCTTATCGATACGAATTGTTAATATTCCAATAACATATTTCGCACAGATCCTACGCGCCTATGCGATAGGAAAGTAACCCTACAATCGAAGGCTGATAGAAATAACTAGTGTGACTTATAGGATGTTTGCAGCATCCCTATAGAATCGGTTCAAGTAGGAGTTAGAGAATGCGAAACTTATTGGACAATGGCCAAAGGGCTTTCGTGCTGGACGCTTTCGTGTTGAATGAAGACTAGTTTATTACTACTTACTGAGACTATAAACTGGTCAGGAACAAAAAATAGAATACGAAATCAGTTGGGTTAGTATCTTCAGAGATGGAAACAGGAGGAGGTAAATGTTCGCACCGAAAGATAAAGTACTGTCAAACACAGCAAGAAAAAAAAAGAAATGGTTCCCAAAAGTGCATGCAATATCAATAATGGAACACCTGTTCCGTCCGTGTGAGATGTGCACGTTACAAGGCTCTCATAAAAAATAAGATTCAGTAAGGGGATGTCCATGGTTCCAACACACCAATAAAGCACTTGATAAGATTGCGGTGTCTGCCCGGTGGCGTGGCGCATTCGTGTGCGCCTTGCAACCAGAGACGACACGTAGCTGCACGCGTTCGATCCCTAGCGTTGACCATTTGCGTTTAAAAGGGCCCATCTTACGAATCAATGCAAAAAGGAATTCTGTGGACGTTAAGTGTTGACTCAGAGTCGACCCAAAAATATTCAGATAAATCTTCAAGGAACTAGACATGCCACGGTACCTTTGTATGATACAAACACTGATAGCCGATATTGTTTGTACAACTACAAATATTCCTATACAATATGTATGTATATATATATATATATATATATATATATATACATATTTTAAAGGAATATTTATAGTTGAATAAACAATATCGGGTATCAGTTGATCTAATTGAGCTAAAATTGAGCAATATTTTAATTGCTCCATTTGGGAAATTCCCACCTAACAGGTGCTATATTTCTACCCCAAAGCAGCCCAAAACTGTTCGTTGCAAAAGAAGCTCCCAAAGCCGAGATCAAGGTCTCAAGCTAAAGTTAAGAAATTCATTGTATTCCCGACGCTCCCGGTCACAGACACATGTCAAATCTCCACCATTTCATCTTTTGAAAGTAATCAGTTGTAACTGTATCGCGTCCTCGGAGATAGCGTAGATGTAGCGTTGTTACACACCACTCTGCATGACCGGATTGAACATCGTCTATTGCGAGAACACACAAAAATTATTGCGCGTTGGTTGTTCATAGCCGGCTAATGAAATTACTTCGATAAAAGCTCAGCAGACGCCAAAGGCGGATATCAGCGAGGCACGAGTCGAAGTGTACTAGCCCTCATGGCAGCAAAGGATAGACACATCCTCTTTGATCTATAACAACAGTGTTCAGCGAATTTGAATATTCATCTCGTTTCGATTAATCTGCATATGTTTACAATTAGTGCAGGTATAGGAGCTGGGATTCGAGCGCACGCAAACGATTCAACGGGCTGTGTTCAGTTCGACCCCGTGCTGAATTTGCTCCTCGTGGGTATGGACATCCGCGAACAGGGGCCGGATAGCTAACGGTAGAGAATAATTGAAACGTTATTTCTAGCTGACGTTTGAAATGGGGGAAAAGCCACTATAATGGAAGGGGAGAGCCGACCTTATATTGGCATGGGTGTGCAAAGCCTAGTGGTGAACGCACGGGGATGAATTTTATTGTTATGTATGCTTGCTAACAAAACAAACACTGGCGGCAGCCAATTCCTTGATGAAGAAAGCTGCGGGCTCGTGGCTCAACACATACATAGCCGTAGTAAGGCGTAATGGCAGAACATGGACAACCTATGAATAGTTCATCAGTCAGGTTTCAATTTAGTTTGAAGCCCTGCGATGGTATCAATAGTGTGTTTACGAATTTTCAACACGTCTCAGTGCCGGTTGAACGACGCGGCGCATATATGTGAATACCTCGTGTCGTCACACTAGCACCGACACGTGTTGAAAATGTTGTGTTACTCCAGCCACCGATAACGAGTGAGTGGAGCCTCGCTCGATTGTAGCCACGTTTGATCTTCTTCTTTTCAGGCACACCTACACTCGCTTCCTATGGTAGGACTGAACTTCGCGTTTGACATAAAATTATAGATTCTCCTACAAGTTCCAGCCCGCTTTAAGTGTCCATGGAACCTCGTCGGGCGTTGATGTCCAAACATAAGTAGCCTTACGCTCGGTGCATCTTTTACACGCAGTCAGATGTACACCTTTGTCTGCCCAAAGTAGATCGGTTACTGGTTCGGAGCGACCAATATAAATGTGATGGTGTGCAATCATCGGCCATTCTACCTGAGTAGAATCAACTGATTTTGCAATGAAACATGTTTGAGAACTTAAACTTGAACAAAAATTGAAGTCAAAGAGTGACTTTGGGATTGCTCCACAGTTGACTCCTAATCGTCGCCTTCTATCGACTTCTGCCCCCGAAAACCTCTGTCACGGAGAGGTGTATAGCAACTTGTTGGCAGAGAACCTGGAATGCTGAAGTGCGGTGGGCGCCTGATATAGTTTGCTGACGGGAAGGAGGCCATATGTTCGAAATACGTCTATGACAACTGAACATCGTTCTCAAAGATTTCCGCAATACAACTAACATATTTAGAGCCACTCCCCAAGATGAGCCCGTAACAGATAAGAAGGATAAGCATCATTTTCGACACGTTTCGAGCACTGACCCTTTCAGGTGGAATGGTTAAACAATAACCATGCCATTGAAGATGAAGCATTAGGCCAAGTCAATGAAATTCATCAAGATAATGAGCATGACGGGTCATATTGATCTTTCGGCGTTCCAATATTGCTTTCAAGCCAGGGTGATTGAATGTCGGCTACCTTGGTCGACCGGCTTCTATAGATATAACTGAAACCAGATAATGGCAATGCAGTCACAGCCTAGGCACTTGAGCATTGGTTTGAAAAACAAGTGCCTCACACAGCTGACAGCAACAGTTACTTCGAAAAATACCCTAAAACAAAGGAGATTGTTCCCCAAAGTCTTTGACAATTTTCCACGACTCTCAGCCAACATTTAACGTCTACCCAATTCCTGATTCGAGCCCTGCCGTGTGACATAAAAGAGAGCCCAAGCATTGTAAAATTGCAGCTCCTTCAATAAACCATTAAACCTTTACCTTACCTTACCTTTTTGCATTGCTTCTATAGATGAACCCCTTTAAATGCAAATGTGCAACGATGGGCATCGAACCCGCGCACCCACGTGTCTCCTTGCTCTGATTGCAAGGCGCACACGAATGCGCCAAGCCAACGTGGACTGCAATCTACGAAAAGCAAATTGGCACGGCGAAAAGAAGTTCATTGAGGTGAGGTGGCTTTTCATGTGCCTATAACAGCCCCATCAAAGACCCCGGTGGGTAATCAATAAATGAAATCCGACGGGAGTTACGTGGAAAAAACCTCCTGTCACCTTCATTCTTGAATAATGGGCCAATCTTAAACTCCTTCAGCGTGCCCGCGTAAAGGCAAGAGCGCAGAGATAAATTAATCCGATGAAGCAGCGGGCGAACAAGAGTTCCAACACTCCAGGTGACCTTGGTCGCGTCCACCGCTTTCTAAATTACAAGCTTTCCAACATCGGTGAAGCTTAACGGCCGACTAACAGAGGCCAGATAGAACTTAGAACAGATTTAAAACAAGATACTCCTATGAACATAATACCATTTATGCTTGGGAGGAGCAGGGCTTATAGATTCAAACATCTATATTATATTTACACACCCTTTAGCAGTGGGGCTTTTTTCAGGTACTATATAATATGTAGTCATTATTTTTTGTTCTATGTCCGCGCCGTGGGGGCGAATTTGGAAAATAACTAAGACTGTCTCACCTCTGTACACCAGTTCAAGGAAAGTGATAAGCCACCCCCAATCGATGGCATATCACTTTCCTTGAACTGGTGTACAGAGGTGAGAACTCGTATTGAAAAAATAACCCCACGTCATGGTAGCATAGAACCAGTTTACGATTTAAGCAGAGCTGTGTGCTATTGCGGACCTGATCTGTGCAATGACCCAATGGGTTTTTCTGCTGTTTGCAGTTCTATATTTGTGTCATAATGTTCGTGTACCATGAATTATATTGAGGTATAATTTTAGGCTGATGCGATCAAACTTGCGTGCCTTCAAACTGCCATACCTTTTCAAGGAAACGAAACAAATCAAAATAGCTCATAATTTCACGGGCTCACGTTGAAAGAATATGGGGATTGAAGTCCTCACTTAATATGGCGACCTCCGATTGCAACCGAAATTTCAGCGTTTGAAGTGGGCGTTCTGTGCACCGTTGATTGCTGTGGCACTTGTTACGAGTCTCCTCAAACGATTTAGATATCGTGAGAAATCGATTTTTCTGTACTTTCCAAAGATCTTGTTATAAGGAAATCCTTTGCTATTGATAAGAACTATAATCCTGAACGTGAGGCACAAACACTTGGACCACTGGCATTGAACTAGCCAACTCACTTTGTTTGAAGCCGAAATTCGACTATATGCCTCTCTGAGCTTTTCTGGTAATAATTTTCTAACCCGTCCTCCGAGGAACACCAGCTTCAGTCGACGGACGCACAAGAACCCAAGCTTCACTCGAGTCAAGAGATAGCCAAGACAGAAGCTGAAAACAATGAACATCTTATTAATATAAATTACCTACCATCGACACCCTGCTGAGCCTAATCGTCTAGAATGCACAAAGAACCTTCAATGAGTGCACAAAGAAACAGGCTAACAGGATAGAGTCTTCCTACAAAGGTGTCAATATAGTCAGGCTTGAGTAGACGATGGTAAGCATATGAATCTACCTTGTATGCATATTTATGCTATGTCGGATATTGATTGTGATTGTGAGTCTTAAAATATATAATATTAGGGAAGCAGCACACTATTACACCGGAGTAGTGGCAGCAGCAGCGGCAGTATACATGATAAACTATTACTAGCCGTCTAAAAGAGAACTGTATAATAGTATATTAATTTGAAGCCCAATAAAGGGCATGCCATTGTGCCTAACCTCTGGCACGTGGAGTAGCACGGTCCTCTCAATATCTTCTCTATAGATTGAAAGGGCCTTCGATAAACAATGCTGGCAAATAATGAAGCACACTAGTCTGACTATGGCATTTCTTTGACGAATAGTGATGTCTCTATGCACGTCGTAGTATATGCGCTGCTAGCTTATGCTGAAGACTGTGCTTTATATGATTGAAGGACGAATTAAACGGCTGCGTGTGGTACCAACCACCGCAAAGAAAATGGTTGTACAGATGCTACACGATGCTGACAAGATAATCGTTCAAAATCATTCAAATCATGTCTCCCAAAGGGTATTAATAGTAAACAAAAAATATATATATATGTTAGGGCATACGGTTCGAACTCGCCGCTCTTTAAATGCCAATAACTTTTGAACTAAATGAGGTAGAACAAAGATGTTTTGGTATGAGTTAGAGGTACTCTTCAGCTTTATTGACACATCGATTCCAGTCCACATCGCAGTTCGGATTGTGCGCCATTCGAAAGAGCGGCGAGTTTGAACCGTATGCCCTAATATAAATATATAGTGTCGAGTAGCTTGTTCACAAGGCTTTACTCTTTATAGTAGACTCAAGGTCCTTGTGAGCGGATATGGCTGCAGCAGGTGGCTTGCGAGATGCTGATACGCCGATCATGATGAGATCACCGATCCCATTAAGACAGCTAGTTTGTTAGCGTGGAAAATAAAGAGAGGATGTTGCCGAAGACCATTTACCAAATGGCGCTATGTTGGCAATAAAGAAGTTTCTCAACGCGCGATCACGCAGCGAATAGTCGAGTAGATAAATGTGCATCTACGGTGTGTGCAAGGGCCGACGCAGGAACAAGCAGGAATACGGTCCCGTCACACAATGCTAACTGTCGACAGCCTGTGCCCGGTATCCAAATCGGGCCTGCGTCGAGTGGGTAATCAACAAAGAGGGAACAAGCAGCCGCTGGTTTCGAGTATCACGCGTCGCATCTCTGTAAATGAGAAAAAGACGAATACAGCAACTAGATACATCGAACCGTCAAATGTGGTCTCATTCGAATAGGAGAAACGCATGATATAGTCAAGACGCACGAAATGGCTAATGCCATCACTATACTGATACTATAGGCATAATTGGACATGTTTAAATTTTGATGCAATAGATGCCTACAGCGGGCCGTTTTGCACGCTGTGCGCTAAACATCGTGTACAATGGATGTTAACCGTAGCAACGGTATATGTTTCAGTCGTTATACTTTTTATTTTAACCTTCATATTACACAAGTCATTCAGTCCGCAACGTTAGTTTGTAACACACTATTTCGTTGTTTTATTGTGAAAAGGCCGGAATTTTATATGCAGCTCTATAAGAGTTTAGTTATACCGAAATTTACATACTGCTGTGAAGTTTGGCGACCATATCTTAAGAAACATTTAGATGCTATGGAACGAGTTCAATCAAAGTTCTTAACACGCGTCTCGCTTAGATGTGGCATCGATCGCTCGACTCTTACCTTACCTCCAATTACTGACCTACACAAACAGGCAGATATGCGTTTTTACAAAAGGTTACTATCATCAAACTCGTATTATAAATATTTTAATGTCAGACAAAATAATCTGCGGAGTGGACAAACCATATCAACAGTACAAATCGCCAGGACCGAAAGAGTCAATAATATGTTTTCATTTCGAGCGACACGAATGCTCAGAAACACTCATGCATATACTATGCACTAACTAATTTTTGTACACCAAATGTAAAACCCCCTTTTGTTAATAAAGGTGTTTTTGAATTGAAATTGAATTGAAAAATTGAATTGAAATTGAATTGAAATACTTGAACAATTGAATCTCTTGAAATGTACTGAGGATAAATATATGCTAAGTCAATAAAACGGATCAATCAGAAAACAGGAGCATTTTTAGAACGTGTTGCGGCTTTCGTTAACATTGGCCCAATCATTAAAGAAACTAAACAAATCATACATTCCGCGAAACGCATTTCCTATCACATGGGGCAGGTGTGAGATAATCATTTTGGTACATCGAATGCATGGCTTGCAGCAGGTTAGATGCAATAGTGTGAATTGGGAGCGTGTCAAAAGTGAAATAGTTCGTTATGTGTCACATATTTGCAGCGTCTGCACTCGGCGCACTGTCCATGGGTTCACCTACTGAAAATGCAAGTTGAGAGAGACTACGAGTTTACTGTTAGGTATTTTCCTCTTCTCACTATAAACCCCATTAACACTTCGTAATTGAGCATCAGACAGAGGCGTACTGCTAGCCCTGGCCCGCTGAGCGAATTTCGTCGAAGCTTGTAAAGTACTAACTTTTAATTACCATCGCTTGTGTTATATGTAATCGGAGGACGAGATCACATTCTCCGTTTTCTCTTCCAGGATGACGTATGAACGCGCCGCATACATTATATACAATTACCTCATTCATTAACTCTGTGCTTACCAGTCACTGTGTGCCCACGACACGTTCGCCTGTCCGCTGAGATTCGTCACTATACGTGTCTTGGAAGCAATTCATGGGACCCCTTTCGAGCAGCGGCCCTCTTTGAAGATGGCGAATAGAATAATATGAACAATCGCCGGTCGATTCAGCTTAGGACTTCAACGAGTACGAGGACAGCTGCGCATATATGTTCCAATAATTTGTCATTGTCGTTGAGTGAATCTCCAAGAAATGGAAACAGACAACTTCATAATTGGTGCTAAGTAGCCATTGATGACTTTACATTCATCAAATACGTGTGCCGCGATGGCTTAACGGATATTTTCTGTGCTGTTCATGCCGTGTGAGAGCTGCGCTTCCGTGCCGGACGGACGATGCCTCCGGAGGACCCGCCCAGTGACCTGCCCCTTAAGAGGGCCCGTCCTGCTCACCTTCTGTGGGCCGCGTCCACCCTCGGTGTTCCTCGGCGTTCTAAAATGCACAATATATAATCTAATTTGTTGAATTCAGCCAACGACTGATATTATGTTTTTCCGACACCATCAGCAGTAAATTAGAAATAGAAGCAACCACTGTTAGTGTAGTGCTCATTACACAACCAACAAAGACGAAGTCACCGAAGAAAAAAAGAAGGACGTGACGAAATATAGCACTAAGCCACAGCGCTCATGCTTAGGACATCTTAAACAGCGCGGTAATTACGAAAGCCGAACCCTGACCACGATAGTGGGTCAAGGGCACCTAGATATAAAAGCGAAAACACTGAAGTGTTGTCCCTCACATACGCTTAAGACCACAAGCATATATAAAGCCACAATAAAGATAGCAACAGTACCGGAACTGGTCGCAGTTGTAAGCTGGTGCTGCTGTGTTGCTAAACCGAACAGAAAAGCCGTGTGTTCTTCACAAAGTGGAAAAGTCTCTCCAGTCAAACAGAGCACATCGAACCTACCATCTTCTATCATAATTATTGACGGTAAACATCTGTGAAAACTTCGTCAATTAAACTCAAGTACTTTACTGATATATTTGTAAGTAAATACAGCATCGATTCGTATGCACTCCGTGGGATTCTAACCGGAGACCATATGGCTCCATATTCCCAATGTATTATAGATCAGTTTTCGCTCGAATTGATTCGTTGGTAACAACATCGGTGTGCATTCCAGGACGGCTTAACGTCCTGGGTCCGCCCCTGTAGGATAAACCGCAGATTCAGTCGCTAATCGATGACGAGGCTCTGGCGAGGGGCAATGCAGCCAAAGAGATCAAAGAGAGACCTTTTTGTATTTCACGAAATCCGATCCTTTCATCGCACTGGCATCTCACAGATTTTCGAGACTATTGCTCTGCCCTCTCCGCTAACGGTTCCCCGAAAAACTTGTTCGAATTCCACAATGCCCAATTTGCGGTATAGGCAGGAATAATGGAACTAAAGAGAGCTCTTTGGGCAAACAAAGCTAGGTTACACCCCCATCGTCTACACCCATAGACATAATAGTCATTGGCCTCATTTCTGGTTATTGGCACAAACTGATGAAGCTCATTATCTGCTCGCACCCCCACTAATGTTGCCATTAAACATCTCGGACAGAATAAACTCAGCACTATATTTTGCTCGTTTTGCTAATAGTCAACCGCCTCGGATAAGCATGCAAGCCAGCGTAGCTTGCCTTACTTGAAAAGGCAATAGTATTTAATTTCAATACCCAGGATGCCATTGTAGAATGACTCTGCTATCATGCTGGAGTGCCCGAATCAATTATCCAAACTACTAGAAAAGTATAATTGAACCACTATGCGTTGGGGAGAGAGGTGATGTGAATCAATGGGAGGCGCGTCACGTATTGAAAATTGCCGGCAGTAGATGGGACGGTGGAAAAGTTTGCGATTGAACTCCCTCTCTCTCTCTCTTTCTCTCTCTCCCAATGGAAGAAAATCGGTTCATTCCACAATAGATACTACCTTGGGAGCTGCACGCTTGATCGATTATAGCAAAACCTTGAGTGTTCATAAATCGGGTTTATTAATCCTTTTGATGGTCTGTCTCATTTCGGTGTATCCTATTTGTGGCACGACGGCGTTACAAACGTCGACACACGTGAGTGCTAGTTTTCCGATTGTATATTTCGTTTGATGCCATTTATCACAAGTGTGTGTGTACATTGACCAGCAATGTATAAATAACCCTTACACCTTTACCTCACGGGAACCGACACTAGTTATGATGACAAAAATGTCGAGGCAGATCTTCCATTTCTTTTATATATGTATATATACATTTTTTTTAATTAACCCTTTACCATCTCTAAAATATGAATTCTCTTTTAGTGTCGCTATTTAAAAGAATACGCTTCTTTTTGCGTCCCTTGACCCCAAAGGTGTCCACATTAAATTCTTAGAAGTGTCTGCGTTTTCTATTATCTCCATACCGCTGGACCATACGTTCGCTCGATGCTTACGTATTAATCAGTAGACACAAGGTCAAGGGCTGAGCTCTCTCTGTGACTTTGAGGTGATTCACGATCGAGTGTTTTTGTCAGACGACTTCGACCGAGCCTTCGTTCGCTTGTTAAAATCTGCATCAGACATGCCGGCCACGAGATTCGCAGCATGGTTGTTTTCTAGGACTCAGCCTTTATCCGTCCCCCCAAGAGGTAGCTGCTTGTTACGCCCTGTACTATTCACAATTGCAGGCAACAGCTGTCGCGTATTTCTTCAAGCCTTTCTTTGGCGTCACGATGTTATGTTGCGCTCGTGTTGTCCAAGTGATCTTGTTAACACCGAAAACAGATTGCTCATTAAGGCTCTGAGCCACAGGTTAATTGCACGAAAGAAGAAACGCTTTGGAAGACGCGAGGTAAGAAACCTATGAAACACTACCTGCCTAACTATTTTTACACAACATTGATTATAGAACAATAACTATTCTCCGGGAGTTGCGCATAGAGGAGAGAATGTCTAGCATATTAGACGCTGCTAATGTCCCAGCCGCTAACTGACAAACCTATGATATTTGGAGCTAACTAAATAATAATCGTTCGAGTCGGTCAGATATCGAGTCACAAGCACGATGTGTCGTTGGATCTCTATCGAACCACGCGGTACTGAGTGTAGCTGTTGGCCCGAGGCGTAATGACTCACCATTGGCTATCTTACTGGCTGGCTGGGTTGCCTGAGTTACTAAAGAAGTCGAAACTCTGCCGAAGACCCCCAGAACTAGTCTAGTGATCCGAGGTCATCGAGTTGTTATAGACTTGTTCCCATGTGAAAGAATAACAGGGAAACAAGTCGACAGCGACGCGATCAACAGAATACTGTGACAGTGAGCAGACAAATGCTATCATATCGCCATCTCATCATGTTGTCTCGATTAATCTTCGCATGACGATGCTGTGTTAACGTAGGGAGCCCGGTGGAAGGTCATTGGCCCGAAATATCGTCAGACCAAGTGCGCTCTATGCGGCTTGCTGATCTGTTGTTTGGCAATTCACTACAGTTAGGTCATACGAGAAAATGTCCCATTGGTCTGCCCTTGAATTAGCTAGACCTGCTGATGTAACACGCAAGTTAATGTTGACATAAATTAATGGAACCATTCCTCCAATGCAGCAGATGGAGCGCAACTTGAGACGGAGAAGATAGGCATTAGAATAGTAGTTTCATACAATAATACCACACGCGTGAAATAATCGGAGTCAAATCAAAACTCTATTTGAGTATGATACAGCTTTTATTTTTTATATATTTTTTTTTATTCTGACTCGGATAGTTACTTGCGTTTCCCTCAGTTAACAATATTCGATAATCTCTCGTCTTTAACCTCACGAAAAGATGATGGCGTCATGATGCAATGTCTGTAAGATCGCTCAACTAACCTATACGGCAGCAGTGACGTCAATTCGCACGTTTGCGTTCGTCACGCGAAATGAGGCTGTTTGTGTAACATCGAGGTGGACAGATGTTGGCGTCAGCCAAAGAACGCATGCTAGTGATAGACACTTTTACAGAATTACGCGAAAATGACCGCAGCCCAATGATACCGTGTTTTCATCAGCTGGATAGTTCGTAGTTCTGGCCTATCAACGGGTACCGCAATCACGAACCGCGAACCTTGCCCGTTCTGTCGTTAGTTTATTCTGAATCTGATTCGCCGCCTAGCGCCAACTGTAGTTATTGTTGTCCCATTGCAAGTAGCTATTTACTGACCTCCACCACACAGGCACATTTTTACAGATCCAATAGCCGATCAAGCTTGGTCATGGGACGGTCAAATCACCTATTAAGGCAAACCGTGGGCGGTCACATCAACGATCAGGACAGGTTGGCTGAGAGCTTTAGGGCACTGCGAGAGGGACGAACATTTTTACACACGCACTGAGGGCTCCTGTCCAGTTTTTTTATAATTTTCTTGTCCAATTATGTTATGATATACTATTGTTTTTCGCACATGTATCTAGTGTACCGTATACCGTATGTTGTTTAAAAAGACCGCATGACTTCTCGAACGAAGTGCTAACCCACGTGAAGAGCCAATGACATTTGTTTCAGATGATGAAAGATCCGTGGTAGTAGACATGAACAGGTTGGTCGCAGGCGAATAATTGAAGTTGACTAAATAACTCTGTCGTAGCTAGATAAGTCAGTAGTATTTTTGTTCATGCGTGATCTCATATTTACTACATCGAATGCGAGTCGTGATTCAAGGTCGAATGTACTACAAAACTGTGAGTCGGATTTTTCTCCTCTTGTTATCCAATCAAGCGAAAGCATGCTCACATCAGCCCAACGAGTCTCGAGAACAAAGTTGTTTTCTTTATGAATATACCATTTTTATCAAAGTATGGCCTTTTTCATTTAGCTTACGAGTCACTGTTGCGCAATACGATGTAGCCTTGGCAAGGCGGGTGCCGCTTGAACAGTGTAAAAGCAAAGGTATTTGGCTGTATTGATAGTTTCGATTTGTATGTGCCCAATGGCTCACGTTGGAATTCTGTCATCTGCACTTGGATTTCTCGTGGAGCCAATTACGGATTTTAAGCAAGAATGTTAATACGTAAAGGATTGCGAAATTCGCTGATACTCGTCATGTAACTGCCGAGTATTTGTACTCTTCAATAGAATATTCCCAATATAATACTGCCATTTGCTTCATTCGGCATGTCTATTGAAATACGGATTAATGAGCGATATGTCATCATCATCATCAGCATGCATATAATGCAAGTGCTACATCACCTGCATATATTCGTAGGGGAAACGGATTATCTAAGTTCGGCTCAATAGTCATTAAAACGATAAAAAAAAATAAAACCGATATTTCGGGTTTGGGGAGATCGATAGCATGATCCTCGGCCTTTACAGATACTTTCCCAGTTGGCCCCGTAGAGAAGGTCTTATGTGCCAGGCGACCTTGGCCCGTGAGGCTCTGCGAGCTTGGCTCATGAATCGCGAAACAGGGTGAGCTTCTGAGCAAGCATCGAATTAGGTAGGAAGCTTCTGTGGCCTTCCAAACGTTGCGGCCCACAGGCAAGGTGGACGTTGGGAAAGTTTATCAATGAGCTCGGTAAACTAGTGACCAAACAGGGCGTGATGCTCACGTAAAAATGAACTTTCTCAGGCATCACCAACCGTACCAACAGCTCTCATGGGCTGTGTAACGAGTTAGCCATTGGCTGGTATTATTAATGCGGGACAACATACTTGGGATTATTTGTTCACTCCGTTCATATCAGAGCAGTGCCCGCGCGCGTATATTATAATTAGACACAACGTACATAGTGGAAAAATGTAACCTACATTCTCTAAAAGCAAACAAAAAGCATCGATCACTGTGACAATCAACACTTCGGTACTTATTTCTATGACGTCCAAGTTACATTTGTTAGCGAAAAGACTGATCACGGAAGCGTGAGATCCTCTAAGTTTCCATTTCTACGTGGATAAAATGTATGTTCTTTGCATTTTCATATATTAAATATTGGCGGTGTATTAACATCGCACTAGATCCTTGCGATGCCCTACAACGTATGTATGAATATACATGCAATTACTATCACTGAGTAAATTGATCTTCTGACGATGTCTTGACGCGTGTCGCGATGTGTGTAAGGGTGATATAAACATCGCTGTACTGGTAGGAAGAACTTCCTTAAAATCGTCGGAAAACGGACATTATGCCTACAAATTGCACGGTTGTATTATATCATAGATAAACTCGATACAATTAACGCAGTTGGACCTCCTATCGTGGAATCTAAATAAATGGCAACCGGAGCAACCCAGGTGATCTGGTTCCCACCCCCTGAGGAATCTGAAGACATACTGGCCAAGTAGTTCCACTAGACTAGATATCCCATCGTTGTGCATATGACAATTGCATAGGGGTTTCCTGGGGTACTCCACGCCTGCGATCCACACCTGATCTTTGTGCAGGTACCGCATCGATAATTAAAGCTGAACAAGCTGTCTCTATGAAGGAGAACTTTTTCAGCTTGCAGAACGTCGAATCGGCCTCTTTGCAACACCATTGCTCTCACGGATATCCTACCTAAATATCCAATTTGTTATATAACGAAATTATGAGCAGTTTTAGTAGATACCTTTCTCGTTAATATTCTTTCTTGTGGGTTCTGTTGGTGTGACCTTTCAAGTGCAATACTTGGCTTAAACGGACATAATTAGGTGTATATAAGGGTCGGTGTGCTGTCCACAGAGCCAGGCCAGTCAAATAATTAGATTATTTTATAATTATAGATAAAATCACTTCTACCTATTAGGCATACCATATTCTAGCAGGATTTAAACATTTCTTTCACGACAGGTTTGCTACACCTAGATAATAGTCAATATATAAGGTAAGTGCAGCAGACTCCAAGGAAAATGATAAGGAACATTATCTAATTGCAGTTAAATGTTGGCTGAGAGTCAGCCCGAAAACTTTAGGGCTAATTGTAGCTTAAGCAAAAAACTAAAAAATATAAAAAAATAATATAAAACCTGCACACGTATCTATATTGCAGAAGTATTATCCGAGTTTATCTCGGATATTTCTTGTGCTTCTCCGAACGCTTGACCCGAACCTAACCCTCGTCAAAACAAATATTGGGTCGGCTCGAAACCTTCCAGTCCTAATACCCTTCTTGATAGGGCTATTCCCCGTGGGGCGGTGGACTACCCCTTATACATTATACATAACAATAAGCCTATATACCCTAGCCTCCGGCATCAAGCGAAATCTCTCCTCGCAACGTGCGTGTTTTTGTAAGGATCGTTTTCCACTTTCGGGAGGCGTATCCTACACTGCACAACGTCGTAGTAACGTGGATGGCTCTTCCCTCGAATAGACGGAACTTTTGCAAATATTAAGACAATGAGTTATGGTCACCATAACGAAAACTACTTCTGGGAAACCGTAGCAGCTTATCCCAAGACAGCAAAATTTGCCTAAGACGATTGTTGTTGTTCTGTCATTTATGTCTAACGCCGATATCGGAATATGTAATATGATTCAACATTATAATTCGTTCCAGAAAAAAGTCGTGTCGCCACGTTGTCCATTATTCGTTAGGTCGCGTACGTTTCGTCAAAGAGGATATGTTTCTCTAGCACAACATAACCTATTCTGGCATCAAACAGCGATTCGGCTGATCACAGCTGGTGGTGTCCATTAAGGACATGTTCCTAGGCGGTAAGGCAGTCACATGCCATAAGATGATCGTTATTAACCTTTGATTACACCGTCTACTGCACCGGTGGGCAGCATAGTATTGGTAGTTCCGAATACACGATTCACCTCTAAGTACCGCGAACGGAGGTTGTTACTAGTAAATTAATATGGGAAGGGGACCACATATCGTATCATAGAGGTTCTCCCGATCGAAGTAATGCCAAGCGTGAAGCCGACTCTGGGGAAGAGATACACCCTCAGCAGAGGATGGTTTTAGCAGGCAGAGGCGTTTCGTCATCCACG
This sequence comes from Stratiolaelaps scimitus, assembly GCA_019614645.1. Lineage (NCBI taxonomy): Eukaryota > Metazoa > Arthropoda > Arachnida > Mesostigmata > Laelapidae > Stratiolaelaps > Stratiolaelaps scimitus. The sequence continues at coordinate 312,170 of JABWDB010000017.1, forward strand.
TCAACTCCCCTGCACTGGATCGGCCCACTTTCATGGAGATTGGAACGTCTCTGGTGGTGACCGTGCGTTTGAAGAAAATTTCCTCCTCTAAAAAAAAGGGGTTCTCCCTATGCAGCGTAAGCTGTATTGGTGCTGATCGGGACCAGATTCCACGGTGTGGAACGGCCCACCCAGTATTCTCCTTCAGGCTAAGACACAAATTAGAATTTTCAAAAACGTTTGACTATTTATGGAGGAATATAATAATCACTTTTGTCAAACAATCAAAGTTGCAGTTCAAAATATAACATCTATAATGATATAGATCTCGTTCCACTCACAAGATTTGCAGTTAGAGGTGGATTTGCAGGTTGTCGAGCCCGGTGGCGTGGTGCATTCGTGTGCGCCTTGCAATCGGACGTTGAATGTTGGCTGAGCGTCAGTTCGAAACCTTTGGGTGGATTTCCAGGTGGAGAGCATAATAAATGTGCCAACATCGAAAAATGAACATTGCTTCGACTCGCACAACGCTACCCTGTCTTGATGGGACGAGACTTATGCAGTCGCCCATATCGTCTGCTGATCGCCATAACTGTGGCTCAGTATTGCTATCATCATCGAAATTTCCTATAGAAAATACAACTTCTTCTAATTTTATTTTTGCTTCAACTTTTAAAACCTCATTTGCAAAAACGAATTCCAATTTCTTAAATAGTCCATCGCAGTCCATACGACTAAATCCTTTCTCGTTAAAATCGCCAATTTACGTGTCGTTCTCTGGCATATCACAACATCCCTCTTAGTGGCAATTACCGTTACAGATAGATAATTCCGTCAGTTTAATTCACTTAGCTTATGCAGATTAATCCAGGGAGATACATGAAGCCTTTCCGTTACGGCTAAAATAGCTCCAAGCCCAAAACTCACATTCGAAAATTGCGATAACAATCTGCCTACATTGACTTTCATATGGGTGAGAGTGCGGGAACATCCGACGGTATTGGCGTTGAGATCTTTCAGCTATTCCCAATAAAGAAAGTTACAAAATTAGTCCTCTATTTGATTTCATCACATTGAGACTTTTCTTTCCCATCGAGGCGGGCGACGCTTGCCATCGAGTTCTGCTTAAAACTTTTTCCACTTAACTGTACATATTACCCGTGTATACATTACAGTTAACCACTCGTTTTGTACTAAACTGTACTTCTCACTGCAGGCCCTGGAATACGTCCTATTCTCACTCCGTTCCTTTTTTTACCGATGCGACTCTAACGCGAACAAAAAAATACCGTTACGTACCTTAGAACTCAAATGTACCCCCTGACATCAGGTGCGATTTCTGTATATCGACGTTAGAATAGGCTTCTCTCGACTCACTGGCTTGGATAAGAAAGGGCGCGACGTTTGTCTCTCGTTTCTCAGCTACAGGGCAAAAATGCCTGCGGCGATGACGGCGGCAAACACAGGCCTGTCCGTAGACGATCAGTAACCACACGCCGGTCGATCGAGTTCTTAACGACTACTTCACCCGTCTCCACTCGCATTCGCCTTATTGCGCGGTAAAAAGTGATGCGGGCAGTCCATTTTATATAGCTGGTGTTTGTATAGCAGTATGAAACGTTCAGCAGCTAGGCAGCTTGAAAGTCGCCCAATGGTTTGTCATTCATTTCAAAAGATTCCCTCAACCTCGTGGATATTCAAACGGCTATATAGATTTACGATTTACAGGCACAGCAGAGTTTTGGAGTTCCCCACCAACGGATTCGATCGATCGAACGCCCCTTTCGTCTGAACGAATGGAAATCCCTACAGAGATACAGTTTCCGTGTGACAAAAGTAACTTCATACGTGACAAAGAGAACTTAAGCGTTGTAAAAAAACTGCAGTTCCGTTAATAAACCAATAAAACGAATGAATTCTACACGAATGAATGAGGAACAATTACATCAGCCAGAGATTAATGGCAGGTTGGAAGGTTGCTCGAACCGCTGTGAAGACACAGCATAATGATTACAGTGCCTTTAATCGGTCGAATCAACTACCCTTGTCCACATAAATTCGCGAAATTAAAAAGAACGAGTATGCCGGAATGCCGATGCGGGGTGACGTCCTTCAAGAATACCACTACACACTACCTTGTAGTGAAGAGCATGAAAATTGTAAAAATCATCACGCCAGTGCCTTAGATGCCTGTCACGTAGAAAGTCATCAAAGGTCAATTTATTATGGGCCAGGGATAAGCCTAACCAACCTTGTATTGGCAATTACTATCCGGTACCACGTTGTGTCTTGAACCTGACTGAGCCCATAATAGGAACCATTATACTCGAATGATGTATCATCATGCTGCCTTATATATATATATATCAACGGCCACTACGGAACAAACAACTCGGCATTTTGTCAATAAAAAAGATTCAATTGACAGCCATCCCGTATGGGTTTCTCGAATGTGGTTTTCGAAGAAACTAACCCCATATTTGCACATATATTCTTATGAGGTATGGAGTACATTTATCGTGCATATCCTTATGAGTATTTACGCGCTCACGTCCGCTTCTATGTGGTGTAGTACACTCTTTCTATGTATATATTATACATAGGATCACTCGAGTCAAGTAATTTCTCGGCTGACCTTCGACCGACCCGTTCCCAGGGGACATCAGATCATCAGATCGGACGCAATTACATATCACACATTCGTGTAGTCTTAATACTTGTACTCTTTGCTGGACAATAGTGAAAGTACTATGTTGTTGAGCAGAACAAGGAATCAATATCAAGCTTGCCCTGAGTCCTACCTATGCAACGACTGAATGAGCTAGAGAAGAGGGGGGACAATATTAAGTTTTTAGCATTCGTACAATCACTAATCGATGAAATTTCGCTGAATAAAGTCGGCTCCCTACTACAACTGGCAGACGTTGCATGAACCGTGTTGTGTGTATGTGGGCATGGTGAATACCGTATGCTATTGTGTTACAAAATTGTATCATGTCGCGATTTGCTATGCTTAAACTGATCACCCTATCTGATTCCTACGATCCCCTTGTGTTATCACTATAACTAGAGATTTTGCCCATTTAGTAGTTTCGCACAGGTCTATCTAATGTCTTATACGACATGCAATATTGATTAGCCATTTTATATGAGAGCATTTCTGAGGTTAGACAGGTCGTCTACCAACAAGCAACGATAGTTCGTATGACCGAGCTACTCAGCTCACTTCGCCGGCAGCACCGTACTTGAACATCCTTTTTGAACACGACATTGATCGACGTCGCTGAGTCGTCTGATGCCATGTCTTCCGTATCTCTTGGCATTGTAGGCTTGCAGCCATGGGCGGGGTTCTGTACCAAACTATCGAAGTGATCAATAAACGATTCTGAGTAAACGGTTCACTCTGAGACCTGCCAGTCATTATTGTCTGTTATTTTTTTTACTTTTTCCTGCCGTGTGAACCGGTATATCGCTCAAGCCTGATGTGGCGCAGCATAATAGACAGCAACGCCATTTGCTAGCGTCGAAACGATGAAGTAAATCACTAGATCAGAACCATTTGGGGACATCAGCAAATCACTCAGTCACTTTCAGGCTGGGCGCCTAGCACAGGCGATGGACAACCTGCCGATGAGTATCGAGGAGTAAAGTTAGTGACTACATGAACGTACGCGATACTTGTGTAAACGTTGCCTCGTTACTAAATACTCGTTGTATTATATACGGCTGACCTGTTTTTTTTACGAATTTACATCTAAGCAGGCCTCACGCAGATATTCACTTAAAGGTTACACCGCGAATAGCAAGCCCCGATTTCGATCTAGTCGACAAACATCAGGGCTTAGTGTCGTGTTATACAGGAAACGCCTTCTAATACACCGTGGTTTAAATACCACCTGAAGTTATACGTGGTGAGTGTGAATAGCACGTTGGTGAATCATCATCCCAGAGGCGGGGAGCTCTCAGCTACTTCTTTTTTCAGTTTGTCTCAGGACACGGGTATGTTCAATTCTATCTAATGTCAATCGGGAAGGCTCCGTCAGACACACGTGCACACTGCGAAGAACGCTAGAAGGACTATAACCCGCAACGTGCATTAGGGATCTGCCGAGTAAAGAGGCCAGTTAAACTAACTGCGACACCGAAAGTAGTAGCGTGATCAACGATGGCGTTACCGCTTTCAGCAGGTTTATCATGGAGGTTAGGCAGTAGTGGTAGTTAGAAGGAGTTGAATCGACCAGGGAAATCTTAGTTGAAAACGATTGAATAGGAATCCCCGGAACCTCAAGACTCGTAAGATTGACAGACGAGCATCCAGCAGGTGCTTACCACGTTATCCAATCTTCATACGCCAAAGACCAGGGAGGCTCATTACATGAGGGGCATAGCCTCCGGATAAAATAACATCGCATATGGAGACGCACACTGCCATCTTGATCACGTTCATTGGCAAGAGAGGCGCCAAAGAGGACAGAATATTAACAACATCCTTCCCCAGAGCGGGGCCAGAAGCGAGTCCGTCTACATGTTCAGGTACTACTTATTCTACTCGTGTTTGATGCTGCTGGCATGCGCATACGTGTAGGTCGTCGCATGGGTTCACGCTTGGTTGTATGCAGCGGAGAAATAGACAATGGTGGCCACTTATGGCTTATCAGGCTGCCTCATTGGAGGCTGGCAACCACGTCATCCACTGTTTAGTAATACTTCACCTAGCTCGCTGCACAGCCTACTACAATATTATAAAATGTACAATGCATTTGTTAAAACACCCTAATATAATGTCGACATGTGTATATACAGATAGAACACAATTCAATGACATTATGTATGGCTAGGAATACGAGAACAGTGGCGTTTTCCGAGAACCGCTTAATCATTCTTCAAAATTTGTGGCTACTTTGAATATTCGATGCCTGTATCCAACCATTAATCTTTTCTTTCATACTAAACTGCATATGAAGCGGTCAGTTCCAGCCCTCTGAAAGGCAAGAAAACACAGAGGAAGGACGGCCGGATCTGACTACCGGGTAATCGCTTTCTGTCAGAGCGCTCCGAACTCAGCGCTGCGTTTAGAAACAGGCTTGGGACGGGGGGAGTAACTGACATCGACAGGATACACTTCCGTTACGTGTGAATATCGGTTCAACGTACACTTTAGTCAACTAAAGGTGAATAGGCGAAAATAGTTATTGAGTCCGTTCGGGCTTTTCTTCATACGTGTCACCTTCCTGCTTCGAGGCACAGGTTTCCCCGCGACTTTCCGAGTAGGACTAATCGGTGGCGCGTGCGTTTGCAGGTTCATCGCCATCCGATCGATATTCGGACACACCTTTTCCGCTACGCGATATAACGCAGGCATGCCAGACGTAAGACCCGTCACCAGAGAGTTGCTAGCTAGAATCCTGAGGTCCCCAAGGGATTATTGTAGGAGAACATAGCGTCCGCTTGTAGTACATCTCGATCAACTACGTCCACTACTGTTAAAAATTAGTGCGGCCCAGCCATCGAGAGTCGCAGGATATGTGCAGCAGCATATGGCTACCACTGTCTCCAGAAGATGGTGGTGAGTATATATAATAGTAATGTAAAAGGGAGCATATTGTGGAACTCGCTACTTGAGTGAAAATTCTCACCCTTTCAAATGCTACCGTATGGGGCGTTGCCTTGACGAAACCGAGAGACGTAAGCCCGTCTCGAATCGAATTAGTGACGAACGAGAACTCTTTGGCCTGTCTCCGCATTGTAGGTCCTTCCTCCTTGGGCGGACAACTGTCCTATTTTCGTTGGAAATATTGTACGTGGCTACCCCTGTGGCGTGTCTGGAGTAGGCGTTCATCTCCTTCAGCTCAGACGCAGCTCCCGTTTTTTGGGGTAGAAATCGAACGAAGATTATATCCTTGGGGGGCCCATTTTCTATATCCTAAAGTCTAAACTCTGAGCCATACAGACTCCTCAAGGAAATCGACAGTAAGCTGGCACTGTGGTGACACTCGGTGGTAGTTATGTGAAGTCTTGTCTTGTGGAACGTTATAGGAACTATGACAACTAGCACAGCATTTCATTCGTTTCAATTGTGGCTGACATGTGTTCGGCTCCAGAGTTCGTCTTTCTGTTTGGATCCACTGTTCATTCTATTATTAGCTGTCTTCTGCAGTTGAGTTTGAGAGCGTACTACTTTTTTTATATTAGGATGTCCTGTTCGAATTATCCGCTCCTTAAACGCCAATAACTTTTGAGTTAGAACAAAGACTAATTGAGTTAGAACAAAGATCTTTTCGTATGAGTTAGAGGTACTCTCCAGCTTTATTTACACAACGATGCCAGCGCTCTGGGACTTTTGAGATCGCCGAATATTTACCATTTGCACTTCCATTTATAATTTCCTTATCTATTGCTTCTTTGAATAAGCCGACGGTTGTATATGGAACCCCACCTATTGCTTTTTTTAATGCATGGAAACAATCATAAACACATGGGCTTAAATCCGGAGGATATGGGGGTTGAAGCCATCGCTCAATATTGTTCCCCTCCATCTAGACCGTAATTTCAGCAGTGCGGTGACGCATTGCATTGTCGTCGAGTAACCACACTCGATGCTGTCGATCCCCACGCATTTGTTCATCAATCTCTTCAAGAAGTCGAGATATCAGGGAGAATTGACTTTTTCGTTTGCTGCTAGTATTTCGTAATAGCAAACACCCTTGATATCAAGGGCGAGTATCATCAACACCTTTCGTCTGAGTCTACCTGGCACTGCTACAGACGTTGCCACTTCACCTTGTTGCAGTACATGGGGAACCCACCTCGGTGATCATCGGTGTCCATATCTCCACTGTTAAATCGCTTGCACCAACTTCGCACCGTTCGCAGACATAAGGTAGACGTGCCGTACGCGCTCAGTAATTGTCGATGGATTTCAGCTGGAGGGTGTCCTTGGAGAAACAAAAACATGATGTGTTCCCGTTGGTTTTTGGGGGAACTTGCTACTTGGTCCATGGTTTGGAACTAGTGTACGAGAGCTAACAATTAGCAATACGCGATGCCGAAAATTCACTGAGTCAAAATCTCTTAAGAGAAAATAACAAAGCTCACTTTTTTTTTTTTCCAGCTGACCCTCAGCTGTTCCCCTATGCGACAGGCCTCAGCTCTTAACCTTTTAGGTATTACTATGAGCCTGTCGGGGCCACCTTTGCTTATTCTCTTCCTTACTCGTACCTGGCAAGAATCTTCAGATAAAGAAAAAAAAAAAAAAAAAAGCTCACTTGGAAACGCCAGGCCTCGCCCACCTGTATAATTGATTAATGAATCCCACGGCTTCGACCTAGACTTAACAAAAGCATGTTTGCGATTTACTATATTTTACATTCTTATCGATTGCTACTACTAGCAGCTGTTCTAGTTTAGAGAGTCTCTTTACCCTTCACATATATGTAGTTTACTTAAATCCCCATTACATTGCCTCGCGAAGCTTATTATTATTGATGCGATTCTTGTATAGCACTATGCTGGTGAAATCCATACAGCGGAAACATTATCGTGCAATAATCAGATGAATGGCTAGGCATATGTGTATTTGTAGATGCTGTAGCTGTTTTCCGAACGGTGTTTTATAAAAATAAACAACTTGGCAAATTTCTATCATCAACACTGACATCGAACAAATCGTTCACTTCTGAATGCTACAAGTACCTATGTGTTTTTACCTCTGTTCGCTGTATAGTAATTTCAGTATTATCCTGTTCTGTAATTACCTGTTGGTTCACACGTGCGACTGATGGCGCGGAGCGGTTCATGTTGACATATAATAGGTGACAGTAACGGCCATTTCCTGATCACCTACGTTGCCTTATTCATTATCAGGCGACAATGGATTTTAAGTATTTAAATGTTTCTTGCATAATCAACCAACTAACTACAATAGCTTTTTCGAGCTTTACGCGACACGAATTCTACTTGTTCACGATTAGTGTCGCAAGGCCTAACTACTGTTTCTGTTCGGGTGAACGATCCACGATTCAGATGTTCTCCATCACCGACGCGCGTACGCGGCTCCGGGGTAACATTTGACAACAATAGTATCCTACGATGTCCAGTGTAGTACACGTCCACCAGGTTTTCCCCCTGAGACAGAACAATACATTCATGCATTTGTAGCCGATCTTTGTTGCATGCGATGACCTCATAGGGCAAACTAATTAGGCATTTTTTGTTAAACGAATCGCGCCTGCTGTTGATGACACCGTGTAATATTTGTACGAAGAGTTGAATTGTCATCTACCCGCATTGTTCTAACCAGGTGCGTGCGGTTCCTGTTAGCGCGTAGCAGCTTCTAATCTAATGAACCCTAGCAGGTGTGTTAAAATACAAGAGCGGGTCGTAGGAACAGAATAGGAACTCGGCGTTTAGTTAATTCATCGGAGAACATGCATTATAGTAATTGCAGTCTTTCTGAAAACAATGGATTAGCATTTCAGAAGAACAATTTTCGCGCAGCGTTTATCAAAGTCGTATAAGCTTTCAAAGTTAGTTACCAAAGTGGATGTTATCGCAGGAGTTAAACATGTCGAATTCATATTGGATCTGTGCATACAATTTTGAGCGGAGCTTTGAGAAGACGCTGTTAAGGAAAGCGAAAATCAACGGAAGGTCGGGGCTTAGGTTTAAACAGCACAATTGAGTTAATAGAATCAACACGATAATAATAATTTGAATGTATGTATTGTATATAATGAGACACAATACAACACGCTGTTCCAATTATTTCTTATTATTCAAATTTGCCTTTTTTCATACAGCAGCCAATTTCGCGTTGATAAAAATGGACAGCCGCCTCTTCATACACGCTTAGCCAATGTGTTCTACCACATCAGCTACTAGGAGCTGCTTTAAGGTATTTGATGGCGTATGCTAAGACCGAGATGACCGCACTATAGTAAATAATAATGTAAGTAGTAAATAATTACGAGGAAAACGGACCCAACGCCAAGGTGATAAGCTGAAGTTATACTTTCAAATAAGTGGAACATCCACCAAGGTGCGCATCAGACTGATAGTGTGGAAACCTTCCACAGCGTACGCAATCACACTAATGGTATGATAAGCTTTACTTCGGGTAATGTCAACTTTGATCAGCCCACCTAGTCGACCTAGTTACCGCCTGCTTTCTTAGCCGTTTCTACGTTGACTGAATTTTGCTCTGGTGGACGTCAGTGGAACACTCCTTGGAATCAACCGGTCTAGTTTTGGAGAAAGGCTCTATACTAAGCCATAATAAACGTACAATAAGACTCATAGTCGAACACAGACTGTCCTTCTAAACCAATGGAATTACATGCACGATCACTATTGCACGATGGTACGATACTATAATAGGTATAGCTAGTTCCGTAACATTTTCACACCTTGACCGCATGTTATTGAAGAGGCAGCTACAGAACAGCAATAAACCTGATAGCTAGGAAACTCATTCGGGATAACATGGATCTCGGATTGAACCTACGAATAAGCGTAAGGACCATTTAAAGGTTGGTGATGGGGACACAGTTAAATGAGAACTTTACTGGCAATCCGGTCTCATTTTTACTTCTTTAGTCGAATTCATAGGTGGACCTATGGGCTGGACGCCATATATAGCAGGAATATCATAGTTATATATTGTTGCACCTGCCGCAATTGATCCTGCTGGGACTTTGCGTACAGTCTATTGACGTACAAGCTCCAACAGCCATGTATCTCGAGCCTATATGTGAGGTTCACGTTGGAAAGAGGTGGAAGGTGAAATATAATAGCTCAACGGTCGACTTCAGGTTATCAAGGTTAGCTGGGAGGACTACTTGTGCCTAGATAGCAAATTAGCAGATATCTGTTGTCAGCAGAGCTGTACATTGTTACCCGTGGTAGTCGAACACTTCCGGATCATGTTGAGCAGCAACGGACGCACGAAAGAGGACCTTTGGGAAATGCGCTCTTTCCTCGCAGTGTTGCTTGATGCAATAAAAATTTTCTGCAGCAGACTGTTCCACCCATATGCTATGGGCGCTATTCACGTGGTAGCGAACGACACCTTGGAAAGGTCCATGTTAGAATAATGAAACTAAATAACAGAAATATCATTTCATTACATAACGTAAACATATATACAGCCATAAAACGTATTTGTTCTCATCTTTGTGGAACAGAAATTCATGGTAGACGTGTTCAGAGATACTTGTTCATCTAGCTGATCAAATTAAGGTGCCAGTCACAATACTATAGCTCAATAGAGTAACAACAGACGACAACGAACAAGCCAACAGCAGATACCTCTGTCTGTCGCTTGCATTGCAACCACCATGTGGATGCGTACGTGTGTATGTGCTCATATCACGTACCGTGGCAAGAAAATTCACGTAGGAAATTACAATGGTGTCACCATAATGAGCTGCATCTGTCTGGCTGTTGATATATGTCAAAGGATTACTTATATGTATTATATATATATATATATATATATATATATATATAAAATACCGACATCGAGAAAAAGGAAAACTTCTAGGATAGCTTTTGCTTTTAACCAACAGTTGTCAGCGTATGTGTGGCCGAAACCCTTTGTCTTGTCTACCGGTGAAGGCCGCCACTGTTCCTTACCATCTATTGATCCGATTGTCAACACGTGTATGTGGTTGTGCACGACACTCGTTGGTCGGCGGTCAACTGGGCAAAAGTTATATTGGATCCTTCTCTTGGGACAATCGAACTATCTAGAACATCAGTTTAGAACACCAACACCTACAAGGTAAATAGAGGTACATTGGTTGAATTAAACGCAGCTACCGCGACTGCGGCTTAAAAGCAGAGACGCCGCCCAGCGTTAGATACAGTGACTCGCTCTCGACTCAGCATAATCTGTGCTCGCAGTAGATTAATAATAGTTTATTCATATATCGATAACCTGTTGACTTCAGTTCCGTAGGTTAATTGTGTCATTTCGATTTAAATGCTTTTTCCAAGGCATTCATACCTAGCCAACACCAGCAGGTATGACGCTGCCCATTGTCAATGCTATTCGTGTTCAAGTTTGACCCTTGCGCTCTCAATACAAACCGTCTGTTCAGCTTGCACATCATGCCTCGGTACTAAACGTGCCACTAAGAGATGAGCGCTTCGAATACGGTAGCTAATTACGAAGGATGTCATTGCATGTAAAACTAGATGTTAGCTAATGGCTATCTCCGGAGTTCAGTTAGGTTGCACGACGAAAATACGCCTCTACTTCTCGCAAGAGTAATGCACCTAAAGGCAATCAACAGGTAACGATTATTCGACGATCGAGTGGATTTATATTCTGCGAAGGTGGAATGCGATGTTGCAACGAGACGCGTTGTAATATATTTTCAATCCGAGGACCACGTGGCCCCATTAGCAACTAAAGGGCGAACCGAATCCCGCCTGATTCAGGTCAACAAACAGTACAGACCGATACGCACGGATTATGCCGCTTTGGATCGACAATGAACGCCTACCACATTCACAGGAAAACATATTTAGCTAAACACTAGTTGTTACTGTTGCTACATATTCTATTGTTCAACTATTTGGCACCACTTACATCGAAGTCCCTTAAACAGAAGTGATTATCCCTTGCCTTCCCTCCCCCGCTTCGTATATCGTGCCATCTCTGAGTTGGCGCCATGTCAACTAGGAAAGAAATCAACGGAGATTCTATGACCAGCGTAATGACTTGCGTGGCACCACCGCGTGATACTTGTTTGTTGCTTTGTTCCTCAGCTTTAGAGGAGAGGTACTCGCCTAACCCGTGTTGCATTACTGCTGTATTGCTGTTGTTGTTGTCGGATTGCACGCGACGAGAACAGGCCGGCACGAAATACGCACAACCGAGCTGGCTAAGGCAGATCCGAGGCTGCTGCCTATTATATGACGACAGCGGGGAAACGCCCAGATTAGGGGCGCAACGGTGGGCGGACGAGAAGGGACTCCGTGTCGTCGTTTTTTGTGTTCTGCGGCGAACACCATCGTTTTGCCAGAAGGATTTGCCGTTCGCAACAGCTGAACTTGACACTCCTGACGCCGCTCTGCTCCGCCCCCTGTCCTCTGATGTCGCCAAACACTGGCGGCTATGGTGTACAACACCGGCCAGCAACTTTACGTATGAGTTGAGTTTGGTATTTCGGCTTGGCTGGAGGTCGCCAACGACCCCAGTGGCCTAAGCTTCACGGAACGATCTTGGCTGAGAATCTGGGGACCATATTGAGGTAAGCCTTTACGTTCAGCCATGTGGCGAGATGTCAAGGTCTAGAAATAAAAAAAGGCAACCAATGCCTATATGCATGTATGTTATACAGGCTATTTTAGTGTATGATTCGTACACATTGTGTATAATCGTATAGAACATTTTTTTTATTAATCGTTATCACGACTCACGGAATGGTGACAGATGGACATTGAGAAGTTTCCACATGAACGGACGGTAGATATTGGCCCGAACAAACCATCACTCGAACGAAGAGACCAAGAAGAAGGAGCTTCTGCTGTATCAATAAAGATTATGCAGAAGTGTATATGTTTGCTAAACATCTAAATGATAAATTGCTACATGTGCGTGCTTGCAGTTCCCGAATTAATTAAGGAGCGCAAAGAAGCCAATGAGGAGCTGACTGCCCGCTGCGACGCTGGGGGGTGAATGTGAGTAACACTGCGCATTCACACCGCACCCTGGTAAACCAAGGCATTTATTGTTACACCCAGGCCCAGGAAGCAGCAGATGTGTCCTCCAAGGACATAGGTCGGCAAGCGGCGGGCTCTTTAGGAATGAAACCACGGCGCAAGCTGCCGCAGAGAGGCAGACAAATGGCGGTGAGCAAGAAGAGACGTACTGAAGGACAACACATTCAACTCGATCTGCGCAAAACAGAGCCGCCTTGTGTTCAGCCTCCGACATGGACGAGTAGTCGCTTCCCCTTGCGCTACCGTTGATCATCAACTATCTCAACGTAGCTGCATTTCAAGGCCCGAACAGAGGCGCACAAATCAGACTCACACGCTGACCCACCTGATCAATCTATCCATAAAATCTGGCTGCTTTCCACGTAAGCTAGGGTACGCCAGAGTTATTCCATTGTTAAAAAATAAGGGTGATCGCACCTCGGCTTCACTTAAGGCTAACCTCGTTACTTGAATTTCTCTCAGCAACTTTCAGGGTAGGACATTCGCTCAGCAACTTTCAGGGTAGGAGATGTGATCGAGCCCTTCGAGTGTTTCGGCATGGCCATAAATGCTAGCAGAACAGAGGTAATCCTCATCGGGCATCTGCAGCGGTCCGTATAGCTTGAGACGGTCCTTCTCCAGGGGATCCAAGTGCCAGTATTTCCATCGGTTAAATGTTTGGGTTTGAACTTGGATGGCTCTCCCAGCAAGATCGTATGGGTCTCTCTCAAGACCACAGGGGTCATCTCTTTTAATGGCAAGACCACATGAATAAACTTTCCCCAACGTGTTGTGCTGCATGCATGGCGTCGACGCATCAAGTATATTGGGGTGACGACCGCCGGTCTGATTATGGTGTACAAATTGCTCCTGTACAACTCCTACCTGTGCTTTGTTACGGTATCATTAGTTGGGGTAGCGGCTATAAAGGGGCACTGTACAGAGCGAAGATCATTCAGAATGGTCCCCTTTCGTGATATTTTAGGCAGACATCGCAGTGACTCCGTTGCCGACGTTTTCGATAGTTTTGATCTCTTTCGTATAGACGATATCTATACCGTTCAGACAGCCCGCATTGCCTTCAAAATGGTAAATGGAAAAATACCGGCGACATCTCTTTTCCAATCTATCTCACGAGAAGAAAGACGTCCCGTCGTGCAACTGTGTGTTCGAAGGCCTTCGTCATTAAAGAGTCTAGTCGCCACACTTTTGGCTACCGCCTGCCTGTCATATGGAGTGCGTTCGCTCGTGAGATTCGGTCTCTTTCCTCAAAGCAAGGATTTGTCAGGGAGATGAGGAGTTCAATAAAAAATAAAAGATTGTCTGGTATGATGCGGCAAATTGAGCAGGGCACGAAAGGCGTAGGAGGACTAATATTTCTTCTTTTTATTGACTTTCTGTTGTGTACATTTATCATGTTTATATACGGCCCCTGCGCCGACTATGGTGTTTAGAACTTCACTCTTATTCGCATTCTCATAACGAGAACTTGGGCATTGTGAAATTGCGGTTCCAAGAAGAAATCTCAAGTCAATTCAATTCTGTATTGTTTCTAGCCAAGTCGACAATTCATATATATATATATATATATATTGTAACAATAGGCACGTTAGCAGCAAAAAATGAACACGTTTTCACTTGCACAAATATGAAAAAAAACAGGTTACAATATAGAGGTAATATGCTGCGGCAAGGTAGAAATAGGTCAGATCTGATTACAATACGGACGTCGTTGCCATGAATAAAGCCATCGTGGAATAGTCCTCACGTTCGTGATCTAGCAAAAAGGACTTGCCCTGAAAGAGTTTAAATGCAAAAACCATTACGTGCACAATGGTACTGTGGTCACATTCGGTGGGAAATGTTGCTCCATACACAAAATATTTTGCCATCATACGATGCTGTGAAGTAGCCCAGTGTGTGTAGACCTCACTATTTGCAGGGCAATAATTTAAGGTGTCAGTTTTCTAGGCCACAGGACCGAGCATTGCGATAGCATTGTATGAATGCCAAAGCGATAGCTCCGCCTGGACCAATAGACGCGAATGACTTCCTCGAGGCCGTATCATCACACCGTTGGTCTACTTTCGCAGGGGCGCACAGAGGCGTCCGTGCCGACGGACTGCTATTGTATTGGCAGAAGAAGGTGGAGAAATGGTGCCGCACAAACGGGAACGACTAATCTCCGAAGGAAATTCGGATGTTCGGTGGCGAATCGTGGATAGTACAAGGAGTTCGGTTTGCGGCTGGTCACAGGGAGCTCCCTCCATCAAAATGACAATACAAGAGATAGTGGTAATGGCGTCAGCAAGCACGATGAGAAGTGAATTGGTTAAGCACAAAGGTCACATGTTGGAGAGCAACCGCTGCAATGAGAGCCGGTTTGGCTTGTACGTGTTACACCGAGTGACGACAAGGCTATTATAGCAAAAAAATATAACATAAATCTAAATAATGTACATATTTAAATACCGTAAGTTAGCTACTCTGCTAGTTGTTCTATGGACTGTACACAATGTGCGATATACCTTGATATACCTTAATGTGTGATGTCTTAGACTGGTAGTTCAAGACCCAATTCACGACGGTGGAGTAATACAGCAACAGGCGCAGGTGACGTTCAAGATACTACGCTTCAGATCAGCTTTCACGCGCAAGTAAATGAAATACCTATTTCGAAAGCATATATCAAATGGACAAAGACAACAGCAAAAACCGAGTAACGCTGTCTATTAAACAGCAGAATTTCTTCGTCGGCGTCGTTTTACCGGCCCAGCGACTTGCGCCACTGAGGCTATAAGTCTGTACTATGTCACACTAATCTTGTTCCCTTCGCCTATGCACAATATAGGAAACGCGAAGAGGTAGCCGCCTGTAGACTAATCTACACCAGCAAGAAAAGTTCTAATATAATGTTCCAGACTTTACGAGAGGAAGAGAGTGGTCCTGCTTAAAGCATAATAATTCCTTGAAGGCCTTGGGCTGGCGATATGTTTCGCGTCTAGTGCACTTCAACGCAGCTGTCGGAGAAAAGTTCACGGCCCACTCGTTCAGACTTGCGTGCCATGCTATTGGATAGACCGAGTCCAACTAGGCTACTACTCTCATGAGCACCAGCTGACGCATGCAGCCAGCCTACGGCATTGAGAGGAATCGTTCATTTGCTTCTAAGCCCGATTTTACATGGGACTCCACTCTGTTATAGTAATCAATACATCAATAAGTATAATGTAGCATTATGGAATTCCTAGGGAAATCGACTAAGCTGCCCCTCGGCTAAGGCATTCGATCAGCGACGTTGTATACAGCACGATGACATGGGGTCCAATCGATTTCTGTAAACGAAATTTATGTCAACTAATTTGGGGCGGTTCATTAGAGCCAGTGACACGTCCATGCTGAAGCTGATATTAATAAACAACCAGTCGGATGTTCTAATGGCTGACTGTCAATATTTACCTACAGTACGGATGAGGAAACTTACACGGAACATGTCATAATGATGAGAATGTATGCCAACAGCTTGTTGATTATATAGGCAAATGCTCGTAGGTGAACGTGTCCGTAGTTTGAACGAAGTCGGCCCTCGTCACCTACGAGCTGCTATCCAAGAGACCTGGACAGGACACAAGCAGTGGCGTTTTCATTGATAAGATAGCGATAGCCCTCATCGCTAGTGACAAAACGATGTGTGAACGTAACAGGACCTTTCTACTGCACACACTGTGAAGACCCCCAGCTACGAGTTCGCGCCTTCTTCTTTTCTATTAGCTGACCATCATCTGACTTTCCAAGACAGACCTCTGTACCGCTGTGTGGTATTGCTTCAAGGACCTACCATGTCGGCCATGCGGGATGTTGCATATTGCTCAATGGTAATTTGAGTTTTGGGGCGTTGAGAGAAGTGTGTTCATTGTGTTGATTATTAGCTGTTATGTTAAATAGCAATTAATCTAGTAAGTTACATCTCTCTCTTGGCTCTTTCAATATTCTCTATCTTATTTAATCTGCAACGTTTGGTTGAATAAATGAACTATCTCTTCATTGGATTGTCTTCTCGCCGAAAGTTTCTAGCTTTTCATTTCATAGATAGCTTGCCTATTTTGAGGAACCTCACGCAGTGATCTTGATAGTTAGATTCTCTATTTTCTCCACACCCCGTTATCATTTATAACACGGAACTCATCTGGGCTCTTCTCCAACATACGTATGTGACGACTTGACAATCTTAACCATATTCCAGTCTAACCATGATTCGTGAGCATCGAATCGGCGGTCACAAATACATAATGCTCCTGTTTGTGGCTTCCATGGCTTCCAACCGTATTCAAGGAGGTGCCACCCAGGCACCGGCTGCCGCTCGAGTTTCTGCCTTAATGCCTAATATAGCATCATATGATATCTGAAGACTCGTCGTACTAGGGACACTCGTATTTCACCGGATGTTTTTGTATTGAATGCATTGGGACAATTTTACTGAATGGTCTCTGGCACTTTACCGTCCTATTGACACTATATGGAGTAACAGAAGATCACAACAATCAGCATTTAGAAGGGACCGTATACCTGCTGAATTCCCCTGAGAGATTGCCTACCGGGCAGTCAGTGTCGATTCGTAATGACACCTCAACATTAGTATTATAATATACATAGAAACTTGGTACAGTGACTACTGTTCGAACGGTTGTAATAATTATTTCTATGCTATAATATAGATTGGTACTGTTATCAATAGTATATAATACCACCAGAGAGTTAATTGCGCCGCTCATAGCTTTAATTACAACCCTGCCTTGCGTGTACGTTTTCGCGCATGAAGTGATTGCATTAGCCAGCGTTGAAGGTGAACAATGCTAGGTGTTTTTTGTTTTGTTGAGAGTTGTTTTTTATTACTGTAACATAAAATGCATTCGATATCACATTTAATTAATTCCATATTTATAATAGTTATTATTATTTCATACTTGGTTAATTATAATATTTGTAACGCACCGATGGCCAACGGCGCACCGATGCAGTCGGCTACCTGGCCTTCGTGCAGCTCCAAATGTTGCATTAACTTTTCGCCTTATCTACAAATCGCTCGAACGATATAGCGGACACTCCAGGTCTGACAAAACAACTCTATAACGACAATGACATATCGTGCCTGTGTTAGACAATGACGAAAAACATATCCCGTTGATGGTGATTATGGCGGTTATAGGCGGTTCAGGCTCACCGAGCAGCAGAAAACGCAGAACGTTGCATCAGACAAAGGACTGATCGCTCGTTGATGACAGTGATGCCTCTCTCGATGGGACGTTCACTGCATCAGTCCAGCGGCCGCCGAAGTTACTTGCCGGTTGCTACTATAATCGGCTAGATCTAAACTTTGCAATAAAAAATGTATTCCTTGAAAGAAACCTTGAACGGTTTCATATTCTTATATTGGCGGACATGATCCGGTGGCAAGGTTTGAGGTCGGGAATAGCGATTTCCTTTGTTCGCACATGCTGCTGAGGTTTCTTCAGTGTTTTCCACTAACGCGTTCTCAAGGTCGAGATGCACCCGAAAAACCTCCCAAAAACAAGCGTAGAGAGGATTATTTTTAACACATCCCTTTGAGAAACAACCACAAAAAAACGACAAACTGGAGAGAGTGAACAACGAATTATATTATCGCACGCAATTTGGAGACGGGTGTGTGAGTTACAACCCACTAAACCCACGTCTCTCCTCCCACGTATGGTGCAGTTCCATGACCGAAAATGCCAAACCTAAAGGAATAGCATAGCCAGTGAAACGCGTCGAGTGGCAAAAGCTACTCGGCACTGGAACTAGAATATAATGAACGAAGCCTAAGGGTCCAGAGCTAACTCCACTGGGTTACGCCACAAGACACGTATCGTTACTGAAGATTTGTTCCAGGACCATGATAGATTGCCTATGGGAAAACTTTGCCAAGTGTTGCTTCAGAGGAAAGGCAAGCACGACAGATTCACTATGCATGGATCACAACTATGGTGGTACCACCCAGCGACTGGCATATTCTGGAATTGGCGTGGCCTTGGCAAGACCTGCTAGAGTGAAAACTTCTATAAAAATTCTAGTTTTATATTTATGGACCGCGCAAACCGATGGCTAAAAATCACACGTGCCGAAAGCCACAGAGAAGGCCGGCACGAAGCGGCCGTCGTCCTACTATTTGCGGTAACACATTCTGAGAACAATCCTCTTTTAGGAAATTCAGACCGAATTGCAACAGATCATTACTGCGAATGTCGGGAGCATGCTGATTGAGACGCTCTATTGATGCCTGCGTGCAAAGTATCGCTTTCTTCCACAGGGATGTCCATCATTTGACCCTTGTACATTAAAATATATATATGTATAGACGTCTATTGGTACCGCAGTTCATATTGCTGTATCTCGTGTGTGCCTTTCATGTCCTCTTCCAGGTGGTGGTTCAATAATTCGATAGTACAAAAACGGCGTTGGGATGAAAGATCGTTTGCAAAATATTCTTCCAGCTGTACTCTATTTTGTGTTCGATGAAAGCGCACCATATGGGGACACTTCGTTCCTTGTCTTCGTGTAAGCCTAGTGGGAGTGACAACTATTTCCGCTGGAAGCCGTGAGTAAGCGATTTTTTCTATAGTCCTCCCAACTATTGCTCTAACATATAAATCTATAAGAAATTTATTACGCCATGGATTTGCACTCGATTACGCGTGTGGTTTCTCCATCCCTTTAGCTAAAAGTAAATATTTCGGGCTGACTCACAGCCAACATTTAACATCCACCGTACACTTCCGTCATTGCTTCATAAGACGGACCCCTCTAAATGTAAATGTGCAATAGTGAGGATCGAACTCGTGCATGTCTACGTGTCTCCTCCGATTGCAAGGCGCACGCGAATGAGCCACGCCACCGGGCTCGATTCCATTACTATCCTGACAAAACCGACTAGATAGATCTAGAAGTCAGGCATGCTTGTTCGTTCTGGGCTAAAGGAGATCGTTGGCTGGTAGTATTATAATTGCCGTATTAGTAGCCTCGAATCATAACCCAAGTATCACCCCCTCCAGGGTTCGAAAAAAAAAAACGAGGTAATAGTAACCAAATAGGTAAATGGAGGTACATGCAACCGCGTAGCATCGTCATGTCTTGTAGACGAGCCAGCCACGCTGGCCCAACTTCTTCGACCGCGCACTACACTGGACATGCGTAACACATCTAGATGAATGGCGGTACTGCTCACCGAGCGACAGAATGTCGGCAACAACTTTTTCTTCTTCGTCTTCTTTGGCGACTACCGTATGAATGCATGGCCATCGGCTGTCAGAAGAACGTCACGGTAGATCAGTGCTGAGCCCGTGTCTCTTTCTCTCTCTCTCTCTCTCTCTCTCCCTCCCTGACTAGGGAGACTAACACGGCGGACAAGGTCCTTCGTATTCGTTGACAGCCAAAACGAGTCGGCGTGGGTGTTCAACCGTGAGGGCACGACCACGGTGCGCGGCCGGTGGCCAGTGCCCGATTCGGCAGTTGGCATCACCATTACTACTACTCCTGTTGCTGCTAGAGCAGTCGCTTGTCGACCGACCTGTCTGCGTTTGCCGCTGGTAGACGACGCAAGTGTTTACGTACGGGCCAGTTTCGGGTGCAGCAGCAGCACCAGCAGGAGTAGGAGAAGCGAGAAGGGTAGAAGCTTGCATAGGGTTGCGGCCGCAGTTGTCCTTCTCTCATGGCTGCCCAACCAGCGGGGTTGAGCCAAAGCAGTGCGAGCTACTGCTTCCCGTTTTGCTACTGCCACCCCCGTGTGGTCCGAGCCCCCCACAAGGGTGACCCAGGTCGAGTATACCGCAAGGGGGATGTCCACCTTCACATTGCTTTCTCTTCCTCTCTCTCCCGTTCTCCTTCTTTCTCGTGTTACCGTGGTAGTTCTTCTTGTTGTCATTGCCAATGCTGCTGTTGTCGCCACTGCAGCGGAGAAGTTGAGGCGAGACGGGAAATGAACGTGGTTGACCACTCCCAACTTGAAGGATGGAAGCATGTCTTGGCCCCCTTTGACTCTGCCCTGTCCAGTTCAGTATAGTAGTATCGTAGACTCGGACGGTGTCGGCGCCGGCTCTCGCTCTCCGTGCACGTCACAAGCGACAAGCGAAGCGACAGCATGTACCCCATACGTCTCAAACAAGCACGCACAAACGTGGGCCGAGACAGAGAAAAACCGAGCCACGGGATGGGAAACGGTAGGAGCAGGCTATTCACTTAACACAAATACACACACACACACATCTACGTGCAAGATCACGCCCGCACTCAGTACGTAGATAGCACCCTGTGGCGCCTTGCGCTCGTGTGTTGCCGACAGCAGCGCGGCCTGGCTCACGTGAGCCAGGTCAGCCTAGTTGGTCAATTGCTGCGCTCCCCATACTGAAATGAGAGGAAAACAATGCGAAACTGATTTGCTACGAGGAAGGCTCGAAGCAAACTGCAAGACGAGTCTACTATAGTTACACGCCACTGTGTCGCAACCACCTTCTCTTTCTAGTGTTGTCTATGTAACACGAAACAAGAAACATGAAGATGTACGAGGCTGAGACAACGAGACGTGAACATTGCGACAGACATCGGTATCGGGTGTTGACAGGGGCAGCTGTTCGGTGTAGACGTACACTCAGCACCGCACGCTAAGGAAAATGAATACTGAGGAACAGTCGAATAAGAAAGATGCTCTGTTTTGCCTGGTAGACACAAGCACTAAGTGACAAGTATTGAGATGGTATTATCCACCCATTGTCGATACTGATACGTTCCTTATTCACACTTAGGTAGGAGAGATTGCGGATCCTGTATGACTTCGAGGTGTTGGCATCTCCTTCAGTTGGAGAACTGCAATATATATATATATATATATATATATATATATATATATAAGGAATTTATTCTGTATCAGATAAATGTACGTGTCAAATAACATGCACACCACAAAAAACAGAGCATATAACGTCGCATGCCGCCCGCTACGAAAAAATGTGTTGTCTTTCGGGTGTTACTTATCGAGTATTCTTGCTGAATTAATTCTCGTTTTCTTGTGCTAATCAGTACCGTGTAGTCCCGCCCTTACAAATTATAATGTTCAAGACTCGATTTGGCATAACGAGATTTAGCAGGATCTGATCGCTGACACCTCCCCAAGCCTCCAACAACACCTCTTTTAGTGCTTCCACGGATGTATACTGTCGATTTGACGCATATACTCGTCGGACAAGAATGGAGGTTCTCCATCGGGTTGAGATCAGGAGAACATGCTGGCCACTCTAGGGTTTTAATGTCATGGCGTCCTAACCACGCACATCTACCAGTGACAAAACAATTGGCAGTCGATGAAATCTGCTCCTAAACGGTAGTGGGTTGTTGGCCAACATCTGCTGATAGTTCTCACTATTCATTCGAGATGAGGTGAAAGCGAGTGGGAGTCCGCCAAGAGAGGTGAAAGCTCCTCAAACCATGACGGCCCCGCCACCGGAGTTGCGCTTTGAGAAATACCGCGTACGTACATCATGCCAATAACCATTAAATCCATCTGACTCATCCAAATTGAACTTCTTTTCGTCACGTCAATCTGTAAGCCTGGAGGTTTAATTCTTGCCTGATTGCTTCACAACTTATGGTCGAATACGAGGCCAATCGACAAATGTGCATGGCAGTTCGCTGGCTAATCTTTCGTGAACGTTCTTTAGACTTATTCCGGGTTATTAATAACTTATTCCGGGTTATTATACAGGGTCTTTCCTGGTCGGTGTAAAGCAGTAGTCATTGGTTTGATCTGCATCAGTAAGGCTCGAAACGTGTCCCATGACTATAGTACAGCGCGAATGCTCACCACAAACTGGATTAATTCAGCAAGGACACTCGATAACTGAGGGTGTGTTGTCATTTTACACACCCGAAAGGTGACACATTTGATTGTAGTAGGCTGCATGAGACGTTATATGCGCTGGTCTTTGTGGTGTGTATGTTATTTGACGCGTATATTAAGCTGATACAGGATAAATTCCTCGAATGTGTGCTCCTTGTGACGAGTCGTTGAAATATAGGGGTGCTTCAAGTTTATGCCCAGCACTGTATATATATATATATATATATATATATATATATGTGTGCTGCAGGATATAGTATTATAATTAGCGTTGTCCAAAAACGCGCAGCTTTTAATGACTGTTTTCTCTCTGATAGCTAATCAGATACAATATCTATAACCGGATGTCAAAGTCACTTAGGTCTCCCGCATATCAGCGATATGCCAATGACGACACCTGTATTTGGGGTACACAAGCTTATGTATTCAGATACACCGCACCAAGCAAAGTGCGAGCTGAAGCGTAACACGATCAAACTACACTTTGAGACGTGCGAATGTTGATGTTGATGGATCACTAAGCCTGTTCTGCTTATTTATTCATAGATGTGACACGATATAAGAATCAAGTAGATCGTCACCCGTGTCATTCTGAACGGGTGAAACATGAAAGATAGCCGTGCATTACAGCCTTATGTGTGCGGTATATAATTTGCTAACATTGGTGAGAACACACATAATCAAATTTTGTATAAAACAAAAAAAGCATTGTTCTCAGTCGGCACAAATAGATCGGTGACGGTGCCATAGTCCAAAAAATGTTTAACCAGATTGCCTGGGGCAAGCATTTTGCGTAGGCGCACTGTGAACTGATAGACTGCGGCTTTGCTTTCAAAACGTTGGAAAATCTCATCTATTTTCAAACTCTAGAGTCGTTGGGGACCACTAGGTAGACAGGTTCAGGAAATGATATGAGAAGTGATGCGTAATATGCAATTATGATACCATGCATTATAATACTAAACAAATAATCGATACAAAGAAAATAATAACTTCAAAGCAATACAACGCGACACGTACAAACGTCCGCGTGACGATACATTAAACTAACGTGTTGGTTTAATTTCACAATGAAAATGGGCGCAAACAGGGCCTCCGGCCACAGTAGGATATGAGTACAGGTCGCTGAGCTGTAAATGAGACAATGGAATGATTGAGATTCCGTCATAACGTATTTATATATTCAGTACAGATCTACAAGGCGATTGAAATTGGATAAAGCTCTCTCTCTCTCTTTCCTCTCGACACACACTGTGATCACACTGTGATTTTTACGTCAGTATTCAATTCGCTTCCGAACACGGCAATTTTTTCCTTGTACGACGAGTGGTGAATTACATTAATCGTATAATCCGCATTACCTTCTTATCTAAATTAACCTTCTAATCTATAATGCATGAAAGTTTCGCTTACGGAGTGTGTGTCACACAACATTTGCGATCAAACGTAAACGAATGGCAAGATCGTCACGCATTTACGCTGAATAGTCCCGCCAGACTGATATTGAATATACAAGAACTTCATAGCGCACCAGAGCTGAGAATTGAGATCATGCTATCCGTGCGATAGCTACTTTCCAGCTTGGAATATGCTAACTTCTAATTATGGGCGTATTTAAGTTAGATACGCATTCGCTCTATTTCGAACTTCCACATCAGGTTTTTTCCCTGCAACGGTGAATATCAGGTCCCAGAGTGAGTCGTGCGACCGCAGTAAAAACTCTAAACCAAAAAGTCTGAAATAATCGCTGTTAGCTATCACGTAAGTCGAAGATACCGAGGTATCCTGCATGAATCGACCTATCACTTTGACGACCCATAAGCTGAGATACATTGTAGTCGCAAGGACTAGGATACAGATCTCACATTTAATTACCCTATATGTCATTCAAATATCAGATGATCGGGCTTGATTCGCCTAACAAGAAGCCAAAAAGTAAGGCATGAACAGAAACACATTTATGTACTTTGATATCGCTCCCCAGTTGTGTCTCTTCAACTAGACGGTGTTTCCGATCCGACCAAAATTCGTCCTTTTTCAAAAAGGTGAAAAATTAAACCGCCAAAAATCATCTCCTTAAAGCGCAAATATAATAAAGGCACAAGTAACTGCTGAGTCAAAAGCAGTTTTTATGTTTTATGTTTTTTTTTTTATGTTTTATCTCAATATTCGACATAGACACGCTGTGCTCCCAGAAATCAAAGAGGTCGGACCTCCCTTCAATAGTACACCTAATACAACGAGACAACTCGATTCTGATGATACATAGAGCAATATGCCATTTTGGTTCACATTAGACGTGTCCCAGCTTCGTTGAAGTCTATGAGTTCAATGTCGATAATAACATTTGTAGGCGAGCCCCGATGGCCGGCAAAGTGAAGTTTTGCTTCGTGCCTGCCATATACACATCTCTTCGCGCTGAAAGGAAAAACAGGTATTGAGCTGCTATTGTACAAGCTCTATATGTCTTTCTTCCTTCCTAGTTGAACTCATTAATCCAATAGGTGAACAATTGACGAGATCTTTAGACGTTCGACTTCGTACTCCACTGTGTGCTTAAATTTAATGCCAGGTCAGCGCCCGCTCCGCTTTTTCGCCGGCTAATTATACTTCAGCCTTCATCTCGTGGCCTGTCTCCTTAAAGCGTCGTACTTGCCATAGGTGATATGTTGTCTAGCTCCTGTGCGTATAGTGACTTCCAAACGCAGCCTGGAGTTCACGGTTGTCGCTCGTGGATTTCGACGTTCTATGTAAAAACAGGTATCGCACAGCGCTCGGCAAAACAAGATGTAAATTTTTAACGCGCGGGGTCCCGATCCAATTTCAGTTGATTGAGACGCCCGTGTTACACATAGCAGCGAAATGCTCGACGTTAGTTGATATCTGCGGATGACAGAACCCCCCCCCCAATATATTGCAGCGTAAACTCTGCATTGCATCCATCATTCGAATACATTTCAACATAGTTTCTCTGCCTATATATATATATATATATATATATGATGAAGCATTGTCGACATTGTGCTTACTCAGTTCATTGAAATTTAGGAGACGAAAAGTACGAGAACGAAAAATCCCAGTTTGGCTAGGCATCAGGTTTGGATTTTTACATACGAGATGATCGTATGTATGGATTTGTATTGATTCCTATACAAGCCTCGTGTTTATCAGCTACGTGCAATATGGACGCCTATCAATGAAGCGAAGAGATTGAAAGCACACAAGATTAAGAGCGCCGTAACATGGCCCCGACGCGCAAATCGCTGCTCTGTTTTGCGTCTTCTGCTAACATCAGCTAAAATATTTCACCTTTAATGTACTAGCACTGTGTCTTTTCCAGCTGGACTTCTGATAATCGAATCTATACATTTGGAAGTATTGTATAATGCAGCGTTAGTTCACAAGATCAAGGTCACTCAAGAGACACAGACATGTCTGAGTAAGCGGCCAGGCCTAATAAGCGCCAAACTGAGCTAAACTATCCTCCACAAGGTTAGCATTGTAGATATGGAACCCGTAGGAAAAATGTAGATAAATCTCTGCCAATAACGTAGCAGTAGTAGTAGTAGTAATAATAAATGTCTATTGCTTTATTCAAGGAACTGCTATTTCTACAATGCTTAGGTTCGCTTACGCGTGCTCACGTCGCGTATGAACTTCTTGCAGGCAACTACGTTTCGACAGCGATGTCCTCGTTCCGCGGGTCCCACGTTAATCTTTTACCGGAAAACGCGTTGTGTCTGATGCGCGCACGTGTGAAAATTAATTCACGATCAACGAGTGCGTTGAGCACTGATCTCGGTGTACAAATTCCCATTTTCATCCTGCTTTTTTTCGCATCTACTCGTCTTCAGATTGCCGATTCTATCTAGCTTTTAGCAAATGCCTACCCAGAAATGCACGCACGTCCAATCTCTCGACGCTGCACTTATCCTCACTGCCTGCCTCGCAGTTGTATCGCTGTATCAGTGTTGTTTATTTGTGTCACTTCTAGACAAATGAGGAAATGAACAGATGTAACTCTACGTGATACATTTTTCAAAGGAATGGACGATAGGCAAGTTAGCCCGAGGCGTGGGCATCGATGCATGCGACGCCGAATCTAGAGAAGCTCACGACAGTAACAGCGTTTACATTACTGACAGAACAAGATTTAACTCGGTACGCTCGGGTAGAGTCTACATCGCCGGTCGCGAGGCCCAATTGACAGATCGCTAGCGTTTGCACATGCCGATGCTTTGACTTATTGGCAGAAGTAGACAACACCAGTGGCGGCATAGTGAGATATCAATGCCTCACAAATTAACTTGGACGCTTAATTATATATATATATATATATATAACGAAACAGGGAAGGCTGAAGGGAGTTGAGGTACGCTACATTTTCGTTCGAACGAAAAGGTAAGGTGCCGCAACACGGTTGATTTTCCGCGACAACAGGACCGTGCCGAGCATTGAGGCAGGATATAGGATGTTCAGAACATCGGAATAACTTAGCTCAGCACATCAACAACACGCATCGCTAGCACCGGGTGCGCAAAGAAAGGTTCTGTCTACTGGGTCTATCTAATAACATTCACTAGAGCAAAAAAATCATTATCGCAACCTAGCCGTTATGACAACAATGAATAACTCCATTTGGCTGATTCAGAATGAATTCAAATGTGACTGGCCCTGTATCTTTCATGAGGCGAAGGTGGCCACCACCTACGCGAGACCTAATATAAACAACGTTTCATAATGTGTGAATACGATCGCATTGTGAATGAAATTACACTTTTTCGTGGATAGGTATATTATACCAGTCAACAATAACAACGAGATTGCTCTGTGTAATGCCAAAATGTTTAGTAGTATTATAATTTCAAAATGATAGAGTTGCCTGTTCAAATTTACCAACATATATATATATATATATATATATATCTGTACACTTGACCGGATATTACAATACTTGTTTATGTTATGGTCCTTGAATGTGTTGTCCTCTTCAAATTGGAAAACGACGCGAGAGCATAAAAGGCGATACACGGCCATTGTAGGATACAGAATATTCTATCAGACCCACAGACACAAATTGATTTACTTATTTTCATTGAGAACTCGTCTATATCGTCATTCTCACTGATCAATAGGCATATTCTATTGTGAAAAAAAATTACTAAAATAGGTTCAGTTCTCGAAAGGTGGTGCGTCTTCTTTCCGAGTAAGGCAGACTCATGATTGTGTACATCGAATCGAAAGTACCACAATTCACCTGTTTTCCTTAATATTTACTTCATTGAAAATGTCAATTGTATACATTTTTATGGTATATTTATATTTTGTTTAAGGTTCCTCTGACGAGCTATATACTGAGCGTAACCGCTATTCGTTGCCATAATTGCCTTGCATATGGGCCCACACGGCGAGCCACTCTTCCGAGAATACTTTGGAAGAGGCTCAAATGATCAGAAAGTCTTTCGGAGCACGTTTTGCTGAGATGAGTACGATCTCTCATTCGCCATAGAATCGCTCCACGATTTCAGCAAAGGTTACAGAACACTCCAATAAATTTACTCTGTAACGGTTTTGCCATTCCGAAAGATGGAAAATTGTATTTAAGTGGCGGTATGAGATCATCATTATATGACGGTCTACACACGGGTCACATCCTCTGGATAGTGGACAAGTCAGACGTTGTTTTTCTGACTGACTTTTGCATCAACGGTGAATTTCTTCTCGTCGAAAAAGGATACGAGGATGGCCAGGTGAGTGTTTTAGCACGTCCGCGACGAAGGTTCTCCAGATAGAGAGACTAAATTCCAAATCGAATTACTAATATATTCAGGTGCGCACGTGACTGCAGTTTTGGAGTACTCTACGTAATTTTCAAATTGTGAATCTTTCGCGTTGGCATATGGGTGTCTTTCTTGAATCTATGACAAATAGCAGCCAAGTGGACTGTTTGATTTCGGGCCTTTCGGACCATAGTCAGAACGCGATGTTTCTAGTGATTCTTTTATGATTTTCTATATAAACATATGTGCAACTTCCACCGATACTGTCACCGTGGATGTAGGGCATAATTATGCCGAGGCACCCTATGTCCTAGGATCGTCCCCATGAGCAGCCGTGATCAAGAATATGACACAGCCCAAAACGTTCAAAGATCTGCATCTCAACCATAGATACCAGTTTCCGAAGAGAATCAACGGTGCCTGTCGACGTTCGTCATCCAGCTGACGCGGTCATCACATGGCCGGCACCATGTTACCATATCGTAATGGCTATAGCCTGTAACAACAGCAATCTTAATTGGAGAGAGCCTTATCGCGCTGAACACTGCACACATCTTTCGTCTGCACGTTTATACTGCACGGTCTCTAACCTATCAAAGAGCCGTCTGCTTATGTCATTGGTGATTTGTAGCTTACTAAAGCAATGTGCCACTGATTCAGACCTGTTACTAAAGCTTCTGTTTACATCTTGACTTTCCAGAACACACCCGAAAACGTCTCGGAACTGACACTCGGATGGTTAGTGGTATTTACCAGATGGCTGCACCCGGTGCGACACGAGACTAAACGGCCATGAGATGAGTCACAATGCAATCCATACTTATGCACCTTAGAGGTGTAAATTTTGTAGGAGGCTTCTGCTCAAAGGATTGATCATTTAGGAATCAGATGTGTTTAGTCGGGCGTAACGTTCAAGGCAAAGCCTTCCAGGGGTTGATATGTCAATGATCAATTTCGACTTCTGCACGAAACCACAACGCAAACGTGTAATGTGATTGGCAAAGTATCGTATTCATGGCAAAGGGCACTCTGACCCGACGTCTCAGTAGTGCAGATCAAATAGTGGTCGTGCGATTCTATTCTACATAATACATATATCCATGTGGGACGACTGTAATACGTTATATATAACGACGACCATTCATCCAATGATCGTCGATATGTATATTTACATTTGCAGAAATAAATTCAAAATTGTTGTAAAAATATGTATATCACCCGGATGTACTTAACTGTCGCGGCATAGAATAAGGCGATCCTGCATATTACTACCGCCCAAGCTTTGGGGGTGTCAGTTTGAGAACCGAAGCTGTGTGAATGCCTGTTTACGGAAAATTATTGTCACAAGTCATTAGAGCTTTTGTTCTAAATATTATAGCTCAGAGAATCGTGCATTAGCTAATCGTGCATTAGCTAATCGTGTTGCCCCAAATGCCAGAAGATAGGGCACATCGCGCGAGACTGCAAAGGGCAGGAGGTGACAAAAATCAGGTGCCACAAGTGCGGAGGTTTAGGACACCCTGCCAAAGGATGTGAGGCCGAGCCATCGTGCTACAACTGCGGTCCCCCCAAACAGGGTGAACGTAGCCACGCAGCAAACTCTGTGCAGTGCCCCCTCTTCAAGCAAAGCATGAGTGACCTGAGGGCCCGCAACAAGCAGACCCGCGCAGGCAACACGGAAAGCGGGAGCAACGAAGGACGTATCGATCAAACTCCAAGAAGCAGAGCGACGACTTCAGAGGACTTCAGGACCTATTCGAAGACCATGAAACCCCGTCCGGAGACAACTCAACCTGCCAACTAGGATGACGCAAGCTATAATCAAGTGCCTACAGATCAATCTGAATCGGTAGCCCTTCGCACATGACGTGCTGGACGAGACGAGCCGGAGAGAGAGGATAGGACTGATACTAATGAGCGAGCCAAATCTAGGGCGGCTCTCACAGAAGCAAGACCAACAGTGTTTCAGCGATACTCTGGGGAATGCTGCGCTCTGGATCCGCCCCGACCTCGCGGTGAAAGCCCAAGGATCAGGGGACGGCTGGGTTTGGGTGGAGATTGACAACGGACCCACTGTGTTCAGTTGTTATATCTCGCCCAACTCAGGCGCCACAGCTTTCTCTAACTTCCTCGACGATCTAGGGGAAGAAATGAGACGATGTGAGAGACGGAACAAGAAGATTGTGGTTGGAGGAGATTTCAACGCGGCAGCAACGGAGTGGGGAAGCTCTAAGACGTCCTCAAGAGGAAGAACCCTGACGGAATGGCTGGCACAACAGGACATGACCCTCTTCAACGATGGCCTCGAGCCTACGTTCCGGCGGTGCAACCAAGCCACATTCATCGACCTCACGTTCGGAACTGAGGAAGTGACAGGAAGACTGAGCAACTGGCGGGTTCTGGACGAGGACTCATCTAGCGACCACGCCTACATCGCGTACGAGTACGAAGCAACCATAGGTGGCCAGCGGGAGCACACCACCCCCCGGGTGGCCTGGCGCGCCAACAAAATGGACTTCGACAAACTCCGTACCGAGGTGAGCGCTGGAGCGCAGAGGGCACTCGACGCTGGAAGCGATATAAAACCGGACGTAGTGGTGGAAGTGCTTAAGGTGGCGTGCGAGGCGGCTACAGCCAGCCGGCGCAGGGTACCGCGCAGGCACCCTCCCCCCAAGTACTGGTGGAGAACAGAAATTGCAGACCTGAGAAGGACCTGCAATAGGGAACGCCGGGCGTACACTCGCGCACGAGGGGCCGGAAGAGGAGTCGAAGAAACCTGGAAGGTCCTTCATCAGGCGAGGAAAGCTTTCAAGAACGCCATCAGGAAGAGCAAGGCAAGCAAGTGGAGGGAATTGTGTGAGGAGGTCGAAGATGACGTATGGGGTAAACCCTATAAAATCGTCATGGACAAACTCAGGAGGCCACGACCCACGCTCCCGACGGAATTGGTGGAGAGCGCGGTGCGACAGCTCTTTCCAAGCCAGCCAGACCCCACTCGCCCTGATCCGCTCGTAGCATCGGACGGCATCCCTTGCACAACCAGAGAGGAGATAGAGGCTGTAGTAGGTCGCTCTCCGAAAGGTAAAGCACCAGGTCCCGATGGAATACCGGCGGAAGCAGTGAAAGTCCTGCTTCAGGAAAAGCCGGAACTCTTCCAAAGGATGGCGGACCAAATATGGAGAGAGGGGCTATACCCGCAACAATGGAAGAAGGCCATCTTAGCCCTCATCAGGAAGCCCGGGAAACCGGCTACCGATCCTGGAGGATACCGCCCGATTTGTCTCCTAGACACAATCGGGAAGGCCCTCGAGACGATCATCAACATGAGGCTAACGGCGGAGCTTGAAGCCAGCGGGGCAATCTCAGACGCCCAGTACGGCTTCCGGAAGGGACGGTCGACGGAAATGGCTATTGGGAAGGTACTCGACGAAGCCTCTCGGCAACGCGACAAGAATCAATGGTCAAGAGAGTTTGTCCTCGTCATACTCCTCGACGTACGCAATGCCTTCAACTCACTGAGCTGGCAGGTCATCATCGACGTCATGCGAGAGAAGAGGGTCTCCCCGTATCTGCAGAAGCTCATCGCTTCCTACCTCAACGGCCGGTCCGTTACCTACGGCGAATCTGAGTTTCCCATGACAGCCGGAGTACCCCAGGGATCTATCCTTGGGCCCACACTTTGGAACATGGCGTACAACGGCGTACTGGAGCTCGTCAACGCAGAGGGAGTCCAAACGCTGGCTTACGCGGATGATCTTGCCATCCTCGTGACAGCTCGCGAAGAGGACGAACTCGGCAGAAGGGCCCAAGCAGCCGTAGAGGAGGTCAACCGGTGGATGGAGGACCACGGCCTTCAACTAGCACCCGAAAAGAGCGAGGCGGTCTTGCTTATCGGGAGGAAGCGTTTCAGAGGGGAGGTCACCCTGTCCCTAAACGGTGTGCAGATTCAGGTAAAACAGTCTGCCCGCTATCTGGGCGTGACTGTTGACCGGGCCCTTAACGGCAATCCGCACATAGAAAAGGCGACCAGTAAGGCAGTAAAGGTTGCAAACAGCCTGGAGAAAATCCTGCCCAGAACCCGCGGAGCATCAGAAGGCAAGCGGCGACTACTCGCGACAGTGGCAGAATCAACTGTGCTGTACGCGGCGCCCACGTGGGGCCTTAGGGCCATGAAGCTCAAGAAGAACCAGCTCAAACTCCTGAAAGCCCAACGCAAGATTGCCATAAGAGTGGCCAGAGCTTACAAAACGTCTGAGACGAAGGCCGTGGTTGCGATCGCGAGGCTAGTGCCATGGACGAGACTGATCGACGAAAAGATCAGACTCAAAGCGCACCCCACACTGGGAAAAGCCGAAGCCAGACTCCAGACGCTGCGCGACTGGCAACAGGAATGGACCAATCTCCCGGACACAGCCCCAGGCGCGTGGACTCGTTATCTCATCCCTGATCGGGTCAAGTGGTTCACCAGACCACACGGTGACACCACATACTACCTGACTCAGGTGCTGACGGGCCACGGATGCTTCCAAAAGTATCTGAAAAAGATAAATAAAGTCCCTGATCCCACGTGCGTCATGTGCGACACGGGCGTTGTAGATGATGTAACACACACCATCTGCGACTGCCCAGCCCTCGCTGGCGCTCGGGAAGGATCGCCTGTACTCGCAGATGCTATGACGGTGCATGGCCTCATCGCCGCCATGCTGGAAGACGAGCAGGTGTGGGACCGGGGTTGCAGCCTGGTGGAAAGGATTCTCAAGAAGAAAAATGAGCTGGAGCTTCAACGTCGGGCGGCCCCCGTCATTGTACAACCCTCATAGGAGCATGAAGGAGACTCACCTCCACCTCCGCCGAAGTAATGCTCTCTGTGTTCCGGGGATGACTGGGGGATGGACATCACTGCTTTTAGTGGACCCAGCAATGGGCCACACTCTCGGGCGAAAACCATTTGAGTGAAGCTCGGGGTCAGTGCGTATGCATTTTACAGTGTGTTCCAAAACAAAAAAAAAAAAAAAAAAAGCAATGTGCCACTGATTCAGACCTGTTACTAAAGCTTCTGTTTACATCTTGACTTTCCAGAACACACCCGAAAACGTCTCGGAACTGACACTCGGATGGTTAGTGGTATTTACCAGATGGCTGCACCCGGTGCGACACGAGACTAAACGGCCATGAGATGAGTCACAATGCAATCCATACTTATGCACCTTAGAGGTGTAAATTTTGTAGGAGGCTTCTGCTCAAAGGATTGATCATTTAGGAATCAGATGTGTTTAGTCGGGCGTAACGTTCAAGGCAAAGCCTTCCAGGGGTTGATATGTCAATGATCAATTTCGACTTCTGCACGAAACCACAACGCAAACGTGTAATGTGATTGGCATAGTATCGTATTCATGGCAAAGGGCACTCTGACCCGACGTCTCAGTAGTGCAGATCAAATAGTGGTCGTGCGATTCTATTCTACATAATACATATATCCATGTGGGACGACTGTAATACGTTATATATAACGACGACCATTCATCCAATGATCGTCGATATGTATATTTACATTTGCAGAAATAAATTCAAAATTGTTGTAAAAATATGTATATCACCCGGATGTACTTAACTGTCGCGGCATAGAATAAGGCGATCCTGCATATTACTACCGCCCAAGCTTTGGGGGTGTCAGTTTGAGAACCGAAGCTGTGTGAATGCCTGTTTACGGAAAATTATTGTCACAAGTCATTAGAGCTTTTGTTCTAAATATTATAGCTCAGAGAATCGTGCATTAGCTAATCGTGCACCATTACGCGCTCTTGTGATAATGTAGCTTATTCAATCATATGTGCTCCCCTAATTGTCTATTCTTATAATTCCGTCGTTCCCATAACGATTTAAATCCTAGTCTAACCACGGTTTGTCTTATCCCGTAATGATAAATGAAAATCAAATAGACGGTATATTACAATAAATAATGAAATACGTTGTATATCACAATAAACATAGAATAAACCGTATATATTACAATATAATAATTAATGAATTATATAATTAATTAACAGTATATTACACCTAATATCAAATATACTGCATACTACAACAAATCTACATGTTCACTGTGAATACCAAACAATCTGAAACTCTGAGGTTCACAAAGACGTGGCCAATTTTCTTCGTTTTTTTTTGTGTTTGTGTTACGTTCCCCAGAGTCTACTCCAGCACTCCCAATGGTGCCGCCTTCTCATCTGGCTGAGTTATTATCGTGAAGACAATATTGTTGCAAGGGAATATGTGGCAGTTTATGCTCTTGGATGTTGCTGCTAACATAATGCTGACCTCGGAAATACGGGTTAAGGTAAAGGTAAAGCTTTATTTGTTTATTAAAGGAACTGCAGTTTTTACACTGCTTAAGTTCTCTTATATGTCACGACACGGGACTCGAACCTGCGACCTCTGGCTCTTTATAGCCAGAGACCACTCAACCGTCCAAGCCACCGCGCTGACGGTGTGAGAAGGCAGCTGCAACGTGCCATTGACGTGGCCGATATGCAGAGGATTAGAAATATTCGAGCGTTCTTCTATGTCTTTAGTGATGTCATCCAAATGGTTTACTACATACTTAAACCTATAAAGTGCCAGGCATCAAGATAGTGTCTCGAGTTTTTTTTGGTGAAGTGTTTGATGGTTACCCAGCAAAATTAGAACTTGAATTGAATTATTTATTTATCACCACAACGTCAATGGTTGTGCATTTTCAACAATACTCGATAATACACTCGTTTCTGAGCGCGCCGTGTCGAGATTATTAGTAGACTGATCAGTTAATTGACGGCAGTTTCGTTAACGAACTAAAACCTTGTATTGCATAATGCTTACGGCCATAATGGAGTACACATTGTCATATATTCAACGCGAATACTATAATAATTCAAAGGACAAAATCAACCGAACAGATTGCGATCGTGTATGGATATTATGATACCACCATACGATTGGTGTATGTTAGGTATACTTTGGACAGAGCCGATGACACCCGTCGGCATCATGTGGACGTATTAAACAAAAACACGACTTGTCTCGTGAATATTGCACTCGAACGTTGCTTATACACTACAGGTGCGATAAAATAATAACCATCTAATATTGTCCCTAATCATAATTTGATCATTGGAAAGGGTCTCTGAGTCGGCATGTATTTAACTCTGTCTTGCAACACACACCGACCAAATAATTAGTGAACTTGTCTATGATTTTAGCATAATTAAACGTACTCATTACGCACACAAATTGTTTAGTATGCGTTTAGTTTAGAAAAATATTTTTGCAAATAAGACGTCTATTGACCGAAGTGCAGTTTTTTTTTAAATGCTTTAATTCTCCATATGTCACGTTCGGATATGTCACCGATTCTCCTATATGCTATATTTATCTAGGTTTCTGTCATTTTCTTCCTTCAACAAGGCTCGATACAAGACTCGATAGTCTACCGACTACCGCCCACGTCCATACTATGAGTTTGCATGTTCTGCAGGTATGTTGCATGCAGTCGACCCGATCCGAACTGGAACAACCATGTCAATCCTTCTTTCTCGTCTCGAGTCGCCGTGCGTGTCTCTCTCTCACCTTTATGCGTAGGCGCTTAACAGTCGGTGGGCGTTGGCTTCGGAAGTCAAGAATCAGCAGTGCGTGTGGTATAAATCGAGACCTTTTAGCATTTCTCTGGCACAACCTGACATTGTAATGCTGAAATATTGCAAAGTACCACAGGCGCAATGACCACCAGCCACAATGACGACTGCCATCTATTCAACTGTAGTGAGTTCGCTGTAGAAGAGAATGCTGCGCTTCGAGTATAGAGTGACACATCTTCACGTGGCAGATTAACATGAAATCGTCTAATCGCTCAAAGAAAATTCGATATCAAGAAGCGAGGATAAATGACGCAGTAGTCCAACTCAGTTAAACCGACGATTTCTCTTTACACAGGCGAATGCGTCGCGTACCAGGCAGCCCAGTGGCACTGAAAGTCTGCGACGTTGTGGAATCGCCCGAGGCCAACATTATGTTGAACTTATTCGTAACAGAATACGTTTTCGTACAGCATTCAGAAAGATGTCGCACGCTCCGACATCTACCACGCAAGGAGAGATATTGGAAGTGGCGCGTTCTCGCGAATCAGTCGCACACCCGCGGTCAAAGGGCAGGCCGACGATTTCTATACGTATTGAAAAGGAAACGGGACATAAGAAGCTTCCACGCGAATAATTGAATGCTAACGTTTAAGCCATCTAAAATATGTGACACATTTATCGAAGATACTGTTTAATCGTCATGATTTGTATATTTTACAAACCACAGTGAACAATGATAATGATATTGATACAACAATGACGATAATGATATTGATACAACAATGACAATGATAATGATATTATAAAGTTTCCAATGGTATATTAAAAGTTTCAAATGGTATTGTATCTTTTCAACACCTCCAACGCCTGTCCCTCGCTGTGCAGAGAGGCAATGCCATCGCCTTCCTCGAGACGAGACAATGTCGGCCTCAGCCCCAGTCCTCAGCTAATCCCCCCCCCAATAATCCCTAGAAATAATTCCTAATTATTGTATGTTTGAATAAATGTATATTATACTAT
Organism: Stratiolaelaps scimitus; assembly: GCA_019614645.1. NCBI lineage: Eukaryota > Metazoa > Arthropoda > Arachnida > Mesostigmata > Laelapidae > Stratiolaelaps > Stratiolaelaps scimitus. Next base: position 349,180 of record JABWDB010000017.1, read on the forward strand.
TGTTATGGAGATACACATATTCTACGGAACCTTCGTATAGTTATGTGCTCCTGTGGAAGATAAAACGAAGTTTCGAAGTTTTCGAAAATATCAGCTTCGCTGATATTTTCCATAACTATATATAAAAAAACAAATCAGATAGATATTAAATGTTAATTGAGGTCAATATTTCAATTAAAATGTAATATCCTATGTAGTACATTTTGTGGCATCATTGTCCTCAATTTCTGTTTATACATAGGTTTACTATTTAAATTTGTATTCACAGAAAATGACAGAAGAGCTTTTAGGAAAAGTTACCTCAGATACCATTAAACGTGTGCAAGGTTCCCATAGGGTTGTGTCAATTTGCGAATACCCTCTATCTCCATTTAGTATAGTACCTACTCGCTTAGCGCAAGAGACACCACTAGGCAGCGTGGTACCATAAAAGCGGCTTTACATTTATGGGGTTTCCAAGTTCTCAGTCACATTACTAGCCGATAACATACTGTTTCATCAACACCCTACATTGGTATATTGTTTTCAAGATGGACACAAAATTTAACTCGGTGTCCATACCTTTATACAGGGAAACTGTTTTTGGCTTATTATTTTTTATTATTTTATTTATTTTTTTAAAACATTGCTATATAACATAAGACACGTGACGAAACAACTTTTTTGCAACCATACGCCTTGAGTCTGTTAGAGAGACCACTCAGACTATATAGTCCGTTGAAGAAACCATGGTTTTCCCAACGACTCTGATATGGCCAAGGGCCCACTCAGGGCCAGAGCGTCAAGATCATCCACTCACTTCGTGCATGACTCTGTAGTTGTCCATAGGCTTAGAAAGACAAGTGGATCCCTCCCGATCTGCTTACCAGATATATATACTTGACGCCTCAAAGGCACCCATTCCCACGTATATGATACACAGTGTGTGGGTCTCCTATTGGAGCATGTTAACACCTCTAAGAACATGCGACATTTTAGAGCACCCTAGTCCGCCATCGACATCGCGACGTACGTAGTCCAGGGAGCAACTTGCCCCAGACAAGTAGGGTCGCATCAGGCAAAAAACACCGACGAGTAGCAAGCGACGAAAAACATCACGTCCGCCATTCACCAAAGCCAACGTTAAGAGATTGTGGAAAGTCTCGTTCATTTTTCAAGTCACGACTAGCTGGCACACTTAGTCCCTTAGCAGTACGATTTACTCCTTTAGCCAACCTCTGAAGTGTCAGAGTACGTCGTCATTCTATCTTGTCGACACGCAAGCGACGTGACGTGAGCTTACCATGCTCATTAGTGAAGGATTTTGTTTGGGGAATGATACACAAAACGTGGGGATGATTAGATGTCCGACATAATCTTCTTTGAACCCTTCCTTCCTTACGTACTTCAGGAAGTTAGCATTTCACAAACAAGCTCACTCAATCATTCATTTTCGTTGTCACTCGGCGATCTCACAACGCCGCTTGTTTCAATCCAATTTTCGCATGTTAAAGTACAGAAGCGGCTGCCGACGTAAATACTACACACACTTTGAAAATTGCGTTCACCTGAAAAGCTCCATTGTCAGATTATCTCTCTAATAGGATCTCGTGAGGAGACTCGTGAGATTGTGTAAGTGGTCCGTTTCTAGGCCCTGGGCTGAAAAATCGTCACCCTTTCTGTTAGTACTTATGGTCGAAATGATAGAGATCTCCTCCACACGTTCGTTCTCCCGTTTCGCCACCTGGGTTCACTGCGCACAGGAATCAATATACATCTGAAAGCAAATAACAGAAACTTTTCCATCTACGGGTCTCTCTCAACTAACCGGTTGCCAACAGGGTCGGCAGCCAGTGGGAGACAACGATCAATAGGACTCTCCCATATAATAGCTGTAAGCTAGTTCCACAGGAAAGAACAGCATAAATGTGTGCGGCCGGATTATATAGCTGGCTCTCGTGGATAGGAGAAACGCAGTGATTCTCCTTCTGAAACAATATTCTCCAGACTGGATGTAAACATTGTAAAACAGCTTGCCAGGACACTCAGGCTGGCGCGCAATCACGAATGTTGATGCTCCCGGTCTGCTATGGGAATACAACGGGTCTGTCTAGTGGCTACGATATCCGCTTAAACGTTCGGACGCTTCAACAGTTATCACGGGTACCGAATTTACGGACGACTCCTCGTGCAATTAATTGAAGCTCAGTCGGATTCACCACCCCTCAGGTGCTACCTATTTCGATTACTTCATCTACTGTTAAACACCAATCTCTACAGCATGTCGTGTTCACGTGTACAGTTACGGTTTGACGAGTTTAACATGTATCCCCTCGATGTTCTAGTTTTCTAAAGTTAACAGCATTGTGTCCAGACCAAAGGAACGGCCCAGTCAAAAATACAGGATTTGACAGGCAACATTAAAGCCCTGTTCGGACATGCATTATATTGCCCTGTCGACGGCAGGCTCGGTTAGAGACATGGTCTTAGTAAATGGTCGAACGAGATAGATATAATATTTGGATTGCTTGCACCCGTCGTAGTTTTAAGTTGAAACGATGCTTTTAAAAGGGCCTTCTAATCTTTAATACGGTCTGTAGTGATTTACGATATGACACCATGCGAGCGAAACGCTCGATGCTATTGCTTCTCGTACAGTGCCTTTACACGCCTGTCGTTATCCTTGTAGTAGTTCGACGTTGCTTGAAGGATGGTGTCCAGGCTTCCTTGTTGGGTTTGTCGCTGCACCGCCGGCGACGTCGCCATCAATGGGGTCCGCTCAAGGTGAAGTTTCCTACCAGCGAAGCGATAAAGGAGGCCTGCAGCCCTGTTCGCCTGACCGAGACGGCCCGCGCTATCTTCGCCCATCGGAAGTGCTCGGTAACAAAGGCTATCTTGATAGTCCGTCGAATTTGGCCGGCGAACCTCGATTGATTATTGTACTCGCATATATTCTATAGCAAACGCCTTCGTCGTTTGAGCCGTCGGATAAAGTGAATTTTTCAAGCGTTGTTGTTAGCTGACTAGAGAGGGATGATTTTGTGGTGTGACTTGTAGCGGATCGTGTTTGGCTATCGCTCCCATACCAGGCTGGATATCCATACAAGCATCTTACTATGGTATGCACATCGACAAAGTTGCTAGCCGTCTCAATTGCTCATCGAGCGTGAAAGTGTCCCGTTCGACATATCATTGTTGTGTACAAGCTGAAAAGCAAGAAAGGCCCGTTGTGGCCTCAATTGTGTGTGGCCGTAAAAAATGCGTCCTTTGTTGTTGTTTCTTTAGTTCACGACTTAGCCGTGGTTTGTTTACTAGCTGTATATATATATATATATATATATATATATATATATATATATGTGTGTGAAACAATACTCCCGATTGCACTATTTATCCATTCATTAGTACCGCTCCCAATAAACGTGATCCACTGATAGCAAGTAACAACGGATTTTATAACACGCAATCTACTGCACTAAGCTATTGTTGAGTTTTGTGGACAATTTTCTATAGCGACCCGAAGCGATACGAATAATCTCTTCATAATTCGTCTTATTCCAAAAACAAACATCGTTGCGGGTGGATTTTTTAAAACCCTGTAATTACATGATCATCAATTAAATGAGCTCGACGTATGCAACATGATATTTCCCTTGTGTTGACGACAGGCATATTTTCGTAAAAACATTGGATGTACTATCTTAAAAGTAAAGTATTCGAGTGCAACACCCTCATGGTAAAAAGATGTCAGTCACTGTTCAGCCACTGAAAACATCTGCCATTATCTTGGACAACGAGTATTGCTAGAAGCAGAGCCGACCTGAATACTTTTCGTTTCCCGGTGATTATGATGAAAAGCTCTAACGCAACAGCTGCATGCTTTGCCGCGTAGCGCAACGCTGCGACAGCCAGGCAACTAATAGGAATAGAAGCTAAGCAGATATATCGGGCTCGAGGTATTCGTTCTCCAGCAGGACGAAGGAAACCATAGGAACTCGATGGACAGATCATTCAGAAAAGGAATCGGCCGATTGCCTGGTCGTTGCTTGAAGGGCTGTGGCCGGCGAGCGAGACTGGTCTGGGACATGGAATTGAAACAGTAGAGACCACCACCGAGAAGAGACAAACGAAGTCGCCCTGCGGCCGGAAAAGGCTGGATGCCTGGGGGATGGTGCTGCGTTTCGGGGACAGCAAGCGTAACCGAGATCGAATGAAGCGGGGTCGTCGAACTCTGTGAAGACAAACTGAGCGCACGCATTGACCGAGGGGAGGGGTGGCCGGCTCGAGGAGATGAAACGGGATTGGAAAGGATATGAAAGTTGATTCGAAGAACTGAAAATGATCTGAGGGATGAAAAACAGCTCTTTCTATTTCTTTCTCCTCGACTAGACCCCCTATCATCTGAACACGCATTAGTTGGAATATAGAAAATGAAAGTTCAGGTATAGCTTTGACTCGTCATCTGAAAGAAATTGGCTCAACCGAATTTAGATTTTAATTACAGTGCGCAAACACCGAATACAAGAGCTTAGAGTGAATTGTTGCTCCAGGACATGGGACTCGGTCGCCTCATACAAGTTGGCACCCATCCATTGATAAGAAATAAAGGAAGGTGGTACTTGGGGTGTCTACCGTTCGTTCCGGCACTAGTACCCGCTGTTGTGTTAGTATTTGAGCGCACCTCTGGAAGTATTGGCTGGAGCGAAGAGCAATTCAATTCAATAGAGCATAGTCTGACGCATCTTGGTGTTCAACAAAGAAGAATCGCGAAAGACATATGGTCTATCAACAAGCGATTCAAGTGGCTTCCTTGCGCAATTTAACTTGATATTTATGTCTCCAATTACTGGCCACCGTTTGTCTTTGTCACGGAAAATTGTCCCAGTGTCACACCACTAGCGACGAAAGTCCATTACGTAAACTGACGATGATACTGGCGAATGCAGAGTCGTAATTGTAATAACATTCTAATGGCAAATACTATACAATGCGAGACGGATCGGGGGGGGAGGGGGGGCTTGTGGTCCTCGAAAAATCTCTGCTCGGAGCCATTTCCTATGCCGAAAGTGTAGCTAGTTACATAAACTTAACTTTATAAGGGGGTTTTCTGTATACTAATCGTTACCGCTTCAATGACTTTTGAAGGTCAGCGCTCTAGTGACAGCCCGCTGGGAGAGATTCTAACTCAATCCCTCGCTTTCCAGAGGATGTACGCGAGTTGGGGAGAAACCCCGATTAGCGATATAACACCACACAATGCGAACATTCGCTTGACGTACACATAATCTCAATACAAACATGTCCGCCAGGAACTTCAGCTTAATGATCTTGCATAACACATGTTAGAAGCTGGATAGCTGGGCGCAATCCTGTGCGCGTACATACGCCTCCTGAGCATTCGCTGGTAGCACTGCCAATGACAGCGGAACAACTATTGGGCTGCTCTTTCCTCCTCTTCGCTTGAGAGTACGAGACCTGTGCTGTTGGTAAACAATGGCGGCTGTATTTGTGGGGATAGCGGTATAGGTGTTAAGCGCAGGATTTTGTTTAGTAGTTTCTGGAGGATACGCTTTTCCATATAGGCCTTGCGTCTCTCAATTTCATACTACATCCAGTGAGGGTAGCTTGGGACGAGGATGCTGCATAGAGATCTTACAGTTGACACATGTTGGCAAATTTCTGCTTGTGTTAGCCCAGCGTCCCGATTGTCCACACGTGTGGAATGCCACTTCGTTCTGACAGGAAGCGGAAATGTGACCCAGCTATTAACACACAAGCAACGACAAAGGAGAGTCTGTGTCTTAAACACCATTAGCACTTCTGGTGGGGAACAGCAACAGAACTCTTGCAGAACTCTTTTTGATGCCTCGACTCCAGCCGTACATAATTTCCGCATCCGGAGGCCTCTGTTGACTTAGGTAATTCTGGCCCAGTTTCGTCCCAGCTCGCTACACCCGGGAAATTCCTTCGATCTCCGACACAGAAATGGGGCTTGTAATATCTCTTGCTCTATGTACTGAGTTCACTCACACATGAATAACACAGGGTTTCAACTGTCACTTCGAATTTAGAAATAACCTAAACATTTCAGTGCATAAAGCCAGAAGGTTAGTCTTGAATGGTTTTTCTGTGAACGTGGTCGCTCGGTTTAAGCACCTTTCTACTCATCGTGGAGATAAACCGCGGAAACATCAGCTAGAATTACCGTTAGCATGAGCCCCAACGGACTCAGTTTGAAATTCACTCTTATGGGTTCTCCTGGTAATAATTCTGTGAGATACACTCTACCATTTTCGACCGACCTTCTTGGGACCGGCCCGTATATATCTCTCCTTCGGATACTTCCTATTTCCGGTAAATATTTTCGAAGCTATGCTGTTGCTCCCTGTAATACTGCCACGCGGTGGAAGATCCGGACGAAGTCAACTTCAGTCAGGCGAGCTGAAGGTCAGTCGTGGATTGCAATACCTTCCTATGCTGCTTATCACCGTCGATGGAGGTGTCCCAGTCCCCCAAAAAGCGAGACCATCGCAAATGCGGTGACGAGCTATAACAGCTGGGTGAGTTCGAGAAACACCACAAGCAACGCATTAATCCACAAAAAGAATTCACTGCTTATCCGGCTCCGACACAATTCCGGAACTACGATATCAAATACTATAATTCCTATAATCTTAGCTAAAATGATTCCCACTGTGGCCCACTTACAGCATCGATGCAAATTGCACCTTCGCGCAATCATTGTTTTCTCGTTCATATGTTCACTTGGTCGGCTTAATTAACTTGTCGACAAGGTTAATGACCACCTCACGTTAGGTTTGGTTGACCTAAAGCTGACCACTTGACTTCGTTTATCCTACATTTACCGCTCAGCCTTAATGTCGACATCCTAAATAGGATGTTGGTATACACATCAAACGTTTACGATATGAGTGCGCTGTGACGGATATATTCAAACTACAGCAAGCTCAATAGATTATACTACTGTAAACCATTTCGGCACCACCGCGAGACTGGGAAATGTTCTTGCTGAAATGGGTATACGCTTAGTGGCCTAACGCAAGTCTGTCTTTGTACAGATCCCCTTAGTTCAAACTGTTCATTGAATGGGTCGATACTATGAGGAGCACGCGCGCCTCGGACACTTAAAGTCTGACACGGGTGGGCCTCGAGTGAATTGGTCGTCTCGGTATTTGCGTAACTGAACGGCCTGTGAATTGATTTCGTACAACTCGAGCATATTCGAGAAAAACAAATATTGCTAACAGTCATTAAGTCGGAAGCTGACCAATATATTTGTTATAATTTGTCCGAGTTCCCTGAGCACCCGATGGCGAACGGCGTTGTTCATTTTTCATCCCGCCAGTTGATTCGGCCGACATGAAATGCCAGTCATGAGTCTGCATTTCGAATCAGGGCTACGCATAGCTCCGAGTCTTGCAACGGAGTTGGGCAGCTTTCAAGGCTAAATCCTAAAAGTCATTTTATAAATGACTAATAAACAGTTATACAAAGTCTATTACATTCAGTGCCTAACTATCAGTTCTTCGTAGACAAGTACTCGGCTCGTGCAAGAAGCATATAACACATAGTGAAACAAGAATGTCATCGCAGTGGCTTCCAAAAGCGGAAATTCCGTTGGACATGCTACATAACTAGAACCACGAATTTCGCTGGGCGAAATCATGCTGCTGAACTCACAGAGTGAAAAACAATAAGGTTTGGTTGATATTTTACAAGTGATGAAGTGACACAAGTGATCCCCTTGATCGTGTTACAGGTTCTTCCAAACCTGCTCGGTTGCTATTGATGGGATTCTCATACTAATCATTTCCATATGCATTCGCGGCACTGAACAAATACAAAATAATCTCGTTGATTTCCGCACAGCAAACTAACAGTACAGAGATGGCCATGCTATCGTTAGCATTCATTAGGAAGGCGTCATGGGAGTCGGTGGTGAATTGGACCTTGGATAGTGGAATTACCAGAGTCTCTTTTTTGCTACTGCGTCTTGCATATTAGACATATCTTGAATATTACAATATAGCCAATGTTAAACGGTGCAGTTTTGGCTTTCGCTCAACCACCGAATGTGCACCATGGACACATGAATGCTAATCAAAGAAGGTGACCTCTAGGAAACGTACAATAAAATCGAGTTAGCGAGATGATGGGACAGTTTCTGACATCGCAGTGATCCATGAAGGTAAAGATGTGCTCTCGAGTTTGTTGTAAAAGTATACAGCTGAGTTTCTAACTAAGCTGCTGTTCAAAGAGATACATATATATACTACACCGTGCTATTAGAATACATCCGACCAGCAGACTCGTATAGACATAGCATGTTTATTATCTTCTGCCTGAGTTCTTACTCCAATATCTGTGGCAGTTTATCTGTGTTTTTTCATTCAGATATATTGAGGAGCGTGTTTATATACGATAGTTATAGCTCCATAGACAGGAGTTCTATTGAGAGGGGCCAACCAGGCGCAGGAGGAGCTCTCTCGATCTTTTTCTCTCTCTCTCTCTGCTTACTACTTAAATAAGCTCATTGCCTAATCGAACAGCCCCGTTCGCCGTCCTGATCCGATTGGTCTTGAAAATAGATCAGGCAATTTTTTTTTGTCTATTTGGTCTCAGCCTAAAAAGGCACAAGCCATGACTGGGATTCTTATTTTTTTCTGACAACGATATCATCGTTGTTTTGTCATTAGGCAATCGGTTGCATCAGTAAGGCATACAGATATAGACGAACACCGATCATTTGTATATCCCCCTATACAAATATAGCCTGGCTATTGTGGCCTATCTGGAACAGTTGGCACATCCAGCACTAGATAAAACAGATAAGCGAGCAACCTGCGCTAAATCGAGCGTATCGAATCAATGAAATCATTTTTACAAAGTCCGCATAAAAACGGCAAACATCTTTCATCTACGTCCGCGTTGTCGGTTGCATGAGCTAGTGCCAATCTCGATCCAATTCAGTAACTTCACTTCATTATAAATGTTGAATATCAAGTATTGTCTCGGCCAGCATTTGTCGACATAAAATCATATTGATAGACGCACGCACAGGCAGAACATAGTATACGTTTGAGTAATATTCTGACTACGCGTTGAGATCTTAAGACGAATTAAGAACGACACCAGAGAAGGGATCTGGGCACCCTTGAGTGTTATAGACAGTGAAGCATATGATAGCATATAGGGAAACGGGAGACCCTGGGCTACCCCTAGCACCGATGTTATGTCTGATTAATAAAAGCAAGGTGCGGGCGTGATGAGATCACTTCAAACATAGAGTCCGATGTGAGCAGGTCAGGTCCCGTTGCCGGCCCCGAGTGGTAAGCAACACACCAAGCTGTGGATCCATTGTGCTATTAGTTAGGTAGGTAGAAACACTGAGCTGGTGTCAAGGAACCTGCTTGTATATAGACAGCGGCTGTTCACATCGAATTATTTCATAGCACTATGCGTTCTACCAATAATTAGTATTTTTTTTATATCTAAGGAATTTATTCAAACATAATTAGTATTTGTTACATACTCCATAATTTATTTATACGCTATTGTGTTATACAGATAATACCTACAAATAATACCACTTTAGACAAGCTACGACTGAAAAATTGGTTGGGTTAATGCCAGCCGGAGCAGTCAAGGTCATATATTCTGTTAATGAATCATCTATGAATGGTGCGTAGGGGTGAAGTTTGTATACAAATGGTGTACAGTATGAAGTAGTGATCGAATCTGTAGTGCTTAACGAAATACACAGTTGAATAGACATCGAAAGAATTTGATCGGACGTCTGGTCGAGGTAATGGTCTTGTTCAAGTTATTTAACACATCTTACTATATTTGTAGGCGGACGCCACAGAAGACTGCAAAACCGCTGCAAGATGAAGGGTGACGCTGACGTCTTCCTGAGTGAAGTGGAGATAGGCTGCTTCCCTCGGCGTCCTTCTAAATGAAACGTGCAATAACCGGGCAGTATATATATATATATATATATATATATCTATATATATATATATATATATCTATATATATATATATATATATATATATATATATATATATATATATATATATATATATATATATATATATATATATTGTCACACCATGAGGCACTACCGAAATGCTTTCTGCATGGTAACAGCATCATGGCAATATTTCTATGTGTTCTTCGTTGTGCGTGTTTAGCTCGGTAGGCGATTCCTCTTCCCTCTAAGGAAACGCGCTTTCTCAGAATGAATTGTCGAATTCTTAAAATAACCTAAACGCCTGCAAATAAGCTGCCTTATCCACATAGTTAGATTTAGGAGTTTACCGTCAACACCGTAGAACGGCGCTGTGCGGAAGACATAAAGCAAAACCTCTGTTCTATAATGCTGTATGCCGTACACTATTTTATATACTCGGTCTATGCAAGTACACTAGATGCACGAGACTGTAGAGAATAAAAGAGAGAATAGTTACTCTTTTATGCTTTTTTTATGCTATCTTACTCGTATTGTTATTATTATTATTATTATCATTATTATTATTATATCAAAATGATTCCAGGAGCATCAGACGCGAGTCCAATATTCATGTCCCAGCGTGAAGGTGTGCACCATGTGTGCAAAGCCGCATATCAGGTGAGATGTCCACGTCTTTTGTAGCAGGCAGTACGTGTCTGCAAGACAAGGCCAGACTGAGACAGGATTGGCCACAACCAAGCCGGCATACGACCAACCAACCAACTACTGCATCTCATTCTATTGTACTCGGTGTCGCCTACTATGATACGTATCTTTGGCGAGCACCCTGCCGGCAAGACGAAAGAGAGTCTGCGAATGTCCGATGTTTCTCGTCGTCTCTTCCAGGATAGAGCGAAAGCCTTCAGCCGTTGTTCGCATGTAATAGGCTGCTGCCTAAGGCGCTCGGCGGTTCTGCCGCTGTCTCGCGGCTGCAGTTGCCTGGAAACCAAACCAGCTTGAATATATTATTTTCGCAGGACGAACTGTAATATATATATATTCGCATAGTGGTCAAATTTTGGCACGCGGACAAGCCGATAACATGTAGTTAGCCAGCCACTCAACATGATAAATATGTAGATCGATCCACTCCTACTGGAGAATAGACACCGGAAAAATATCGTTGCTCCAGTTGTCGTCATTCGACGTAGCCAGTCGGCGAGTCCGCTCTTCGTAGCTCGTTTTGGGAGACGCGTGTATATATAGTATATATATATATATATATATGTATATATATAAGGGTGTCTATTTCAAAACTAGCCCGGTGGTTATAAATGCAGAGGGAGTGAGTGAGTGAGTTCGTGTCAAAATGTGTTACACGCGAGCGACGCTACTCTGCAAAACCCTCCGATGAGTCGAGAAGAACGAAGACTTGGCAGCGGTGGCCCCAAAAACTAGCATGATATCGTAGCTCAGAGCGTTGTAGGATATTCGTCTTCTCTCTAGCTAACTCGTCTCACAAAGCAGTAAAGAGTTCGAAGCAGACGTGCGGCAGCAACGCGATGGGAGTCAGCATATATTGGTGCGGTTTCTATGCGGTCTCGTTGCATGAAAAAACATTCTACTCTGTGCAGTACCGCTGTTTCGACACAGCCGAGGAATCCTATGCAGCCCGCCCGATTCCCTGGGGCTTGGAAATCACCACAGCTCGTTTGCGTTCCTCTGTCCCTACGCATACACCCGTGCACACCTACAACCTAATCATGAGCACCGGATGCGTCTCAATAAAATATAGACATAAGAAATGTTTTATGGTATGCAACATAACTTTCCATATAGTATGTACTTTATATATTTTCTTCTTAATGTCATTCGGCAGGTCTTAGTGAGTTCGGATCTCATTCCATGTCCATAGTGGCAATATGTGTTTCGAAGAGGCATGGCCGCAGATATTTCGTCACATTAGGCCACATATATCGTGCAGGTCGCATGAGTACACGATGGTTCATGAGGAGTATACCTTTCTATCTAAGGTTTGCTGTAAAACTCTATGGTCTTAAATGAACAAATAAAAACTATTGTATGTATGGTCTTAACTGAAGCAATGAACAGTAACACCTAATAATCAGCTTATTTTCTTATTTGCTAGGTTGCATATGATAGAAAATTATGCCCATGAAACCAGCAAAATCAGTGGAAACCTGGATAGAAAGATCGAAATAGACCAGTACTATAGAATTTCGGCCCGATCATCGTTCGTTGCTGCATGCTTAGACTAAAGACAGGATTAGTTCGGCAACAGGCGTGTGTGTCGTTTGCTCATTTTCTTCCAAATAGGAGAAGAACAACTATAGCGGTAAATACCTAGGTATGATTTCCTGATTAGTTATAGTAATACCAAATATTATAATCAATATTGGCCCACCACCACTGCCTTGCACGATGAAATCCTTCAGTACGTCATTTGTTACGCACACGTCAGGTCGAAGGATATAGATAATGGGATAAGGAGCGATCGAGGAGTTTACGGTTGCATTGCGCTTTGCGATCTCCTCATCTTGTTTTGTAATGCTTTCACTTACCGCCGTCGCCCTCGACGCCTTACCTCAGAGTGTACCGCACTGTGTAGCGCATTATTGTCCTGAAGTGTTTGGCGAAGATAAGCGATAGGTTTGCCTAATTCCAATGTGGCACAATTTCAGTGCGGCACCTGTGTCAGGGGGATGCAATGTCAGATATCGATGTGTATTAAAGCTGTAAAGGCGGTCCAGCCACTCTTATAATCACTAAAGGGCCATTCCGATCGTTGCTCAATCTAGCTTCACCTATGACCCAGAAAAAATTACTAATTACCTTCAGGAAAGTCGGCCAGGACGGCACAGAAACAAAGAGCAACGGTCTAAGCGCAAGATCTATTTCGGTCTTATACAAGTCGGAAACCAACGTGCAGATTGACGATGGCTAATGTTCGTATGTGCATATGTCTCTAGAGACGTTTTGCCCAGGGATGCAAGTTCCATAAATTGACCAGCGCTGCGATATGTTCAAGGTCGCACACTCAAATTCTGCTGTTGCGTCAAGGAGGCGTGTATATTTCTGTCTGATATTTAGTATCGTAGTAATGCCATACGGGTAAGCACCGAGACGTGTCCGATCGCAGCAAAACTGGGGGGCCAACCACGGACGAAATCCCATGTCAGTGTGCATACATACATCCGCATTTAGCAAACAACCCACAGCTACTTCAGAGGGTTGCGGAGGCACTCGGTTATAGACATATACATCCGCGCATCGTATCTCGCATCGTAAGAGATGCAATATATATATATATATATATATATATAAGAGATATATATAAGAGATGTATAAGAGATGCAATATATATATACATATATATATATATATATATTGCATCTCTTACGATGCGAGATACGATGCGTGGATGTATATGTCTATAACCGAGTGCCTCCGCAACCCTCTGAAGTAGCTGTGGGTTGTTTGCTAAATGCGCTCTCGACAACGTATCGACTTCACACTGCCTTCACCTGTAACGCATGAGGATTTGCTCTGCATCGGTATCTCAATTTTAAGAAGATGATTACTCGTTGCTCTGAAGGATCAAGGTATGGAGAGCCGATTCTCAATTATATAAATGTTCTTATTATACATTATCCTACCTGCGTTGTAATGACGTTATATAACAGTTAGAATAGTTCGTATGCTTCGTAACACATAATCTAGATGATATATAATCTATTAGAGCTATCTCAGGCCTGCCAATGTCGCCAACCTTATACAAATCTAATTAGATTGGTCGACCTTGTGGGACGCCGGTCACGGCTATAAACACTTGTGGGACGCACATCCTCCACTGCCCGTCGACGGTAGTTGCTACTAAACGGACGAGAAAATACGAACTGAGACGAGGAACTGGAGGAGAGGCAGAGTTAGGGAGACAGACAAGAGGCACACGCCTTTCATTGGACGCTCATAAAAAAAGAAGAAAAAAACCAGCTGACCCGGATGCCCCCGGGGAGGCTGTGGGCGCGCGCGAGACGCACTAAGCGAACGGGGGCCTTGGACACGGTAAGACACTTCCCCATTACGAGAACTATGTCGAACAATGGAGACCGCCTTGAGTTTTTGGTGATCTAGCTAATCTTAGTTGCTATTCAGCCCACGATAATGAATGTTGAAATTAGCAAGGCGACTCTAGTCTCGTTTATTCGAGGATTTGTAACTGCTGTTAACTAAACTAAGACTTGACAGTTGCGGTGTCGACCTGCTAGCCATGTTGTTACGCTTAACTTAACAGGATGATCTGTCAGCACTCAGGTGACTCCGTCGAATGTGATCAGTGTTTAAAAGAAGCCTAAAGGGAAATCACCAGATTATCCAGATTAACAAATTAGCGAGCTAATTTTACTGTGCTTATCACCTATTATTATTATTATTATTCGTAGATTGAAAGCCTCTCAAGAGGCAGTCGTGATTCAATGCAGTAAAGCACTTTGGAGTGACGTTTCCCAAAGTGCCATTTTTAATACAATTAGTGGTAAGTGGATAATTATTGAACCTTCATTTCGTCTGCATTCTTAAGTCTTATTTTAACTGTGATACCACCTTGTATCCACTTTCGTTCTTAACTTAATGTCCAAGTGTGTTGACTAGACAGATTCTGTTCAATGACGGCGACGTAAAAGTACAAAGAGCTATGGCAATTCCTATCGCTTAGCGCTCTCGGGACTCAAGCACATCATACTCCCTTTCTCTCATCTCTGCCTTTTGGGTTGTAGAGCAAAATTCCAAGAACATTTCTTGCAATCGTGTCACACTGCTGCCTCGGTCTTAGCTGGTTATCTTTCATGTTTCTTAGCCCATTGCACCGTGCCATTGTACAATACAGAGATTCTATTCACTTCACTGCCTATGGGAGAAGGTAAAGGTAAAGGTTTATTGGTTTATTGAAGGAGCTGCAATTTTACAATGCTTAAGCTCTCTTTTTTATGTCACACAGCAGGGCTCGAACCTGCGGCCTCTGGCTTCCGATAGCCAGAGACTATCGGTGGTAGCTACCAGCTTTAAAACTGAAGTTTGAAGCGTTATCCATGTTCATACGATTTATTATATTAGCGTTAGCGATAGATTTGCGTTTCGCATGAAGTGAGGATGTTAGAAATTAGCTTGTGGGGATTGGCTAGTTTCGTACAGGTTATTCTCCTATTTCATAATACACTTACTTTGCTTGTTAACCTAACCTAGCATACACGAAGAACGTTCACTTGAATAAGGGAAAGTTCGTCCCGAATTGTATTGTATATTTAGCTTTACAACCGACGTTTATAATTCTTTATCCACATTAATTAGATATCCGTCAAAGAGGAACAAGTCCCAACTTCGACTATTGAGTCAGTAAGTGTCTGGAGACAATATAAAAACACAATGTGACGAATTTAGAGAGAGAATTAGTGTATCGAGCTTGTGGGGGGATTTTTACGATTTTTAGTCAGTTAACACACAAGGCTCTGTCAAGAAAGTAGAGCCTTGCATTGTGAAAACTTGCGATAAGCAGGGCTGACTCTAATAATTATAAAATGATGGCGCGCTACAAGGTGATTAGGGATAGCCAGTGAAGGATATAGTTTTATGAACGAATTGTTCTATTTCTTACTTAAATAATCTAAATTAGACACTATGCAAAATATATGAATTCCACATAAAAGACAATCATCACAATATAACCCAATACAATCACTCTGTTCTTGTTCAGAAATTTAGTCCGGTTTTCGTTCAAGTACCAATCTCGCTGAAGTTATGTGAATTCTAGTTGATTCCCCCATAGAGACGTTCAGTCACGTTCTCCAGTACGATGTCTGCCATTTCGAAGGATGCACGAAGGTTCTTGTGAGAGTTGAAGGTCCCCGCTAGGGTTCACTGCACTTCTAAGGGCGACATATCTGTAATGACCCCATATGGGGAGCCTAGGCCAGTCTATACTACGTAAGTGTCCCTTGTGGACCGATCGACGTGATCTCACGTGATCCTCGGTACAAGTTGGCCTTTTCAGTATAGACGATCGCTCATTTGTGTTATGTAAATCTTGTCGATACGTTTTTATACGTTTAGCAGCTTGAAATGAAGAACAGAGGCAAAATACATATGACACTATTTTTATCCACTTTCGATTACTTCATGTTCGTTCTAACTCCATTCTGATCAATGGAATGAACACAAGTGGCTACATTTGGTAGATGTTTTCTTTGACTTGTTACTGGCTAGCACTGTAACAACACTAAGCATTATTATATTATACACGTATATACAACTTCAAACACACAATAACGAACATAAGTCCCGTTGTTTCCCGTAGAGCCGTAGCATCACTCAGTGGGTCTGTGATTTCTTGCCGAATGACAACCATACTTACAGGGATTTTACGGGAAAACAATGCATATAGGGCAGGGCGTAATTCAATCCAAACCGAGTCCAGCAAATGCAAACTAAAAGTTAACTATTTGAAGCTGTTTGATGTGCAAACCTAAATTGATGACATCTCCCTCGTTTGAGAGATGCGCCATTTTCTAAAATGGGTAATTACTTTTCCACGAGCCCTTCACGGAGCAGAATGATCGATTAAGCACCAAACGCATCTTGTGATGTATTTCATGTAAAGGTAAAGCTTTATTGATTTATTAAAGGAGCTGCAATTTAATAATGCTTAAACTCTCTTATATGTCACGCAGTGGGGGCTCGAGACCGCCGCCTCTGGCTTTCCACAGCCAGAGACTTAGTTGTCCCAGCCACCGTACTCGTATTGATGCAGCTAGTAGGTGTACGCATAGATACGAGCTTGGCATCGCCACGCTTCTATAACATTATGCGATATATCATTTTGGGTGTGTCTTATATTTGAACTGTTTTTGAGACACTGACACGATGATGGTATATTTCAATAAATTTCAATAATACACATTTGAGGCATTTATTCTATATAAAACTAATGTACGTGCCAAATAAAATACACACCACAAGGAACAGCAACAACATATGCCGTCGTATGCAACCTGCTACAGTAAAATGTGTCATATTTGAAAGTTGCGTTTCAAGGTTGCTCAAAATGATAACGCACCCTCTGTTATCGAGTGTTCTCGCTGAATTAATTCTCCTTTTCTTTTGCTAATCAATGCCGTGTGAACTATAACGTCAAAGACTCGGTTTGGCATACCATCAATGAGATTTAGCAGGATCTGGTCGCTAACACCTCCCAGGACTCCAAGAACGTCTCTTTTGGTGCTTCCACGGATGTATACTGTCCATTCAACGCATATACTCGTCGGACAAGAATGCCCCATCGGGTTGAGATCAGGAGAATATGCTGGCCATCCTAGGTTTTAATGTCATGCCGTTCTAACCACGCACGTGTGCTATCGCTGACGTGAATTGAAGCGTTATCTTGTTCAAAAACAATTGGCAGTCAATGAAATCTGCTCCTAAACGGTAGTAAGTTGTTGGCCAACATCTGCTGATAGTTCTCATTATTCATTCGAGATGAGATGAAAGCGAGTGCGAGTCTGCCAAGAGAGGTGAAAGCTCCCCAATTCATAACGGTCCCGCCACCTAAGGTGGGCTTTGAGAATACCGCGGCTCTTTACCTAAATCATGCCAATAACCGTTGAATCCATTCTGCCCGTCAAAATTGAACTTTTTTTCGTCACGGAAGATGATCTGAAACAACACAGTACATTTTAGATAGATGTAGACCCGATGAGGCGTATATTGGGGATTATATCTGATGAGTGGCGGACTTAAAGGCCACGTTGTAATGGTTGGCGAAAGAAATGCGATCCTGAACCCACAAAAAAATAAACAACAAATTCTATTGCGTTTCCTGTGCATACATATTCCCTCCAATATGTTGCACTTTATATATAACTCGATATGTAGACATTCTTGTGATATCTGACACAATATACAATTCCAAATTATGCTCAATTTTTTTATTTTTCAACGAGAACTGTAGCACTTACGGACTTCGAGATCCGCCTATAAATCTTAATTACATTAAGCACCCCGCCCTCTCCCGTTCACTAATATACAGCTAACGCCACCTAAGGCGATGATTACACACACGATACACACACTATTGCCTGCCACGCACCTTCGACAACTTTGATTGTTGGGTTCAAATCCTGTCAGACGCGGAGAATCTTTGGAGTTCTTTATCATCTTTCTTTATCTGAAGATTCTTGTCAGGTACGAGTAAGGAAGAGAATAAGCAAAGGTGGCCCCGACAGGTCCTCATAGTAATACCTAAAAAGGTTAAGAGCTGAGGCCTGTCAGATAGGGGAACAGCTGAGGGTCAGCTGGAAAAAACAAAAATCTCAAAGGGCACAAAGCTGTATCCCTCTGCTACATCGCCCCAAACAAATAATTGTATCCGCTATGTGCCCGTAATGTCGGCGAGCATCCCCGGCGGCCAGCTATAGCCATCGTTGCATATTTGCCAGAACAGCTCCATTCGAGCACATCCTGCACATCTGACAATTACATCTTAGGACCTTTTCCATTTGTCACCATGGGATAAAGTAGTGCACCCTGCAGGCCTCGCTTTTTCTGACCCACCCGCGACCCCCTCCCACCCAGGTCCGGGACGCATTTCCATTCGAATTCTGCACTGCGCAGCTAGCCGTCTAGCTAGATAGGCAGTGAGTTTCTTCAATACATCTTCCTAAGAAGACAGCGCCTGCTTCCTGGGGCGTCCTTTAGATGAGTTAGTACGCGTCCTTTCGTGGCCAACAGAAAACTTCTTCAGCGCTCGTTGGCCACTTTTGGTGAAATGCTTGCCAACGATTCGGGCGTCCATGTGTGTGCTCGCTAGCCCTGGGCAATTCTATCTACCTAGAAACGCATCGTGGCTCGTTACCCAGCTGGTGAGAACCTGGAGGTGACATCTAACTTTCTTCCTGAGTGTACAACTGGCCCTCCGCAGCGGCCAGCATTACAGACTTCACATAGACGACGAGCAAAATACGCGCTACTGGGACAACTAAAGGCAAATGGTTTTCTAAAGAAAACAGTTAGCCAGCATAGTCCAATGTGAACGCCTGTGCTCGCAGACCTTCCCTATGGACCAGTCCCCTGGATGGTTTAGTGGTGAGCGTCTTGGACGGCTAGACCGGAGGGACGTGTGTGTTGGGTTCAAATCCTGTCAGACATGGAGAAGCTTTGGAGTCCTTCATCATCTTTCTTTATCTGAAAATTCTTGCCGGGGACGAGTAAGGAAGACAATAAGCAAAGGTGGCCCCGACAAGTCCTCACAGTAATACCTAAAAGGTTAAGAGTTGAGGTCTGCCAGATAGGGGAACAGCTAAGGGTCAGCTCGAAAAGCAGTTCCCTATGGACCAGACCCTCGTGAGCCTTGTCACTATCCGTGTACAGTGGTACGCCAGATAACAAAGGCGTTGAGAGAATTATGTTATTTTGCGAATGCACTAACCGCATCGAATAACGTGTGTAAATATCCCGGAAATGACATCAATGCTCTTATGGAGATCAGCGACGATGCTCCAACAATAGATAAGGGAAGAGCAGATGATATCAGTGGCTTCTGCAAGTATTGCAGGTACTTAGTGTCAATCTATCCGTAATGAAGTTCGACCTCGCAAGGCCGAGGGCCGCAACCAGAAATTGAGAGGTAACGCAATCATATTCATATATGGTGAGGGACACGGCAAAACATTGCAGCTTAATTTATATTTCTGTGTATCTCTATTAATTTAATCACAGTTCGCCGGTTTTACTGAATCATATAATAAAGCATGGGAATGCAGAAGTTACTACAAACATTGTTGGAAACGACTGATACTCAATGTTCCGGATTGATTTAGCCGTGGGCTGATGCATTCTACTGTACAAGTTCGCTATGTCATATGTACACTAATGGTTCCATTCAAGCAGAAAGTTTTACCAGGACGCATTCGTTGTTGATGCTTGGCATCAGTTGGCGAAGTATCTAATGCTCGCTACGAACACGGAAGACGCACTCGATATATATGATCGTTGATCCTATTCGTTAGCTGATGTAGCATTTACAATATAAATAATAATAATAAGTATAAAATGTCAAAATTCGATTGTATGTGTTGTTGCCGACAATATTCGTCAGTGACCGCCGCTCGATGGTTCGGGTTTAGTCTTATAAAATAATTACAAGCCCCGTCATCGCTGTTCGTTGTCAGCAGCAACTGTGAAAGCTCTCAATGCAAATGTTCCCCGTTCATTAGACTTGTTTTTGCATTGCAAACCCGAGCGAACGAGATAAGAGGCAGAACAACCCGATCAGGAATAACCAACGGTTCTTCTAAAACCTCACACTTTGAACAACCATTTCTGCCTTTATAGCGGTGACTTTATTGCTTCATAAAGCTGTTTTTATGAGTCACTCATTTCCTTAGACGTTCGAGTTTAACGCAAACACGTCAGCCCGCCTCAAACTGTTCACTTGTATTACGAAACACTGAAACTAACCGCAACTAACTACGTGTCATCTTGTGATGGTGATGATCCATAAAAGCTCCTTGAGTATATGGACGTTTTATTTTTTTGTGAGGATACGGTATACGGTTTGTATACGTATATCATTTCACGGTTCTCGCAATAGGGCGAAAGGACAATGCCACGAATCTATGCGAGCGCACCTCATTGTACCAACCCGTCAGCAGAAACAGTTACATTCTACAGGGTGCCGAAGCGCGTTGGCATAACGAAACAGCGCGGACTTCAGCTACAATTGCTCTGGACGTTTGCTCAACCGAGTAATTTGTTTCCAATGCCGCTCCAAATTTTTTCATCGCCGCGCTATAGACGTTGTGCTCGCCTTGTACTAAGGAAGGTGAGTTGCGGAGTTTTCCATAAATTGACTAACTAATGGCGGTTGTTTTATTTAGAGTGTATCATGCCTTTATGCACAGCTTCTGTGCTACCCTATACTGTTTCACCTTCTTCAAGGAAATCCTGCAATTCTCCTACCAAGTCCATTATTGACATTAAGTTCCTTATCCAGCAGCAATTTATAATTCATGTGCCACACTCGGTATGAACCTTCCACTATTCCTCTCACTATCTCTCACCAGGCACTCTCCTCACGTTCGCCATAACGACGATCTCCATTATCTCGTTACGATGGACTCGCGATTACTTGTTGTAGCGTGAACTAAGTTTCCAAAGTAGTAAGAAATAGCCGAAAGTTGGTTGAAGTAAAAAACGAATTAAGCTCATCCTCTGTGGAACTTTCCTTCCGATCCTAGCAGAGAAAGAGCTAGCAAACTATCCCCAAGCCGGGCAGGCTGGTCGGTCAAAGCGGTTGACGGTACATGCTACCGACCACGTAATCTATTGGATGTAGTTTGCCACAGGCGGGGGCATTCCTCTCGAAGTTCAGCCACTGCCCAATGCCAGCGCTATCGAGCGTATGTGTGTGTGTGTGTGTAAGGAGTCGAAAGAGTAAGCTCCGGCGGTTGAAGAGCAACCATTGTCGCTACAGACGCAAGAAAAAGCGAATTTCAGTGGAGGAAACTTATTACGAATGACGGTTCTATTGAACTATGTCGGAGTACCGGATGTGAAAACGAGTGCGGGAATGACGTCTGTTACCTATTGCCATTTCCTCAATTAGAGAAGCAATGGCGGTCCCCACTGCGAGGCATTGAGCTTCATTCCTGAGCAACACATTAGCAAGAGCCTTTTTCCCGTTATAGGAACCAAAAATGCAATTGATTACGTCAAGGCTAGGATCCTTTTGACGAATGATCGTTTAGTGTTAGCCTATAAATAGCATAGGTAAAAATAAAGGTGAACTTTTGAGAACATTGGTAAAATTCATTGCCACGCATTAGATGCGGAATGAAGGCTTGGCTTACTCTCTTGTTTTCAGTTTTATCTGGTCTATCTGCTCTAGGAGCATTTGTTTTCCTGGCGGATCCTCTTTCGGAGAAAACACGCCCACAGGTCCACGATCGGACTCTTCGTGCCAGGACCAATAGGACCGAATCGGCCTTTGGTGAGAGAAAGTCACCTATGCCTGCATTCGTCGTTCGTAGATTTTTCTACTCGCAATATAAAATACGCCTACCGTCCAGAAATGACTGCGGCTCATGGCGAACCCCTTTTTCTTCCGATCGTATGCTGAGGAATAACGGTTGGGGGAATTGAGCGTCTGTGTTCGGCATCGTACGCTCAATTTATCAGCTCCAAGCTCCCATAAAGCGCTCGGTAGGATACGCGCGTGCGTGGACAGGAACAGTTATACCATGAAGTCTGGGAGGCTCCCATCCCGAAACGTCTAGCCTGAAAGCTGTCCAAGAGAAGAATGAAAAATGATTTAGGTTTGCTCAAAAGATGTACAGATTGCTCAAAATATGCATTATTGAGAGGTATTCGCTGGCCCAGAAGTGCACTTTTGACCGACCATAATAAAGTCAATCCTTCCAAATGTTTAGTCAGAGATGGCCGCAGATCAGCTGTCATGTTCAGCTGTTAAAACAAAGGAACATGACCTTTGAGTTGAAGAAATACAAAATAAACCCTTTCAACGTCGGATATGGCTATTCTAAGGAACTTTACTCGGCTTTTAAAAGACTTGAGTGCCCCGGGCTGTGCTCTGTGATATTAGTTATGAGAAAGTTATTGTTTAGCTATTTGCCAAGGCTTCTCTTGAGATGAGAATAAAACCTATCTGGACATCGTTGGATATATACTATTAAAGCCCATGAAGCTCATGCTCTTAATTAAAGCGTTTTTTTTTTCTGCAGAACTTTAGTCTTCTACGTGGCCATTGCAACGATTAAACATGTCACCCTGTGTTTGTTATTCAGGATATTGCTAACTACCCTTTGGAAATAATCCATGCTTCTTAAAATCAGACAATGAATTTTTATTTTTACACTTGAGTTCGTTTTCATTTTATATATGGATTGACGTCACAATCAGAAGGGGCGCTACGATGTTTTTGCACAAGATGGAGAGAATATATTATTATTCCAAGACCTGGTGCCGCTTCCGAGGGGTGGTACTCAAATGTATAGATAACCAGTCCCCTATAATTCTATAAAGATGGGCGTCTGTTAATCAGCTAATGTTGAGCTGAGGCGCGAACTAACAAGTAGTGAGAATTGCTACACCCGGTTGTGATTGAAGCGGTAAAGCGTGAGAGTAATGGTTTAGAAAGTACGTTAGGATCACCTTCCAAGAATTCTCTGATATTCCCCCGTTCTCTTAGTGTACGTCAATGCTCGAGTAGCTTTCTGCAACAGTATTCTTTTATGTGAATCTCGCTATTTTGAAGGATAAAAGCTATCGTGGCGATTCTTAATGGAAGCTTACAACAATTATCCGCTTGCTCGCCGTGCCTTCGCATGCAGAGCAATTTATGCCCTGGTCGGGCATTTTGCAGATTGGAGCCCTCATTTCACGATCTGCATCATATCTTTTTTTGTCTGGATTTGACGTTAGGTTATGTTGAGTATTTTATTTGGTTTTCAATGAAATGCCGTACGACACATTGATGCTTGAAGATGGTGGCAAGAATGAGCGATTCCTGTTATTATGTCGATGAATAGACGTATTCTTGCATATATAACTGCGCATATATAAACTGCGCCAGATATTCTGCAAAGGGTATCTTATGCCAGCATCACTCGGCACCGAACGTAGTATCGATTGTATCACTTTGAGCCACTGGCTACCGGCTACCTATACGTGCACTTATATTCGGCTAGAGTTCGACAAGTTTCCAAACGGATCTCAATTTCTTAGTGCCCGCGTGTTTTTAAATTGCGATGGCATTCAATACGGCTGCTGGAGGCATTGCTCCAGCTACTCTGGTCGGCCTTGAAGTGTATGGACGATGTTTTTATGTCGCCTAAATAGAACCATATGCCATAGTGGCTATCAAATATCACTTGGAGGTCGACGTCTATTCCGAGTGGAATGGAAATTATTTATACATAAGGTACAAGCAAGTCTAAGCTGCAAAACACACCTTGAATGCTACATGGTAGTGCGACTTTTAATAATAGACCCTTATTCACCTATCCAATCATGACACTTGCATTGTAGGAAAGGAACAAGTTATATCTGCATCAAATTGTCCACTAGGCACACCTTACTTATGTAATTGACACGGCAAAGTTATATATATATATATATATATTGCATATATTACACACATGATTCGTTCAATGTGTTTTCCCGTGCACATGTTGCTGGCGAACTCATTAACGGCTTCGATTAAGGTCGTTCAGGAGTCTCACCACGTATATGCGTAATGCGCTAGTACGGAATCAATATGATGAGATAGATCTGCATATAGTGTCCAGACGGACGATTAATCAGCAATTCGTAGCTAGGAGCAGGATACGAATCCAGTGACCAGGCTATCAGTGGTTCAACTGGTGAAATTCCTCTCGTCCAAGTAACGTAGATTTTCCAGACAGACCTACACGGTACTGCTTTCGGCACTGCTTCATAAGACGTACCCGTAAAATTCCGTCCCCCCTCGTCTATCCAACGTCTACTTCCTGGAATACTACCCTTAACCTCGATGTCGACGACGACCACTCAGGAATCCTGATCTAGGACGATCACCGCGTACGTGTTCGATCGACCTCTTCTTGGATCCAAACTGTTTATCAATGATTGCGCCATAAGGGAGTTGCTTGTTCGGCTGTTCTATAAGCCCATGTTCTTGTCCACTCCCAAAGTCGGCATGGGTGAAGATAGTGTCATTTGCCGTAATGGGATGGAGACATCGACCATATTGACATACGAAAGAGCCCTTATCGCTCGGATCATTTCCGTTGGCCCCTGGAAGGGTTTCGGATGCTATATTTTTCGGCTATCTAGTAAAAAGTCGCCAGTAATGACAAATACATATTTATTTATAAAATACTACATCGCAACGCTCAATATGAATGGGGTATATAAGGATAGGTCTAGGTAATTGAGCCTCGACACCTCGAGCTCGATATACTGCGCTAAGTGAAACCCATATAGCATGGAAGCAATCCCATCCCGTCGCTAAGTTGGACACCATTGAAAGGGCTCGAATATGAAGATTAGACTGGGGAATATCGGCCAAGGCGGTGCAGGTATCCTTGTATCCAGATCGAACACACCGACAGAGCGATGACTGTGTCGCCGTGACCACCAATATTGGTGAATAGGCCTAAGGTGTATATATCTATATATAACTAAAAAGCTGATGACATACACCACCGCCAAATGCGGAGGTTACTTGATATTATATTTGGAGGTTATATTATATTTGGAATGCCCACATCTTATCCTTCTCTGAAATGGAAGATCGCAGAGAAAGACTGGTAGTATCATTATGTTATGTAATATCATTATGTTATTATTATGTTCTAAGTATAGAACATACGAGCGAAATGCACAGGCCGAAATACAAGAAAGGCCACTGTCATAGCCGATAGACTCTACAGCTATGAAGGAATCGAAATGATGGAAATAATGGTGGAAGATGACTCCAGAGGCAAACGGAGGCCACACATTTCTTAAAACGCACGTTAATTTCGAAGCAAGCCCCAAAGAAACAAAATCAAACGAATCCTGCTAGTTAACACGAAGAAAACGGCCTGTGAAGTGGCCACAAACTTGACGTATCACACAATAACCGCAATCACACGGGCTATGAGGAGGAGCTAGGGAAATAGAAAGGTACGAAACCAGCTTAGGAGCACGAACGAGCTGTTCCAATCGAAAGAGGTTAGATCAGCGGTGAAGTCACGCAGCTGTATTAGGCAACTGCGGTAGGCCACATCCCGACGCAAGTGCCAAGCGTCCACAAGAGTGGAGACGAGAAAAGATATAACGACTACGTACGCCCCGGCAGGAATGGCCATACATCTTCTGGGATGTGTGAAGCAAGAATGCGGAGTTGAAATACCTGACCCGGAAATGAAACCACACCTGTCCAAACTGCTTACTGAGTTTCAGAGTTCCTGAGCTATTCAACACCAGGAGAAAAACGGAGTCCAGCAGGTCTGCTCGAGGCAGAGGATACCCAAATGCAGACTACTGGGACAATGTCAACCAGAACCACTACCGGGTAGGATGTAATACTGGTGACAGTAGAGAATAAATTTAGTTAACTTGGTAACCCTCATATATCAAGAATGTTTAACAACGTCCTAACCGGGACAGAGGCAATTCACAGGCAAAGATAGAGAGTGATATCCCTACAGTAGGAAAGCTCATTCAGGAGGGACGCTCTGACCGCCCATAGAGGACTATCACCATATTAGCCGTCCTTTACAGAGTATTAGCAAGAATAACCTGAAAAAGGATAGACGGTACGAATGGAGAAACAGGAAAACCTAGAAGGAATACAGAATAGATTCAGAACAAATCGACGATGAGACGACATATTGTCGTCTTTTCCTGAAATGGACCAACCAGAGAAAACGTCCTAATTGACGCCTTCATGACACTTACGCTTGTACCATTTACATTTGGGAGTTATGCGAATTAGCGGCATTCTCCCAAGTTACCACAGATTCGCTCGAATTCGACTAACTCCAAATCGTTCATGGAAATTATATCCTCAAACCGCTGTTTCTTCAAAACAATCTGTTGCCTTAAGAATAGCACAGTTTGACAACGTTGTCCTAATAAACGAGAATCTGTGGACGTATGCGTGGTCAAGTTGTGCAATGTATGCTTTCCTCCACTTACGCCGGCTCACTCGACGCACCTGATCCAGATTAAAGAGGCTCAAAGAGGAAGTGGAAAATCTCAGATTGACAAAGGTCATCTCCACCTTTCTGGATGTTCGTTTACGCAAAGCGTCTATGAGATAGAAAAGTCTTGAAGAGTCTGCGCTCTCGTTCGGAAACATCAATCAAATTTTCAGACATACGAAGGGACGGATTCGTGGTCGAGATGACATTGGTGACTTATGTGTCAAGGGTTAAATAGTGTCGGATGACGTCATCAAGTTCGAGGTCTATTATACAAAAAGACATCTTCGCGTATATGTCACTGCTCCCTTCGTGGCTGACGATAGGGCGACCAATATTGCGTCGATCTCTAAATATAACATCTGGTGCCATCATTGAACGAACTGACACTTTTTTTCGGCTGAAGTGCAGCCTCACTCCGAACAATATCCCGCCGGTAATGTACAAAAAAATCTATCTGACTCACTCTCTGCATTATTCTAAACCGCAATTGCGCTGAAGGCACAGTCCCGGAATGCCTTCGCTTCTCTTTGGTTACTCCTGTACAAAGAAACAAAATGATATTAGGAACATTTACCTTTACCTTACCCGTCATATACGTCTCGAAGGAACAATAACAAAATGTTCTGCTCTCAGTGGCATCATCTAAGATAAGAACCTTTCTATGATAAACACAAATGTGGCAAATCTTGTAAGCTTGAACATCTTTGACAGCACTCCAATCTCATTGGATATCGTCAGGAACGCTATTTTAGTTCTAGACTAGCCTAATTCTCTGCTCTGAAGCACCTCCGATCTCCTGGTATATCTTAATTCATAAGACAGCTAGGCTTTTCTGCTCCACGTGTGACCTTGACAGCCTAGAACATTACAGAGAGCTATTAAACCCCATTGAAATTGTATGGAACGAAAATATCTCCGTTTCAGTTCTTCCTATCCAAATTATGTTGAAATCCGCTGGTGAACGAATCCGAGCTTTTTTTGGTTAAGGAAAAATGCAGCACCGTGTTGTTATCTTTAGGCAAGCCGCATACCAGCCAGGAAATAGTATCGGGTAAAAATCTATCGAAGAATAAATCTACAATGTCCAGATTCTATTCACAATATGATTCTCGTATTTCCCTGGGCGCAAAGGTAATGGATGGATCCTTATGCAATAGCAAATACATTTCCAAGAAACTACGTACCGTTAGCCGCACTACTGCAATACAACGAGAAAACACGCCAGTATGTTTCGTAGTTGTTAGGTTAGCAAATATAGTATATCGATAGCAAAAATATGAATCAATGTTCTTGAAAGTCTAGCGCAAATCACATGGAATTTGTGACAACGTCCCATTTAAACCCACGCATTGCCATTTACTGCCCCCTGCAGATTTGTCGTCTGTAATCGACACACGGCGACTTACATGTCAGCAATGCCTAGGGTAGACCTTCGTTCAATGACTTCTAAAAAAAGAGAACAGCAGTTCTAAGCATATGTATATATGAACACTTCATACATATATGAGTACGCGTGACCATTATGCCCTGCCTCGTAACTTTGCACTCGCTCAATCGTGTGAACTCGTAGCGACAACAAATGTAATACATTGTTGTGGATGGGAGCGTTTTGAAAGACTAACACCCATTTGAATTTAATCTAAATAGTGAGGCACCGTGATTGAAGTTCGAAAAACTTCGCTTTCGAATTAAGCTCGCCACCAAATTTAGGTTAGATGCCGTTGTATTTGTATCGATTACCTGGCTTTGAGCCATTACGAGGCAAGCCGCTGAACTCACAGTTCGTCAAGCTATTGTTGTTCACAGAAGGCATTTTTAACTGGTCCTGTTGAAGACCCTTCTGTTTTTATACCCCAAGTAAATCTAGCTATTTCAATGTACCGGTTCTTCGCACATAGCTATAGGAGTGGTGACTTTGCCCGCTTGTTCACGAGATTTGCCGTCCAAATGTTCCACTACTAAAGTCAATATAGCTGCAAAATTTTCGCCCAGCATTTGCCACGCTCTTTCTCGACTTGTGTTTGCTCCTTTTTGCTGAGGTACCGCTGTATAACATCCTTGCTTCAAGCACCTATCATGTTGGCCATGCCGGACTAATCTGCAAGTTCTCCAACAGTTCTATGTGACGGCAAAGCAATGTTAACCAATCCCAGCCAACCGCAATTTCTGGAGCTTGAACGGTTGATTAAAAGTCGTGGTGTTGTTTATGTCACTAGCTTTTGGCATTATCTTATAGTGCGAACCATATACATTATTTAGATATAAACTTGAATAACTCAAAAAGTTAATTAATTCCAGCTAAAAATCATCGGAACCCGACATACAGTGCTTTCCGCGTCCTTCCGAGTCCAGCGTCCAGGCCACAAAAGGTACAAGTACATTTATCTCTTTAGCTATTTGATTTCGAAGAATACTTTTTAGTGTGTATTGTTCTTTCATTAGTCAGTAATAATAATAATAATAATTGTGAAAGAACCTCTTCATATAAAAATTCAGGACATGCGTTATGCCCACAGACAAGAGCAGAACTACACGAGACAAGCCCCTAACAACGTGGTTAGGTCTGACTGAGCCGGATAAGCAGCTCCAACAACGTGCAACGTGACCAAACCGGAAGATTGAAGTGATGTTAGCCCACCTATTCCGCTCAGCTGCACAGCTCAGCATCTACCCCATCTCCCACTCTTCATTATACCTAAGATTTATCTGCTCAGACGGGTAAGCACACAGCGATCAGTTATTGCCCGCCTGTTGCGATACACCCGCTGCTCCCGTCATCCTCTTAGGATACACCATTTATGTGTCGCGATCACGCCTATTGAATATCACGAAATATTCTCGAGCTTCTTCGTTTAGTATAGATTGGCGATAACCAATATTTAAGCACCTTGAAATCAGGGCACTCTTATGTTGACTGGTTAGCTAGAGCGTCGACATTGAAGCGTGCTTCTGGGGGATTTTCGAACCTTCGTTGAATGTCGGAAGCAGATTAGCTCGTCGTCTGGATCGTAAAAGGCTAGAGGAGGGTGTTTCTTGAATCTGTCTAAGCCAATGGCGGGTCTGTTGATGGTACTGAAGTGTCCATACGCCATCAGCAGCGTGTGCAAGATTCGTAGTTATCTTAATAAACTGCATTGTTTCCCAGTGGTTTTTTGTCGGTTCGTCCGTTAATATCTAGATTCTGTTCAGAAAGTTCCCCAAACCCAGAAGGACTAATCAAACGATGACTCCCTTGTAATTTTCCACATTTTACTTTTTGCCAACACATACTTATATAGTACCGTATATGTTAACGCAAAATAGAAACAAGACGTCAGCGAAGAAGCTGCCAGAGGGCATCAAAGTTATAGTGAAAGTCCTAAAGCCCGGGTGCAACTTCAACCAAACTTTTTTCTGAGGTCTTCTTTTCGGAATATCTTTCTGTTATGTTTTAAAGTTTGTTAGTTTGTTAAATATGTGCATTCTACGGGGAGATGCAAGAAGAAAAATTCACGAAATGCTATCCTGAAAACCGTCGAACTTTGTCCAGTGCCCCATAGAATTGTCTAACTTTCCGAACACCCTGTACACACAGTATGTATATGGGTGCCGTGCTATAAACGCTGGAGACAGACAGAACACAAAATTCCCTCGAGTCCCGCATGCTTACGAGCGGACGCTAGCACGTTCTGCATCTGAACATAACGTCTAGCAGACACACCGTGATATTATCATACGCCTGCTTTTTTTATACCTTTTATCGGGCCAGTATCGCTAGGACTTGATCCCTCAGGGTGGACGGAATGATTGTGCGGTTCGACCTGCACCTGCCGGCAACCAGCAAAGGCCCTGTTGCTACGCAGAAGTCTCCGAAGGCGATAGTTATTCTATTCAGCATATTAGCATTTGAGCAAAAATTGGGTCAAGCCAAATTGCATTATAGAGGCTGTATTCTTCGTTGTCCTCCTTGCAGATCTGTTATTCACTATAACTCTTCTCGTTCTGTGTTATCCCATGATTGAAACGAATCGTACATGATTTGCAAATTCACCCATGAACTGCAGGTCAGAATGTTCCAAGTCTTTCTTGGTTCCACAAGAGCTTTCCACTATTATTAGGCTGTCCGGATCAAACTGTCCGCTCGATAATGCCAATAAGTTTTGAACTAAATTAGTTCAAAAGGCGACTGGTTTGTTGCGTATAAGTCTTCAAATTAGATGTCGAACACTCCACACGCATTTTCATCTGCTCAGAACTCAGTATATAGGGAACCCATTTTGCATTGATTTTCTTCATCTTTAGTATATTGGTGACAATTTCATGACATGTCACCCGAGGAATCACAGTTTCAGCCGACAAAGACCTCATGGACCAAGCTCTAGTTAGCTCACAAGCTGCCTTGATTCTGTCAATCCGTTCGTTCCTCGTTGCACCTTATTTGTGGTCCCCGCCTCATGGTCATCAGTGTCCAAATTTTCACTGTTAAATCGCTTGCACCAACTTCGCACCGTTCGCAGGCATAAGGCAGACCTGCTGTACGCGTTCACTAATTTTCGATGGATTTCAGCTGGAGGGTGTTTTTGGAGAAACAAAAACTTGATGTTTTCCCGTTGATTTTTGGGGGAATTTGATTTTTTTGCTGCAGTGTCCATCTTTCTGATCGTATCAAAAGCACTCAGTGTTCGAAAGGAAGCCACATTCCTGCCGCGTGCCCACTCCAAAAATGAACGCATTGTATCGCGTAGTTCGGATTGTGCGCCATTCGAATGGCGGGACAGTTTGATCCGGACAGCCTTATAACTCGAGTGTTTAATATACGCTATCCTTTGCTAGAAGCGGTGTCTCGGTGTAAAAGCTGTATAAGAACCCGGTTGAGCTGCATTATAAAAACTTTTCAATCGCGCGCCTGGCTTAATTGTGAGTGGCAGGTGTTCCTTCTCTCCTAAAGCCCAAACCCTATTCTATATTTATGTTATAGAATAGGGATGGATAGCTACTGTGGATATAATGTTATCCCTTTCGCAGTTCCTGTAGCCAGAATCTAACACCTGTTCAGAATCAACACTCCAACGCTATTGGTCCGACTTAGGACTTTGTCCTAAGCTAATCTACATGTGACTGCAAATACTCCGACATGTTCATGAACTGAGGATCAATAGAGTAGCTATTTGCTCTCATGTCTACGATCTTGTACAGTGTACCTATATACGATTCAGCTTGTTTTTTCTTACTCATGTCTTTTTATTCTGGGAAAAATGGCCAGTAGAAAAACAAGCCCAAAGAAATCTATTGAAGGGTTCTCGATAGCGGCTCGTTTCCCATTAAGAACGTTATGTAACCAGAGGGGTCGCTCAGCACCTGAGAGCACTGCCGCGAAAAACGCGAAATAAGCGATCAATCTTGCTACCGTCCATCGAGGCGTGATCCCATCGTAGATAGCCCGGATACGCTCAGTACCCCAGGTGATTTTCCTACAAATTTCCTGCCGCGGGCCATTTCCCAGAATTTCTCTAGGTCGGAGCTTAATTCCAAACGAAATAAAGGCCGTATAGCGGTCTGTTAGTTCCGGAAATCGCCTCTAGTTCAAGGGCAATAGTGCCGGCAGCAGGCCTTGAGTCACTATAGTTCTTTGATTCGGTTGGAAACGTAATCTGCGGACGGAACAGCAACGATCTTTTCTAAGATCTTTTCTTCGTATAAGTAACGAAGCCAAGCATGCTATACCTCTAAATGGTTCCCAGTTCATCGAAAATACCGTCTTTTTGTTAGACCCATAGCTAGTAAATATCAGAAAAGTTACGGGGCCGACTGTGTTCGATTGTTACTATTTACAATTGGAAGAATCGCTACTTACAAGTATCGGCTATAACAAGCATCTTACATCGAATCATACCACGTACTATTATACTGTTAACATAATTAAAACAACTTAGTTTACAATAGTCAAGGTCGGGTTATCTCACAATATATATAGGCTGTTCGAACACTACTGCAAACCTGTCCGGGAGACTAACCAGAGTTTAACAGTTCCCTACAATTCTTCTCTCTCTTTTTATACGTGCATCATCTCAGCGTATAAGCTATACGCATCAGTGGTAGCCATCATCTTGAAGTGGCATTTTGTACCGGAAACGACTCCAAATTCTCTGACACCAGTGCACAGCTTTGCAGTAGATAGAAGTCAAAATCGAGGCAAAGATAGCTATATCGAAAGCATTAATGAAATCTCAATGCATAGTGACATCATCGTTAAAAAAATATCACCACCAAATGTATTATTTATTATCTCAATAATACATGGGCATAATATACTCATTGTTAATAACACATCATAGTATGCATTATATAAAACTGTCTCCAAATGGCGTAATGAATATAGTTAATTTACATATTAATACATATTAAGTGTTTATTGTCTTCGTCGTCAAACACCACCATCACTAAGCAGGCGTGTATTCCAGCATCAACCCTTCCACATATAATAGTTGAATGGATATTCACATGTGTTTCTCAAAATGTGTGAGTTTACTTGAGTTCAGCAGGTCCACACTTTGTTAGCATGTACTCTCTTCTTCAGCTTCGTTTCCACGACACCTGGTAATGGTCGAATCAGTAGTATAGCATCGGATTCAGTCGGTGCCAACTACAATTCACTAGACCGTGTCCACACGTTCATAGTATCAATGTCCCACTGGAACGGTGCTGCGAGCCGGTAGCCACCGAGGTTGGTATTAGTTTCGGAACAAGTTTGTAGCCGGCTAGTGCTACCACCCGCCCAGTCGTCGAGTAGTTTTTCTTTGCCTACATTTACCAAAGCGAGGGCAGTTTCGTCCGATTTCGACGACCCTCTAAAATTGTCTGGTTAATCAATCGGAAAATGAGCGGCCTTCTTTGTCAGCGATTTCGATGTGAGACCAGCGCGAGCAAAACCGTAGCAAACACGACAACCCCTGCGGAGCGCTGGCCGAGCCACCGGGCACCAACGACCCTCTAACCGAATGGCACCGTTCGCTAAAGGCATACACGAATGCGGCGAACTCGGATTAAGTTTCGACGTTCGTTGTTGAAAGGATTGTCCCGAATGGAGCGGCTATATCCTGAAGCTTCATATGAATTTCGTGACGTATTAAATAATCAGCACGCCATGGATTGTTTGGGCGTTTGCTGCACAGACCACAGATTTACGTCCGATATTTTGGTTGAAGATAATTGGAATGACATGAGTAGTTATCCCAAGCAAATGGCCTTGTTTCTCGGATTTCATTTTTGAACGGGCACGTGTTGAACCCCTGGGGAAATTGGAAAATCGAAGACAGAAGTTCCTGGTCATTAAGATTTTCACCGATAAAGGTGTACACTAAGGCGAGGAGACTCAAGAATTATGGGATGGCTGGTTGAGTACACGATAGTATTTGAGTAAAGCGGTTGTTTCTTCTGCAGTATCTACTGTTAATATTCAATAGGATGCAGGCAAAGCCTAAGGAAAGGGGTAGTCAATAAATAATTTGTCTTCGACATAATTGTGCCAAATAAAAGAAAACATTAAAGAGCATATGCGAGTAGTGTTTGTAAATTGCTGACACGAAAAAGAATATAGACATACAAGTAAATAAATATGTATATATATATATATATATTTTATAATAATAATAATATACCCGGAATAGTTCTCAGAGATTTTGGTGCTTCCTTCTGATTGAAATGTTTCAGAAGAACCTTTTTTTGGAGCTGACCCTCAGCTGTTCCCCTACTTGACAGGCCTCAGCTCTTAACCTTTTGGTATTACTTTGAGGACCTGTCGGGGCCCTTGTCTACCTTACTCGTACCTGGCAAGAACCCTCAGATAAAGTAACATGATAAAGAACTCCAAAGATTCTCGGCGTCTGACAGGATTTGAACCCACACGTCCCTCCGGTCTACCAGGCCAAGTTTGGAAAGAACTTAGGCCTTCTCACTTGAACCCATACGCATAGTAGGCAGGATTGAGCCGTCGTTACAGTAGCTGAAGACTAACATTTTAAAGGTGTCAGTTTCATTAAAGAGCCACTCCGATTTTACGCCATCAGTCTTTATCCTATTTCGCAAGCTATTTTTGGCTTGCCGAATACACAATTTCCATGATAGTGACATTCCATATAGATTATATAGGATTTTCGCCAAATTGAATCAGGCAATACTTAGAAACGTCAGTGCCCGTTTCTGTGCTAATGGATAGTCCTACGCGTAAACTAGAAGAAATGAATCAACCTCTCCAGTTCAATCAGTCTCTACTCACTCTATTTTTTCCGCCTTTTTTCTCTTGCACTCGATCCACGTGTGCAAAATATGACCTCGCTCCTCAGTTCATCCAACGCGAATTGAATATGATCAGGGCCGACGTGTATCATCAACCCCACGAAAAAAAAACCTGGATCTGAAAATTTCTTTAATTCCTTATATGTACGTTCCTATCGAATAAACAGACAGGAGGCGGAAGCGCGCTCGCAGGTCCGACGGATACTAGGGCACTAGATCCAACTTCGAGATGAAGTCGGTTCCGAGGATTGACCTACCCCAAGTCAATACGTAGACAGTTTGCTGGCGGGGATTACTTGTCGGCGGCTCGACTAGTGTGGTACCCGTCCATCTTCTTCCTGTTTCGGAGCCCGCCACCACTCTTCCGGTGTTCCCCCTACAGAAACCGCAGAGCCCTACCCGGGCTCGGCTCCGTCCTGAACCCCGCCCTGAGTCCTCACCATCGGTGTCAATGTCAACATGTGTCGCAGCTGGCTGGCGCAGGCTGACGCCGTGGCTGAGATGGACGGGAGCGGGGAGTCTCGGCCGGGGGCTGCTGAGCTCCGGGTGGTTAATATCCGCAAAAATGCTTCTCGAACCTCGAACGGACGAACTCGAAATGTAGTTTTTACCGCTTTACCGCTCGGACGGTATTGGACTCTCGGCAGGGCGTCACTGGACGCCTGTCTAAGGTCTGCGGGCGGTACCAGTCAGCGGCTGCTGGATGTGTGTCTATGACTCAGAGCTCGCTTGAAGGTTGGCGTCTTTTTTTGCTGGCGATATTTGCGTTATATAAAAACTCCATCAGTTTCCGTGCGAGGTGCCGGAGGACGAGAAAGAGAGCTAGTCTCCACAGATGATCGACGCAGCGTAACAGAAAGAGCGTCAGAGCCCGCTCACCATTAGCTTCTATGCAAGCTGTGAGCTCCCTGTTGCCCCGTCTTTTCCTTTATCTCTGGCCTAAGAAGAATTTAACACCTGTGTCAGCGTGTAATTCGGTAAAGCGTCTTTGGGGTCCGTGACCTTTTACAGATGGCCATGCGTTTTGACCAACGAGAACGTGGGCGAATGCATTTTTGTACGATGACTGCGTTTGCAAAAGTTGCCAAGACCATTGAGGTATTTGAGGCAAAATTGTAAATATCGATTCAATTTGAAGGCGGGTGTACTGCAGTCGCCTATACGAGACGAAGAGATATGAAGAACAAAAGCAAGTACAGACAAAAGAGGTAGGCGTTCAAGATAAATGGAAAGCCGAGAAGGGACTCGCTCCCCACAAATCTCGGGGACAAACATAGCAGAACAATTTTTATACACACGCACGCGTCAAGGCACTCAGGGGGGCGGGACGTCATCTGAACTGAATTAATCAATTAGGCCAATAACTGCCTAACTGGAACTACCAGCTTGTGGTTGAAAGAAAGCCATTAACGACAAAGCCATTAGCAAACCCGCATAAGAACTTAAACAACACGACATCTGTTCACACACCCCGCTAATGCCATAACCGCCCTGAATTCTATTATACCAGTCCAGTAAGCACCACGATAAAACATTAAATACATTGAGGAGCGCGATATCCAAATAACTGCGTATTTCAAAGTGTCTATTTTAGAGAGACCTTTGGCACTTAGAGCGCACACATTATTAGGCAAGGATGAAGACAAGGATCGAGAAACAATACATCTGCCAACTGACTAATACCGAAGAAGCACCAAGCGAGCCAAGCAACGCAAATGCACCCCTTATCGTTCAAGATCTGCTTGGATAAGCTTCAACGGAATCGGCCACATATATGTCTGAGTGGCGTGAACTGCAATTTGAAAACACCTGAAACGATGACCTTGAAGGATTTCTACGTTTTCGTGAATCCATCATATTCACGCCTGAACAACGCAAAAGTAAGTAACTTGGCCATTTTGCAATGATGGCCTGCCAAGGTTGCTCATATTAGCTCTACTCGAGACTACAGCGCTTACAACGTCTATGCTTCGAAGTGTGTTTGTCGTGTGCGTCGCGGGTGGGACCTCAGCCGGATCTTGCTGAGAGCTGTCGAGGGCTCCCATTGTGCTATCGTGGCAGGGTACTTGTGAAAGGTGCGACTTCGCGTGGGCAGTGTCAGCAAACTTAGTGGTGCGCGGGTGCGCTCTGGATTAAGAGTTGCTTTGTAGATGGGCTAAAAACTCGATTTAAACATGGATCTAACAATGTGAGCCTATCTGGCGGGAGTGAACACCCGCCTTGAGTGCCTAATGGAACATAGAGTGCTAACATTATTTTTAAGGGCGGAAAGTTCTCAACGCCAAAACCTGCTCAATAGGTAATATTGCTTGTGACACTGTGTCAACATTTTTACTCTGGTTATGTGGGATGATATATAGGTATGCGCTGAACTGATATTAAGAACATAACTGATGTGTACGAATCCACGATGTCCCAGCCACACAGCTATAATGACAATCAATATTTCGGGCATCTTTACAAAGCAACAATAGATAGATTTTAGATTCATAGTACGTCCTAACCAGCATCGTATATATATATATATATATATATATATATATATATATATATAATATATATATATATAGATTATATTTACGTCCTTTTAGTACGTCCTTATTCCATATATGAAATATAGGGTGCTCTGATCGGATTTAGGAAAATGATCAAACAGTTAAAATTGACGATGTAAATATAATAAGAAAGACATTGTGTGCTTTCAGTTACGCTTCCTATTGTGGAGTGTCTACTGTTATTTGTGGTGCCAGTAAAATATCTTGTGACCAATAAAAACGCAATAACTCAGCAAGCAGCGCTCCGCAATTTCACAACGCTCATTTATAACAAAATAGCATTTGAGACGTCACGAACAAACCTATTATCGAATCAAGTCAAATCATGGATTATTATTTGAACTGCAATTTCACAATGCTTAAACTCTCGAAAAAGAAAAGGTCGTCTCTGCTATACTGAATTCGGGAAGTGGTTGTGGTCCAGATGAGCATAAGTAGTAGTGCGAAGAGTATGCTGAAATGCCGACTGTAAAAATGATGTTTATGGCATGATGATGAGACCTTATAATATTACTCCATCATGATACATTGTTCGACTTAAAGAAAATGCGCGGAAGAGAAGCTCGCTTCTGAGCTATAAAAACTGACGCATGCTCCAACAGTAATTCAAAACCAAGCGCTGTCTCCACGACTCTACCGACACCACGTGAATTTCCAGTTCGCTCTGCTTCGTATGTAGCCAAATGCTATGTGTAGGCGTATGTAAGAACTGGCTTGATATGTTTCCAATATAAGTTCTTTTATATTGCGATAGGAGCCAAAGACTCATGCTACCGCTTTACTACGATAGTATTATAGAAGTCGGGCAGAGAGCAACCCATATGTTCTGTCATCTACAACAGAACAGGCTCGCTCGTCCAGTGTTATGTTGAAAAAACAACCACATTTACTACCTCCAGAGATGATGGCAGGGAACGGAAGTTCAGGTATTTATAGCGCACCGCTCCGAAATGCTCGACGGAGGGTCTAGATATGCGTGTCATGCGACTCCGAGCGAGACCTTCCAGCTTAGATCCTTCCAGGCTTATCAATACTAGCTAGAACTCAGCAAGAACAACCCAAAAACTCGTGTTAGATAGGATCGACTTCCTTTCAGTTCACTTAGAAGCAGATATTCTGACGCTTTAGTTACGAGGCAGTAAATGGTCAGTGACATGGTGTGCCGATATACAGAACATCACCAGTGCAGTCTCAGCAATTATTTTTGTTTGTGCACTTACAGTTAAATTTTTACATTTATTCTAGTGAGGTTCCTACACAGGGGAGCAGCTTAGAAATTTGCACAGAACGATTGATTTGTACGAGAAGATATATCTGCATCAGGTTATCTGGTCATAAAACGTCTAAAATAGTATTCGCCGGTAAGGTTGTGGATTTGACATGAGCAAAAACGCGCACAAGTACAAACTATGACGGCTAAATTCAGCATGTGCGGCAATTTATACGTGCCAGTCCCCCGAGATTGACACCCTAGACAGAATAGTATGGCCAGTTTGTTAACCATAATCCAGCATTATATCTATTGAAACTAGACACGTTGTCGTAGAGAGTTGCCTAAAATTCCGTTCCTGTCGCTTCAACGAACAGATTTAAATCATAGGCGTACTCAACGTATTTCACATTGGCAGATAGGTAGATA
This sequence comes from Stratiolaelaps scimitus, assembly GCA_019614645.1. Taxonomy (NCBI): domain Eukaryota; kingdom Metazoa; phylum Arthropoda; class Arachnida; order Mesostigmata; family Laelapidae; genus Stratiolaelaps; species Stratiolaelaps scimitus. The sequence goes on from JABWDB010000017.1 coordinate 388,361, forward strand.
CTTATTTATGTCGAGTACAGAAATAGCTTACAACACGAGGGCAAACAGCTGCTCCAAGGGAAGTGCAGGAGGGTGCGTGATAGATAATTGAGTCACGTGGTATGCGAGATAGGTTTGTGCACTTAAACTTGTGGATCAACTTGTTTACTGACAAGTTTTTATTCTAATGGTAGTCAGTGATCAATGCTATCGGACGTACACTTTTGATTCAAGTACATACAATGAAATAGTTGACGAATATTAACCAAGTAGGCTCAGTAGGATATTTTCGAAAATCCTACTTGCAAGCAGTAATACACTAGCCATAGCTCGCAACGCATACTTATATATATATATGTATATATATAATGCAGATTTTATAGCTTTTTATAGCTAAATGCACTGATTTTATTACTATAAGTGGCATTTCGAAATGCTTTGCTCCATATGAATCCAAATTGTAAGCGAAATCATTTTTCGATCACCGCCCTGTTGAATGTGATACATGGCGACTCTTAGCTCGTAACAGCGCTGGTTCCCTCTTAACAAACGTGGTAATGAACAGCAGCAACATTCATCCTTCGACCTGCTTGTACCCCACGATGCACTTCAGCTGCATAACCTTGCCCAGGTGACCTTCACTTTGTTGGCGTCTCTGTCTCGCCGGCCAGTGACCGAGAACCCTGGCTAGCTGCCGTGGCAGTGACCATAATTGAGTCTCGCAAGTGCAGCGGTTTATGATGACACCGCGGTCGACACCAGGTCGGTGCCAGCTCTCTTTCCTTCACTACGCCTCGCCCCCCCCCCCCCCCCGTTTAATTGACGAGACGAAACTAACGCGCAACCGATCGCTGCCTGCGGCCGTTCCTCTGCAAGCACTGATATTCCGTGTGGATGCGATTAAGCGGTTTTTATTACAAAGCGGCCGAAGCGGCAACAAAAGATGAGGAAGAAAGCGCGTGTTGCCCAAGGGCAGGTCATGCCTTGGAGGGATTCAACCTTTATCTTCCTTCAAGGTCAACAACATTAGCAGCAGCAAAAAGAATGATGGCTCTAAAAACTACAACCACTACTACTCTACGGTCGGGGTATATCTGTCTGTGTCCGGGTGGCCCAGTTCTTCGTCAGCATGATGGCTCTCCAGTGAGACTCTCCTATTTACCGACACGGCCTACTCCTATTTCGTCCAAGCTTGTTGCTGCCTGGGGTTACTGCACTAGCTGGTAGAGCCGGGTGCTCGCCTTTGGCTTCCGGGTCGCGGGTCAGTGCAGCGCTCACCTCCGTAACCACTCTAAGGCTTGACTTGCGAACGTGTCTTGTGTTTTCCGCCACCGGCCATTCCACTACCACTGCTATACCTTTTCCTCTTTAGAGATAGGTTACTATGAAATGCTTGCTCCGGAGCCCACGCTTTCGTGTTTATCTGGAAGCGTAGCGCTCGCATCAGCTAAACACCAGTCATCCGTCGTCCCTGCCCAATCTCCACAGGGACTCCTTGACCTTTTAGGTCATCCGAGTTTCCATTGAACGAGCGCTCACTGGTCATTATGCTTTGCATTAACCTTGTCTTCCCCCCGGGCTATTCTTCTCCTTCACTCCATTGCTAGCTCATTTTTCCTCGTCATCGCTTTCTCGATCATTGTGGCAGCCTGTACCCGTTTTTGTTCGTTTTTCTAGCACGTCGGCTATCAACTCCGCTATTGGCCTGTCCGACATGGTGAGTGCGACCCAATTCCGGCGCGCGTATCACTTTTTCTTGATTTCGCTTGAGAATTTCTTAGCCGAGCTGAGTGGGTTTATATCTCGCGGAGGCAATCCCCAGACAGCTGGTGATCGATATTGTAAAATATGGCTGCTAGACTCTTTTCAGGCAGCAGATCTCATGGGTTCAGTGGCTCGGCGGGTCATTCTTCTGCGGCGATTGGGAATACACTGTCCGATGGAGTACGCCCATTGACCACCTTGAAAGCCAGTAGCGCAGCATGAACTTGACATAGCGACAATGATACGTTTCACCATCTAACTGGATTGAGGTCATGGGGATTATGTTTTGACATGCTCGAAACAGTGAAAGATATGTTTAAGTCGCGTTGACGACAAGGCCACACATCTCAAAAGTTTTAACAGTGCGTTTTACCTTTAAGATCACAGATCGTATGTCTGTTGGTTAGCAGATGGGCGAGTCTGAAACAGAGGGGATGCATCATACACGTTGTAATTATTTTTACAATAATTAGTAGACGCTATATATATTATCGAGCCCTGTGGCATTCCGGTGTTGATCACAGCGGAAGCATGCAATAATCATAGCATCACAACGCAGGTATTCGAAAATTTGTATAATAGAACGTACGAATGAAGCCGCTATATCAGGAAATACCCAGACATAAAAGACTGTTTTCGACACTGTCTATTAGTTCTTGCAAAAGATCTGTCAGGGTCAGCTTTATGAACCGAGACCTACGGAAACCGAATTGGCAGTTAGACGGCGTATTAGTCCGGATAGTACAGCCTATTTAAAAACCTTGGACAGATTATTTACCACTGAGATCGGCCAATTATTACATGAGAACATATGAGAGCGCCCCCTTATCTTGAATAGAGGGATGATCCTAGCGTCCTTGAGAGTACTAGTGAAAAAAACAGGTGTGGCCGGGCTAAGCACTGAGGAGACAAAATTTATTAGTTTACTAGAGACGGCGATGACCTCGATACCCCAGGATGCCTTGATTGTGCCATTATAAATGTTGAGCAAACAACCTCGAAGCACCCTTCTCCTGTTCGGACTCGATGATAAGCTCTGACCAGCTTACCAAGCAAGCTCAGACGAGCACCGCTAAGGTTTCCACCGCTCCATAAGCCATGGCTACTCCTATGGAAGTTGTCCTATGCCCTTTCTAGAGCTCCTTTCCTTCATTCTGGTTCCGTCCTATAGCAACGAGGCCTCACGCGGGCGAGAGATACAGAACGATGAACACAGCTAACGTGGCCAATCGTCTGCCTCTTTCTTGTGCATCCCCCCGTGCTCTCGGCGTGATTCTCGCTAGACTGTTGGTAATCTTTGCCGCTTTCGTTACCACTTCCTCGATGAGGACGTTTCCGGTGAGCGCTCGATCTGCTGTTAAGCCCAAGCACCGCGTGGTCTTCTTCATCTTGATATCGACACCGTCCAGTGGCAGCCTAACCCCTGTTCTGTTTGTTCCCGGTGAGCAGTGCTATTTTGGCCTTTTCAGAGGCCGTTTGCAGGCTCTAGCGCTCCATTGATTCGCTCACCCTTTTCAAGGCGGTCTGAGCTTCTCTTTGCAGCGCATCTTAATTCTGTTTGCCTCTGGGCTAATTATGTTCGTACACAACAGTAGGCGTATAGCTGAACTCGTCTGAACTCTTGGCTTGTCTCCTCATTTTCTTATTCGGAGCCTCAATTGACTGAGCTGTAGATTCACTGACAGTTTGTGCATAAAGAATGCCCAAATTTTTCCCAACGAGTCCTACATAGCACTAGTCACATATGACGGTGTGCAACTGGCGTTCCCATAACTCGAATAGATATGGCAAACTCAAGAGCACCTAAAAGGCCACTTAAAAGTACCCCCGGGGCCGAACTGCACCAATAGCCCTCAGGACATACCGCCTTCTCTTAACTGTTTCCCAAGGGCTGAAACTGTACGCACTTTGAGACTATAGATCTGGAACACAACTGTTACTCGATGGGAAGGTGTCAGCGTGGCGCTAAGCGAATTTTCACCGCCAACGTGACCTGGTCAAACAGCTCAGTCTTCGGGTCCCTTTCGAAAGGACAACTTGTTCAATGAGCGGACGCTAGTGGGTGATGGATTAATTGAGTGCTATTATCAAATGAAACTATTCAACAATATCGATCGCTAATCCTTATCTCTAGATCTGGGATACTGCTATAAGCAAACTTTGGCTTATTAATGCTTGTGGCTGTTTAGCAAAGTGATGTTCAATGGGCCGAACAGAAACGACATTGACGTAATATCGTTACGTCAAATCTCTCATTATATTGGTTCACAGCGGCGTTCGTTCTCGGCGGGAAGTTTGAAGAATGAATATTGACGAAATCCTGTGCGGTGCTTCAAAATCCTTCCGGTTACAACAGTAGTTCAATATTGTGGCTGATTGATCCAGCTTATGTCTGCAGCTAACTTCTTTGAGAATTCCTTGTCTGCGCACCGTCAGCTGCGACCGAGAAGTAATCTGTGAACTGACTTACACAGCTGGCATAAGCAGTGGGAACTATTCATCAAATCTGCGAAGATATATATATATATATATACACGCTGTTCAAGTAGTTCATCTATACATTTATTATTTGTTATCACAGATACGCCACTATAGGCGGCTGCTCTTACGAAATATAAATTATTAAGCAGCCGTCGTTAACACACAATGCGCACAGCCTATAGGATAGCTAGCAGAGCTAATAAAACGATTGTCCGCCATTATCGTATCAATCGTGGCGATAATCACAAAAGAACGAATCTCATCGCTTTTACCGAACGATATTGAGCAACTGTATTGGGTCACGTTGTTCCGTCTGGCTGTTTCCATGTCCAATCACAACGCGGAAAATGCTCTACTATCTCCGGAAAAGCAATACAGATCCCGTTTTTTTGCGAACGTTGTGTGTTGCGGCGACATAGCGCTTGGCCTTCGTCCAACAAATCCATTGTACTTTATTATTATTACTGTTATTATTATTATTATTATTATTATTATGCGTACGCAATAATTTCGCCATATCTAATTACGTAATAATAATTAATTTCATACTCCCATAGAACATTGAAAAAATGAAAGATTGTACTCTGTCTGCAGAGTGACTTTACTTTAAAAATAGCACTTTGATCGATGCCAAATTAGTAAACAGCCTTGCATTCTATCATAGTGATAGAATGCAAGGCTGTTTTTTGGTGCACACTACCGTGCAATTAAGTTGCCAGACCTTCTCGGCGAGCTTTTCGTACACGCTGCATACTGCCAAGCCGCAGACGAATACTGTAGTTTACACAGACATCGAATAATGAATGTTTAATAACAGATACAGCAGCAGCAGGAGCACGTCAATGTACGTGGATTATATTTTTGTAGCGACTATTTTGGCAACCCGAAATGAGCGCCGACCGGAATACGTGGACGACGCAGGCGGGGTGGGGCGAGAAGCTGTGATTCTGCTTGTTACTCTAGTCAAACACAGGTGTATAATATACTACATATCGAGGATCCAATGAATGTTAGAACGTTCCTAAGCATCAACCGAAACCTCACAACTGAGATATTAGAGCCCTACAAAGACCTCTTCGCTGGCGAATCCATGGCAGGCTAATCCACAATCACGTCTCGACAGCACTGATGATGGATCTATTTGTATTTGAAGTCTATTCACAGTACGTACTCTAGTTATTTTTTGCACATGTAGCAACACCCGAATGGTCTCATCATCGGTCGACGGCACTTGCAAATGTTTAAAATAGCCGCGAAATAACAGAGTTGGGAGGAATACTAAGCACGATCTCGAATTTAGTTTGATTCGTGGTAGTAATTACTATAGATATATATTAATGTATTTAGATAGATTTCTTACAGTACCAATAATAGCAATAATGTAATCGTAATATAATAATAGCTTTAACATCGTACCATTTCTCACGTTAGGCTACTGCAAATCACTGACGTAATTCTGCCACACATAGCTCAACTCGCATAGGCAGCCACAGTTTGTCTATTCTTTTTGGTCGAGATCTCTGGCCTTTCAAACAGTCTAACTATCCATCCGATCTTGTTCGCCAAAACAGTGCTTCAAAGGGACAAGCTTACTTGTCAGAGCTTAGGAGCAGATCTACAAAATATATGTCTGGAGTTGCGTTCCAACTTCATTAGCCAAGACTCAGTCCGTGAAAGTCGTGCCAAAAAAGAGCAAAACACAAGGCCAATGTTGTAGGACCCTACTGTGGCTGTTGCTCCATGAAATATTAAAAATATACCTGAAGTTGACCTCATTTAAAGAAAAGATATTTTTGCAGAACATAGCCACCGCAGTTGGCAACTTAGGCAATGCTGCAGTTTCGTTAAAAAGATCAATAAGACCTTTACCTTTACACTGCTATCAGACTGTTAAGGGCTTAGTTTGTGTGGCTTATACAAGGAGAGAGCATTGCTAAATTATGAAATAGCGAGCAATTAATTTCGGAGAAAATTGCGAATCTCGCCAACTGAGTGTCGTCATCGCGTAAATGGCATCGGTTGACACATGTCATCCGAGATGTCTAGCCAATGAAATGGATAATTCATTTTAGAATCGCCATCAATCAGATAATATCCTGATATAGAGCTAGCTACCAGTGACAGAGGGAGATTCTTTAACTCTATAAGGGTAGGATCATACAGCACGTTTTGGGTTGGCTTTTGTACATTCAGCAGCACTGAAGGCGAGAATGTTCAAGATATAGCATTGACCTTGAGAAAATCATCTAGGAATTACGGTTATTCTATGAAGGATTCATTCATGCCGTTCGACCCAGTCGCTCGTCTCCTCGCTGCAGCAGACGGCTTTGCCATCAAAGATGCGCTTTCAGCCTGGATTAATCATAGGATATTCATTTTATTTATCCGTAATATACAATTGCCGCTGATGTAAGGCGCTGTTTATGATTCATTTTCCTGTTGTTGCTTAGGAATTAAATTTCCACCACCGACAATGCCCCAGCCAAAGCCCGTCCAAAGCGTCAACTTAATCTTAATAGTCGAATCGAAAACAAGCGTTAAATTGTGTTTCAGAAAGAACTTTAAAAACATACTAAGCGTAAATGAATTTCAAATTTCAATACGATTTTCAGTATTTTTAACATCTTTTTTGTACAGCTCAGAATAGGCGAAAGGGAATTCATCTCTGAACAGCTCTCTCTTTGGATCATCGTCGTATTCAAAGCCTGTCCTGGATACTCCCCGGAACAAACAGGATCGCGGGGGGGGGGGGGGCAGGGGCTATTTATAATTGATGCACTATGTTGCGACGGGTTCTCTAACAGTGATATTAGGATCAAGTCACTTGTCATCTGCTCGGCACGACCTCATTTGTATGCGAGTCGTCACGACGCTTCAGGAGTAGGATAAGGCTGAACACAATATGGCCATAACGTGATGCCTAATCCGTACGATACCTTCCCTATCTGTTTATTACGTATTCTCATTTGTCTAAATGGACCTTACTATAAACAGCACGATTTATTGAGAGGATCCCCAATGCGAACTCAGTGTTTCCGCGATTGGATCAGGTCAGAACTGACGCATTCATTTGGACTTTGTTTATCGAGTATAATATTAATAGTAATGGTAACTCAATTGCGGTTGTCCGCGGATTTCTTTTTCAGCATGCGCTGTTTCTCATTGTGGTCAATGCACTCGTGCACAGATGCGTACCCAGATATCAGATTTATCTGCGCACAGTCTGTGTCAACTGGGTGACATGAAGTGGGTGAGTGCACTTCCAGTGCCGACAGCTGCGGATCTTCATGAGTGTTATGCACTATGTTAATTATGTGTAATTATGCTAACTGTTAATTATTTATAACTGTGATATACCTGTTAATTACGTTGTAGCTAGGATCTATGTATATCTATCCTGTCATAATTAGATAATATATACAACACGGAAAAATGAACACACGTGAGAATATCCCATCTTGGGTTATCGTACCAATAACCCATACTTCCTTGATAAATCTTGCCCCTCATTATCTGGCAATTTTCAGACGATATTCTCATCAAAATGTTTGATACAAATTTCGATTCTCTCTAGTGCTCAAGTACAATTATATTAACATATTATTAACTGCAGTACATATTCCCATCGAATCCAGTGATGGCCTTTTTTCAAGGCTGAACGCGGTTACGTTGCATCTTGCTTACGGCTCTTCTCGCTGACACCGGCACAAACTGCACTATGCTCCTGTTGGCGTATTGTGGCGGTCCCGTTACTATCGAGCGCCTCGCCAACGTTAATGGCCAGCCGTGCTTGCCTCTGTCTATCGCGTCGTAGCCTTGCAGCGATATGGATGGATATATTTGTTGACCAACTGAAATATGTTACTAATATACCCCGACGTCTCGGGCGTGCGTCGAGTGTATGGACCTTGTGGACTGGCAGCAGGACCGGCAGCGGACACTGTAGCGATATCGGAGACGAGCAGAGTTCCTCTCACCCGTTGGCCGAGACAGCTTACAAGGGATGAACCGTACAGCCGCAGCCGCAGCAGAAGCCTTTCTGCTTTATTCTTTTATGTGACTTATTCAGCATACCATAAGTCATTGTTCCTTACGGATGACAGCTGCATGGTTTATCCCGAATGGCGAATGCTGTGATGATATTACGCCTGTGCATCTCGAGCGCCACCGAAAGGAGAACCAGGAGACGACGCCATGAGCTTCTGCTCCAGCTGACAAAGGACGCACGCACAGCGCCAGGCCATCTATGTAGAAGGAATAGTAGCAGTACTATTATTATTAATAACAATGACGAAAGTGAAAATAGCAGAATAATTGTACTTAAACATGTAGTTGTATTACACGAGGGTTTTGGTGATACAGAGTCAAGTTGCTCGATGCCAATCTGGCGTTAACGAATGCTGCACGCCCTGCTATAGCGGGCATCCGAAAATGATTCAACCACTAGCAAATTCGGGGCTATTGCATGGGTCGCTCGAGTGCCGGTTTTGATTGGTTTGATATTAGGTGCTATTGTTATGGCTCTTCATTTTCGAAGACGCATTATAATACGCGGCTTCAGTCCACTAGAACCACTTTGATGTGAGCGACAAATTAACTGGTAGACTGGCACCAACCCGACATTGTCAGCATGAAATCGGAGCAAGACGCTGTCGAGGACCTCGAATAGACTTGACGTACATTCGTATAGGCAAACACTAACTAATTGCCAGAGGTCGAGCCAGTAGCTGTATGTATGTGAACTAAATAGTACCTCCCAAGTCAACTCCAGAAGCAGTGCGCATAACATTTAAAAAAGCCTGTCCTATAAGAACAGCCTGCTCAACCTTTACAGCAGTCAGCCAAAATGGTCGGTTTGGTTTGTGTGGTTATCGTATTAGAACAACAAAAAGACTGTAATACTTCAATTCAATTCTACGTTTTGATCAAGCTATATATATATATATATATATATATATATGCAATGGATCAATTTCAAAAGGGTCGTCAACATAGGAAACACTTAGAACCGGGAAACAGAACGCCAACATACCAGCTAACAGCAGCAAGAGCCAACAACCCATTCTGGTTCTCTGGTCCAAGATACTAATGCTGTGGGGCAAGTCAATACAGGTGTAACACAGATGAAAAGCTACTCGATTTTCGACTGCACAACAGACACTGGATGGACTCGTTCGTTTATTTGAGCGAACGTCAATCGCACGCCACTCAACGTGAATTTGTTTATTGGCAAATCGGATTGCAAACCAATAATTAATGAATATTTCCGGCATGTGGCCGGCGACGGGCAGCGTAGAAACAGTGTGGCGTTGTTTGTCTTTAAGGATGGTTCACGTGCGATTATCGCCTGTCGGAAACCAAGTATTCAATTTGGCTGAACGTAATCATTATGGCGATGAAATTATAATAGCGATGCTTTTCAATATGTCATAATAAGCGATGACGCCTTCCTGTTCGTCTTCGGCTAAACGAAACACGCATTTGGGTTAATTGCATGGGCAATCATATACTTATTTAATAAAACATATCCAATCTTTCTTGGACATCGAGGTGCGTTGCCCGTCTGCATCGACTACAAGTTACCATTGCAAGGAATTGTTTGGTCTCCTTCAATGGGTGCGACCTAGAGATCGAGCTAAATTCGACAGCGGCAATCCACCCATGTGTCCATAAATCGACCATATTCCATCAGCTGTGAGCTTCTTGATCGGGACGGTTGTCGATCAATACCTAGTTGCATCCAAAATGTATGTTGTTAATATCTCCTCGTTATAAGGCAACTCGTGAAAGACATGAATTGCCTGCAATTCCTTCATTTTAACGGAAACACAACTCTTGATCTTAACCTTTTTTTGTGAAGACTGTTTTGAGGCCTCGAGATGCGTTTATAAGCCCTGATTTACCTGACTGATACACATGGTAGCAGTGCAGCGGATCATACGCGTGTAGCGAATGATACCGAGGCGCCTGCCAGAAATTAATTGTGTAGTCCATACAGTCGATACACGTTTAATTGCACCTATAGCTGCACTGACCCTCTTCCTTTAAGCTTTGTATGCAAACCGACTGTCTACGACGCACAGATACCATGTCCTATTAGAAGGTAGTCGCACAACGCAATCAGCGCGTATCTTTTTGAGACAACATCATAATATTACCATCGCTCACCGACGTTAGCTGGATCAGCAGCAACGGAGGTACTCCGAGTCTAGCTTTTGTATTTTCTTCATCACTTTATGCGAGAGCGCACCAGCTGTTATGATTGAGCTTGAAAAGGCGGGACCACACAGGGTGGAGATTAATCGAGACGCATCTTTTAAATTAAAACAAAAACTTTCTCCGTCCAGAAAACGAGTGTCTTACACGTAACCACCAAGGCTACTGCCGCTGGGGTGTAAACACTCATGAAGACGCACGCAGACAAACACTTTACCGAAAAACATTTTTCGAAAACGCGAAAATAACACGTTTATCTCACGTTTCTTCAAGTTTTACTTTACGGATGTTAATGAAAAAGAAACGATTAATAGATATCATCGTTTCTGTATCACCTATGTAATTCCTCTCTATGGTATACGACACGTGTTGAAAAAATCAGTGGAAAGGACCGAAGAAAGAAAAAAATCGGTCTGTGTAGCGACGCGTTCATCACAAATGAAATTCGTTTAATTATTCTCGGAATACGGCACGAAACGGCTGGCAGAGGGGGCAGTCAACATATCACTTGGTTCCAGCCAAAAGTGGCCGTGTTAGTGAAGGTCGTGTGGAGGCCGTATGTAAATCGGCCGCTAAAATCACTATACACAATCTGGGACCATTTTCCCTACCTAACAACACAACAGCAGCGACAGGGATAACAACAACGACAAGAACAACAATTGTAACACAATTCCACTTCGACCAGGCCACTGGGACAGGAACCTACCACGAGAAAGACCCTGCGCATTTCTATTCGACGTAGAATACAGCCTTTGCCCAGTGAATATGGCTCCATCCTTATCTTACCTCGGTAGATAGCAGATGTAAAGAAAGCGACTCCTTACGCATCGTGAGGTGGACTGCGACAAGAGAAAGGGCGCTAAGCGTTGAACGCACCTTGTACCATGGTCTGCGTTCTAATCTGAAGAGCAGAGGTGATTCCGAATCGTGTAAACAACAGCAGTCCGTAAGTGAAATTATATTGCCTCAGACAGCTCAGCACCGATTCGTCTTTGCTGTCACACCCGCGAACACAAGTCTGTCTCGCAGTATAAACACTTGTACGACTTTTCACCTGTAAGTGTCTCTGAGCGCTATGAGCTCCTTCGCGCAGGGATGCGGCGGCAATGGGGACACTTGAAAGTGTCACACGCCGGAGTGGATCCGGATGTGAGTTATGAGGTTATGCTTGTGCAGGAAGACCTCATCATACAGCTCGCACTCGAATGTAGTATCCCCGTGAACAAGGTCATGGCGACGGCGACCCGAGTGGTGAGTACAGCTTGTCATGTAGAGTTGACATCCATTAGATTTTCTACCTGCATGAGAACGCATATGAAGGTCCGCATATCTAAGCAGGTCTTTCAAATGTTGTAGAGCACACATCACACTCTGGTGAAGGCATTCATCATGGTAAGCACAAACTTTAAAGGTACGTTTCCTTTGGATACGAGCTTGACAATTGCCATTGGCCAAACGGTACATTCTAACCCAAAACAGTTTTGTGTGAAACGGGTCGAATTATCCATCACAAACATCAGGCCTAACCTATTTTTGGAAAGCCTCAACGGACTAAACGTCAATGTGTATGCGTTCTGGAGTGTGTATTATCGTCGGTTGTTTGCTAGCTGGCGTAACCGGCGTAATTAACATCATTATGAAAATGAAAAACATTCGTTGTGTGAAGTATTGTACATCTACAGACGTAGCCATGGCGATCGAATGTTTGCTACAGACCTAGCTTGCTGGCAGCCTCCAGTGATCTGTTGCCGGCCAGTTAACTGTATTCCAAGACCATTGATCATGAGACACTTGTACGGAAACTGCTCCTGAACTTCACAAAGCAGGTCCCTGAGCAATATTTTGGGAGAGCATATGTCGCACATTTTGCGGAGATACTTCGCCAGATCAAAGAGGGCCCAGAGAGCACTCCAAAAATGGGTAGAACTCAAAACCGAAAAAAAATTCACAAGTCCCCTTGGACGAAACCACTTCATATAAATGTCCACTTGGAAATAGGTTACTGGACGCTCGGACTATCGTCGACTCATCTGTCCATCATCATTTGAATTACTTTTAGTCTGAATTCTGAATGAGTTATCCCACAAGCTTCGCCTATGATTAGATAACGTCAGACTTCCGGATGAAATCAAGATAAATATTAATGCACGCATTTAAAACACTTAATATGCTTGGGTTTTTCGTTGGTCCTCTAGCTCACGTTCTTACTTAACCCTTAAGAAAGGACAACACACTTTGGTTCAAGGTATAGTGAAGATGGGAGTACGGCAGCGGGACTCCCATCGGGTCAAGTGCTGATCACCAAGTGAAGTTCCGCGACCCTTCGTTCTCGTTTTATTAGTGCCTTCTTACATCAAAAAGGGGGCCTCCCAGAGGCCCTCGTAGCCTATCCTTGCACACTCATCGCCTTCTCTCTATATAATGCTTAAGGGTACCAGCTAGTTCGCTGGGTGTATTTTTCGTTTGAACTCGGAGAGTCCTAGCATTAGGACAGAATATTACTCAAACTACAATATGCTATACCTATACGCGCGTACCTATCTATGCTGAATACCTAGTTGTACATACGTTCTGCTGCAACTTTATATGGAAGCGTCGACAGTGAACAATATTCACAATTTCAATAAATATAAATATGAAAATCTCCAGTAATACCTAAAAGGTTAAGAGCTGAGACCTGTCGCATAGGGGAACAGCTGAGGGTCAGCTGGAAAAAACAAAAATATGAAAAACTCGGACTTTTGTTGTTCTTACTACTACCCTCGATCTGTCGAAGTTCAGCGCGCAGTACGTTTATAATTGTTGAATCGAATTAATGAAATGAGGATTTGTTTCGCATGATCTGAGGCACTCTTCATTGTTATTTTGCCCATTAGACCCACCGCGCTGGGAGCTTCTTAACATGTGCATTATCTTCAAATCGACGTTAGCACACCAAAATGCGATCTCCGTTATTGAAATGACTTCCGAGTTCAGTTTTGGAGAATACAGAGGTTGACGTCATCCCATGATATTATGACCCCAAAGCTCTGTCTTTAAGGTAAGTTCAGCAACCGCGAGTAAACAAGTAGCGAGCTGTGCGCAAACTTTCGCAATGTTTTCGTCCGTTGTGGCCGTCAATGGACGTCCGGAGCGCGGGGAATCCTCAACATTTTTTCGACCTTCCTGAAACTATCCGTTTTTACACACAACGACAAGGAAACCACGCTGCTGGATCTCCATGATTTCGCGGAAGGGCCCCGATATGATGAATGGATAGCTGACGAAATTCTGAGTTGCATTTCGATTCTCGAACGATTAGCACTTTTCAATCACAAGGTTATCTCGCACATACGATATGTTTGACCATTGTCATCAGTACGTTAGTACGCTAAAAATTATAATCCACATACTGCACACTACATTAATCCATTAGCGCTGGACAATACACAATAACCACTGCTGTTCCTCTTGAGTGTGTATTACCCGGGGGTATTTAATGGTCGGTTGTTGGGTGCGGACTGAGTTAATGCATCAGTGAGATATACAGTAAAAGTTAGCAAAAATCAATAAGCGTATCCTAATTGAACACGACGTCGAGCCTTCGACATGCTCGCACGAGTTACAAGTATATGCTAAAATAAAAGATTGCGCTGATACTTGAATAAATAACACTTAGAAGAGAGCTAAAATATCAGGCACAGATACGATAGGCAACGGTATTACGAGCACAAGGGGGGTCTGGAAAATAGGTGGGACGTTGAACAAGGAATCAGTGCGATGTAGCATGTTCGCATGATTTATGCGAAAAATCCATTGATTAAAATATTTAATTGTTTCTCGAGCGAACACCATGTATTAGCTGTATTCTGCTCGCTAGCAGGTCTGGAAGATTTGGAGGATTTTGCAGATAATTTGTGCACGAACCTAATTTCACAGTATCAAAATTATAGACGCCACTTGCAAGATGGCCATTTGCTCGCTCAACCTTTGCAAAGCGGAAGAGCACATCAATTTATAGTATGGTATATACCAAAATGGCAGCGCTAAATTTTGACTGGTAAGATTTCCACGTTAGGACCGAGGAGCAGTTGGATGAAGGCCAGGCGAAAGTATTCACTAATAGAAATTATTCCATTAGTGATAAGTTTTCCTTACATTTATCTGAAAATGAGCTGAGGCAGCATACTAATGCGGTCAAACTTTCATTGAAACAGATGTGCATTGGTTTTTCTTATTAACATGAAACGGTCTGCACTGCGTTTGTTAACAAGTACATTTCAAGAATAACTGCAACGTTTAATTGCCCCAGAACAAAAGGAAAACAGTTTCCAACACAAAATAATGCTTTATTTCTCTATATAGAATTGCACCATAGAACACAGTTATGCTTACAGCAACTGTTCAACCATAATAGGAGATACGGTCATAGAAAAGTGATCGTAAATGCGAAACAGCACCGACGCGTTAGCACGTAGAAAATAGACGACGAGCGATGGCCAAGCAACGCGGCCTTGTTCTCGTAGAATGACATAATGGGGTCATTCTTCATGGATGCCCAACAAGGCAAGACTGAATTGATCTCTTCTGCACCTTCCACAAAGCGCTTGTATTGTATCAGAACAAGAGTTTATATGACCGCAAGTGTATACGATACAAAATAAGTGAAGTCCATTGGATTTGACTATGAGAGGGAACTTAAGACCCTTCGTCTAAAGCTGTGATTTCGCTTTCGGAGCTAAAAATCACCCTTAGTTAGAATAACTGTAATCGTTGCACCAAACGCTACGTTTCCACAAATGCAAACGCAACAGATCCATTTCTATGGTGTGTGCCAGATGTTTGACACTATAGCGAAAATAGCGAGCTGCGAAGTACAAGTGTTAGACAAGCAAAAACAAATAGAACGCCACCACTGAACGTCGTCGGGCGGATTCCAGCCGACAATACGCCAGTTTTCTTCACGCAATCGTCGTACTGATTCGATCCATACGAATTCATCTCGCAGCGAAGGTGGTGCTTCAGACCCGAGGCGTAATAGTAGTTTGTGGTGCACACGCCCTCCCGGCAGTGCACCTCATCTTGATCTTCGTGGAACTGGAACAACGCCCTGAAAGAAGAGAAATCAAACAAACAGAAGCAACAGTCGGAGCTTTGATTGGTTTCGCTGTGTATGTTTCGAGGGAGACAAATGCCAAGTAATACACGTTTCGGATGCCACAAGCCGGCCAAACATGGAGACGGCGTGACATGAATATTGTCTATATCCATTCCGTTAGCGTTGCACTGCGCTGGCTTATGCATGATTTAACGAAATTTGACAACCACTAAGACAAGCATCAGTACAGTCGGGACATTTAATCTCTAGTCGGCGACGGCACCGTACACAGCTAACCCAGCGGGGAACAGGATTAGGTAGACGCAGCGGAAGAGGGGGCAGATATGTTGTTGGCAAATGGGCGATGTCGAGTTATCCTGAACCGTGGACGCAAACGACAGTGACCGTAGGGAAGAGCTTTGCAAATGCAACGAGCATCTTCGCAATCACGAATGCTTCATGAAATCGGAATCCTTCAAAATCAACGTCCAACACCCCGCCCCCCTTTGTTTTAACAGGTACTTCTCCTGATGAGGTTCGCTTGACTGGTAGCCTTCAGACGAATTAAGAAAGGTGGTATATTATGGATGGCTCGGTGAACAAGCAAGTTGTCGTATGCGTCACCATAGTCGATTGTTCACTTCAAAAAATTTTGCCTGCGAGAGTCAGTCAGTTTGCCTCGCTTAACACGTTATTAGAACATAATACTAACGAGCTTAGGTCTCTTCGACGTAGCAGGCACACAGTGCTTGACATATATTTTGTATTTTCCTCTTCTCGCTTCGCATAATGAATTAGAAGACTCTTTTATAGATTGACTGGATAGTATATCGCTTTTTTGCGTCCTGTTTCCTACGAGGCTTTTGGTTCTGGTTCAATTCTCGCAAATATGCTATAATCAGATCTCTGAGAATAGCATTGGCGGGTGGCGACGGACGGTCTACGCTCACTCTCTTCGCGTCTCTCTGATGCTGTTGGGTCGCCTCGGTCTCAGCCTATTACCGAATTGCGAATGAAAATACTGTTGTCCTCTCATTGAAACTGGTTCTAGGGTTGGGAACTGCGGTCTCCGAGGGCTTGGACACTTCACGATCCCCGCTCGAATTCGACCAGAGTGTCCGGAGAGTTGCCGTTTGTGTTCGCTTGTGTTCGCAGACGGTGACGCGAGGTGGATCTTGGGAGTTTGGGAAAGCGATCGCTCGTCGTGCCATGCCTTTCGCACAAGCATGGCCCGCATCGGCTACCAAAAAGTAAGAATAACAGCCTCAGTTCACCAATGCCCAATGTGAATGCACCGCGTTGATGACCTCGACGTTCCACTCTTGACACTGGCTGAATAGTGCCTCGCTCGCGTCCTTGCATTCCTTTTGAAACTCCGCCACGTAACTATGACCAGTGAGCGGACCTTTTCTCTATTAGTAGAACAGCGAAATTAGCGATGCCGGCTAGGAATGTAACTTTCTTAAATTCCGCACACTCTCCATACTCTGCATTGTGAGATTATGTGGATACGGTGGGGACTTTCGCCAAAGAACTCCTCCGCTCCCTCCTGTATTTTGCTAGTTTCCACTTTCAACATTGGGTGGACGGACACCCGAGCTTTTCTTTGGTTGGTAGGAGAGAATCAGTCTCTGAAAAGCCAAGTGAGAGATATCGAGCTGGGGGGAGCCAGATATGTTATACATGCGGTTCATATCTTATAACCTCCAGTGTCTTAGCGGCTTGTGTGAGCTGTTTGACACGTTACACCAGGTCGGTGACGAACTTCATGATCTCACTCTGTAGGGGTTGTCGCATAGCACCATTAACTGATACCTGGACATCTTCACTGCAGGCACTAACCACAGGCGACACTACCACTGTGTCGGTACTGGACGGCTCACGCTCATCACTAATTCTCCACGAATTTTGCAACTGCCTCTTGCATAAACTACACTTTAGATGTAGACTACCTTGCTGCGTGCCTCAACGTAAACATATATCTGCGCTGACGACCTCCATGATGTTCGGGCGCTTCGTCTACTCAATTGTTGGAGCGAACTAAATGGAGTCAGCATGGTTAAGCTGGAGAAGGGTTGAGGTGAATCGGAAACTGTACTAAGGCAGTTCGGCGGGTTCAGGGTCGAGGCGCCCTGAATCTTGTGGTCCGAAATTCCGGTAGACCTCTCTCCTTCACTTCATGTCATCCAGGAACCCGAATAGATACCTCAATCCTACCAGGTTGGCGGCAGATTCTAAAGGATGCAATTGTTCTTTGAAACTCGTTTGGCAGGGTCCCACCGTTACCGCATTCGCACTAAGTTCGCTAATACCCCGACCCATAAGGAAACTATAAAGAAGGCGTAAGTAACTTCGGTTTTACGTTACAACCTAATTTCGAGATAATATCTGAAGATTTCGAACAAATATCGATATCGATCGCAAACATACAAATCCAATTGTATCGTAATCACTTCGGCAGAGCTTTGAACCTCTAGAGTAATGAGGACGTAGCACATGCTAAATAACCATACGGCTTATATACGGCTGTCCCGTGCGTGGGTGCTGAGCCTTTTTCGCTGTCCGCGAATATATCTCAAACAGTCTACCTGTAGTAAAATTCAAGAAGACTATCGTCCTTCTTAAATCGTTCGATGAGGTCAGCAAAACTTCTCGGTGAGAGATCCTTAAGGCCATAAAGGGCTCGTGTGCTGTACATCCGTTCCCAATGTCGATATGAAGTATCATTGCGGTCCAGTTCTTCAAGAGCTCTATTGAGCTCTTCTCTGTTAAAGCCGTTAGTTCGTGTAAGAAACTCCTCGTTTAGAGTTGTGATGTTCAGCAAATACGTATCCATGTCGTCAAGCACCTGAAAGGGGAGATATATGTCGAAAATCACTAGTATTTTACTTACATTTCCTCTATCTGCGGTAAAGGTTTTCGTCGCATATGCTTGCTGAGCTATGATAAATAAAACAACTTCATTCTAACGTGCAGAACCAACAGATATAACTAGCACGGCCTACCCCATATTTTCCGAAGCGCAGAATTCGATATGAGGGGTATCCTGTCATAAAGGTTGTTGCCGACGGTGATGCTATTTGTACGCCTGTAGGAACTGGCTTCTTCGTGCTGTCATCTTCAACAGACCAATCCACTGTGAATTGGTCCCAATGCATATGGCCGAAAAATTGTCCCTTTATGATATGACGATACCTGAAGGGTTAGATCACAAAATATAGTATCCAGGGTAAGGCTATTTCGTATTCCTTAGATTGGCTAAATTATTCTGTTTTAGTTAAACACCACGGTCTAACTCGCAGTATCCAGTATTTACCAGTATTTAATTCAAGCCTAGATCCAAGGACTATCAACTTAAAACTGTAATAATGCCTCCTGTCCCTTACGGTCTCAAGTTGTTCACTAAATCCAAACATTCGCTCCACAATGTCTGCTTTTTACTAGGCAAAAGTACATAATTGATTCATTCTTTCCTGACCACCTCAAGTATTCATATATTTCGACCACTTCGTTGGATCAGTCGTTTGAACATAAAAAAATATGTCTCTAGATCTGGCCAAGTTGATCTCGATTTGACATCTAATAGTATTTGCCTAAATTGAAACATACCTTGACATGACTCTTTGGTAGGCTTTAGCCCATTCTCTGAAGCAGTCGGTGGTTCCGGGTGGTACATGACCTATAATGTGGACGTTCTCCCCTGCGTCAGCTGCTTGTTGCAGACCTTTGCTCAGCCACGCCAGTTGATCCTCTGGATCCTGAGTGCGCGAACAGCGAATTGATGAAATTATGGTTACATAATACGAGACCTACGACATCAGTAAACACGGCATCGGGTCGTTGTGGCCGATATAGATGTTTGCAGAACCCCCGAGGAAGTCTGTGCTACTGAGCCATCACAAATGTCCTTGCTTATACCCGCCTATTATTAGGTATGGACGCATCAGATCGGCAAAAAGTTTGTTTTCTAGGCCGGAGTTTGCTCCTGATTGTAGGTTCCTTCAAAGGCTATGTTCTTTCAATCACTATACGTTTGTAGCTCGTAGGGGGAAATTGGTATTCCAGCAGAATTACTATGTTACATATTATCTGATCCTGACAACCAGTTTCAATTGTTTAAGATAATTTTGCACTAAACGATTTTCTTAAGGTGTCAGCCATATATCCGGCCTCACGGGCCAGCCATGCTATGGACAGCGAAGTTGTTCCAAGATTATCCCAACTAGAAAATATTGCACCAACGCGGTTTACAGAAAGTCTGATTTCAGAGTGTATGCGATGAACGCTTCCACAAAAAAGCTGTGGCACCTTTTAGCACACATCTAGTATAAAGCAGCTTACCCTGGGATCTACAGCGAGCCACCAATTCAGGGTGTAGCAATAGATCGTATTCAATGAGAAAAGTCGAAGTCCTTCACGGATCACTGTTGTATAGTAGCCACCTCTGAAAATAACAATTAACAAGTCTTACTGGTATAGGATTAAAGATTGTATTGAGAGACGTGAGTTGTCAAATTCCTCTCTAAATTGTCTTGAGAGACACATTACATGGTCTATAGGTAAGGTAAGGCTTTATTGATTTATTAAAGGAACTGCGTAGAATGCTTACGTTCTCTTATATGTCATGCAAAGGGATTATAAAATTCCAATATACAATGCGCAATACGGATAAACGAATAACTAAACAGTAGACAATAGAGAAGATGCATACGACTTCATAGATCTCTAAGGCGTTCGGTTTTTACCGTTTACCAGGCAAATATTGTCCCCGAGGATGTCTCGCTGTGAAACTATCAAAATTTTCCGAACTAGCCATATTGATCTTTGCTCTCCGGCTCGATCATTTCAACTGTGATATCTACCATTTACCTCCCGTCCTTAAGCTAACCATTACTCCGGACACATAGGTGAGACAAGCACATATTTTACTTACCGCAAAAATGTTGTTTTGCCCTCCAACGGTATCCATTTCTCTCCCCAAATGTTCCACAGAGCATTATATAGCTTATCGATGGAAAACTTGCCAGTTTGCATTTTCTGTACCGGAAAACTAATTTAAAAAACAGAGACGAACTCCTTTTTACTTGGTCCCATTCGCAATATTCAATCTGCTTAAGGACACGCTACAAGGTATAAACGTCAAATGAAAGCAGCATTCGCCCGAACCGTCATTATAGAAGGTGCGAATGTTTTTTTCCTATCGAAAACATCGGTATTGTACAGGCTTCATCGAATCTGTAGCAGTTCTGTATACGAAAGCCAGTTGATTGTTTTTGGCATAATTTCCTGTGGAAATTGCTAGGTTACTCACAGAAAAGCAGGGTAATCGTCGTGGTTACCGATGGAGACAAATATCCGTCTGTTTGGCAACGCCTCACTTATAGCCTTTGTTTGAATCCCGATTTCGCGTACAACACGATCAAACGAATAGTTGAAGGTCGTGTGCGGAATGAAGTCACCAGTTACGTACACCATCTCGAACTGGAGCACATTACGAAATCGGCCTCGTAAATATAGATTCATATATTACTCGCTTAACTTCAACACTATTTCGGACCCTAAGCAAAATGTAAATAAATCGCAGCAAAACGCTGCGCGTAACAAAGACTTGTGTTTGTCATTTTCGAAATATATAACACAAACAAAATACTGAACTAACAATAATCCGAAATATATACATACATACATGATTCAAAAAGCGAGTGCTCCCGGCGCTCGTTCAGCCCAACGCCGACTGCTATTATTGTGGCTATTAATGGGCACGGCGACGCTCGTAAGAACAGTGGGCAATAGGTTGGCTGACAATACTCGACTATTGTTTGGAATATGTTAAGGGCATACTCAATTCAGTAAAGGAATACCAATTTAGGGCAGTTTCAGCAAATACGATTTTACATACGGGATTATTACTGTATCCAATTTGTCAGTTTTCATTTTTACGCATTTTAGCAGGCTTTCCATATATTAGTTATCGAAAATCAAGCAGCCCAACAAGGGAGGGGATTAATTGCTCTAGTAGTATGGAATGGTTACTCAGCAAAACAAATTAAATGTTTTTAATTTAAAATTCACAAAAATTGGCGATTCAAATTTTGCGTCGAGGCCGAATGCCTCATAATCTGAAGAAGGAGATAATGCTGAAGCCACGTCAACAGAGAGCGATCGAAGTTAATGACTCTACGAAAAGGTCGAGCTGATTAAGTAGTTCGCAATACTTACATCGAGTTCGGCCGCACTTTTGAGTGCGCTTCGGAGTGTCCTCATGGGTAGATCACAACTCGCGTAGCGAATTGCTCGGCGAATTTCACCGTACGGACCTGCACCGTCGGCTGACATCACTGTCGTTGGTGCTATCTGTCGATTGGTGCAGCAGAGCTCTTCCCCACATATGTAGTCAGCTCCGACATTGTACTCGAAGGAGACGTGCATATCGGTTAGGTGAAGAACGGAAAACGCCTTGGGCTCGAAGCCTGATACCGCCTATGATAGTTACTTAGGGTTAGACCATTCTGGATCGAAAATCTTCACTTCCACGTCCACTCTACATAATAAAAGCCTTGGTCAATAAGACGGGTTTATGGTGCGAGCGTAAGGTAAAATAGGTAGCGGATATTTTCATTTACTTCATTCAAATATAGACCTTCGGGGACCAATGTATCCTTTCTCGTTAACAGCCAAACTTAACTACTCATCGTCAAATTGCGATTATTATCTGTGCTATTTCACCAAACATAACATCCATTTGTTTTCAATGTTCCCCCCCATGTGTGGCTTATTACATGCCTACCATTGTGAGCAGACAACTGAAGAAGTTGATGCCTAATATTTAGATTTTGCCTGATGGCTGTAATGCCCACAGTTTCTCTACATTTGGTATTGCTTACGTTCGCCAAAGGATTGATCTCTGCAAACAATCGGGAACTGTTGTTAATAGCTTTCAGCATTAGTAAATAAAAATGAAATTAAAGGCATGCAGCATTTCTCTCACCTTAGCATTTGATCTATACGGGGTTGTGGGAATCATAAATTCCCAGTTGTATACAGAATTGTTGTATAATCCACAGCCGAGTACGAGCTTACAGGCCTCGGGATCTGGAACCCGCAGGTCGTAGAGTATATATCGTACCTCATCCTGAAACACAGAGTAGATGGTTTCGGCCAGCCGAAGGTCAATGGCCTCTCTGCAGAGCAAGATCGTATAGAATGTGAAAATGGACTAAATGTACTGGAAAGACGGAATAACATCAATCTTATCATTAGCCTAACGATGTCCTCGTATGCTTGCACTACATATTTGAATGCGAGTCATAAACACAGATTTCAACGGTTGGAGATACGTCTAATTGCGCCCACGCTTCTTGACTGGACATCGTATAAAGAAAGTAAATTTCGCGGGCTGACTCCCAGCCAACATTTGATTGCTTTCGACATTGCTTCACAATACTGACCCCCTAAAAACCAAATATACAATGGTGCGGATCGAAAAAAAGTGCATTTCGACACCTGTTCTTGTTCTATATATATATATATATATATATGCAGCGGAATTTAACTTAATTATATAAAAGCACGGTTCACTATCCAAAAATACTAAACAGTTAGAATTACCAAAGCGATGGCTACCACCACCTACACCCACATGAACCCTATGATACGTGTAGAAAAACAATTATATAATAATAGGTGTTCGAAGTAATACACTGCAGTTGCAATTTCACCATCCTGACAATGTACGTGGTTAACGCTTTTCAAGTGTGTATATATTAAATGAATCGTATATATGTAATACTAGCAGCGAGATGGATATATTTTTGATACAGCTCACCTTGTACATGTCAAGCATATTAAGACAACCTGGTGGATCGTAGGGACTCATTCCCGCATCGCACATTCTCCTTAGCTCTTTGTACATGTGATCGAAGCCGAGATGTCGAAAGACTCGCATTGCAGCTTCGCACTCCCGGCAAAGTGTGTCCTTGGGAGCAGCTCTAGTCAGGATCTGCAAACACCAACGTCGATGGTTCATTACATATCACTGAATTCATTCGTGCTCGACAAAACCGATCCCAACACAATCAATATGAACATGGCTGGTTGATGTCACAGAAACCACTGAGCAGTTAACGATGACGGCATGCCCACCACGCCTTACGTGTTGAGGACAATAAATCTAGCGATAGTAATGCTACACGAACCGTGTGACAGTGTCTAAATAACTATCAATCTATATAGATCTGCCATGGCTACATAGTCGAAGGCACTCTTCGAAATGCGAAAATATCGCCCGATCATATATGAACAAATATATGAACTTTTTTATTAAAATAAACAACATTTCGCTTGTGAAACGTATCTTCTGATAGCTGGCTGATGGCTTTGCGCACGCGGTAAATTTGATGCCTGGATCTCGAACCATGCAAACTCTTCTATCGTGACGTCCAAGTTAGATGCCAGTGATGCCAGGCCTCTTCCGAGACACATCGGCTAAACGTATATGTGATCGACCGCACGTACTAAGAAGGCGAGCAAGATTGCTTAGGCCGCCTCGGCAAATCCGACCCGATCATTTTCCCGGTCGAAAACGGTGAAGTACTTCCCGATGAAGACGTCGCCCAAGATCCAGACCTTCTCGGGCATCACACCAGCGTCGATAAAGGCCAAAGCGCAGCTGAGCTCGCCGTCCACTTCATTTGCAAGTACGTAGTCCGAACGTCCCAGGCTGAACGGCTTACCACCAATAACGAATGTGATGTCGGGTAGCTTCGTCGTGTCGGCGCAATCAACCGCGAAAATCATGGAATCACCGACAGGAACCGCTCCGAGAACAGCGCTTAGGGCCAAAATATCGGCAGTCGGGACCGCAATAAGCGAAGTGCCGGTATCAACAATGGCTTTGCAACCATCCTTGCAAAGGGTGATCGCACCGGTCACGATCACCCCGTCCATCGCAATCTCCCAATAACCTCTTCGCGAAACAGGGAAATATGAAATCTCGCCCTTGTGATGCTTCGGGTCGATGCCCCCAATGACGAGTTCACTGCTGGACGTTTTAACGTCGCGGTTCAGATAGAACGAGAAGACAGCCGTTTTGATGACCTTCTGACGTATCATTGAGTCGATGACCGGCAGCGCTCCGCGAACTGAGAGCTCGGGGTATGCCATACCGAGGACGCCGTCAAATTGCGCCAACTCAAACGACGATCCGGTAATGTCACCCATCTCGAGAAACGTTTGATCTTTGACTTTCACGCCGGCGACTGTCACTTCGTCAGACGAAAGAGTTCCGATCACTTGGCCAGAACCGTACGCGATACCAATAACAGCGCCATTCGCGATATACGATGATGACTTGCTCGGGTGGAACCTGTTGTGTGAGCGGCAGAACTCCACGATGTCGGGGCATTGCGAGGAAGGCACCCACAAATTCGACGATCCGGTATCGAAGATTACTTGGAACGATTGAGGCGGGTTACCAATGTTTATGCGTCCATAGTACTGAGCGTCCACATAGTTCTTGAGGTATAATATCTTGCTGCCCGATACGGAGCGGCCAGACACGATTGGTCGGGGAGCTTTACGGCGGATAACTTGAGCACGGATTGGGTCGATCCTCATTAGGGGAATTCTAGGAAGTCCGGCCTGAACGCACGCCTAGAGGGCAACAAATTGGCAAAAAAGAACTCAGTCAAAGTGACCATCAGTACTGCATTAATCACAGTGTCCGTGGACCTTGCTGATCGACAGGAATGTTGCTCCGCATTGAGCTCCCTATACTATACCTCTCAGAGCCTATTTCTTAAGAAGTCCACGCAAATATTGCATAGGTAAGATCAAGCATACGAAAGGACTAAGATTTCTGTAAGTGATCCAGGGGCACAACAGGCTCTGAGTTTCATTCTGGCAGAGATACCCGACAATATTTCCAAATGTACGTCTAGTAATGGTAAGAACATTTGCTGGTTCAGTAAGTTATGATTTATCCATGTTCGTCCTAGGATTTACAACTATAATATTCTTTACTCTATACGGAAGATGACTGCAGACCGATAGCGGACCATGATTTATTTAACATTTCTCTTCAAAGCACTATTTTGACAATAGTATTTCATTATAGCGCGGACACACACATCTTTACTGAGGTGAATGATCGTATCTCGCATGGAGTAGGCTGCCAAGTAGATGGCAGCCGATGAGCGAGAGAAAAATCGAATCTCAAACGATGACGCGCCACGGATCAATCTGACAGCAATGCAGGAAAGCGAACTAGGATTTTCGGCGAACGATGCTCCTTGGGGAAAAAACGAGTCCCCTCGATATCTTATAGCTGAACCCAGCGGCACGTACTTCATACGGTTTGTCCAGAAATAGAATGTTAATAGAGAGATAATACAGGTTGTGAATAGTGTCTCTGCAACGCGTGGCCAAATATCGCTCTCAGTGGACGATTCCGTGGAATTTGTGCTATCATCTAAGACGGTGAGGTGAGCCTGCCATTCTCCCGTGTCGTTCAGAGTCTAGACCACGCATTCCGTCATTGGCGACAAAGTTACGCAGAAAGCTACCGATTCAATATTGATGGCACTTTCTTCCGAGCGGAATATGGCCACGTTGGAAGACAGAATGACTTGAACATATCCGCAGCTGCCTCTAGTTGAGCCAAAATGATGGCCAAGTCAGTTTGAATATTCTATGGCATAAAACCAAATCACAAGGAGGCATAAGCATTTACTCCTCCCATCCAAATTTTCAAAAGTAAGAAAGTAAGAAATTCTGGAAGATCATGAACATCTGCTCAGACCGAGCACCGACTCCTGAGTGGTCCCGATGTTTATCTTTTCGCACGCGAACTTCCGATGCTACTGACATCGATTGCCTAGCCTCTACTAGCGAGATCGAGGTAGAACCATTCACTTGTGGTGTTTGGTATTCACCCCATATACTATAGCATTTGCGAAAACAGTGGGTGGTTGTAAAGCAGTTGAAGGCCGTGGATCGTCATCTGAGGAAACTGGCTGGCTAAGATGAAGTTAACATCACTGAGGCGGTGATCTAGTGTACTCAACACTAGTTTCTTGAAATCTTGTCATAAGTAATCGACGAGATAGATAAAACAATAACTTACAGAGCGAGACTTTTCCCCTTTGTTCTTGTGCAACGGGATAAGCTTCGTACCATTCAGTTTCATGGAAATCGGCTGTTGGGGACAGACTGAAAATACTAGCGAGTGGACGAACAGGTCCCAAAAGATTTCGGCTTCACATGAAGCTTTGCTGTTACCGCAGCTCCATTTCCGCCTTTGTGAATTCAAGAAGCTTCTTGATTTCATCAGGATCAGTGCGATTACGCTCGAACGAAGAGTGGCTGGTTTATCAACCTGATCTAAACTCTGCCTGAAGTTCGGTGTGGGGTTTCAGTGAGCTACCATATGAGGAGACCCTATTGTCGAGAATTTTTTATTCAGTTCGTCAGCGACCTTTCCTAGATGACTGACCAATATACCTCCATAGTCGAGGAGTGTCACCCTGCAATAGTTAGAATCTGCCCTCTAGGCTTATTCCCCAGCGGCATGGACTGCCAGCCTGAATTTACGAGAACTCTCATAGTAGACATCCTAGGAATCCTATGTACCATTCTTCGAATACAATGATACAGTTCGTCGACCTTGCGCCGAGGCGGCGAGGTCAGGGCGAGAATGCAAATCTTGTTGATTGATTTGCGACACCGACCGCTCTACTCATTACAAAACATCGAAATCCTCTCCTATAGGAACTGCATATCCGGCTTCTTCGATTGCTCACTAAAAGATTCAGTTCATCCGACCATCAACGATATTATGCCTCGGCAACTTCATTGCCTTAGTACTCAACACTGCACAAATGCAGCTGGTTGCACGATATATCTGCTTGAGAGTTAACATAATGTCTTCTCGATGTCTGTCAATTCTTTTGGAATCAATCGCTCACGCTTGCATTAGGTGAATACGGTAATGGTCTCGGTTGCCTGGTGAACAGCGGCGACTGCGGCTTGCAGGAATTAATCCACTTTTTTACTGTGATATGCCTGCTTCAAAAGACGTAGAAATTCTTGCACGTCGAAAGGACGAGCCTTATAATTGTCTTCACTATAGATTTGAAGATTGAATTCTAGCCTACTTCATTTTATCCGTGACTTATCGAGCTCTATGAAATATATCTACTCGGCTGTATTCGACACATCGTACTATTTTCGTACGTTAGTGGTATTTCCTTTCAGCCACTAACATGGTTTCGACTTTCCTTCAGCCACCGCCTGTATTTCACTACGTAAACATTCGGGCCGGTGTCGTCAGTGTTGACCCCCAGCGGTTTATTGCGGAAACACTTAACAATCAGTCGATTACTGTTGCTGCTGGGTTCTGTAGTCGTCAACGACAGCCAGTCGAGATCGAAGTTCGCGTCATCAGCCCTGTGCAGCCCTATCCTGCAGATATAATAATAATAATAAACTAGCTAAAAACCGAAACTAAAAAAGACTCACATTCTGGAAGACATTCATATCCACGTCGCCACACAGTTGCCTTCTTCTCGATAGAGCAAGAGCTTCTTTTTCCCCAACGAGTATACCAATGTACATCGAGCCACCGCTAAAACGTACAGAAAACACAACTCATTTGTTAGTAGGGGGTTAAGTCGTTTTTGATACTAGTTAATGGTTGCATCCGCCGTGCCGCGGTATAATTAGGCACTTTGTCGGGTCTGTACATTCAGCGAACATCAGGAGGCGCGTTAAAATGACCTGTACCGTCAGCCAGAACGGTGCACTAATTAATTTGCCTGTTAGGCCTGCGTTGACCGATAACGCATGCCGCAAAAATAGCATGTTACTTGATATTTTCCGTATGAACCATATAAAACAGCTGGCGCCACAAAACAGCACACTAGTGAGGCATGCAATTTCGCAACAGCAACCTCTGAGTTTGTCAACGTTCATTAAGATTGCAGCGAGTAAGGGACAACTGTAGGAAGCAATGAAGGACCTCATCCGTCTCAGTCCGGTATGTCCCAGTGTCGCTCGAATATGAGCATAGCAGACCCCGTCACTAGTTTAAAAGTTGCTACCGACGCTATTGAACATTGGAGAAAACCTTTAACACGAAATGCAGCTGACTCGGTTTGTTACACCCTGTACAGGGATCTATCCGCGTTGTCTTTCCCCTGGAGAAGATAATCCACTTATGAAGATGCCGTTTCGACTGCGTGTTGAAACAACACACTGTCACAGCGCAGCCTCGAGCGAACACCCGCACCCTCATATGCGAGAACGAACGAATAGTGTCGTATCATAATATTGCCTCACTCTGGAATAAAACAGAGGTACTTCCATAGCTGTTCTGTTTATTTCAAAAAAGGAAATCAGATTTTCCCGATATAGAGCTTGACGGAAACGGGACCTAATCGATATACTGATCTATTTGTATGAGTAAATTTTTGGAAGATTTCAAATCACTTTTTAATGTTGTCTATTGATCAAGTCAGGTGAGTATATTACTAGCTGGCTAGCTGGTGCAATTAAGAACAGGCCACAAGCGCGTAGAAAACACAATTGAAAATCTAATATATATATATATATATATATATATATATATATATATATATGTATACATGCTCTCTCCTTCACATAACTGTTCATACACCTCCTGTTCCGCTGTTTCACGTGAGTAGAATTATCTGTGATGCTGGCTCCTATCGGACTGCATATGCAATTTTTCTCAGGTATAATTAATAGTGAGAGTACGTCTCAGGACCGTCTACAATATAGAATCATCTATGTAAGTTCTGCTCACAACACAAAAATGCGGGAATCTCTGTTCCGGTCATAATCAGAGCGGGACCCATTTAACCAGAAACTTCCTCAGGCAAAGATAATTTTTAATGATGCGCTGGACTATGTGGACAGGTCTGTGTGGCCTGCACGCCAGCTCAGGAACTAGTTCCTCGGACACTCGAAACATACTTTAAATTATTCCGCTGCTTGTTGTCGCTTTTGGGCATTGCTCCGATCACCTCCAGATGCATTTTGGCAACTTGACACTTCAACCTTAAACTTCGGACACCATTACCGCACACTTCTCGCGGACAGGATCTCCCGGCCAAACAACTTCACCAAATGTGAGTGAATTAGGCCAGCATTTTGGTCTTGCGGAACGCTGAGTTTGATGAGAATATGATGTTCTTCCAAGGAGACTGACTGTTGGATTTTATTTCTTAAATCCATTTATCGAAATTCTAGCCTAGTCCGCAAACTTTCAACAGTTGTGTGAACCTTCACATATTTCTGTTTTACATTACTGGTAGTAAGGTGCATTTTGCAAATCCGGCCGGTTTGCTCCAAATCTATATATGAATATACGTAAAGTGATATTCAATGGAAGCACAGCGTACACTGTTGATTGTCTCTGTGAGCACGGGTTAAATAAGAAACTCGAAAGGTGTAAGAATAATGAGGTTCACGGAGCATTAGGGTATTTTTCTCTTTGCTGACTTTCCATGCCGGAGAACCCTCGGTACCGCTGTATAGCATTTCTTCAGGGACCCATATGTCGGTCACGCTGGACCTATCTGGGCGGTCTCTCGATAGACCCACCCTGTGCTGCTATATATTATAAGGTCTGGAACTTTAAGATGCGTTTTCACGGCGAGCATGGGTGTCAATTTTCAGAACTAATACTGGAAATCTATGACGATTCACATGTGCGGTCGACACTCAGTGTAACAGAACAGACGAAAATAATGTAGCGATGGGTTTACGTAATATGACGAATGCATCTAGAGCTCGAATAGCATAATATTTTCTTTTGAGAGACTCAAAGCTAAATATAATGTTAACGTATGCGTCATTGTAATGGGGGTACCCTGTGAATGGTCCCCATATACAATGTAATGCTATGCTCGCATCTGCATCTTCTTGCAAGTTTTTACTGGTAGTGAATAGCAGTATAGATAAGGAGTTGGTAAGATTTCTAGTGACCATTTGTTAAATGTCATCAATTTTAGCCGGTTACCGTAGTTTGATTTCAACGATTTGTTCATTCTACCAAGTTTTTGGCTCTGGCCGACAGCTACCAGCAGTAGACACTCAACTACAATTCAGCACAGAAAGCAACACTCGTACAGTGGAAAATTCATCCCATTTTGCTACATTCTGCCTGTGATCTTTGAGTCGCCCTTACACCGCTCGTCTCCGCATGACACTGAATTCTACCAAGATCACGCGTGCGCGCGTAACCTACACTTTGACAAGAGCACGGTATTACTATATCGCGTCGTCATATTATCGTTCCTTATCATAGATGAAGATCTCATTTTATGCTCCAACAATCTAAAACAGAGCAAAAAACGGTAGCACGCTTGTTTCGACTACCTACCCGCTGTATTTCAGCATTCAAGCGACCCGAAGGAGCGAACGATGACAGCACAACTCACATGGCAGTTCCGAAGATCACCGTGGTGAGTATAGCTGAGTAGAAACACCTTGTCATCCCACGGGCGTCGGTGACGTGGGTAGACAGCCTACTACACAAATGTGGTAAAACACATTTGACACACAACTCCTACGGTAGACTATGTAGCAACCGCTACCAACATGCAACTACACAATCCTTGCCTACCCTTGTAATCAAAGCATTGTAACACCAGTCCCATAGACTGATTACAAATAATACAACAGTAAACACAGGGCCCCCCCCTTCGGCTACATCGGCGCTCGAGGAGTCCGCGCCCGGACGTCACTAAAAGAGTTGAAATTGCTGTCCTGTGCGTCCCCGCGGCGGCAGTGTCAACGAAATCTAATCGAAAATAACCTTGACCCGCCTTGACACTGAGCGACGATCAAGCAAGATATCCCCCTCCTCCATGTCCGGGGCCGTTTGTTTCAGTTAGCCGCCACGCGAGCGCTTACGCTCTATATCGCGAATCCCCGACGCCCGGGGGGGGGACGGAGGATAACTACGCGCGGGGAAACGGGAAAATGGAACAGAGATAGCGCGAGGCAGAAGGAGAAAGATGGATAGATGGATGGCCAGAATCGAGGGAGCTGGTGGTGGAAAGCGCAGCAGAGAGAGAAACTGAGTGAACGGTTGAGGGCTCACATAACGATGCCGAGGATGACGATGCTGAGCAGTCCGATCACGAACCCCTTCGCCATGAGGCTGCCGTGGTTGCTTTCATCAACGGTCGTCGTTCCAGTCGTCGTCGACTTCCAGGTGGACGTTGTGCCGGCCATCTTCTGGCTGGCCAACGTCGTTGAGCCGCTCTCCGTCATGTTCTATTTCATTAGGCTGCTCCACTGCTCGTTGCTGGAAAACGAAACGAGATGAAGCGATGAGACAACGTTATCCTGACCCCGCCCCGCCCCGCCCCACCCCGCCCCCCTGGGCTACCCTGACGGATTACTCGGTTGTTGTTGTCAGTTCTCGCCGGCACTGACACACAGCAGAGAAAAAAGCATCGGCAAACACAAGAGCCGAAAACACGAAGAAGAGCGTGTTAGACAAAATGTACACGATACCATGATACCCATGATTGTTCCTAAGTAAGAAGCTAAGGGACGATAAATTGATTTGCCCCGTATGATGGCTATAGGAAAATTGTTACAATAGATAATGAAGAACAGCTATATTACTATCGTAGCGATTTGATAACTAGACTCGGTTGGTGGCTTATTGTAGGAAAGTGCGATAACAGCAAGGCTTAAGTTAAAGCGTTCGTAGTAAAATTATGACAAAAGGGCGTCGAAAAATGTTTACGACATTTTCGGAACGTAACATGTACAAATACCAGAGTATGCACAGATCTCAGTACATACGGTATCAACCTGGTATTAATAGGTTCTTGTAATTAGCGGAGCAAACGTGAGAATAACGAAAAAAATTGCTTGCTCTCAGTTATCTTGAGTCGTATGTGACCGAACTCTGCACACTTGCTCTGGCCTATCGATCGCAAGTATGATCGACGTCTAATTGGTGGCGTGGTCCACGAGGACTAATCGTTGGCGAACGTCCGACATCAAAGATAAAACGTTTTAATTATACTACACGTTAGCTTCGTACAGTCGTTGCCGGACTATTCATGTAAGCAGGTATTAGTAATAATAATAAATACATGTAAACTGCTACACCTGGCGAACGTTTGTTGGCCCATGACCTACCAATCTCTGATCTGATATTCGGTTCAGGTGATTATCCTCGTAGACATCTTACACAATATTTGCCATAAACTCCGTTATCGCTAGATGGCTCGTTTTCTACAAAAATAATAACCATACTAACCAGGTTTTCAATATATTACGGCATTAAATTCGACGATGCAAACTCGACGAATCAAAGTGTAGTGCATAGAAAACTGTGCGTTGCCTATGAGTCAGCCCGGGAAATGTACTTTTTACCAAATTTAATTTACTTGGCCAGGCTTCTCAGAGACGCTGGTGGGTTCTGCTGGCATCACACCTGTCATCTCACACAGGAACTATGACTGGCAATCGCATTTATCAGAGAGAATATTCCTTGAAACAGACGAGGGTCCCTAATATTTATAGCGTTAGTTCAACAAACACAAGATCTCAGTTTAC
This sequence comes from Stratiolaelaps scimitus, assembly GCA_019614645.1. Classification (NCBI taxonomy): domain Eukaryota; kingdom Metazoa; phylum Arthropoda; class Arachnida; order Mesostigmata; family Laelapidae; genus Stratiolaelaps; species Stratiolaelaps scimitus. Next base: position 421,485 of record JABWDB010000017.1, read on the forward strand.
CTTCAAATATTTCGACTTTCTATGCGTTGGTGATACCTTCGACGGACAGCTTTGCAAGCACATCGTTATCACCATTAAGCGACATGTGAGATATGCGGAAATTTCAGCGAGTGTAAGTGCATCTGAGATTATCTATTAATGGAAGGATTGCACTGCTCATAGCTAGCTCAGTTTGCCTTCGAAGGAAATAACAAACTCTGGTAACTCATTATTATACAACGCTTTTAAAGTGCGTGTCTCATTACTATCAGTGGCGCTTAGTGAAACTGTTTCCGACTATTCCGAAAGTACAGGTTTCGCTCAGTTTATCATACTATTAATAACCCTGTGGCAAAGGCTTGATCGGAGAGGTTAGCAAGTTTGCCATTGGCGCTACATAAGCAGCCAGGAAGCATCTGTGTTAAAACATCTGTGGAATTCCCTGTCCAGAACATGAGATCCAAATCCGATGTTGATAACTATCGACCAGTGGCCCAGTCCTCTGTAGCTTGTATTATATTTGCGAAATTGCTTGTAGTTCATGTGTTTAGTTTTTTCGTACAACTCAAGGGTTACTTGATGAGGCACGGCATGGTTTTACAAAGGGAAAATCCACCGCCACTCATTTGGTTGATATGGTTCAAGATTGGACCATTCACACAAACAACGAACAAATGTTCGACTGCATATATTTCGATGTTTCTAAGGCGTTTGATGGAGTAAATCACTCCTCTTTCAGCAAAAATCAGGAAACTGGGAACCGACTCACGGTTCTTTTGTTGGATATCTGACTACCTATGAAACCGCTCATTTTGCGCCCGTCTAAAAAAACAGTATCAGTAGTTACGGTGCTTTGCCCCTCTGGGGTGCCTCAAGGTAACTGTTTGGGGCAACATATTTTGTATTTACATCTTAGACATGAAAAACACTATACCGCAGTCTATAACGATAAACATTACGCGGATGATGTCAAGCTTTATGGTCCGTCGAAAACCGAATGCGAAAGACATGACCTATAGAATGGCGTTGATGAAATCTCAAGGTGGTGCTCTAATAATAATATGATAATATTCATCCATAAATGTGCTACATGATGTTTATCAGACCCTCACCTCTATGCTCATAACGAACATACCGATTGTGAAGTGTATGAAGGACGTGGACGTTATGGTCTCACCGAACTTGCATATTAGCCTGCACATTGCACAAGTCATTCAGTCCAGTTAATTTGGAACACACTTTTTCGCTGTTTTGTTGTAGCCGGAATTTTATATGCAGCTCTATAAGACCTTAATTGTACCCAAATTTACGTAGTGCTGTGAAGTCTGGCGAACATATCTTCAAAAACATTTAGACGCTATGGAGCGAGCTCAATCAAAGTTCCTGACACGCGTCTCACTTAGATGTGGCATCGATCGCTCCTCTCTTAGCCTACCTCTGATTACAGACTTACACAAAAATGCAGATATGCGATTTGAGTATAAAAGACTAGTGCACTCAAACACGTATTATAAATATTTTAATGTCACACAAAATAATCTGCGGAGTGGACACACTGTATCATCAATGTAAATCGCCAGAATCGAACGACTCAACTTTTCTTTTCGAGCCACACGAATGCTCAGGGACACGAATGCTTATACTATGCACTAACAAATTTTTGCAAACCAAATGTATACCTTCCTTTGTTTAATAAAGGTGATTTTGAAATTGAATTTGAAACGTTCATGCATCTATGCGCCACCCAAACGATACGCAACTCGACCGTGCAATTAGGTTGCTGTACACTTTCATAATGAGACACAAATTCATTAACATCCACCTAGTATGAGTATCAATCTGTATCTGACTATAACATCAGTGTCAATGTAAACTCTAAATTGCACATTTCGCTCAAACTGCGTGCGACTGGAACGAATCAGCAGACGACCAACTGAATTGCAATCACCTCCTCAAAAGGCTGACTGATATCATCGCTAACCAATATTCGAATACGTCTTTTTTCAAGGGGGGATGTAGCCACACTAATGCATGGCAACACCTCTCGGATACTGCGCAGAAATATCCAATACGGAGTTTTGTCCGTGTAATCAAAGTGGATTTAAATAGAAGTACCACTACCTTTGATCTATCAGCCGCCTGCAGAAAGCATAACATACAGATTCAATGTTGAAGGTGATATAGAACTTGAATGTGCGCAGGGCTAAAACGATGATCATTGAAAGGATGAACGATAGAAAATGAATCACTGTTGCCGAGGTGGCCAATTCACTACATGGCTTGTGTAGCGGGGCATGTGCGTCTGTCGAGAGCGCTATTGCAATTCTGCCTTTCAGCGGACTTGAACGATGAAGGCGGGTCTAGTTACTGGTGCCAATAGAATGCAATCTATTGTATCGTGCCTATTTTTCACTGCTATAACAGGCACTTAAGAGAATATCAAGCTATTGTGCTATGCCTACGAACACCCAGGATATGAGTGTCATTGTCTTATGCCTATGAACACAAGAATATAAAGCTAGTGTATTTCTGCCTGCTCACTGCTATATCAGATCACCGAGAACGCAGACGGCAGCACCATAAATTATAAAGGAGCCAGAGAATAACAAGAACTGGCCAAAAAATTACCCGTTCACACATGTATAGTTTTTTTTGTTGTAGACGAACACGGCGTGGGCCGTTTCTGCTCTAGTGAGTACGTTTCTTTCTCCTTACGGCGTTCTATCTGATAGAGCAGCGCGCCCTCAGTATCTGCATGCCCAAGTAGATTGCGCTAACGCTGTAACTAACATGTTGAAGATACATTGCTGTCAGCTCTTACGTAGCGTTTTTTTTTGTCGTTGAGACACAAGCGTAGAATGATAACGTCCGCCATTGCGCATTTTATATTAGATGTTACATAATATCTGCATTTCGTCCTTATAATATGCTGATGTGCTATAATATTGTGCGACTATAACGCTTTTAGGCAAGCGTAAAGCTGTTTCATATAATTTCTCGTGCGACTCTGAAATTGTCAAAGGTAAATTCGAGATCGTTTATAATTTTGTGGGGAATTAGAACCAATCAAAGTGCTATTCCTCTACCATGCCAAGAGATAAATTAGACTTCAGCAGTCGACAAGAAGCAATCTTCACAAGAGATTATTCGCGTTCCCCTCCGCCAGACAGCCTCGTTCGCTTGTTCGCTTGCGATCTCGCTTGTGACCACGACGATATAAAAGCTGAATTGCCAAAACGTTGCACCTTGTGTGTGTGTACGTCATATTTGTTTGTTTAAAAATACCTCATGACTAATATCAGGAAGCAGTCTGACGATGAGTAGAACTTCCTTACAATTCAGCAAATCGTATGAGCGGAGCAGGATCGAGGCATATGGGCACACTAGTAGTGCATTACAACAACCGACATCACAGACGATCTACAGCTCCGTGACAGCAATCAGCCAACTTTGTAGAGCCGCGCAACGATGACCAAATGGGAGTTAACCGCTTTTTGCTCGAAATGACGCGAAGAAAATAAGCCCATATATTTGTGACAAAATTTACTATATATCTCATTATGAGAATGACACGTTGAAATTCAGTGGAGAGCGTTGACGAGTGACGACTTACCCCGATACCATACCAAGCTTTCGAAATAACAGCTCGTACGGGAACAACCAATGAAATCGTTAAAAATTGCTCATTAATCAGCAATACAATTTTTCCAAACATCATAATAACGCCAAGTAATTTTTTACGTGATCTTACACATGGGCCTACAGACCAGCCTCAAATTACCATCCTATTGCGCTATGGGAGAAACAAAAACATTGGGGCTAATTTCTAGATACCGCTGGCAACCGTTTTATCTCTAAAAACGTTAGCAGACTGTGTCATTTATTATACTCCGCTTTGAGTGTATTTAGAACAAGGAAATGCTAAGGAACCTTCCTAAAACACGATTCGAGCGTAAATAATTTATCATTTTATTCTTGAACTAATGTGATCAGAGTAGTATGATTGAGAATTTGCAAAATACACAGCTAGAGGTGGCTCGTTTCACGCGACGTAAGAGTCAATCATTGGTACAGTATTTCTATTAGAATTTGCTCGCATACTATCGCGTCTATTTTGTGTTACATATTTTGAATAATATCATTGGCTAATGAAGTCTAAAGCGTTCGCCGCAAACGGTACAATCATGTAAGGCTTCTACTCGAACGAGGTCTTGGGAGGATAATAGAGTCGATTCAAGTAGAGGTCTGCTCCTGAAATAATTTTTCCTCTATCTTTAAACGATCTTAAAGAGCTTCTGTGTCTGATAGGTGCATCGATTATTTGCCACAAGTAGCCACTGGCAATATCGGACGCTTTCAATTTATAGCTCAGTCTCACTATCGGTCATTGGATCGGTTAGTGACCGTCACGTCCTCCCGGTGCTCATGGTACTATGGGACCTCACTGATATACGCCGACTCTTTATCAAATATATGGTCTTACAATGAATCTGATCAATTTGCACTACAACGGACGACCGTGAACCTTTGACGAACGAAAATTCGATAAATTATTACAATATTGTCAAGCAATGAGTACTGAAGCAGTCCATACTCGATTATTACAGTATTGCCAAGCAATCAGTCTGTTCAAGCATGATGTACAAATCAGCTTCTCTGCCATCTTGGCAACGATAACTGTTCTAATACAATTCGAGTGTCAGTCGTCCCTGTTTGCTAGTTGCTAAAATCGAGAGCTATTTTATGTCAGCCTGAGTGCGCCTAGCAGAGCACAATAGACAAAAAAAAACAAGGGAGGGTCCTGCTTTTGACGTCGCGAGCGCAAAAACGTGCGCTGACTTTCGAGGCTTCTCTGGGGATTACAGTGCGTCACAGACCTTATCAAATGTATTATGCCATTTTGTAAATTCAACAGCTTAAGGTCACCAGCACTTAAATGCTTTTCGTTCTATGGCGAAAGCAATTGACACAAGAAGGTCCAAGTCCTTTTGTGTGAAGAGGATTTTAAAATTGCGTCTGTATAATAATTGACCTAAGCCTTCAGCATGCGAAGGGGCTCTCGCCGACAGACCCTTCACAGAGGCACATCTAACCGACGGCATATATATATACATCAATAAAATGCTCACAATAAGACGTATGTGTAACGTACGGCATGTAAATTCGTATGCGGTACAACTGCTATGTTCCCGTTTGGCTGCATTTACCATTGCATCTATTATATTACATAATATATTTAAAATGCTCCACCACAGTTACGATATTGTATTATTACTGTTTCTGGCGAAACAACCTACTTCTTATACTGTGTTGTTAGTATCCTTATCTTGCTCACACTGGTTTACTATCATAGTCAGTTCAAATATCAAAAATGGCACCAGGACCTAGGAAAAACTGAGAAACGCGCACACATCGAGCCGCACAGATGCGCCTACTTATTGAGCACAAGCAGACAGATATCCAACATTTAATGTCTGACACAGACTATTTACTTTGATGGCGTGAGTTCTATCATTTAGCACTACTCGAACGGGATTCGGCCGGCCAGTCGAGGAACGTCCGAGAGAAGGTATCTTTGCTGTCCATCAACTGATCAACTCATTCGCCCTCGCCTTGCCTTCTCGACCGGCCGAATCCACACACCGGCCACTCATAGCGTTCGCGCGCGCGCGCACACAAAAACACTCACAGTGCTGAACTTGCCATTTGATTATTGCTGTAGGAATGCCCGATGCCGTTGCAGACACTGACCGAGGGAGATGCACATTCTAATCGCGGCAATGGCTCTGTTCGGTGTATGGCGGCCCAGCAGCCGCTGACAGCGCTGTCAGCGAGTCATATGCGTATTTCGTTGCGTTGTCGCTGTGTCGCCCACATAGCTGGATCGTCGAGGAAGGGCGCAACAGCAGGAAGAATGAATCAGACTTTTCAGAGCGACCGGAACAGCAGCAGTAACATCTGTGTCGTTCCCTGATAATCTCTAATGGTGTCGATGGTAATTCAAGTTCAGCGTCAAAGCATACGCTTCGATGGCGGACAGCTCTACCAAGCTGGTAGTTCGGAACAATGTGAGAGTCAATTGCAACTAAAATCGTTCATGTCGTTATTACGGGGCTGCAAGCAACGCTCATGTGGTTACCCCCGAGAAATTATCTGCACGTTTGTTATTTGCTCGATGTCTCGTAATGTCAAATTGGGTTTGCCTAGTAACATGGTTTTCCTGAATATCAAATGTCGTCGGCTGTTTGTCAACGACTCAATGATTGATCTGACGTCAGCACGTCTCGCCTGTCCCATTACTAAAGTTGAGTCATGCCACAGCCACGTGGCCATTGGCATCATTTCCTCGTAAGGTCTAAATGCAAACGCTACTTGAAATTTCGTTTGGATCGCTTCCATCGCCTGGATGTTTATTTGAGGGTATGGAGACCAAAGTGAAGGTGCAATGGCCATTACTTAAAATAACGTTGCTTAACGACCCCGATTTGAGTGCCGCGAACATACCGGTCCACTAATGTATAATATAATCAAACAATACAATACAAAGCGGTGTGGTTTATTGGCGGAAGTGCAGTTTTTCACAACGCTTCTAAATTCTCGTATATTCATAACAACAATACTAGTTCTTGTCTTTAGTCCTATTATTAGTACTATAAACCAATTGACGCGCCGGGCGGACAATTGGGGAAAGCTCGCCTCACATTCGCCTATATTGGAGAAGCTTGAAAAATGAGTGACGGCTTATCGAAAGGTAACAGTATGGAGTTTGCATTCGTAGTCAATTTGGCGACTGCCTTTTAGAGTGCCTACAGGGGTCACACTCTTGTAGCGAGCAGTGCAGTCAAAGCGCATATCCAGTTCCATTCGAGAGAAGCTTTACCGACCAGTTAACCACAGGCTAGCCCTTTGAAAACACGTGATCATGAGGTTACACGGCAGTAATATCGGTCTCACATGTTATAGGTGCACCTAAAGTGTTCCCTGTCGATAATGGAGCTAAACCGACATACGAATGGCACACATCGTTAATTTCGAACGAACGAAATATGCATATGACTCTAGCGCTCGTGAGAAAATGCTTGCCCCTCGCCGGATCAAGGGGAAACCTGTCAAAGCACTTCTTTTCCATACCCCCTCCCTCCCGTTCCTTCAAGTGCGAAAGCTCATTTGCTCAAGGCGAACAACAAGTGAGATGTCAACAAACGATATCATACAAGCTCGAAGAACAAAGAAGGTAATCCATTGGGTGCGTATGCTACTCTGACTCTTTAGGCTTGAAAAGGCGCAGTGACTCGGACAGTCCTATTTAGTGTTCAACAATAGAAGCTGCTTTGTCAAACACCAAGTATCAACTGCAAACAGCGAATACTGCACTGCTATCGTTAATCCTGTGTATTCGCCCATTCGCGATGTTGCAAATCAGTATAGGAGAGCTTAGTCTCATCGTGTTTTGGGGATGAATATCGAGGAGACACCGTGGATATCTGATTTAGCTTGCTTAGGATATCCAAGGGCGGTTTTGCAGTGTGCACACAAACAGTGGACCCAAGACTAACGGTGCACAAATGTAGAGTATTGCACATGGGAGTTCGAGAATATCATAAGCAGCTACGCACTGGGAACGCGGACGCTAGTCAAACTGTAATAGACATCGGCGTTCGATTCCCTTTCAAACCTCAATTTTGCCGGCAAAATCGCGTTTGTAGCAAATTGATGCCAGCTAGTGGTATCCTAGAGTATTTTGTGTAAAGAACACAAATGCGTATGTACGTCAAGCTGTACAAATCATATGTACTTCCATTATCATTATTATTATTATTATTATATAAATAGCAAGTATGGCATGCATCACGACTAGGTCATAATGCCCCCTTAGAAAAACTGCAGAGAAGACTAACACGCAAAGTCGAATGCGAATGGGAGGGGGTAAGGACGAAGTGCGATAGAGATGATCTCAGAATGGATAAATACTGCCGACATAAAGCAGCTGACGCCACTAATGAGAAACTTCATGTCACATAACTCCATGTTCGATTTAATAGAACCGAGCTCGGGAAAACGGATTTAAGCAAAAATATCTGTAATAAAGACTAAAGAGATATCCCATATATATATCAGTACTACTATATATTAGATCGGTGCATAAGTGGTGTTTTTATCTGTGAAGACCTTTATCTGTTGATCTAATGATCGGACCTTAACCAATATAGTGTCCCTCGCTTTCTATGACTCTCGCTCAGCCCGCGGCGGAAAAATCTCTCGTCATGGAATACGATCCACCCAATTTCGGATCTCTGTTTATGTCTTAAAGTGCTTACGCCACAGGCCGTGGTCCATGGGTTCGAATAAATCTGAATATGGAGCAAAGTCTGGTCTGCACCGGGGCGGCAAACTGTCGCTCATGTTAGTAAGAGTACACAATCCCCAAGATGACGGTCATTACTTATAGACGGACGTAATATTTGAGAGAGATAAAAAGCGGTCCTTAATTGACGAAGTGAGAAATAGTATTATATTATATATTGAGTGATAAATTGTAGATTACAAATATAATACGCACTCGTAATTGGTCATTATACGACCCTGTGATATAATTGTTTCAAAACTATTGTTTGTAATGGGTATTGCCGAGGGTGTCGTTCTGAAATAAGTATTGTTCTTTAAACACAATAGTTGAATAGAAAACCCACCTAAATAAGGCTAGCTGATAAATTTATACGACTACGAAAAGGTATTAAGGCATCAGTGCACAAGCGAAGCCAGCTACCAGTTCTGCATTACGCTATAATAAAAAAACATACTGTGATATCAACATATCGTTGCCGCATTTACATGCTCTGTTCGACAGATTTAAAAGTCTCCGATGCGCTCACATGTAAGATATAACAGCTCACAAATCACGATCCGTAGAGTATTGTAGAGTACTAATAGTAGTCGAATATACAGCTTTCATATCGAGTATTATAGAAGTTACAACAGAACTTCCTGTATGTCAACGGACACATCGTCTCTCATGTTATTTCCAGTTCACTGATTTTCGCCCACAACTGCTGCAAATCACTCAGCACTCGTGGGGTGCTGCTCATCTACAGGGAGCTTATTCGTAGCAACAATTCATGCAGTTAGGTACAATCACGCCTGAACTGGTTGGCAACCGCCCGCGATGCCTGAGGATTGATTCCGGACGGTAGATAACGTAATACATATCATACATGAGCAGAGATGACTTCCAACAAAATCCTCTGCAGACAGATGTCGCTTAGAGTAGCATTAATAACATATTTTATAGGAGCCTCTATCAAACACCACAGTATGCGATGTGGTCACTAACTTGCAAAGCTGAACGTGGCATATCCGACGCGACGAACGGGTCGTACAATATTGGCGAATGTTGCGATATAACATATCTGTGAACTGCTCACACTACGACGATGGTGTATAACTTACATGTTCGATTCATCGTTTGTTATTATAAACCGAAAGTTTAGAAAAATAACGGCGAAGCAAAATAGCACGAGATAAATATACAGTTAATGGTGCGTTTCATACGTGACGATAACAGTGATTTGTTTTCCAAAACTGTTGATCGACACAATCTCGGCCAATCCGTGCCACGCGTTGGCGGGAGAGCCCGTTTCGAAAACGCAGAGTCTCCAACAAAGAATCAAAAGGCTCCTGCTCCAACCAAACTGAAGCCCATATCAAGAGAGAGAGAGAGACAGAGCGAGCTCGCGAGTAAGAGCGTGGACGAGCAAATGGCGCCGAACTGCTAAAGGGGATAGAAGTAACAGTGCTCAGTGAACACTCTGGCTATGCAGTTGGCCGACCAATCGACCGACGACTTCCTCAAAATATCCTCGCCTTGCAAATGATTCTCGCCTCTCGCCGTCCCGCGTGCGTTCAACTCTTTTCACTGGAAAGTGTACTTCTCTTGTGGCTGCGTCGGCGCCTACGAAAGCCATTACGTAGGGTATTTCACTTGACGACTAACAGTGGAAACAGCGGCCTGAGCGGCGGCATTGAATGGCGAGTTCGGCTCGTCACCCATCGGGTGGAGTATGCAGCCGCGGGGGACGTGGCATACATTCGTGCAATATATTCGTCGTCGGCTGTTCCACCTAGGTACCTACCCCCCAGCCCGATGGTCAAATCGCAGGATGGCTAGAGGTGTTCGTGAGGGAGACACAAAATAGATTATCTTCTCGTGCTTGCCTGCCCGCCTGCTTCGACGTGCTTCAACTGAAACCACCTACACTGTTCACTCTACATCATTTCGTTCATCCTTTCTTCGACTCAGCTGAAGGAGTCCATCGGAGGCAAGGAGATAAAACTATGCCCCGCTCACTACTACTACTACTACAGCTGCTACAATTACTTCAGCGATCTCGTGTAGCCACGACAAGAAATCTTGTCTGGACGTTATCTCTCCGATCTGGCTGGGGAAGAGAGAGAGAGCGGGAGAGCGAGTGTCGCTGGCAGAACACGAACCCTCCCGAGAGCTGGCGGCATCTCAACGGGGATAGATTGATAGATGGACAGCCCGATGTGCGGGCGTTAAGGGGGGACGGGGGGTACGGAGTAAAGGAAAATGAACGAGAAAAAGGCGCTCATGTATTATATTCGTATCGTTAAAAGTTTAAACTCGTCTCGCCAGAGAAGACAAAACACAAAGGGCACGCCGAACATGTATGCAAGCCCATCACAGTCGACCGGCAGACAGATGAATAACGAAGCTCACTCCATACCACTGAGGGTGCGCTGTTGATCATTGTGAGTTCAACGGGGCAAGGTCGGCAAAAGAAATAATGAGTGCGAAGACGCCAATGAGAACATATTTTAGAGAAACACAGACAAGTGGCATGGCCAGAAAACAACGACTCTTTTTCTCAACCCATAAACATAACATTTAGCGATCAGTTGACACGTTTTCGAAACAGCCGCTATCCTTCTTTGTGTTGGCTAAATCTATGGTAGTAATAATAATTTATATTATTATTACTAACAGAGATTTAGCCAAAACAAAGAAGAGCTGTATCTCCCATTAATCACTACACTGGCAATATATATATTAATATATATATATATATATACACTACACCGATCCTATCATGTGCGCGTGGATTCCCTCGTCCCGCAATGCTTTGCATCTGCTCGATATACTTTACTGTATTTTCCTACGCGCCGGCCAGAAAGACACTCGGTTACGGGCTTATCCGTGTCTATGATGTCTCCTTTCTGCTGCTACCGCTGCTGAACCTTTACGTTGAGCTTTACGACCTTCTCCCTTCTCCGATTCGAATCTGAAGAACGCGCCGTACCGTGCAGTGCAGCAGCACGAGCAACTCGCCAAAGTGGTGGGCCACTTCCACGAGCAACGTCGACACGACAATACGACACAACGTATGATCACTCCTCGCTGCCTTGTCACTCATGGCAAGTATGCAAACGCACGAATTGAACTCATGACTTATACCTACGTACTGCTACGTGTATGGCGTCACTCGCGATCCTCTGGCGACAATATGCTATCGCAGTTATTGGGGATCTCATTGACACGTTCCCAGGAAGAAGAAAAGAGAGTGTAAAAGGCAGAAAATAGATCGATGACTTCATCGGATCACCCGTCTCATTGTGCTAATCATGCCAGCCCATAGACCTGCATCCCTAGCCGCACACTTGAATCAGGGCTACAGGACCCATGGCAACATGCTTGAATGGCATTGCTAAGCTAGCGTCAATAGGCTTGATTGACGAGCTGCGAAGCTCAGCACAAACTCGTTGATTCGTTATACTGTGCCATATTTTCAAATCGATCGCTAACAACAAAAAGTGACTCTATTCCCCCATTTTTTTGGACGAGTTTGAGCGCGGTGAAGTTGAAAGCATGTCACAAATTAGCATTTGACGTTATCGTGTCCTTTTTGCCCGGCTTACTCAAATACAAGCAAGCAAAATACATCTTAATAAATTTCGCTAGAGGCCACACAATGTACAATGTCGATCAATGAGGTCAATACAAGGTGACCGACACGTACACACGTGTGCTGAGAAACCGTCCTTCGGACGCTGACCATCACATCGATGGTTAGTGCCCTGCTTGCTAAAGGTCGAAGGTTTTATTAGTCTATATGGTTTTTCTTTATTTTTATAGTTCGTTTTGTTAGATGATATCGCCTGTGTGCTAGCGTCATTGCTTGTGGACGTTTATGTAAGGCACATCAAGGGCAGGCATGCTTCAGAGTCCGGCACTTTCAAAGATGAAAATCGCCAATCGAAAAGATAACGTGAAGCTTGTAGCGTCATTACACATTATATTTCTAAAGCCGTGTATCGATCAACAGTCTCACAATTTCTTCCTGTTTCCTCCAGAGAGCTTCATCTTCATCACGGTGGATCCTACTGCTCGACCCCCTGACACGCGTTTTCATGGAACGCGCCTAATTTCCATAGTCAGAGCAGCCAACATCACTCACTGGTGTCTCGGTTCTTTCTACTGTAGCCGTAAGGCGTTCGCTCCTTCCAGCGCTCGCTGGAAAAAGGCCGCTTCTTGAAATACAGGCCAAATATAGGGAGGGCCCCAGCGGGTCCTGCTGGATGGCGCTGCCAGCCTGGCAGGACTTACGGGCCGACGATCGATTCGGAGATCAGTGCCGTCATGGTAACTCCAGCCCAACTCTATGGCCTTCAGTGTCTGTGCCTCTGTGCCTATTTCTAGAGCGACGCTTTCTAAACACTTTAGGAGGGAGAGTCGACTAGGAAAAGAGGTACGCTACCGGGCTGTCGAACCAAACGGCGAACACCAAAGCGTTCATCTCATGACGCTCGAGGCTAGGGTGTGTTTGCAGAAAGTCTGCAATTCGAACCCCCCGGGTCCGGGCCATGTTGATCTCGTCCCCTCATTCTATCGCCACCCCCGCAGAGTCTCTTTGTCACAGAGTAGGAGATTTGTATACACAAACACGGTCGACAGGCAGGAAGACGAGTGTCGTTGTTGTTGCTGTTGTTGACGTCGGCGTCGTCGTTGCTGTTTGTGTCATTGCGGCAACTCGAGCGTTACAGCACTGACTCTATCGTTGCCTTATTTGCCCACTTAACTTTCAGCCACGAGTGAGGGGGGGGGGGCGGCGATCCCATACCTAACTTATGCTGAGGGAAATGAAGCAAAAATGGCCGGCTACGATCTGCACACATTTATCTGAGCGATGCCGGATCCCTTGAGTAGGTACAAATTCAAAATGTTGTACAACGAGTGTATATCGAAATTCCTCTCTGCGTTCTAACCTCATGTTACTGTGATCATATCAATGTGGTGTATGTCTATATGGTGTCTCAGGGATGTCATACCATGACTTACTTAGTAACCCTATAGTCAGAAAGATGAAGTGGAAATTCTGATATATGATAGGTTATTTAGCTACCGGTTAGTTAGCAGCGAAATATTATTATTTGTTACAAAATATACGCTACCTTGAGGTAACGTATATTAGTAGTATACTCGTCTGTTCAATCAGCGAACTAATCGAATCGTTAAATAACATTAATCTTGTTTGATTGTGTATAGACGCCCTTAACGTATGCCAACTTCACCATAACTACCTAGTGACTTTCAGATAACTTCACTCTCAAAAGACGGTATTCTATTACTTGGCATCAACTAAAGAGCCCTTCTTAGAACCGAAAACATATATATATATATATATATATATTACCGAGAAAATCGTATGTTGGCCTGAAGTTCACTTCACAATTCAATAAAATTCCTAATCAAATATGCATACTATAGTGTTATCGAAACAATTTTAGTGGAGGGATAATGCCGTAAACAGTTCAGACGATACTCGGAGCCTATCAGCTAATCTCGTTCGATAACGGTCTCGAAGAGGTCGATACCATCTTCGTATTTCTTGGCACTTCTATCAATTTCCCGGGCTGATTCACTGCCAACATTTAACGTCCACTGTGCACCGTCTTGGTATCTCTGTTATGCGGTTTCTATGATAACACATCCTTTATGTGATAGTTAAATTAACGAAAATACTTGACACTCTATGTCATTCATGTTTTGGTGACACAAAAAAAAAGATAATAAATTCGAATATACTTTCAAGCAGCTAGCAGGTAATCCAAACAACAACATGAGCTCTAGGCGCCATCCGTTGCTTAGTCATCACCTGAACTACCTTTTCTTTTTCTTTTTATGGGGTGCTTCGGGAACGCGTAATGCACATGCGTGACACAACAGCCTCTTGCCACCTGAACTACCTGCACTCGCGTAACTCGTCGAACTCCGTCGTACTCCCATTGACCCGCTTGTGAGCGTCAGAGAGTCTGTCATCCAGAGTGTACTATTGAGTTGCTCGTAGCGTTATGCCTTGGCATCGCACGAAGACGTTGTCTTCTTTTGCACCGGTTCAGTGCTTGATTCATTTGGGGCTCACCTTGGCAATAAATGGGCACAACAAAGAATCCTATTCGCGTCTCTGCCATTCTAACGAGATGGGTTAGTCCATTCACAGTGACAAAATCGGCAAGAAGAGGTGGGGGATACATTTGTAAAAGGTGACTTATACCTGAGCTCTGCTTAGCCAGTTATCATACTACCGCGCATCTGTTCGTTCCTTCTTCTATTTGCGAAAAAAAAAGCGGTCATTACTGGCCATGATCTACTAAATGCGGCACACTGCTGAACGGAGCTCGTCTCTGCGGGATCTATGTTGCCGTAAGGCCCAACGATGGCCGTGAACTCAGGTAGTCAGTAGTCGTGATAATGCCGACGGTGTGCTAGTATATTGTGTGGTATCAGTGTCATCCATTACGCTCCGCTGATGTCACTGTGGTAACGCCCGATCTAACGAACGAAGAATCGTAACGCGCTGACAAGAACAGCATTACACACCTCAGACCGTACGTAGAGCACTGATGAATTAGCCTGCCGAAACAAGACGTGAGCGTTTTCATCATGACATATATGCATAAATGGCAATCTGTACGCGTTTGAGGGAACGTCCCGTCCCGACTAACTGAGAACAGGCAAGAGCTGAGGCCTGTCAGATAGGGCAGGAACAGCTGAGGGTCAGCTCGAAAACTGTGAGTTTGAAGGGCCGACAACGGGAGTGGGTCATTGATTAGGATCACCTCTTAGAGTATCATATTTATTGTATTGTTGTTGTTGTTGTTGTTAAGGTAAGTTGTGCCATTGTTTGTTGTGACAAATAAAGTGCATTGTATTGTATACAGTAGTGCAATTACAACTATAACTCGAGAATGCCATAAGGGCAAATCGCTCATATCCGCGTGAGGCCAACAAAGCTGTGAAGGTGTCCACTGAAGACAACTAAGTTCTTACTTAGGAGTGAGTCCGGAGGCATGAGCCGTTGTATAATACAATATTACTGATATTCACACGCACACGTACTCATCTATATTCAGTGGCCCACTAATTCGGCAGATCTTTGCAAGCGCCGAATTTAACTTAAAAAATTCAACCATAATATCGTTCACCACAAAAATGAGAGCCATTTTACATTTCGCCTGTTTATGGAATAAACGAAGTTGACCTGACAATTTGTGAAACCGACGTAAGCGTAGAGAATGACACCGAGGTTAGAGAGGTAGTGATCAATGGCCGTGAGCGCTGTAGGACGAGGGAGCAATTTTGCGCAGCCAGATAACACGATGCGTTATGATCTTTCGAATTCGTTCTGTCATTCGTTGACACTTCGTCTCGTTCTGTACGAGAGAGCGGTGTATGTTAACAGGAGCGGTACTGTCGTCATTTATGGCTGGAAGAGTCGTTTGCGGTTGCTCGTGTACGTGTGCGCGGCGGCGTAGCCTTAGCTGTGCAGCAGAGCCTTCGGATGGGATTCGGCGAACACCTCGAACTGATAGCCTGTCCCGGTCGTCATCTCGATAGGCTCATTTTTTCTACATAAACCGTAAGTGCATATATATACGAGCTAAATATTGCATTATGTTTAATTCGACGTGGCTTCTATCCATGCCGAAAGCTCTGTGGACATGATCTTCTTCGGCTATCCGAGGAGAACTACGCCTACTACTTACTTGATGTTTAGTACCTACAGTTAAATATGATAGAAAATAAACTCTTTGTCAAACCGGCCTCTAGATCAGAGTTCAAGAGAAGCAATAGTGTCGTCTTGTTCAACACCTTTCCATAGAAGTCTCGCTAGTGATGTCGCTTTCATATTCGCATATTCGTCACAAAACAGACACTGTTAACAAATACCCCAGTGAATGATTGTTGTCACGTTGTATTCGCTAATGTGTAATTCGTCATCCCAGAACCCTTCTACTATAGCTGTGAAGGGGGATTGTTAACCATAAGACCGCGATGTCTATTTGGTACGTTGATGTAGAATAGCCGTGCTAGAAAATCATGCACAGTCTTGAAATAATTGAGAATTTGCGTTTCTTTGGATAGAAATCCACCGTTTTACCTCTACCTCTCGCTTGATACACTGTCCGTTTTAAAATATTAAACTGGCATTCAGATAGAAGGACCTTGTACGGTATGGTCACGTAACACGCACGCTCTCGGTTTCCGCAGCGGACAGTAATCGAAAGAAATCTGTGCTCTTGAGTTTATCGGCAGTAAGCAACTTCAGATAAGGTTACCCATCCGATACGATCGCTCCGGGTGCAGAACACAGCACACCTCGACCTACATATTGGTTCTCAATCCCACTTCTTTCATACCCACTGTATTCATTGAACTCAGCTTAACTTAGCTCGGATTAACTGACGTAGTGCAATAGAAGTAAATCACAAAGGAGAGATGCGCCAGGTTCACGAGACCAAGTAATAAGTCGCGGGTATTCAATATGGAGGCACAAGTTTTACAAATGTTTATATTATATGGCAGCAACCGGGGCGGTGTATTAGCAATTACATTCGCGTTCGTTTCTAGCAATAGAATCTAATGAAAACAAAACAGTTCCGATAAAGTTCCGGGCAAATATAGAAATGTTGTAGAGAATACTAACCTACACGAATATAGTGTACTCACGGATGAGAGCGGTTAGTGTGGCGGGGTTGAAATTCAATCACGCTACACACGGTGGCGGCGTGATCCAATTCTAAAGCAATTCGTCATTGAAGCGATTTCAATCGGAATTGATTTTTAGGCAGTTCGCCCTAGCGGTGTTTTGCGATGGCCGAAAGCCCCCGGCTGGCGATGTGATGTAGAAATGCACACATCGATAGCTGTCCCATTCGTTATGCGCAGCGAGCGGGCAACTGAAGCAGTGGGCGGTGTTTTGAAGGTCACTGGATTCTAGCAGTATATTTCCAGTAGGTACTGTGCTATGAAGGTATCTGCTCTATGTAACTTCTTCCTCCGAAGGTGCCGCCTTCGCCAGGACTCACGGCGGTGTGTGGGCAGGTCGAAATAAATTCGCAGCCGATTTCACCCGCCTTGGCAGTTGTAATTGCGCTGACTGCTAAAGCAAAACGCGAGTTTTTGCGGTGGCGTAGAACTATAATATGTTATAGTATTTACTATAGGACAAACAGGTCCTTTGCTTTGAGTGGTCTCAGCCTAACTCATGTGAGCTGGACAACATTTAAAATATAATTGTCAGTAACTACCCTATACGACAGAATGATCAGCCAATGTCATTCTCTGAATTTGGCCTGGCTTGTTAACTATGGTGTCCTCGTGTTTGGTCGACAGATCGGAAGTCGGCAGCTCTTGCAGTCCTGTCTATGAATGCACTTTGGCCATGTCCAGGTATTTTCATTATTCATGTTGTGGTATTGCTCAAGTATTCGACACTGACAAGTTGTGCTACGGGCCTAGCCTATCTTTTCAGTATTCTCTTCAGAGCTATGCACAAAGTGAATTATGGCCGGTCATAGGCTTCGAACAATGATTGTATACTCTGGAGGAGTGTGTGTGCACACACAGGACGCCATTGTTGGCAAGGTTCTCATAGGGGCCGGGTCGTTATACGTTCGCGGCTGAGTTGGACACTCGTCGGCTCTAAAATATCGCTCCAACAGAGTTCGTCCGACCTCGTGTGTACTGGATCGCTTCAATGGATACTTCACCAGACCTCACTGCCACTTCAAAGAAGTCTGTCGACCTCGAGCAAGCTTAGGCTCGCACTAGGAGGTCAAAGGCTTTACGCACTAATATAGCTCATACATTATACCATCATTGCCGAGATTCGCGCTGGGCGCCAGAAAGTGAACATCCACCTTCGAAATGTCTTTATAAAAAGCCCTGCTGTAAATACTGGTGCAAATATATATTGTGTTTTACCTTGTAGTAGCTTTCAAATGCACCAGGTAATTATTTTTGTAACAACTTAAGCATTGTGCAGCTGCAGGTCAATCAATGAACTTTAATTTCAACGAATGAATGAGTGAATTAATTTGACATATACTTAAACTTCAGCATACAACATATCAGTCCTACAGCCAGTGAACACTGCGGAGGCAGTTGTTTGTGTTGGAATATAGTGCGCCCACCACATGTCCCTATATAGATATATATATATAGATATGTATATATATCCCTGTACAACTTCAACGAGCTCTATCTTTCCATTACTCTTGTCCACCTCTGTTCACTTGTTTCTAGCAGTGCTTGTAATTGCTTTGGTATAGCTGCGCGCCCAGATTGTTCTCGACCTATCTTACCACAATATTTCCCCTTACGAAACTGCAGGCGACGATTCCACGGACCTTTTATCCTTCTCGTATCTTTATAGCATACAGCACATTCGCTGCTACACTGTCGACTCCCTCCTTTAATAGTAAACTCAATCTAGCATCATAAGATGTCTTCGCTTGCTCGCGCCCGAAGACTTGCTTTTATGAGGTTAAGGGCTAAATGCCTGACCGCCGACTAAGCCTCACATCTGAAGTGTTTGCTTGGTACTGTGGGGCCTACACCCACTAAAACCCCGGGCCCCCGCTAACTAGGGCCGCCGTCATGGCACAGGAGAGGCCAAATGATCCTCCCCACAAAGTGTGTGGGCACGTAAGACGACGTGGGTTAGCATGGCGGCCAACTGACCTTCATGTTACATCGAGACTATTTATGGTGTGTGCGTCATTTATTACCACTGCAAAGTACATGTCACTGTAAGCAAACCGAAAACTATTTTCAGAGCTCGCTAATTACAGAAAATCGATTGCAGCTACACAGAATATCTTTTCATACCTGCTGTTCGCCTCTGCTTGCTATGTGTATGCTGTTCTCTTACTAGCATTATTTTAGAAATGTAGCAACCTCAACTCGTATAGATTTGTACTGATAGATTCTGGCTTTTACACCCGACTGTTGTGGCTTCGCTCCGCTTTTTACAATGACTGCTAGGTCGTCAGCAGACAACGACAACAGCAACAGACATTACCTTATTTAATTTCTTCCTCATTCTCGCTAAGTTCCACACGGAAGCCGATAGTAGTCTAGAAATGTTTTCTCAAAGTTATGACTTTGATGCGCATGAGGATTATATTGTAGTTTTTACAAATCTAACCTCGCACCCCGTGCAATCTACTATCTATCCGACTGCGCATTTCCACTTACCTTCACATGGGTTCAGATCACGTGCGAATGCGCAATCGGTCTGAATACCTCCCAAGGGACGAACTGCAGCGATTCGAAGGGGAAGTCGCATCTTCCCTCAGAGCCTGACTTCAAAAAGCTGTTCTTAGATGACGCAAGCGCAAACGATTATCCAGGCTAGCCAACTCAAACGCAATATGAGACACAGAAATGACAAATGTACGCCCCTATTTATTTGAACACACTTGTGTAAAATGATACAAAGGCAACGACTTGACGAATCAAAAGCCCTGTGTGTGAAGGCGACACACATCTATCGGCATTTTCAGTTACTAGTTTCGGAAGGTGCACTGCCCTCAACCAGTGGCACGTCTCAACTACGACCTCTGCTGGTAGTAGTTCTTATTTGATGAGGAGAAAGCGGACTTGATTAAGAAAATGCCATTTTTTTTCGGTAAAAAATAAATAAATAAAAGCTTTCATAGCATAACCAGATTGCTCAGGCATAACGTTACAGATATTCAGCCTTATATCTATATTTACGTAATTAAACATCTTAAGCTGCCCTTAGTGACTCGTTAAGCGCCGCGAATTTAAGAGAAAGCATCTCCATTCGCAGTTTCGTTTGTTCGATTGCTGTCGGAGCTGTTCCAGAATAGACACAGAATAGTTCCTGTCTGCCTCTTTCACCTGCCAACATGTGAACTATATACATGGAAGAGCTTTAAAGTAGGGCCGTCCTGCATTCATTATGAATTTGCTGCTTTCTGTATATTGCAGCAAGTCTAATAATATCCTATTTGTATAACGGTGCCCGGACATGTGACGCCGGTCGCTGGCCACGATTGAACTCGCTTGTTGTTTAGGCTACCTATTAACATAAGCCTAAAAATAGAGGTTCCATTTCAGTGTCCCATGCTTTTTAGTATAACATCATATTCTGAGACTCTGATAACTCTGCAAACTACCACCCCCACGGACGAGATGTGCTGTAAATTTACTAAGACATCCCTAGACATCCGCTTCATCGTTCGACCTATCCAGATCGCAGGTATTCTTCCAGACATCAGTATCATGTCCACATTGTTTCTTTGCTAGCACCGTATGTTGATTCTGCTGCGCATCTAAATTGCTCAACGCAGTTAATTTGTACTACACTGTCCCTGCAGAGACCTCCCGGACAGACCCTGCCGCAGCAGTTTTGTTCGCCTGTTGACAGCAACCTTCATTCGGCGGACGCCGTCTCTCGTTCAACACCTTGAGACGAAAGTGTCCGCTTGCCCGACTGCCTGGTTAATGAGTGCTTGTGCGCAGCACGTAATGGCCAGGAGGCCAGGGACACTGTTGAGGAGGGGTGGGACCGGAAAAGGCCGCCCGTGGCTTGCCCAGAAGAAATGAATTGCACCAGCCAAGTTTCACACGAAACAGCTAAACACAAAAGCACAGTCTCTCAAGGGAGCCACATTAGGTGGGACCACATTGTTGCTTGGCGTCTAACGCCGAGCGATTTGTTAGCTAACTCTTCTATTTGTTCTGCCGCCCACGTCGTTCGTTTGCCACCGGGATTGTGCTATCAATGACAACCAGAGAGCTTATGCGCAATTCTAAGGGGGGTGGGGGAACTTTTATTTTACAAAAGGATCATCATATGGGCGACGATGACAGGCGAGACTTATCGCAGCGTTGTCTAGGCACGTTCATCTATCGTTGAGACGGTATCGCTAATAATTTGAAAAGATACTTGACAGCGAGCCGGGTTCAGGCTGTAAGAAAAAAGGCTGGAAAGCGAAAAAGTACAGAGCTGGTACTTTAATGAGATTATTCCGAGCAAGTTCAGTTTCACACGTAGCTGAATCGAGCTCTCATGCATAACCTTATATATATATATACACACACACACACTTAAATATAAACTAACACAAAAGCAAGAATAAAAACGAATGCACACACACACACATATATATATATATATATATATATACCTTTTTCAGCGTTATATAAAGCCGATATCTTCTCTGCGCTCTATTATAGTTAGAAACTATAGCACAAAGTCTGATCATGAATCGTTTCTTAATTAAATAAATATTAATTAACTGTTATGGACGATTTAAAAAAACTTCGTCTCACTTATACAAAATATCACACACACACACAGACATCCAGGTAAACGTTGAGCAGTATCACGCTTTGTCGTCTTGCTGTCCTCGACGGGGAGACCGATTAACTGGCTGGCGACGAAACGATCATTTTCGATTACTCGGCCCCTTTCAACGATTCTATTTTTGTATGTCCACAGCATCGGCCGTCTGGACCTGCGAAAGATGTAGTTGAGGAAAAAAATTGCTAAGAAAAGTTTCAATGACCCTCCAGGGCCCCATCGGGGACGACTTTGAATTTCGAAATCCAAATAATGCCATTTATCCCCCAACTGTTTGTTGAGAGAGCCGTGGAGGTGTGTAGTGTTCACGGTTTTTCGCGATACCGCCGCGCATCGACTTTCGCGCAAGTTGCGATAGCGAGCACCACCGGAGCGAAACATGGTGAGCCAGCGAGCGTGGACGAAAGCCGAGATGGGCGCTTTATTTTTTTTTTTTTTGTCTAAAAATAACCTTAGTACATTTGTGTGTTCTTTGGGAGTAAACATGGGGAGTAATGACCAGCGACAACAGAGGGGACAGGGTGGAACACTGTCGACATACGAAGGGTAGGTTCTCGCATTGAGGCGCGGACGCTCAGCACTTCGGGTAGTCGTCTCTATCGATACACGTTCCACCATGTAGCTGACTACTTCGCCGCGAGAAAAACAAGCTTTTCTCAGAAGATGTTGGGCTCGCGTGTTGGGCATCAGTCGAGCAAAAATCGAAAACATTTCGTCCGAACAGCCTTCTAACCCAGGCTAGGCCACGAGTGGGAAATACACCACAGCGCTCAGCTTATCCGGAAAGGCCGCCTAGGGATTGGCTTTCCGCTGTAGATTGGCAAATGCCTTGCGTACTACTTGCTATTACGGTACTCGTGCTTACGTTCGGAACACTGACCTGCATTTGGCTAACATTAAGCCACAACCGCTTAACTTGATGGTCTTTTGCTGTCATCGGCCGCGCCGCTTATAATTTTAATTTTTTCCGGCCCGTATTAGCCACGAGCTGCATACATGGTCACATGGTATGCAATCAAAGCTAATCAAGTGTTTCAAACATTGGCTGGATTTTAACACAAAATTTGTTTCTGAAGAACTGCGCTCAGCAAAAAAATTCCAGAGTAATGTCGGCGTATGAGCTGATGAATCCGGACGTTTATGCAATAGGATCGGCAGGTGTATTGGGGTATTTTGCGAAGTTTACTTAGCCCGTTACGGCGGTAAGTTGTTAACGCGAGTTGATAATTTATGCTACCCAGCTTTTCAAAATAAGTATTGGATTTTATTCGCCACACGGTGCCGTGAAACCATTTGCCGGGCTTGAGTTTATGCAAACACAGTATATATATATATTGTATATGCGCCATACATGTACAGTGTGGGCGTATGGATGAACATTTTTGTCGAGATGATTCCTAACATCTAATCACGGAAATATACAATTGGAAAATCAATGAGATCGAACCATTTACCAGACTGAAAAAACCTAATGTGGGAAATGTGAATGAGGTGGGAAACGAGGACTCGCATGGGCTTGATTTGCCTGGTCAGCCACATCGATACACCTTGTTACTAAATGTAAACATAAACGTATTTGCTCTTGTGAATACAACCGTTACAAGGGGAGATTTTCTTTTGCATCTACCCTTCACTTCATTGTCTTTATTCAAGTTTACACACCGTACCATTCCTGTGAGAACTGTGTATTTAAAGAAAAATAGATAGACGCGGCTGAGCGATACGGGCATGCTGTTGGTATTGGAACAGGTGGCTCAGCTCGATAGCTAGACGAACTGAAGAAGGCCAGCTGAGATCCTTAAGGGCAGGATAAAGCGTGATTTTACCTCGTACCAGACTGAACCACTAACTCTCCCTACTGGCTCAGATTGCTAATCTCAACACCTGCTGGTTTCCACGTTCCACTTTACCATTTTATTGAGCTTCCCCACTCCACCAATTCCGCCTGTCCCGAGAGAGTGTACAGGTAGTGCCATGTTGTCGTTGAGATGCTAATCGTGGAATAAGTCGCCGGAGCTGGACGTCGGCGTTCAGATACCACTCTAACAAAACAATCTTCTAGGACAACTAAAACAACTTAAAGAGTTCTGTCCTGAAGACAAGATGGTCCCCCATCTAGTGGAAATTTATCGTTCTTCTCTAGATATCGATTCTACTTGGTGTGTCTCCTCGACATGATTGCAGGTTGTCGTTAGACAGAACTGTTCAGAAGTGCCACGTATCAATTAGATAATCTGATTTCACTTGTTATATACTTGGGCCGTAGTGCCATTAGGCAAGACAGGCAGACGATCCATCTAATGAACGCGACCACTCCGCCCAGTATCACTAAATTCTTAGACGTGAACGTGTGCGCCTGTCCTGTCGTGCTTATTATATATGTGAAAGCAGTCTAACCAGCAGTTAGTTTCAACAAATTCGTAAAGTGACTATCCACACGCTTTCCGTGACGCTTTCGAGCGCTGGCTCAAGTAGGGGTGAGAATTCCCTGTACTGCTTCGAACTTAGCGTAAGGCGACCGCAATAAAAAGAAAAAAAACAACTCTGTACAACCGTTGCAGGTGCTCCGCTGTAGAGTTTCAATTCTATCAATATTCCAGGAAAATTCATTCGAATAGAACACATATAAGAAATGGTTTAGAGTGTGCTGTTATCTTTACGTCTTAATGGTGGAAAATGATTGTTTCTCGCCATAGGAGTGGCCTCGACGGCGTTCACAGTCAGCATCTTAGATCCTATTCCTTTGTTACAATAGTAGCTATATTTTTCGCATCGGAAGTGCACTCTGGCATATGCGAAACTAGCAACTGTTAACAACTGCGTCGATCGGAAACTTGCAAATGACATCTATTAGATTGCGAGCAATATCAACGGGCAACGGTAACGCTGCCGGCGCAATTGCCTATTAGGCCGCATGACCCAGATGACGTCTAAGGGTCCTTCTCTATGTCTGCTTGTGTGGTATGCTGGCAAACGCGTATCGTTCGGCAGTGGCAAAGCGATGAATGATTGACGTACAGAGATATTAGGACATCTTTCAGTTCTACCAGGATAACATACGCACCTATTATACTAGGCATCGACGGATACTTAGAGACGTTTTTAAGAATCCGCCGATGAGAGCCTTTGCGATTCGTTTAAAGGTATATAAATAAAGGATACTCTAAACATTTAGATCGAGTTCCACAGTTGTACGCCACGGAAGTATCAGCAGGGACAGTTGTACGTCAACATAGTATCAGCAGGGACTAAATAATCAGGGACTTAATTTCATGGGTATACTCCTTATGCGTTGCCATTGTAGCACGGCTCCATCTGTGTTTGTAGGCATGTTCGGAATATTATTGCATAAAGATTTCCAGCGAGAAACTTTGAGAAGGAGAACACGAACGAGAAACTGCTCATCATTTATTAAAATATCATGAGCACTCGTGAACGACTATCCTCGTATACGTTTTCCGGTGTGCAATCTGACTGCGTTTAGCAAATGCCTAGAAGCAAATGTGTGCATTTGAAAGCTCGCTCATCTCCGTTTGCTTTCAAGTGATTTGCCTGGTTATTCGGATATGGTAGCCTCCCACAGCTTTCCTAGCTTGCGACTTTCTGCCCCACTGAACCTCTTCATAGTGTTTGCGGTGGCTTTTCCGTAGGAAACCGTTCGGGTAAATTTTGCATACGCCAAAAAACCTTTCAAGATCCCTTCTTTCTGTATAATTGTTCAAATTATCCTCGCTGGTTAACTTTGGCTAGCAAAAGTCGCTACGCCCTCAGAATGCTGTATGGTTACTCTCTTCTGTGGCTAGAGTAACATCAAACACAAACGTGAGCGTATTAACAATACGTTGCTAAGCGTTCTAATCGACAGCGCTTACGATCATGGTGTACTTGCCAGATTATTTATTTCAAGTAGTGCATTGATCTAACTTCGCCATACCGTTTCCTGGACAGTTTCGTTTTGGAAGTCGGCGACAACCGCTAACATTCCCGCTGAAATTGAATTAACAACACGCCTTCAAGCCTGTATTGTTTGAAGCGAAGGCGAACTAATCCATGCATTAGTGGCTGGCTGGCTGACAGTATTTTTAAGACTGCCGAAAGCAGTAGCGTGGACGTTAAATGTTGGCTGTGGGTCAGCCCGGAAAATTTGATTTATTTAGTATTTTTAAGACTGACACAAAATTCTTAATAAATATCCCCATTAGTTGTTCTCATGGTGGAAACGCGTCTTCTCTGTTAATTAGCAACGTGACGATGCAAGTTCAGGCTTGCACCGGCTCACCTAAAACATACAGCTAAAGAATACCTCGTAATAGGCCTCTATCGCAAACCCTTAGCCATGATAAACAACGAATGGCTGACATGCGTGGAGAAGTTGAAGATATTTGCACAAAGTTTAAGCAAACATTCATGCAATGCACTTTGTTGGACTATATATATATATATATACTTCTCTACCTTTACATGCATACATTTAAGAATTCCTAATTATGGTATGTTTGAATAAATTAACTACTATATATATATATTATATATATATATATATATATATATATATATAACTCAACTTTGTGAACATCTGAGGAAGAAATCACTTCGAGCCTACTCTGCAATAATTGCGAGAGGCAATAATTGAGTATGTTACAGATGAGAAGTTCAATAAAAGTTTTATGAACAGTGAACAAGTGGGCACGTTTTTATAGAGAAGGTTTACCTATTAATTTTTGAATACGTTTAGGGCGATGGAGGCTACGGATTCGAGAAAAAGCATTCATGCCGAATTGAGACTCAGAACGTGGAGAAAATTGAAGGACGAAACAGCGAAGACCCCAAAGACAAATTTCTTCATCTGTGGATTTCAAGTTGAACCCTTGTCCTGAGCGCTTTTGGACGAATCGGACCGAGTAGGTGAAAGCCTGCTAAATTAAGTATTTTGACCACTTGTGCCATTTTATATAATACTTGCGAGAGATAAATGCGTGCCCACCTGCACCCAACAATGAGAAAGGTTTTGGGTGCAAAAATCTCTCATCCATTCACTGAGAACGACCTATCACTGAGTGTCCCGATTACCGTGTTGTCTTCTCGAGAACAATAAATCTCTTTCAATCTATGGAGAGCAGCTTATATCAGATGTGTCGTTTGACTCGACCAGCAAGGAGACGCGATGCATCGTTTAAAGACATGTCATTTCCTCTACTGCGTCAATGTTCCTAGTCGCTATCCACATATCAACACTTCACTCGACATGTCAGCGCACATGCTTCATGATGAGCCTCGTGCGCACCTTGCGTTCAATGGTGTACTTGACTGAAACAACAACAAGTTGGTGTTAGAGATGTTGGTGTTAGCACATTTAGATAACTGTGCCATAGCAGGCAGCAATCTCATGCAGCATAGCAAGCTCAGGCAAACGGCATCTCAGCCGCAGTGTTGTTGAATCTCTCTGAAACCGCTCAACGGGAGTCGCCCCCGAGGTTTCCCTTTGTTACGAGTGTCTTGAGCAAGCATTTAATAACCCGGATCCGGCTCGACAATACCGATCTATCGCGGAGTAATTCCTGTATCGCCAAGCAGTGATATCTACAATATCAAGGACTTAGTTTGTCGTCACGATGGATTCTACACAGCAATCTGTGTGTCCCACCCCATGCTACACGTGCGGATATTGCTACGCAGTATTCGACAACAGGGAAATTTTGGTTGAACATAGAAAAGATCATCAAGGAGTCGAGAGGCCTTATAAATGCAAAACCTGCCAGAGTACGTTTGCCAATAGCGGCTCCCGCAAACGCCACGAAGATGATCACGACGGCAATAGGTCCGAATGCCCGTGGTGCCATATGGTTTTCACTCGAACGATCTACCTGACAAATCACCTAAGGACCCATAGTCACGAGCGACGTTTCAAGTGCACCTACTGCCCCTACGCATGTAGACGTGAAGATGCACTTAGAATTCACATCCAGAACCATGTAGGAGAATAGACTCAAAGGTGTGTGTGGATTCTGCGACGTCGTCAGCAATAGACCGTCGACTATCGCTCACGCGCAAAAGCGATTAGCAGTAGGTGTGGCTGTAGGTCATTCGTGATTACAATACAAGATTGCAATGTGACTGGTGCTGTGTAGAAACGGAGGCAAAGCTCAATCTGTCGCAATGCATAGATGGCATCCACTTGTCGCTGGTGCTATAATACATGTACATAGTCCGCATCATCCCAGCATTGTGTTAAATGAAGTCTTACATCCATCTGTATATATATACATGTATATATTTGGACGATGTCTGCATAATCATACCGTATGCGACTGTTGGAAGTAGCTTCTTGCAGACAACCCTCCCCCCATACAGACACTAATTAATTTACTTCGGACTAAGGGAGACCTTTGGCCAGCAAAGCACGAAGATGAGACATCCATACAACGGGGTCATCCTGCCTCTTGCTGCATTCGAAGGGAGACAACGGTTTCAAGGCGCCGGTAGTACCCCTAAGCCATCCCTATGGACAAAACGAAAACGCTTCATCGAATTGCACCCATGCGACGTTCAAATATTAACGCAAGTGTTGAAAATAAGCAGAATACTTCCATTGTTAATACGAGTCTTAACGCAAATTACCAATGATACTATACAAAATAGCGCTGCGATTTGTCGAATGCTCAACCTGTAGCCCAAAAACTACTGTGCTCCTATTTATGAATATTGACCAAAAACGTTTCTGTACTGCTGGCAGCAGATGATGAGAAACATTAGACTCGCTTGAAATTCGCTGATATATATATATATATATATATACAAGTGTGTATTTGTGCAGTGTCTAGTTTCGTAAAAATTTTCTTCATAACATGAAAGCATAAGGCAACAAAACCAGCATGGGTTTGGCGGTCGTCGACAGTATTTCGTCCCCACTGTTAGGTGATTCACACTCTGTGAAATGCTATATCGGATCCAGAAGACTCAACGTATGGATACCTATCTCTTATCTCAGTATGCGAGAAAAATCAGCGTGTGTCGTAAACTACATAGTGCACAGGTGGCACTTGACAGCGTTCCTGACGTTATGGATCGCCTGGTGCATAATGAGTTTACTTTTCTCCGGGTACGAAGCAGAACATTGCGAGCATTGGTACAGACACTCCTTCGTATGGATTCGTATGTGTCTCGTCTTTGCGCTGGAGCGCACTGTGCAGGTGTTTGTGAACATCCCCACATCAGAGGGGATTGATATTGAATCTTGAACTGGGGCTCAGCTAGTCGCGGGATTTGATGACCATCATCATCTAAATTAAATAGCAGGTGAAGACGCATTGCCTGTTAAAATTAAATGTATATCTGCACTTTAGTATTATTTAAAATACCAATACACAATCTCATCTTAATAAAACATGCCCGTGCCTGGCGCTATTATTATTATTATTATTATCTGCAATGTGCAACTGTATCTATATCTGTTGACAGAATAAACTATTTTAATTGTGAAATCGTAATTGCACGACCAAATTGGTAATAATACACTCTTACTTTTACTCTATTTTTTAATCGAGAACTTAAGCATTGTTAAAATTGCAGTTCCGGGAATAAACTGCAAATGTTAGGTTATATGTTAAATCGATCAGTGCACAGACAAATTTCCCAATGTATGCCTATATGCGTATAAACATTTTGACGGAAATTCCATATGAAACCGCTTGGATTGAGGTCAATGTGAAGTAGTCACGGCTAGATATCATCGTAGAACGTTATTTATTCGATTACCTTTGAAGAACTCACATCTGTGCAAGATGCTATACATCACAGCCGGAGATATTAGGCAAAATCCGTAATGATTAATATTCATATATTGATCCTGTTTTGTATTCCGTCGTTTTGTATTGTATTTCACAGGCTTCACATATAAATTATATATTTTGCTTTCAGACGTTTCCCTGAATTGTATAGCGAGGTTACGATGCAATGGCTAGCATAGGTGCCGTTACCAAATGATCACCGCCTTCTCGTCAAGGAGAAAGCTGCGGTCTACGACAATTGTTAGAACGATTCGTCTATATCATAATGGGGCTATTGGTGTCTGTCACATAACGTGTGTCGTACGCAATTAAATGCATTGGAAG
Source organism: Stratiolaelaps scimitus (assembly GCA_019614645.1). NCBI lineage: Eukaryota > Metazoa > Arthropoda > Arachnida > Mesostigmata > Laelapidae > Stratiolaelaps > Stratiolaelaps scimitus. The sequence goes on from JABWDB010000017.1 coordinate 451,270, forward strand.
CGCCAACCATATACCTGCAAACCAACGTCAACGACATATGTTCCAGCTGAGGATAACTTTCAGGCAGTTCAAGCAAATCGAGTGACGATACCCATTCTTCACATTGCTGATCCATCAAGCTCAAGAAAAGTACCTCATTTTGATCAAAAGCTTTCTCCTTGCCCGTTCCGAAAAAGGGTCAGGGCTTCATCCTTTCAATTTCGTTGATGGAAAGCCTCCCCTGTCGTGCAATTACATTATGAACATACGTTCGACACGTTTCTCTTGAGTTGTCCAAGTTCAAATTCGACGCCTGTCAGGTGAATCCATGGTGCTGTGGGTTGAATAGGAACGAGAACAATAACTGAAATATGCGCCGATTTTAAACGGAAAGTTCTGAAATTCGCCGAACCGTTCAAACTCAATAACGCGAGCTCATAGCAGTGCACGCGCTGTCAATCACGATCATATTGTTGTCATGAGAGGTGCAGTACGCAGACGTGATTATCTTGACAATGCATCAGCAGGATCATTACGTCTGGTATTAGATCTATTCTCTGGGCACAACTTGGATGTGCGGTTGCAATCGTATAATTATAAAATATTGTGCAATCATTTAGTCGTTTCATGGAATAAGTCCGAGAATAAGACTATTACCAACATTCATCGTCATGGCAAACATGAAACTGCAGCACAAGTACACATTTTGTCAAAATGACCTAATCCCCTCACTCCGAATTTCTAGGCTTACGTTACGCATGTTGTATCCGTGAACGGCAAAATATGAACGGAAGTTCATATCCGATTGAAATCGATATAAATCACAGCCTAACCTCAAGTTACAGCAATTACTACTATAATAATTGCCCGGATTGAATCAACCATTATTGTCAACTAATATCTACCTTATACGAAAATTCAGTTGTCCTATTTAAGGAGAATTTCCCCGAGTACATCGCTGTATGCTCGATAGGCATGGGCAATATTTACAGATTGTTTTCATTGTCAATATATGCCACCACATAAAAGCTTCCGATATACAATGTTAACAGGATATATCACTTCCAAATTAGCGGCGTGCCATCGCGTCAGTCCGACATCCGTCAGGTTTAGAAGCCTGACCCTACCTGGCGAATTAATCCTTTAATTTACGACTTGGGACACGTTCTTTTGGGGCTGAGATTTCGCGTAATTACGATCACGTAGGTTTCTTAGAAGGGCTATTGGTAAAGCATCCTAATGACTTGACCTTATCTCATAATACCACGTGCATGCCATGGCAACTTTTCCACTAGCATTACTACGGAGAATGTCAGGAGGAAAAATCCACACCTCCCTGAGGTCAGCTACGGCAGCTTTTGAAACTGCGATACCCGGTCTAAGTGAACAATCTTATTTCATATTTTCAATGAACTCTGTCGGAAGATAACGCCGCTAATTCTCATTTATATATATATATATATATATATATATATATATATATATATATATATATATATATATATATATATATATATATGTTATATAGGCGTTATGTTCCGACAGAGTTTATTGAAAATATGCAATAATTAAAACTCAAACATCAATGTAATGATAAGTATAGATACAGAAGAACACAGCCAAGTAATAGTATATATATATATTTATATATATATATATCAGATACCTACCCAGCGTATGCAAGGCCACGTCAGATATATTGATGCAAGCCAAACTACTTATGATCATTACTTCTTCTACACACACATACACCAAGCCAGGCACACATACCTCCTCCTTGGACGACGCAGAAGCCTTGATCTTTTATGTGTTTTTTAACCCGCGTGTCCGAGCGGATTCGTTCACATCGCCTGGGGTTCCTTTCACAGCAGCTGTATAGGGTTCACTGGGTTACATTGAATGGGCCCACCCGTCATTCGCTGTAGTCTCCTCGTGCCACGGGGTCTGGCGGCTTTCCATCAGGAGCTGTCACAACCATCTACCTACGTGGAATATCTAAGTCTCGTCATTCTTGATCGGTCCCAGGGTGGACAGAGAGTTTGCACAGGGGATGTATCAACGCTCGTGTCACTACAGCATTCACCGTACTACTTTTTTCAGCTTTCCATATCACGCGTGTGGTGCAATTCGCCTCGCCTTGCTGATTCGACACGACGGTGGCAGACTTTCCTTTCAGATAACTTCCCCACGGGAGTGTGTCTGGAAGACAACGGGAAAAATCAAGAAAGCAAAACAGACCTCTTAAGGGGGAATTTAGCGGCGCACGAGGTTCGAGCAGACCCTCCTGATGGGCTGATCGCATAAGGATACCGTCAACATTTATCACGAACGAATATGGTATTCAATCAATTCGGAAGGTGTAGAAATCATCCTGTTCATACAATATATATATATATATATGTATATATATATATATATATATATATATATATATATATATATATATATATATATATATATATATATATATACATATATAATAATTATGTTGTAGTGTTCATTTTCATACAGAGTAATGTAACTGTTTATATTTTTAAATTTGTCTCAAGCCGTTCTGTTATGGGTGCGCCGACAGCCAAATGGAATAATTTTTGCCGGCAATGTCTAGTCATTACTCTCTCCCCCTCCCAGCACAGCAGCTCGGCGAGATGGCGAATGTTTGCGATAGCGAGAACATTCGCCACAGACTTCATCAAGTGCATGTAGAATTTCAAGATCGCTATCGCACACAGCTGAAACCTGCAGGTTCGCCATCGAAGTTGGCGAACGTGTCATATAGAGACAATCAAGGCTATGGCCGTACAACTTTCGTACGACGGTTATTGGCAGTAACCTCAGGAAAGTCCTCAGGCGTGTGCATCGAACCAAAGTGTGCTATTCAGCTGGCGATCTACCTATCTGCCCGCCTGCGCGTCAGTATGTCTACAGCCGCGGAGCGGCGAAGACCAAGCAGGCCCTGCTAACACGTATGCCCTACGTATGCCCAGCCGTGCTACGCGTTTGTCCAGGCATATGTCATTGCCGCATCGTACAGTACCGCTCAAGCGTCAAGGCATCCGCTTCAACATCCACGAAAAACAATTGCCTGCAGCCTACATGGGGCGCCCAATTGCCTTCGACTAAGACAACCTCAAACGCTGCGCGAAGGATGACAAAGACCCTATCATCTTTGGAGACTCGACAGCCATCGAGGTCATTAAAGAAAATAATAGAACGCTCAATGAAATCGCACAACAATTCAGCGCAACATTCGTCCGTTACCATCGCAGAGTTAACGAGCTCGAATGAACCCTTAACCCAATTCCTGCACAGGCAACCCGCACAATCGTCTACATCTTCTGCGGGACCAACTCAACGGAATATAAAACTACACCGCAAAATTATGCATTCAATAAAACGAAACATCGGAATCCATATTAACCATACTCAATATTTAAATTAACCAACAGTATACCTACTTCGGAACTCCTCCTCGAAACTAAACAATAAACGCTGAGTGCCGCTCGCAATAAAAACTGTGTATTGTCCTTGCTAACATACAGCTCCTCCAACATCAATCTGTATAGACATCCACGGCATGCATCTAATCGCTTTCTTGTCAGCCTGTTGTGGTATATCTCCTTGCTGAATACTTTCCAAAACTGCCCCCTCCCCCACTTTCATAGCTCTAATAGCCCAAGCCTGTTTATATATATATATGTATTTATTTATAATAACATATAACCTATATATATATATATATATGTTATATATATTATGTGTGTTAGGAACAACCTTGATGGCATACCAGGCGCCACGTCAGCATGACCAATCGCCATTCGCTCGGGTTAGGGCTGTCAGGCGCACTCGTTGCACCCGACCAACACAGAAGTTACTCAGCTCTCTATAGTTAAGTGACGATATGTAAAGAAGAGACAAGTAGGCTGTACGTTGTGTATAAGACTGACGTTGAGTGGCTTGCAGCACTGGGGTTCCGGCTGACGACGAGACAACACGTTGGTGTGGTTTATATATATAATACTACTGAGTGACAATTATTTTTGGCTTGGATTGATTTATCGCTGAAGACTGCCATGATATCAAGTGTGATATTACAATAAGCTACACTGCTAAGCTTAATTTAGCTAATATTCTATGCCAGATGAAATATCGGGATCAGCAGCTCCTTTCCGTCGCTGTAGAAAGAGGCAATGCTGTCGCCTCCCTCGGGGGTGACCATAACGGTCTCAGCCTGACATCCTGTCCCCTCAGCCCAAATGCGTATCTAATTAGTGTCTATACTGAAAACACTAAGAGAATCTCGGGATCTACGTTGGTATAGAAAAGTTCAAGGACTTCGAGTCGGGCGTGTTCAAGCCCTGAACAAAAATAGCTTTCAGTCACAGTCTCGTACCTTTGACTTTGGCTAGTTACGATATACACGTATAGAATATATCGAGCTGTATAAAGGTATATATAGCCCCTTGGAGATCCTAAAATCTACATAGATCAGGTGTGGGTCTTGTGGGGGCAGCACATACGATTTGATTATAAACTTGGCATCGTTGTAGTTTATTATCGATAACAAATATGCAAGACAAGTTGAACAAATAACACGAACGCATAGAAGTCACTACATATTGTCAAACGCTGCAGAGGAAATACAAAGCCTTTTGCTTGGACTGTGTATGTTTTTGCATTTGAACCGTCCTCCAGTTTCCCGAAGACGGATGGCAATGTAAAGCACTGTTGAACATGTTAGCTCGAATCTGAATAGACAAAGGTCACTATATGAACGTCCTATGTCTTATACTCCATCACACGCATCCATACACAGAGGTAATTCGAACAATGTTTCCGTACATGCATTTCTGCCTCATGCTCCAGCTACATACACGCAAGAGAGTGGTGATCACAATAATTCGATGAAGGACAAAGACTTCATGCAGTAGTACATTATGTAAGAGAAAGCACATCAGCATTGCCTCTCCTTTACATATATCATATATGTAAACCTGCAGAAGAGACTGGATAACTTTCCGTCAATGAGACGATTCACATTACGCTTGTGTCGTATCCCATTGATTCGCCATTTACTGAAATCGGTTGAGGGATTGATGTCGATTACATTGATCTGGCTTGCTCCATAGAAGTTGAAATCTTTCGATGTCACGCCCAAACCTCTCCTCATAAGTTCGTGCTTGGGCAGTGTTATTTGCGGAAACGCTATATCTATCGATGCTTTCTTCTCTTTCTTCGTAATGTAATAAACCCTCCCCTGAGAGGTTCATGATTCCTTTTCTTTCTCTCTCCCTCGAACTCTCTATCGAGAAAGCTAACGCAGGCGAGAAGATCAGGAGGGGATCAAAAGATGAACGACGATGAAGATCAGAAAAACAGGGAGACCCGTGAGTGTGCCTAGTTTTCTCAGTGGCCTACGTGTCTCCACGGAGGGACTCAAGAAGGGACCCGCCGGGACATAGCGGGAAAGCAACGTCAAACTTCCGTGGTCTGTGGAAGCATGATTTAATTTTGTCAAGGCAATTTGGTGTCGACCCAGTGCACTGAGCTTGAAGGGCTAGCAGCGGACATGGAGGTCAAGTCAAGTCAGCGCAATCCAACAGAGAGAGATCCTGTGGGGTGTAAAGAGATGATGGGGACCGGGAGGGAGGGGGTTTCTCTAGATTTTCCCTCTGCCCGCCAGCGCCAGCCAGCGTCCATCCAATGCCTCTGCTCAAACAGAGCGAACGCGCTCTTCCTGTGGAGCGACGGACACAATCCTACCGTCTGATGAAACAGACAACCAATAAGGCGAAGGAACACATAGACTGAAAGCTTCCACGCTTAGAGACAACCTCAGATGGGACTGACCTCCTTCAATTGTTCGGTCAGCTTGCGAGAAGCTGGAAGGGAAAGCTTCACACCCCTTCCCGGAGTCTCGTCGGCAAAATATCATAATGCCCGGACAGAAGGACGCGACTCGCTTTAGGAGAAGTGAGGCGCTTGCTTGGTTGTGTCGCCCGCTGTAGCATATATAGCAGGCGGCATCTGTATTAGAGGCTAGAATCGATGGCGAAATAAGCCGTAGTAAGGGTAGTAGAAGTACTAGTAAATACTGTGAAAGGCGATGAGACTTAATACATCGAACCCGCTGCATGTTCTAGAAACAGAGCGGGATAATAAGCATGGCGTCCATTTCTGTATTTCCAGACTGTTCCTGTTGAATGTTGGGAAAAAGGGATTTGGACTGCTTCGATTAATGTCGGTCGCTCGTTTCCTTCTCCGTGATCCGGGATTCTGGTCACAGGGTCGAATCAGAGTACGCTAAAGACGTGTGAGAGGGCTGTCGGTGGAAATCTGGTAGAGACTAGAGTATTGCCGCGGATGCCGTTGCTGGATCGAGCTCATCGCGTTGTATCGAGCAAAACAGAGGGAGTAGGGACTTCGTGTTTATTTTCTGCGTGTGTGCGCAAGAGGGAGAAGAGCAGCGGTACATCCCGACTATAAAATCGGTAAGTGGCATATTTGAAGTAGTCTCTCAGATTCTCTACTGATAAATCGGCTTCGATGTCGTTCAGCTGCCAAGCCAGTTTCCAATTTTACTACCAACTAACACCAGCTAACCACGTTATTGGCAATGTACGTTCAATAACAAACAGTACAGTTCAAATAACATAAAACACAACGTGACAGAATGTTGGGTTCTGTAAATAGCATCGTAGCGTAAACGTAGTAACAAACGTAGGCAGTGAGAGAGATGTTGTCAAAGCCGTATACAATAACTGCTGCCTATGCAGTGCAAGCTCAGCTATCATATACACATTTGTCTTGCATGCAGCAGCGTCTCCGTTGTGACTGAACGAACAGCTCGTCCAAACCTTGTGCAACTGTCACTCAGTAACTCGGTTCGGATCTTTTCTTCGCCTGGAAGTATAGTATATCAGCACATGTCAAACGTTTTGTCATGATATAGATATCAGCACACTCGTATAGTATATCAGCACATGGACTTCCACTCCCAACCACATAGTGATCGAAAAAGGGCGCAATCGGAGAGATCATAATGGTTAGAGAATCGTGTCATACTGTATTACGCGTTATACCTTAGCGATGGATCGCTAAACGTGAGAAAATCAATGTCATTCGGTAATTGTGATTATCATAAATATTTTTTTCTAAATATACACTGTTTTCACAATATAATTAAAATCGAATTTTCTAGCCAGGAAACTTGACATGTGGCCCTCGCTATAGTTGCCCGCTTTGGAGGGACAGTGAAAGCCGCAATAATCCGTATGCATAACCGTCCTCGACCATGTCCCGTTGATATAGGCTTCAAGAAGTGTTCGTATAGTTGGAGAAATTTTATGTTTTGTTATCGACTCGGGCGAGTTTCAGCAAAAAAAAGAATAAGCATCAACCGAACCTCACGACGCAATAACCACCGATCAAAACGACAAAGGAACAAAGGGCGATATCATGAACATGGAAATCAGAAGTTTGTCCATAAACCAATTCAAACTTGAGCGCAGTCTATCTGTCTATGCCCTTGGTCAACCTATATATATATATATATATATATATATATATATATATATATATGTATATATATATATCTATAGTAGCTCGCAGTCGTGTAGAGGATATTGTTTTTTCCCTGTAAACTGAACCTCGTCCGAACCCTCTTCGTGCCGTAGGGGCAATTGTATTATGCATAAAGCGTTGGCGTCTGCCTACCAAACATTTCATCGATCATTTTTGTTTTGCATAGATAACAACTTCGTTGGCATTCGTGCGCACAGAACGGATATCTCGCCGATACCGATAGTGTACAAGTACCATCGTCGGTCCCGGAGTGAATATTCATTACGTAGTGGTAGCAACAAGAGCGGGGCCTGACTCTGTTGACAACTCCTCGAAGGCGTGTCCTGCTCTCTTGTTGCCACGATGCCCCTTACGTAGCTATGATTGTATGTATGCCCCAGTGTACTCTCACAAATTGGATACTGTTGGCATGTTGATCTTTCTTTGTTAAACCCAACACAAGATTGTTTCGGCTATGCGAAATGATAACTTACTCTGACAATGCACTCTGGTATCGTATCGACTCTCGTGTCGTCTCCGTTATAAATATGGTATATCCCATAGCCCCTCACATTCTGTACAGTTTCTATAACACATAGCTGGCAGTGTTAATTTGCAAATGTCGTAACCAACAGCCTATGAGCGTGTGTCGTACAATACAAGTTTTCCTTCATTGTTGACCAAAACGCTGGTGGATTCTTGAATGGATGCGCTCGAACTATTAGGAGTGACTCCGAAAATTTATGGATGCTTTTATAAATGTTCTATGAGATGGGATGAACACTGGCCATCACGCGGACAAGTCGTGACGGCCCCACGCGAATATTTATGGGCGCTGTGCGAGCCACCACAATTTGGCGGATAGTTTGTCCGCCTCGTAGATTATTTGTATGAATGTCAAATATTTATTTACAGCGTCATTTGCTTGTATTGTTTTGTAAATCAGTACTTATGCTGCCAGCTTTCCGAACCGGATTAAACTTAAAGGTAAAGGTTTTCGGGCTGACTCTCAGCTAACATTTAACGTCCACGGTACTGCTTTTAACATTGCTCCCCTCCCCCCACGGTTGCACATTTGCATTCAAAGGAGTCCGTCTTATGAACCGGATTAAACTTGTATATATATATATATATATACTGATCAAACTGCCTGTTCTTGACGGAAGTAATACAGTGCCGTGTCGACATAGCGCCGGTGTACGCGGCTAGCACTCGTGGTATCAAGCACGATCTGTGTTTTTTTTGCCAGAATATGTAGTTCAGACGATAAGCTGCGTAGGGGAGGGAGCGTCGCGTATGTACTCTCAGAGGGCTGCGCCGGTAAAGACTGAAGCAAGAAAACTGACTTTTGTTGAGTCGTTTCCTCATTGTTCATCAAGGAAATGAGAGCCAGCCAGTTCCAAGGCCACCGCGAAATTAACCAGAGGTTATTGCCTCTCGTACCAGTGAATGTGATACGACCCCAAATGCATTATAAGACGATTTCGGTTACCCTTATGAACCGGGCTATTAAATTAGGAAGCCTTGCTCAAGCTATATAAATGTTCAAGGCAGCCAGTGCTCGTCTACCTGTTGTAATATTCTACGCCAAGGTATTGTACGTCTCTGAAGTAGCGACAGCAAGAGGTGAATATTTTTTCTTCATCGCCTTAACTTGCCAGGTATTAAATTAGAGAATTTAACGGTCCTATGTGACACCGCTGTTGAGGATACGCCCACACGACCTCTGATCTCTCATCAGTTTCGTGACAAAGTGGGAGTTACGGGTGACTTGCTGTTGAGACACTCGCTCGCTGTGCAGGCCGCTGTCGTGGTACGCAGACGAGGCGAGCGTCTAGTCTCGAGAGCTTATGCATATTTAGCAGGAACTAAAAGGCTAGCAGGAGAGAAAATACAAGAAATATTAGCATTGTAAGTACAACCTAATTCGGCGTTTCTTTCGAAGTATGAAATCGTACCGTTTTGTTATAGTCGAATATTCATGCTGAACTTACAGTACTGGGATTATGTGGCAGTAATAATCGATATGGCTTGATTAAAGAGTGTCACCAGGCAAATCCTGACGTGTACCTTGGCACAACCTAACCATAACGAGTGTGCCATTCCACCTATGAAAGAGCTATCGCCTGTTCCCCCATTGGATACGCCTCGCCACTTAACCTTTAGGTATTACTACGAGTATCTATCGGGGCCACTTCTACCTATTGTAAGCTGTCGTACCTGGCAAGAATTCACGGACAAGGAGAAATGGTGGAGAAATCCAAAACCACTCTTGTGTAGCAGTCCGAGACCCTCTCCATAAAACCATCAAAGGGACGGACTCATGTACTATGAGAGACGTAGGTACTGTGACCTGCGAGCACTGCACGTTGAATGTATTTACAAATACAGTTTTCCTTACGACGCTGAAAATACAGTGAGCAGTTTCATACCTCGAAGTGCGGAGTCGCTCCCATTCTAAAGGGAAAAGATGTTTGTGCTGTCACTTTCGTTGTTCAGTAAAGTGAAATCAACCCAGCATTCGTTCAGCCAACTCGTTCTTCTTAGCAAACTCTGTCGGCCGAAAGTGCCCTCTTGCTAGTGCTTCCGCTGGAACGCCATATATCTTTAGTGTCTGACTGTCAACAGTGCGTATGGTGTGTGCGTGCGTATATCAGAATTGCGAAGTGGACGTCGATAGCCCACCAACTCGAGAGGGGAGGCCATTGACGCGTGGTCGGTATGGCCAGGCTGGCTATTCTGTACTGACCCAGATACTTGCAAGTGCTGAGTCCGTGACTGCGAGGTAAATGCAGATATGTGGTTCCGTTTCACGGCGAGACCAACGAGAAGCTATCTACGCGATGAGAAGCGTGTAGAGTATGCCCGGTACTACTTCTGGGTGGAGAATGTATTCGGTTGTGGATTAATTATAACCAGTTGTATTATGATATCATAGTATGTTGTGCCGATGTTGTGAAAAGGGATCTCTGTGGATTAATTATAACCAGTTGTATTATGATATCATAGTATGTTGTGCCGATGTTGTGAAAATGGATCTCTGTGGATTAATTATAACCAGTTGTATTGTAATTATAACCCTATATGTCTAATTCCACAGAACGTTTACTCGACTATAGAGTCAGCGGACGTCGAATTGAATGCAAACACATGAAACGCCGACATACTGTACGGTGCAATAAATATGATCATAGTAATGCCAGAACGAAAAAACACCTGTTTCAGACGCGGGAAGCCACGCATCATAAAGTGTCGTTTACATTACGGGGTGGGAAAGATAAGAATAAAAAAGACAAAGCAAATTCATTATAACAGGCACGGCCCAACGGAAGGTAGAACGCGTTTTCAACGTCGATGTGATGAAGCTGCTTGGAGAAAAACTCGAACAGACCGCTTCGAGGCTAATCTCAAACCCTGAGGTATAGCATGGTTGGCCAACACCTAGCTTCCTATTTCTCGGGGCGAGGAGGACACTGTGGACGTGGTGTCTGACACTGCGCGCGTCACCACGAGGATTTCTCGGGCTGACTGACAACCCATCTTACTTCCACCACAGGCTGTTACAGCGAAACGCCAGCAGCATGGTATCAAAGTAAAACAGAAAAACTTTCCAAGTTAAGGCGCAATCAGGTTTAATCAACGCTGAAATCGAACATTGGATTTAGTAAGCCATGGGCAAAAATTGTGCTTCGGGAAAACATGGTAAATAAAATTCGACTCATCCTGTCATTTAAGGTAGCGAGCGTGTCCAATACTGAGATCTGGCAAGGGACACATTTCTAGAGATTGAACAACAAGCAGGTACAGCTCAGCCGTGATTGTAATAAGTCCCGGAAGTCTAATTGTAAGAGGCAGCTCGATTAGTTCCCTTCGAACCACTGAGCAGGAATTTGTGCAGATCTTTAGACTAGAAAATCTAATAGATTACGGATGCACCTATGGTGTAGAAAAAACTACTATTGGTATCGTGTCGTGCGACTTGGCAGTTGTTTCTCGCTAGCCTTGCACTCCCCGCCTTCCGAGCGAATGCACCAGTGGGATTCTTTACCGATACTTTAAGAATCAGGTCAAACCTTAAGGTTAAAATGAGAATTGTGGGATAGGTGCACGTTTGCAGCTCGGCGCGAAGCTTATGGCCGCCAACGTGACTAGACAGCCAAACCAACCCAACGATAGGATGTCTCATACCCACAAAGTGATGGAGTCTTTGCAACTATGACAAGACATTCCTGTACGACAACCTTTTTATAGCGCACAGGACTACTAAGAATTTTGAAGAATGCTCTCTTTTCGCGCGTCCTGACAATGACTCGCGACCTTTCACGAGCTTATCCAACTCCAAAGTAGAAGGTCGGACACGATACATACCAAATGCAAGGAGAGAAAGAGATAGAGAGGGCGTCTGATTGTATCCTATACGTAAATATTTTGGTCACCCGCTGGTAATTCGATGGTGTGGACGAAACCATACAGCGCTATATCCATTACGTATCGACTTAAATGTTTTACAGATATCTATCATCGCACTTGACAACTTTGTTGCCAAGTGCCATGCCTGCACAAAAACGCGGTCGACTCAATACTGCGAAACAAAAATGAGCTAGAACCAAAAAATCATGACTTGAGCTGGGAACTCTTTGAGCACCCATATTTGTTAGATCTTCCTCCTTCTGACTAGCACTTGTTCTGATCGCTGACGAACGTGGTATAACATAATTCAACTCTTTGAGTGGTGTCCAAAACGGGAACACTTGGTTTTTTTGCTTCGAAAAAAGACTTTGATGATGAAGCTAAGTGAAATTATGCTCCTACGGTGTAACTTAGATGTAAATAATCTATACATAACTTTCCATACAGCCAAATAACTAATATGTAGCCATTTTTCAACTCAATTTATACAATTCCTTGACTACCATGACACAGCAGCTTCATTTTGACTACATGGCCAATGCTGAAATGAAGATTAAGTGCTTTTCGCGACGACACAGCGAACAAGTTATTTTAGCAAACTAAAGCCCTTTGAGTCTTTCCTACGATAGCTTTTACTTTCGCGGCACTTCACTACGTATGAAAACTCTGTCATCGATATCAGCATCGGCTACGTTCTACAGTAAATTTTCCGAGTTGACTCTCAGCCATCATTTAATGTCCACGGTACAAGTGCTTTCGGCATTGCTACATAAGACAGACCCCTTTAAATACGAATGTGCAATGGTGGGGATCAAACCCGTGCACCCACGTGTCTCCTCCAATTACAATGCGCACACGAATGCACCACGCCACCGAATTACTAAAACTATCCGTTTAATGTCAAAACGTATACAATTAGAGCTTAACTTTCAAATGAGCTTAATATTCTCGACGTTTGTATCATACACTGTGTTCTCGTCTTGCAAAGCAGAAATCTATAAGCATGCGTTCTGTACGTCTACGACATCGTAGATGTCATTACGACATAATCCGCCATTCGCAGGCACGTGCGCTGCTGCCGAGGACCACAGACCTTACGGTGGAATTTAATTTTGCACTTCATCCAATGCACCTCCACGTTCGCGACGTGTACCGCTTGCTTACGACCTATGGAACGAGGCCTTGTAGGGGCGCAACGTAGCAGAGTAGATGTTAGGCAGTTGCTCTGATGGTAGGATTCGCGGTGCTGTCCCTTACTACACAGTCAGTAATCTGCATCAGTGCAAGGTCGATGGCGGACGCTATACGCTTTGCTCTGTGTTGCCGTTTCTTTGCAGGCCGTTGGCTTGTATCGTTGTAGATATTAGACTACGCCTATGTGTATCTATAGGGGTAGTCGTCCGCCAATAAGTTCCTTACCATTGCAACTCTATATATATATATATATATATATATATATATGTATCTGTGTGGTAGTGCGCAACCGACCTTGCTATTTTCTGCGCCCTGCAATCAATGAAGATGAGTATGCCGGGAAACGCCTCATTTGCTCTAATTTGATTCCTACCACCAGTTTTCGATGCCGCAAACGACAGACGATGAGCTCTTTTTCTCCGCAGATCGCAATCCGCTGCTATCACAGTTCGTTTCTAGGTAAACCCCTGGATAGCGTTGCAAGGACACAATATCTCGATATACTTGGGATGCCTACAGTTGCGTGTAGGAGAGCAAAACCCTGGCTGAACTATTATTGGAGAATTATAAACATCGCTAGTCAAGATCACCAAATCATGTTTCTCAGAGTAGTCGTTTCAGGGCCAATTCCAAGATTGCGCCTTGCAACCTATCCATCAGGTTGGCCTGTCTCCGGCTCGACCACACGACTGGCATTGTAAGCTGCCACACAGCAGGAAGTTATCGGCCCATGGACCGATAGAAACACAAGCCGTGATTGCCATAGAAGATGGCCGATGGTGAAGCAGCGAAAGAAGCAACGCACGAAATTCGTCCTGCGTGGCCTAGCGGCTATCAGCCGATGTTGTGAAAAGGGATCTCCGACTCGCGGCATCAATGAAAGCTAAGCCTGAAAGATGTCCTGCCAAACGCTGTCCTCGCCAAATATGTGCCATTCACGGAAGGCTCTGTGAGAAGCAGGCGAAAGACAGGAGGAGTAGATTCAAGCTGTTGTGCCGCGCACAATAATGGCACACCCAATGATGTGCCGCTAGATGACGTCGCTAGAAGCGTTATTCTTTTCCTCCCCCGTGCAACGCCTGTCACCGCACGTCGCCTATGAGGAAATACGTTGGCGGATGTTACTAGTACTTGCATCGGGACACCGACAATTTCGCCCTTCGTCGTCTGAGCCATCGTGACGAGGGCTCAGAAAGTACATTTTGCTCGTGATAAGCAACTAAGAATAATCCGAGCAGGGTGACGATTGGCCACGTACGTTTGCATTGTCGTCCCGAAGTGAAACTGCTGTTAGCAGCAACGTTCATCGTTAATACTTATTGATCTACATAAGTACGCACACGATAACACATCGCCCGTTCTCGATACTTGAGCGTCTGATCGCTGACAGGTGCTGTTGAGGCTGTCCGGTCATTTTCGCTGAAGTAGATTTCCGCACCTGCGTCCCATTGAGGCAATAAAGTAACATAGGTGTTACAATCTACCTAACCACGAATCAAAAATAGCTTCAGTTAACCGTGACTCCAGAGCACGTTAGAGTGCCATCCATCGGCGCTTCAGCTTGCCGACCTATACATAGTAGTGATGCAGCCAGCTGAAAAGCACGCCCCGATCTTACGAAATACCCAGTAAATAAGCGTATAGCAGCGACACGGCCGGCCGAACGCCCACCCATGCGGGCTTTCGTTGCTCGACAAAGTGACACAACAAACAGCGAGGGAAATCAAGCACACGCTACTCTTGTACCAGATCCCCGCCTATCCCAATCCCTTATATGTTATCCCGCGACGTCGGCGATGGATGGTGGAATGTGGAAAAGTTGGACCGCAAGTTTAGGGGCCAGGGCACGATGGCCGGGCAAGAAATGGTGAAATGGGGATTCCTTTTCCAGGCAAATTCCACATGAGATTGGCTCACGACGAGACGGCCAGTGCATAAACATAATAAAGTACTTTGATGAATGAAGATCAACTACATAAACTACGACTTCGATAGTAACGGATTGGAGGAGGGTACCATTTGTTTGTGGTACGCTGGCGACAGTGAAATTTATGAGCGAGCTGGCCTGTGCCTGACAGCAATTGACCGTCCCTGCCTTTGTCCGTCGAACGAAACTTGAGGTAGCCAAGCGTGAACTGCCCCTTTTTGCACAATCTGTATGTTTAAATAACGGATCATTTGCATGGCTGAAATTTGCATGACTTTTTTTAATTCGCACTGAAAACAGTAGATATGTATTTCGAATTGGTATAACAACACGGCTCGCTTTCTGCACTTTCTGAACAATCCATATCGACGAGAATTTTTTAGTTAACCGTGACGGTCACCTTGAACGGGTTCGATGTTGAATGTGAAACTAGACGTTCAACAGCCTTCTGTTTACTCGGAAGATGGTAGTAGACCTTCCAACTAGTATAGGAGCCGTACCCGTTCAGTATATGTGAGACGATACAAGTTTGGTATCTTCTCTCTAAAAAAATAGAATATTTCGTCTGGCACTGGCATTCTATAATATCTATGATACTTTTTAATTAGTTCAATGACGATAATGTGAAAGACAACGAGACAACACTGCCAGATCTGTCCTATATTATGAAAAACGTACAGTTTACCTAATACAGGTAGGCTCACGGGCTGGACTTACAAGAAACAGCAATAAAATCGACCAACCAACACCTATATTTTTCTCTATCTCTTTATACACTTCGGCCATATCAGTTTCGTTCTTCTTAGGAAAAACCTCCACGCTCATCTAACCCCAGGCTGCTTTCGCTGCGTGCGCTAAAACCCGCTTTCCTTACACATGGCAGCACTACGTGTACTCCGTATTCGGCGGAAATAATGGCCATTTTCTGATCTACACGTATCGTATTCCACTCAGCTCTTAATTGTCAAGGTGCGGTGAGCGATTGGCGGGCGAATGGAGGATCAATCGGGATTGAACTTGTTCGCCCCATGTGCATTCAGCCTGCCCCAGACCCGCTGTGATCACGCGAGAACGAAATTGAAGGTCGCATGGTTCATTACCGAGCGGCCATGGCGGCCCTCTCCTCTTCGTCTGCATGCTTACGGGTTTCCTATTCAATGAGACGAAAGTCATTACAGTCCGCCACTCTGTATTTGCGTTATCAGCACCGAAAGCGAGCGCACGTCAAGTGGCGGCGACGAGGACTTTGACGAGAGAAACAAGCTCGTACGCGGTTCAAGGGACGGTTCACGCAGGCAGATGGCGGCACGAGACTGAATGAATATTAAATGGGACATCGTCGTTAACTCACTAAACCCGCACTTGCTATTGCATTTCGCTAAGACGACGCAGCCACAATAGGAGTACTAATCCTAGGCCGCATGCACAGAAGAAACTACAACTGGAGAGAAGAAAGGATACCGATTTGGAGGAGACCCAATGTCAATTTCGTTACTGTCGTGTTACGGGATTGCTTGAATTTTCAACGTTCCTCCTTGAACCGGGCCTACGTGTGGATTACTTTTTGAGGACATAATGTGTGAATCAAATCAAACGTTTCGCTCGCAAAACTGTTAGGTTTTTCAACCTACGGCGGACCCTCAGTCATCTTATTCATCATAGTTCATCGTAGTTTCCTTTAAGTGGACTCGCCCCGGATATTCTTCAGCCGCTTGACACTACAGCGGGGTTTGTACGGGAGGGGACTTACATGTGAGCCTGGGGGTTTGTTGTTCTGGTTATGGCTCCCACAGCTACCATGGAGGATTTGTTGTTTTATACTTGAGAATCGATTCCCTTTGCACACGGTCACGGTTGGCTGGCACTACCATACAATGTGGGATAAGATGGCAAAGTGAGTTTTTCTAATAGAAGGAGTCATTTAGCCTTCAGCACGAATTGAACTCACGCCAACAAGGATGGTATGTGTCAATAATTGTGATGTTCTATTACATTAGTGTTGCCGAAATCGAAAGCTCAATAATTCATTCACGGGACTTGTAATGAAATGTACAATAATTATGACGCTCCGATTGTCCTGAGCGTGTGTGCGACACACGTACATAGGTACGCATTCAGCAAACTTCGCACCAAACTTGTATCCTTGGTGCAACAATAAAGCAGACGCTCTCCGGTCTCTGGAGAGTCAGTCACGTACGAGACGGCGATCAGTACGCACCAAAGAACCGTGTTGTCTTTAGAGATAGGTAACGGGATACGATCAAGCACCATCCTGACGAAGCGTGAAATTCAGATTTACGAATACCCCGTCTATCACGAATACCATCACGCTATCGCAACCTACCCTACAGACCGTCGGGTAGGTGATATTTCTCAGTGGTGCCGTGACCAGGATAAACTACCAATCCGTTACCCACCTTCACTGCAGAGTAGGCCATTTCGATTACGAATTTGCCGAAACCAGTCGACAACCGCCCCCCCCCCCCGACCGCGCATTACCGTGCCCTGCGATGAGTCATGCGTGACTTTGCGAAGTTTAGTGGCGACCTAACCCAATAGAAGACTACCCTACAGAATGTCGGGTAAAGATCTGTCTTCAAATGTGCACTGAAGATTACGCCCGATCTGAGTAATTAAAAGAAAGGGCATAAACCAGCGACCAGTGCATTGTAAGGTGTGTAATCGGATCGCCTAAAAATTTGGTGGATTTGTGCCGTCTAAGGGACCAACCCCTAGTGTGACTGTGCCAAACTGTGCTTGTGACTGTGACTCTGACGTGTAACTGTATCGTGGACGAGTTGAAGAAATATGGCACTTGACCATAGCCCACCCCCGAATCAACGAAACACCACGGAACCACCGCTGCCAGCAGGAAGCGGTGTTCATCAATCATCGACACGGCTTAGCACCTTAAAACAACGCCGGACACGAACTCGAAATCAGCAAGTAAAAGAATTTGAAGCTGTGACTAACCGTGATGAAAGTGAGCCAGCTACCGCCTTGGAGCTTGATGCGGCTATGCGTTTTATCCAAGTACGCCAAAGAGTCATTGAAGAACTTGACGACAAGGTGCAGGACCACCCTGATATGTCTGCTGAAGCACTGGAACGGGACATCGACGAGAGTTGTGTCCACAACTCAGAGATGGATCGCTACGTCATTAAACTACAGCAATTGTTGAGCGGCCGAGACTCAGGTCGTGCCTGTCATCTTGGGTCACCAGATGTCGGTGCAGCTAGCAATCAGCAGGCAATCTTGTCCAACAATGCTCAGCATGCTGCTATGACCTCCGTCGCATTGTGCCCGCCGCCGCCGACGCTCGACACGCAACCTGAGCCATTCGACGGAACGCAAACCAACTACCGTCATTGGCGTCAACAATACGATAGTTGGATGGCCAGGCGCACATCGGCATCCAAAACGGAACGGTTGATTGCTCTATTGAAACTGCTGCGCGGACCTGCGCGAGAGTTGATCCAACATTTGCAAATCAGCGACTCCAACTACGACACAGCGCTCCATCTGTTGAATGCAAACTTTGGGAAGGTCTCGATAGAGCGCGCCAGAACACTTGACCGCGTTCTAAATGTGCCTGTAGTGAAGTCAACAAGTGACGTCAGGGGCCTACGGCAATTACTGAACAACGTGCAAGGTTCTATCTTGCAGATGGAGGGTCTTAACGTCGACCTGGCCCAGTTTGCGCTTACCTACGAGGCAGCGATAAGCCGAGCGATCCCCGAACAAATTTTATTCGACCATGCTGAGTCCAAGCGAAGAGACGAACTTGTTGCTCCGAATGGCTCAAGCGGCGGTCCCAACGACGACAGTGAGACAGCTGATGAAATGTCTGGCTGCGCAGCGGCAAAACGTATTCAAAGCTTAGTGGACTACCTTCGTCGGTACACTAACCACAAGGAACAAGTAATGCTCACTTACCAGCCTCATAGAACCGATAAGGAGAGCAGTGTGCCCAACATGCAACACCACCGGCCGAAGTACCCCCCGCGGCAACGTTCGAACCGATCAGCTGTACATCCGCCACCATATGAGAGTCGAACAACGGTAGCTGCCACCACCACTAGTACCAATTCAAGCCAACGAAATGTTCGAGCGTGTGTATTTTGCAACGATGTCTCGCATCGTCCCTCACGGTGTTCTAGTGCAATGAACTATGAGGAGCGACGAGCTGCACTGGAAAGGAAAAATCGTTGTTTTGTGTGTCTCGGCCGACGACATTTAAACGGCGAACAGTGCGTAGGTGTGAAAGTGCCGTGCCGTACGTGTCAGGGACGGGACCATTACACAGTCCTACATCCCCCCAGTGAGCGACCGACCACCACGGCCGTTGCTACTTTGAATGGAGCCACCTCAAGATCAGTGTCTTCTATGTCATGTGTAGCTATGCCATCCTCACTTGTGATGACCGCCCGAGCTCAGATCGTACACGGCGGTCAGCGCTTTCCCGTCCGACTCTTTCTCGACCCCGGAAGTGACCTCACGTTTGTGCTACCATCAACAGTTGGTAAACTCCACGGAGTCCGTCCGCAGAGCCAAGCCGAGCTTACAATCAAGGGAGTGGCCGGGGCTAGAACAGCGACGATGCAACGTTACCGAATCTGTCTGGAAAGCTGTCACGACGATCCGACTCGCATTGACATCTCAGCCTATTCGTACGATTTCCAAGTGGATCCTTCAAACCGCTGCTCGAAGCAAGAGTTGCAAGCGATCGCAACCTTCGGGCGAACGCATGAGCTCGCCGACCCCACGCATCTCGACGGGGCGAACCCAGACCCGCCGGCTATCCTCATCGGCATCGACTATTACTACAGTATCGTGCGTCGGAGTCCATTACTGGACGTAACCAAGGGTCTTGTGGGGACGGACACAAAGTTTGGCTGGGTCATCGCCGGAAAGGTTTCGACTGGAACGACACGTGTCAACGTTGCGCGTGTCCACGCGGTATGCTGCGCAGCTGCTCTCTCGAAGCCAGCGCGCGACCTGGAACGGCTGTGGTCCCTGGAGGCCGTGGGTGTCACCGATGCACCAGCCAGCGCACAATCGGCAGAAGAAGACGAGGCGGTGAAGCAATTCAATGCAGGTTTGGTCTACGACGGAAACGCGTATACAGTCACTATGCCTAAGCGAAGTTCGATCTCCGAATTATCTAACAACCTCGATACCGCAGTGCGACGGCTCACGTCTAAGCGACGATCCTTGCTTCGCGATGCTACCGCGTTTCAGCGATACAACGACGAGATCATGGCGTTCTTGAACGACGGGCACGCTGAGGAAGTGACGGACTTTGAGCGCGCACGGGCTGGAGATCACGACGGTTCCTACTACATGCCGCACCACCAAGTGATCACGCAGGCAGACGGGAAAGAGAAGTGGCGAATAGTTTTCGACTGTTCGGCATCTGCACCCGGAACAACATCGCTGAACTCCCACCTTCTGCCAGGACCAAATCTCAACCCTGACCTTGTGAAGCTACTGCTAAACTTCAGGTTGCACCGCGTAGCCGTGTCGGCGGACATCACGAAAGCATACATGATGCTCAACCTTGCTGAACGCGATCGCCCGCTTTTCAGATTCCTCTGGCAAGGTCCAAACGACGATCGCATACGTTGCTATCAAATGAAGAAGGTTACGTGGGGAGCCGTCCCAAGCGGATTCCTCTTGGCAGCGACACTTCGTGATATATTCAAACGGGTGGACCCGGCCGCAGTACGTAGGCTGGGTGAATCACTATACCACGACGATCTTCTCCGAAGCTTTCCCACGACGTCTGAGGCCACGCTATTCATCGGCAAGGCGCTGACATGGTTCGAGTCAGCAAACATGCGACTGGCGAAATGGAAAACGAATTCGCCGGGCGTAGTGGATTACCTCAGGACATGTGGTATGCAGTCGGCTGGCGCGTGCTCTGACGAGGGCGCAATTTTGAAGGTACTTGGCGTCGTATGGGCTCCGGCTTCCGATCATCTTCGCGTCCAGCTTACGTCACTAGCCAGGCAGACCACCTCACTCTCCAGGGCGACCAAACGCATGGTGCTGCGATTCGTCGCATCCATTTTCGATCCGATTGGATGGTTGGTACCGTACACCCTCCGTGGCAAACGACTCATACAGCAGCTTTGGAGTCAATCACTGAAGTGGGACGAAGAGATTGTAGGCGCACCACTCGAAGAATTTAAAAGATGGGCGATGGAGCTCAACGATCTGCTCGAATTGCGCATCGTCCGCCAATACAGTCCGTCCAATAAGCCCGTCAAAACGTATCATCTACACGTTTTCGGGGACGCGTCCGAAGCTGCCTATGCAGCTGCGGCTTACCTGCAGACCAACTACGCCGATGGTACCAGCGACTGCGTGCTATTGATGGCCAAGTCCCGGCTCGCACCACGCAACACACTCACTCTGCCGCGACTGGAGCTCATGGCTGCGTTGATGACGGCCAGGCTACGGTCATTCATAGTGGAGCGCCTCATGATCAAGGTCGACAAAGTCTTCCATTATACGGACTCGTCGGCGACCTACTACTGGTGTACCGCGGAGCAACCGGCGCGTTGGAAAACATTTGTGTGCAACCGCGTTGCTGAGATACAGCAGTTGTCAACTCCGGACGACTGGTACCATTTGCCGGGAGTGTCCAATATTGCGGATTTTGCGACTCGAGGAATCTCGGCTGCGGAGCTCGCGGCTAATCAAGAATGGTGGTCGGGCCCAGAATGGCTGCAACTTCGTGAAGAAGACAGGCCGTGTAAAAAATTGCGCCCCGCCGAAAATCAACAACAACCTTACATCGCCTGCGAACGCCGTATCATCGCCGCCGCTGCGACCACTGCTGCAGCCGTCATCGATCTCAACCGATTCAGCAGCCTTGAAAGCGCAATCCGAGTCATGGTTATGGTGCAGAAATTTGTCCGACTGTGCCGACAGCGCACGGAAAGGGGCGCTGAGATACCACCCATGGCGTCGGATGTTGAATACCGCAAAGCCGCCGAAGGACTGCTGATCAAAGTAACCCAGCAGCACTACTTCGCGCACGAAATGGCAGCAGTGAGGAGTGGCGAACGACCATCGACGAAGTCACCACTCGCCTCTTTCAACCTGTTCCTCGACAACGATGGCCTGTTGCGAGTGAAGACCCGACTGACGCAGGGTCGGCACTTAAGCCATGATGAGACTCACCCAATTGTACTCTCGGGAGAGTCACGTCTGGCTAGGTTGCTCATTTTGCATCATCATCGGGTGAACGCTCATTTCGGCGTGAACGTCATCCTCTCCGCGCTTCGGCGCCGGTTCTGGGTTACCCGAGCCCGTCAGGTGATCAAGTCGATCCTCCATCGTTGCGTCACCTGTCGGAAGGCCCATGGGGTCGCTGCCGACCAGGTCCAAGCCCCGCTGCCGCCAGAGCGACTTACGCTCTTAGTTGCCTTTAATTCGGCGGGACTGGACTTTTGTGGACCATTTTACGTTAGCACAAAGGACGCAACAGCAAAGGCCTACGTCGCGCTGTTCACTTGCACAAGCACCCGTGCTGTGCATTTTGAACTGGTACACACGATGACCGCATCTGACACCCATCTCGCCCTGCGTCGCTTCATCGCAGCTCATCCCGGCTGCACCCGACTGATCTCTGATAACGGGCGCTCATTTGTCAAGGCCGCCACCGACATCAAGAAGCTCTTTAACTCAGTGCGCGATCCGGCATCTCGCGAACTGCTCGCAATGCGTCGGATTGAATGGTCGTTCAGCTGTCCTCGCGCGCCATGGCGCACCGGGTTTGTCGAACGTCTGGTTGGAACATTTAAGGTAGCGCTTTTTAAGACGCTCGGTCGGAGTCTCCTTTGTTTCGAAGAGCTAAGGACCATCGTCTCGGAACTCGCCGCCGTGATCAATGACCGACCACTCACGTACGTCAGTGGTGACGTGGACGCCCCGCCAGCGATCACGCCTGCCAACTTCATCCATGGAGGCCCCATCAGGTCTGCGCTCTGCTCAGAAATACCACTCGACGACCTCGGCCCAAATGGTAGGGTGCCAGACGAGCCGTACCCCGACCAGCTACGTTCGACGCTCCTTCAAAGGACGAACTACTTCAAATCGCTATCTACCAGGTGGTTCCGCGAATATCTGCTTCAGCTACGCACTGCGAACATAGACAATAGAGGACGGCCGCGCACAATCGCAGTCGGTGATGTGTGTTTGCTGAAGGAAGACAACATCCCTCGAGTCAAGTGGAACCTGGTTCGCGTTCTAGAAGGCCACCCCGGACGAGATGGTGTAATACGGACATATACGATTAAATACGCAAATGGCTATGTCACCCGTCGTGCAGCCCAACTTCTCTGTCCGTTAGAAATTGTATAATGTTTAGTAAACGGGTCCGTGCGAGGTAACCTGTCCCGGATACCTCGCAGGGTGGACTGTCAATAATTGTGATGTTCTATTACATTAGTGTTGCCGAAATCGAAAGCTCAATAATTCATTCACGGGACTTGTAATGAAATGTACAATAATTATGACGCTCCGATTGTCCTGAGCGTGTGTGCGACACACGTACATAGGTACGCATTCAGCAAACTTCGCACCAAACTTGTATCCTTGGTGCAACAATAAAGCAGACGCTCTCCGGTCTCTGGAGAGTCAGTCACGTACGAGACGGCGATCAGTACGCACCAAAGAACCGTGTTGTCTTTAGAGATAGGTAACGGGATACGATCAAGCACCATCCTGACGAAGCGTGAAATTCAGATTTACGAATACCCCGTCTATCACGAATACCATCACGCTATCGCAACCTACCCTACAGACCGTCGGGTAGGTGATATTTCTCAGTATGAACGTTACCGACTGAAGCTATCGCCATCGCTGATCCCGAAGTTGCCACCCGATATTGTATCTTAAATATAATAATTGCCTTTTTAGAGCTCGAAAGCACCCTTTCTTATAGAGCAGATTTACTATGCCAATTGGAGAACAAGCGATGAGATTTCCAGCCGCACCTTCAATGCACCGGCACACATCTCAATGCTGTGCAGAGGTACATATCGGAAATTTATGGGTTGCATTTGGAAACGGTCCTCTGAGAAATCCTTATCTCAGCAATGAATGACGTCTGATGAGTGAATTTCGTCGAAAAATGTTTGGGCTTTAACCTGACATCATACTCATTTGACAGTGACCTGTGTGATATGCAGATAGGGCTGTGTGAATACGGACGGCGGAAATTAATGCAACTCCCCAATGCGATGCTTTCGTAAGAAAGCTTCTCCGACTTCTCTTGAGGTTTGCCTGGCCTTTTCTTATCCATGCATCGCTAAACCAAGGTGCTCTATGAATGAAAATGTTGAGTCCCGGCATTTTGACATCCGGGCACATTTAAGCGCGCTTCTTTTGCAGCGAAATCCAAGTGTACCTGAGTTAAGTCCATCTCTAAAGCCCTAGTGCTCTTATTGTTTAGAATTGTAGCAGGACTGACTGCAGAAACGTTTTTTGAACTTAGCTATGGCTCAGAGAAAGGTCCTGTTGCATATTACTGAGACTCGGCCAGGCAGTTATGAGTTCGTGAGATTACTGGCAAGAAGATGGTCGGAACAGTGTTCCAGGTAGAAAGAAACACATTGGCAGATAAAGAGAGAGAGAGAGATCGAGTGAGGGGTCAAGTCATTTAGAGTTACATCAATCCTGAAATACCTCATCAGAGGTTTAGTATAATTAGAATCTTATTAAAATGAACCCTACATAGGAGTCGTTCTGTTTTCTGTTGACTACCTGTTGGTCTTTCTCGCCATGCCTGCCAGACCCAACGAAAGCTTCAAGGTGATTCTTGTCATGATACCCCAACAGCTGTAGAACTTCATTCTGAATAACAGCACTTCTCAAGGATAATATCAGATCATTCCTGACTCCACCTTGATTTCACTCATGAACCTAAATGTGTTAGCAAAGAAAAGGAAACACATTCGTAAAGATATTTTCCGATAATATCATCAATAATGATATTGTAAGGATTACAAATGGGTGGCTTTCTCTATAGTGGCTCACTCAGTTGTCTCCCTACGGCGGTCTGCGAATGATGACTCCAGTAGGTAAGTATCGATGATGACTTACGGCGCTCGACGTGCGTAAGTCACATTATTTATTCTGTGCTGCATTGTGGTTACCATACCTATTTATTTAAGTACACATTGTTCCCGGGCATTGCCGTCAGCTCTGTTAAGTCAGGGCTCGTTGTCCTAGTAAGTTGCTTGCGTCTAACAGCGCAACGTTGTTTGGCCGTGCGCTGTTAGTGTAGGCCGCACTTAATATACCTCGCTGTGCCGTGCACAGCCGCATCGGTGGCGGTAACGTTCAAGGTAGCAGTGCACGTCTCTACTTCGGAGAGTGCGGCTGGCACGACGTCTGGTGGTCGGCGTGTGAAGTGCTCATTCATGTGTTTGGTCTCTCGGAGATCGGATAGCTATGTTGGCGGGAACATCTGTGCGGGCCTGGTGTGCTGCTGTTGTGTGTGGATGTGTGTACTACAATATGTCCAGATCGGCGAAGGACAAACCGCGAAAACGTGATAGAGCTTTTCGTCATGATTTTTGGTCCTGATTTGGACAACGCTTACATCGACAACTGAAGTGTCGAGCTCATTGAAAGTTTCGCTTTAGGGGGTTAGAGAGTGTGAGAACCCCGTTTCAAGATCGGAGCGGGCGTCGGCGGGAGAACCATTGACTTGATATTCTCGATTTAGCCTGCCCTTCCGAAGTAAACGCGTCGACATGAAAAGCTAACGGCAAGGGCAGTTCCACCAGCGGGGTCGAACGAGAGAGCAAGCACTCTGCCGCCTAAAACAGCACTCGAATAGATTTTTGAGGTGACTTCGAACTTGTCGAAAATGGAGACCAAGTAGGGACCATTGGAACGTTTTAGGTAGTCACTTTCCGTCGAGCCCGGTGGCGTAGTGCGCTCGTTGCACCTTGGAATCGGAGGAGACACAACGATGGGTGCACAGATTCGATCCCCGCCGTTGCACATTTGCATTTAAGGGGTCTATCCTATGAAGCAATGCCGAACACAGTACATGGACTTCAAATAATAAAAAAAACGGCCCCTTACTATATCAGCTAAACTGGTAGATATGTTTACAGTTGAAACGAATACTATTCAACTGCAAACCTATTTTTTTCTAATTGCATTATATATATACGTGTTGTCCAACTGTAAGACTATTTTTGATTTAGTGTCATGATAATGGACCATCTCGCCTGTCGGTCACTTTCCTCAACATCCTTTAAATACCTCATTTTCATCTGGACTAGTTCCCGTTCCTAATTCTATTATACTATAGTCATAATGGTTCATTACAATAACGCAAAGTAAGATCCAATGCAGGTGCAAGGCGAAGTGACTCCCACCCATAAACCAACCGGCGTTGCGTGCTCTATCTAATGAATAGATAACAATTACTTGCTAATAATCAGCACTACTATTGAACTATTACTTCATGAAAAGAATATCAAATATCCATGTTACAGTACAGCTGGGTCTAAATATTTGAAACACTTTTTTATCATTATTTTATCACGAGAAGTTGAGCATCACCGTAATCGCGCTTCCATCCGTCACCATTTGTATTGTATTGTATCGTTGTCTGGGTGACAGGTTACTTGCTCTGTTGTGAAATCGTTCCTTCCTGGTAGGGCCGCCTTACGGCGACCTCCATTGCTCAAGTTCAGCTAAAGTCTGTCGATGTCGTAAGAGACACCACCCGCACTCATGTGGCGGCTCAATCAGCTTTTCTCCGACATTCACACGAACAACGAGCGGTAATTGATGCACGAGCGCGTTGACCAACACGTGGACGTTCTTGTGTGAGCGATGCGGTTCGTATCGTTCAGCGTTATTGCCCTCGATCCATTTCGATTTCGTGGAAGTCCAATTAATTCGTTAGTAACTTGCCTAGTAGTTGAATCGTCGACCAAACTCGGGGACACACGGTCGGTGTTACCGTTGGCCAGCGTTGGGACGTTTTTGAAGCATTATTATAATAAGTCTCCTTTTATTTAAGCATTTTGGGACAGAATTGGTGGCGGTACAATCTCATCTGGGCTAGTTCTGGGTTCATTCAGGGCCACAGTTGACAGATGTACGATATATGACTTTGGTTTGTTCGTATATATATATATATATATATATATATATATATATGTATCGTCTATCGGGCAAACACGATTCCATATAATGTTTTATTTTTAAGCGTTTCTCCCATTTGATTACACCAAAAACAACCTGCTAACATGATCGTTATTCCCATGTGGGACGGCTTAAAACCTATACCAGGTTCAGGTGCTACGTAAATGTAGCGTTATGTTAACGTATGCTATAGATAGCTAAACTTCGATGTCACCAAATCGTGCCGAAAGTGAACTCTTAGCAATATTTTGTTAAAACGAAATAACCCAATATTCTACAATAGAGTTTCTAGCTATTCGTCTTTCGTCTAGTGTCGCGCAGGCATGAGTCTCGAAATGAACATTCAATGCACGACTACTTTTGTTGCCACAAGAAAACCAAGGCAGATTCTGCCTTGTCGCAGGAATGGATAACCGCGGATAAGACTGCTAACTCGGCCGAATTCCGAATGTTCTACAAGCAGCGAGAAAGAAGCATATAGGCTGACTTGGCCTGGCCATGTAACGCAGCCGGCCCCTGGCCGGACGCGTGGGCGAGATGGTTTCTCGAAGCCCTTCGGGCTTCGGGAATACGGGCCGCGTTCGGAAATGAGTACATGGTGTTGCGGGCCTTAGAAACATATCGTCTCATCTGAGAATAGAGAATTTTTCGTATGCATTTTCCGAGGAGATCGTCATCAGACCGTTGTCACGCGGAGTTCCTGATCGTGAATCGCAAAGGCTTTACTTCAACAGCTAGGAAACCGTATTCCGTTGTGGCTTTAACATCTGGATTTTGGACTGCGAATCCTTCTGGGAAGTATCAGCAGGAAGTACAAGTGGTGAAGGGAAATCCCCGGAATTGATCCGTGCCGCACGCAGCGGGCCCCCGCGTTTATAGGATCTTGCGTGATGACATATAGGAGAGCTTAAGCATTGTAAAATTGCAGCTCCTTTAATAAACCAATAAAGCTTTACCTTTACCTTTGCATGACTGTATATACACGTGCCTTCAAAAGCGAACCAATCCGTTGAGCATTATTAATTTTATTGTTACTGCTCGTTTCGAACGTTAATTGAGTGAGATACATGAAATTTTATTAATTATACTATTTCGCGTGGTGGGCGAATTATGTTGTACAACTTGTTCGGTATATATATATATATATATATATACATCATCGTCCGATCATTATAAGAAACATTCAACACGATTTATTCAAACATACAGTAGGGCGGGATTTCTAGGGATTATGGGGGGGGGGGGGTGAGGACGACAATGTCCCGAGGAAGGCGATGGCATTGCCTCTCTGCACGGCGAGGGACAGGCGCTGCAGGAGGAAAGAGCCAGCGCGCTTGTCCCCGGTGGCGCGGATCAGCCTATGGTAGACCCCCTCGAGGAAGTTCGCAGTGAGAGGGCCGTGCCCGCCCAAGGTCTCAAAGGCAAGGGGGGAAAACAGGTGGGTTGCTTGGAGAGCGGCGTACTTCCTTAGCTTTGCCCGTTCCGCACGCGCTACTGCGTAACCGGGGATGGTTGCACAGTGGTTGACATAAGAGGGTGCTAGAGTGTCAACCACAGTGCCGTCCCAAACCAGGTGCTGCCCTCGATGGAAGGGGACAAGGGTGAGGCCGTCAGGGCGGCGGCCGTCAGAGGTGTCGAGGCCCTGTGGCTCCCTTGTGCAAGGAATACCGGCGGAGTGGAGGGCCCTCACGAGCGTGTCATTAAGCATCGTGTGTCGCGGATGGCGACCGGCGCTGCGTTCGCACGAGAGACCGTGATGGCCATTCGTTGCGACGGGGTCCCCGCAACGCTCGCAGCTGTGGGCCGCAACTACAGGGGCCCCGAGGCGAAGGCCCACACAGAAGCGGAGGGAGCGATCGTCTAGAGCAGTACCAAGGGACGAGGAGGGCAGCGCGTGGAGCCACGCCCCCGCACCAGGCCTGTCGACAGCCCGGAGGCGAGCTTGGTCAGCAGCGTGTGGCGCAGAGGCCAGGAGGGAGTCCCGCAGCTCCTGGTGCAGGGCATCGGACCATGCCCGCTGCTTGCTCTGTTTGTCCGGAGGGACCCGAGCGCGGGCGCCCGTCTGGTCAAGGGCAGCTTCCTGGGAGGCGGAGAAGTGGGCGAGCGCCTCGGGGGGGAGGACTGTAGCGACCAAGTCGGCAACCGCCGTGAGCGACGCGGCGTAGCAAACGTCGGCCAAGCGGCGAACACTGAGAATGCCGAGGCCCCCGAAGCGGACTGGAAGGGTAGCCTGCGACGCCGCCTCCGGAGGGAGCTGGAGGTTCAGGATCGTCGTCAGCGCGTCCAACACCATGTCGTCATAATCGTGAAGGGCTGAAGCCTCAGTGCCGGCCGGGCATGTCCTAAGCAAGTGCTGCATGCGTGCCGCCGAGAAACAGGACCGAAGGAGGAACAGCCCCTGGTGAGCCGATAACAGGGGCAGTCGGTCGAGCATCACGGCCGTCCTCTCGAGGCAACGGTCCAATAGCGGCCGGATGGCCTCGTCCGTGAGAGGGGAGCCGACGAGCTCGAGGGACAACCTCTGAGTGAGACGGCATCCTGGGAGCGACCGCTGGAGGTCGAGCTGCGCGTCCAAAGAGAAGATCTCGCACTTAGTGGGGTTGAGGGCGAGGCCGCTGCGCCCCTCGTAGTCGAGTACTCGCTGAACGTCGGAGGCGACGGTCGCCGGATCACCTGCCAACGTTCCGTCGTCCATGTACCACAGCCGCAGACGCGACTGGAGGGACACAGCGAGGGGCCGGAGGGCCAGGCAGAAGAGGGCTGGGCCCAGCGGGTCCCCCTGCTGGACCCCGCACTCTGAGCTGATGACGGCGTTGTCCATGATCAGATGGGAGGGACCACGATAGGCCAGGTCGACCAGAGGGAAGAGCCCAGGGACGTGCTCAGCAACCTCCCGCAGAACGAGATCTCGACGGACCGTGTTGAAGGCATTGCGAAAATCAAGCTTGACCAGGGCCGCGTCCGGATGAGCGTGGATGACCACGCGTTCAACCATTGTTATGAGGAAGTCAGCTGAGAAGTGTAGTTTTTGTTTATTTACAAAATCATGAACAAATCCCTTTCTAGAGAGCAAACTTATGCTGCGAAACTCGCCTCAATTGACATGTTAATATCTAAATAATTAACAAGTTCATTTATCTTTTGTCTGTCTCTATTCGTTTTTATAAGGTTTTAAGCATTTTCAGCAAGCCAATGAATGAAACACAAGTACTAACTCCTGTTAACTAACTGCTGTAACTCCTAAGGACTTAATAAATGTTTGCGGGTAGCCTCTCAGCCAAAATTAACACCCAGGGAACGGCCTGCCATTAACTGCAAGGTTCAAACATCACAGCCCTGAATTAGGTCTGGCCGGTAGTTCACTGCACGCTCTTTTAATTGACCTTAGCATATCAGAGTAGCCGTCTTCGCGGTCGTAATTCTGAATGTTAATATAAGTGAATTGCCTTTTACGATTTGTAGAATTCGATCATTTTCCTAGATGTTCTATCTTCCAAATTATATTTGTTCACATATGACGATTGTTGGAATCAGGTCAGCAAACCGATCGGTTGCAACATCATGGTTACACTGAGTAGGTTGCTCCTTTGCCCTTGACGTTTCAAGGGCACAAATAACAGATGGCGGGAACCATACTCGAGGTGTACAGACTAACAAAAAAAATGAGAAAAACTAGACTTGCTGCGTTACAGCGACTTAGGCTGTTGCCGAAGGATACCTTGGGAAACTAAGTCAGCATAAAACAAACTAGTCACGTGGAAATGAATGGTATGACATAAACTACGAGATGCACGACTTGGTCTTTTTGCTTGACCTTCTCTAGCAATTTTGATGGTACTTATATACATACTTTTATTACTATTATGATTATTTATCTATGAATATTTGGAGAATTCTACTACTGTTGGAACTTCATGCCAATTGGTTGCCACATCTATGCTATGGACAGATTGTTCACGTCATGAACTACTTAAAAATGTAATCAACAATAATGATGTTTCAACCAATAATACAAAAATAAAACAGGAACATCCGTTAGCAAGCCAGATCTGGGGTAATTGTTTTGTTGTGTTATAGCTAATACATAGGCAACGGCACAGTCGTAGCCTCCTTCATCCAAGCAGCAAAACTCGGGCTCGTTAGAAGTCGACAGACATATTAGCTTGGTATGCTCGTCGCATAGATCGTGCTTCAGATGACGAGAAAGATAGTGGTTCACCACGGACGACTCTGGTTGGTGTCCTCATTAGGTTGATAAAATATGGTGATTGTCCCTCTCCCCACGGACACTCACGACTTCGTTGAGAACTTGAAATTCTCGTATTCTGCCCGTGAGTCAAACCTAACCAGTCGAAGACAGTATGAGCTCGCAGGCAGATAGGTACAAGTTTTCAGAGGAATTGTCGAAGATATGTTTGTTTTCATTTTTCAACTTCACTTTGCTCAACGACATTCTGCTCCGCTGTGAACGATTTCCATTTCGAAATCATTTTGCAGAGATCACGCACGGCGTGTGGCTTTATGTTGCTACCCGCGATCTAGAAAAACCAACAATTCCTTCGGGCACGAATGTGCAACTAAACTTACTGGCCCCTTCGCGTTAGCGCGCTGGTGAAAGGCGTGCATCATATGGCGTGATTCAGCTGACTGTGTGCTGTGTTTGTGCGTATGGACAACATTCAAGTAATCGTACAAGTGTTCTACTTTGTGAAATGCCCACTTCCAATTGTGCTATAACACGTAGTAGTGCCGGGGTCACGTCACCTTTCCGCCGTTATTTTTTCGCAGCTGAAACGAGCAAAATACAAAGTTTGACAGAACCTGCGAGACACTTAACGGCAAAACGGCGGTTTGAGAGGATTGTTTCTTCAATTGTTTTAGGCTGCGGACAGTCTCGCCAGTGGCATTCGTCTATCGTACAAACTAAATATGTCCAACAGCGTTGCGTGTTATTGCCATCGTCTATACGTACACAGCTTGTATATCAAACGTTTATTCTCAACCATCCACTATCGGCTACTCACCTTGTGCAGCTCAAGAGATTGTGTCCTAGTTGGGAAAAGATGAATATTATTCACTCTATTCTCGTTGGCCGACCAGCGACGGCTAGACATCTATTTCTTGTTAGTTTTTTTGTCCGCTTTTGCCACCTTTATAACTTCGACGGCGCCATTCTTGAACGTTCCCATAATACAGCTGGAGCAGCCCGCTCCCTATTGTTAGCCATACGATGCGATCTAGGTCAAGCGCAGTAGTAGTAACACTATTGTAGACGGAGCGACTGCCTCCGTCATCTCATCAGGGATGCGTTACGTTACCTTATCATGGTGGCGGCCGCCCCGAAGTCGCGGAGAAGAGATCACGTCGTGTCTATAAAAGGAGGCGTTCAATACATCGGAAATTCGCTGTCGTGTGCGTCGCAATGTTTCGTAGCGCTGCTTGACTGGCTTTCCTGATCAGGTCAAGGGGCGAGGTCATCGGCGAGCACAGCAGATATTATCGTGTTATATGTGTGGGGGTAAAGAGCGTATACGTGGGCAACATTGCCGCAGTGACCAGCTCATAGATATTACAGCAGGGTCGGTCGACACTTCGAACTGTCACCCCTCCCCCCCGAGAAGGTGGAAGTGATGCCTCTTCTGATTCTGTCTTTTGTTGCACACGACGATACGTCTGTCACTTTGTCTTCAACATAGCCCTCTTATTGGGCAAAAAATTTCATTTCTGAAGTTCCTTCCTGAAGCTCCTGCACTGCGCTGAACGAGACCATTGACGGTATACCAAGTGGTGGCCTAGTGTTTTGTGTAGTATGTTTGTAAAAAGATTATGATCTACAATACAGTAGAGTAATTGCTCTATATATTATAGTGTAATTAGTATGTATATTTGGGAAGGATTGAGATTTAATGTCGATTTCAAATAAAAACGGAGCTGCAACATAGTTAATTAGCCAGCTTAAGTTCTTGTTAAAATTGGGGTAAAGGGAAGTCACAATTTACTGAACAATCAGAACATTGATGATTGGAATAGAATATATACATTAGGTTTGTATCACAAGCACTGAAAATATGACAGTTTGCAATAAACATTGGAACGTGTCACAAACATTGCTGTCACGGTTGTGGAAAACTATCTCTAATCTCTAGATTGAATGCACTTTGTTCTTGTTTGACTATTCGTGCGAATGAATATATTTTCCATAGTAATTCGGTACATATATCATATATATTAGATCCCAAAAATAATGAGACACATATACATTTTAATATCGGCGACTAAGTAGGTTAAAACAAAGATTTTTTAGTACGAGTTAGAGATATGCACCTCTTTTATTTATACACTGATCCCAGAGTTCTGGCAGCCGTCTAACGGCTAGGTATGCACCATTTATTATTATTTGTTTTATTTTCACTCTGTTCGAGTAATTACAACGGTGTGTACAATATACAAGTCAGTTTCCGATGTGTAAGGTTTCCAAGTAAAAATCCTAGAAGCATTTTTTTTTTAAAACATAGTTCCATCTGATTGCATTGATCATTGTATATTTAATTCTACGACTAGATTAGGCATTTATATTTAAGAGATGACTAATTGACCTAATTGCTTCGCATTTTCCTGCGTGGTATCTCTCACATTTTTTACTACAGAATTTACAAACGCAATTATCATCAGGTTCATGGAATCCCTGTGTTTCGCAGACTATATGGTGAAATCCGTGAACCGCGAACCTGGTAACATGGTGCCTATTCCTTCTATTACTAAGCTTCCAAGTGCCATCAGTCATGGCTGGAGTCGTGAAGAACGACGGGTCCACCTCTCTCTTCTTCGCTTTATGGCCATCTATAAAGATGCGGTAACTATCTGTTTCTGGGAGGTTGAACGACTGGCGGATTTCTTCAACAAACGATGGCATATCGAGCAGCAAATAGACAAGCCGAGGTCAAGGTATGCACCATTGCCATTACCATTTCTAACTTCGTCATTTAAGGCTTCTCGGAGTAAATCGATACTCGCATACCTTTTGCCACCTATAGCCCTCTTTAATCGATGGAAGCAACCATAGACACACGAGCTTAAATCGGGCGAATGGGGGGGGGGGGGTGACGCCATCGCTCAATCTTGTTGGCCTTGAGCCAGAACATAATTTCATTGCTACGATTTATGCTGTCGGAGCTTAGGCACACCAACTCTGTCTGCACTCATTAGACATCTCTTGTGATCTTAGAGTGAAGTATTTACTGTTTGGGACGCTTCTGAGAGGGTCATTGGAGTTAGTATGGTGAAGCCATATACCTGCTCTTAGAGATTTCAAAGTTTGTATACGTCCATCGATTTTCGTGTGATACTGAATATCTTTAAGTGACTTGTTGTAGACCTGCGTCTTGGTCTGCAAAGTTATAGCTAATAAATATGATATTTAAACAAGGGAATATCTAGCCTAGGCGGCTAAGACGAATATATTTCGATAATAATAATAATATTAGTAATCAATTTAATGTCTTATGGTCCAAACGTTGAGAGATACAAGACTCAATGCTATTATGTCATTATTTTTCAATCCGAGTTCCAACGTGGAATGTTTTCTCTTCTAATGGGTATTAGCTGGTGAAGTTAGTATTACTAAATAAAAACCTGCCACTCGGACCTCATATTGAATTGGGATCTGCAAGGTTCCCATTTTTCTCGGAAATCGCCGAACATTGAAAATGGCGGATCCAACGTAAACATGTTTTGTGCAGGATGTATTCGCTGGGTCAACAATAAAGTGGTCTCTTTGTAAGTGCTATCCATTAGTACTATTCGGAAATGCACTGACTTGTATAACTTATGCTTTACATGCGCTTTTGATTCTGACCACTATTATAGATGAACACGAAGTATTCGTAGTCTGTGATCAAAATAATGAACTCACGTAACATAAGGGACAGTGGGATACAATACGTTTTAGAACGGAAAATTTACTGAACATAGAACTGGTTTACATAAATAATCGTGGAAGTTTGTGCAACGGCACGGCGTCAGCCCACGTTCAAAGTTGGTAAACGCCACCAGTTGACCCTCGGCGACTACAGATGCGTGCTTCTTTCGCGTCGTGGAACCTTTGCGTGCCGCACATCCGATGGTGAAAACCTGATGATGTATTGCACATCGCAGAATCATATGGCGATTCTCTTTCGGCTTATGGTACTTGGAAAAATGTGACCAGATCATTTGCAGCTAATAAGAGACCGTGGGGTCGATCTTGAGATCAAACACGACCTCCTAGACTTAGTGCTCCTTGTTCACCGTGCGCATATACAGCTTTAAAGGTCTATGTGAAGCGTCTGCATACGTAACTCGTGTATAACAGCAAATATTTTTCCATGTGGATACTAATATCTGCAAACTGGTACCCACGTCCGTGTTGTGGAACAACACGGCAAGGAATTGGTAATGGACTGGCTGATTCGTAAATTGGCTCCCGTGTACACCTATCATAGGACATTCACCGAACTAAGGGATGTCGGGAATATACTTGCAGCAAGCAGAAACCGCTTTGGGTCGGCGAGCACCAAATTGCTCTTGATAGTGAACGCAATCTCAGTCTAATGTACTCGACCTGGTCATTCTGACGTGAAATGGTCTAAACCACAAAATCTAAGCTCGTTGGCAGCACTTACAGATATGTGACAATACTAAACACGCGCGCTAGCATGTTCACCACGACGTGCTCGAATGGCTTTCGGTGTATTCACCAAAACTGGGTCTACTTATCCCTGTTCCCTGCATAAATATCTCGTTCGATGTTTATGAAGGTGAGAAGAAATTTTCGCCCTTGAGAACGACAGCTAGTGGTACTCTCGCTATCGGCCATAGAGATCGCCATATAGCAGCAGTGATATATACGCCTAGGCTTATTCTGGCAAGAGAACATTAGGAGTGGCGCTTAAAATTTATGGTGCAGCCGCATATTATTACGCCGATTAAACTCGTCTACTTAAGCGGGAAGCCTGGTAAGGCGAGACAGCCGAATCTCTAGAAGTAGTCAGGCGATAGTCGTTGTCCGACAACCTATGAGACCCATGTGCAACGTGTAATATACTAGCTGTGTCCGGTAGCGTCTCCTGCAAAAATATCTCAGGTTTTGCACCCGTCGTTCTGTATATCACACATATGTTCGAGCAGTGGCTTAGACGGCGAAGTCTCTGTCTGCGAAAAGCCTCAGGTTCAAACCCAGTAATAACACACATCTACTCAAAGGAAATCTACAACTTTGTTTGCCAATTTGCCTTTCGTCCTTCGGTCAAATATAAACATGGCTAACGGTAGGCGAGTCTACGGGGACTACAGGAAGCGTTACATATCAAGTCTGCTCAACGAGGGTATAACACACTAGTTCGCCGGGGAAAAACCAATTAAAGGAGGTGATAGTAAATGTGACTTAGATAGATCAGACTCCACTTTCGAAGAGCTCTAGAGATACGCAAGATTGGCCAAGTGGCACTTAGACAAATCCCGTTGTTAGCATTTTATAGGGGTAATGCTATAAAAATTACTATGTTGAGCTATCACCAGCCATTCGTAACCCGTAAACTCCATGCGTAGCCAAGCTAGAATCTAAGAAACAAACGGTGTGTATTATTGTGAATTTCGTTATTAAATAGAAAATACATATACTGCAGTGGACAGAAATGATAACGCCACACATAATGCACAAGCCATTGTATTATACATATATATAATATATATATATATATATATTATATATGTTTTTAGGCTTTAATAATAGTTGACAAATTAAAAAAATGCACTGCTCGTCTGCCCTGCCCTGGGGCTCGCAACTGCTTTAGCTCTGAACCGTTGGCAGCGAAACAGCGACTCACGGGGAAGAAACCCCCCTCTGAGCACTCCACGCACGAGTATGAAGGATTTCGTCGACTTCATCTGCGAAACGATCAACTGCTTGGGTATTAGTTCCGAGACTGCGAAAGAGGTACGCCTTGCCGGAAAGGAGCGCTTTGCCAGAATTCGCCCTCTAAGATTCTCCTTTATCGAAGAAACCGCCGAGGGAGAAAGACGAGAAGAGACACGACGTGACGTGTATGGCTCAGTGGGCATCCTCCCCAGAGAAACTCACGCCGAGGACAATACCGCAAGTGTGTCGGATTCGCAGGTTGATGGGAACGGCGTGTCCAATGAGGTAGGGAAGCCGAGGGATGACCCTGGTCACTTTAGACAGTAGGCATTCACCGCTCCTACCTGCCCATAGTATTTACTGCTAAAAGAAGATCTGGAATGTATGGAGAAAAACTTAAGAGAGAGGCTGCCTTTGCAGACGCTTTCAGACCAACTGAGAACGGTAACGCCGGTAGTCTACAAAGCTTGACGTTAATGTATGGCGAGTCCAACACTGTTCGGCCTACACCTGAAGGTGGTGTCCATACTAGCGTAACGGATTTCTTCCCTATCAAAAAAAATCTTATAGCCGACCGACATACTGTCATATGTTGTACCCTCCAGCGTGTTTTCTAAAGAATCGCATTCGGCTCCTGCTCGCGAGCGAAGTTTATGTCGTCGTGAATTACTATTTGTCGCTGAATTCGCCATGTTATTATATATCGATTTGCGTGATTGGACAGAAGCTTTCACGCTTTCTAGGTCTACACTCCGATTGT
Organism: Stratiolaelaps scimitus; assembly: GCA_019614645.1. Taxonomy (NCBI): domain Eukaryota; kingdom Metazoa; phylum Arthropoda; class Arachnida; order Mesostigmata; family Laelapidae; genus Stratiolaelaps; species Stratiolaelaps scimitus. The sequence continues at coordinate 489,184 of JABWDB010000017.1, forward strand.
TTTTAGACTGGAAATTAGGTTCGAATTACCATCGAGTCCTAGCCACTATCCAACCTAAAGGCACTATCCCATCTAAGTGGGTCTGCTAAGCTTCGAACTCGCGGACGGTGGCGTGTTATGCGGTTTGTTTAACATAACCTACGTTCAACATAAGTTTGGATGGGAACACCCAATGTTCCCTTTAGTTTATTCCTACCGTTGGCAGTCTGTTTCGTTAAATGGGACATGTAGTGGGTAACTCACTTCACCAGGCCATCTCGGCATCGCTGACTGGCCACCTTCCTTACAGTGACCCTTTAGTCGAATAGCCATCGCTAGCCAACTTAGAAGAATTCCTCATGGGACTTCCGCTTGGCCTATTTTTAAGAGGAGTGTCTAAGAACAAGTATCTGCCATTGTGAAAAGAGAAGAATGTCGCTTCCTCCCCTTGAGGACTACTCGGGCAAACGCAACCTTCCGCCTTGCGTTAGCTCTTGCTTGCCACGTGTAGGAATGAGTAAAAATGTTTCCTCCACCTAACGATACGACGGGTGTCCAAGAGCGTCGCAAATAGAGGCCTTTCGCGTACAAACCCGTAGAAACGCGCGTCTAACGTCTGAGACACAATGGCGACAGAGAAACTCAAGTGACTACTATCTTGGCACTGACAGGATAAACTCTCTATGCTTTAGCAACTGAAATCCTACGGTAGGGAAACTCACTGCTCCCCCCGTGAGAGGAAGCACCTCTTGTCATTATTATGGAACTGCATTGAAGCGTTTTAGTAATGGGGTTTCTGGTGACGCGATCTCCCCTCTACATATTTTTCGATGGTTTACACTGAAGCTTTCCTATACCGAAAATGCTAGTTCAGAAGAATATACGCCATGGTAATTATGCTGCTGTTTGTGATGACTCACATCGGATTTTTGACACCTCCAGTGGCCGCTGAAATGTCTACCTTTACTAAGGCGAGGTGGAGATAAGTTCTCACCGGCTCGGGATTCGTATCAATCGGGTCTTCGTCGACCCCTCGCTAGCTTTGTGTACAACAACGTTGCATTAAATGATCCAAAGCTTTGAAAAGAAGCTACATGAAGACGTTCACCAAGACCCAATTCCTCGATTTGCCCAAATTTAGATCTAGGACTAGGGAGCTATTGCCGTCTTCCACACGGTTGGGAAGACACCCGCCCGTAACAGCCTTGTCGTAAGCTCTTGAATTAATCCAGACCAGCATTTGACCAAGGCTCGGACTGGTCAAATGCTGGTCTGGATTAATCACTCGTTATATCCACGAAGGTCTCCTGTCAATGATGATCATCGGTGTGCCTCATTGGCACGAAGACATAGTTTTCTCATTTATGTAATCTATGTTTTCGACCCGCTGGGACAAAGGACGGTGATAAAGGCAGGGGAGTAAGTGATCCTCAGGAAAGCGAGTAGCATGGAAGGTTTTGATGTTGTGGATTGTCAAGGAGTAGACGAACAATGAGGAAGGGGTTTCTGGATCAAAGCTCACTTCTAGGAGGTTTATGCCCTCCTACACGCGATACTCGGTTCCCATAGACCACTATGCAAGCCGCGGCCATCCGCAAAGTTGGCTTGGCAACTTTCGTTTCTTGCTTTGGCTTATGACTTACTCGTCGCATAGAAAACTCACGAGTCTTTCATGCAAGGGGATAGGTGAAAACATCACATACCCATTCGAACGCAGCACATCACAATAAACCTAACGTCTCATCATCGTTTACGTTCAACCCACTGATCTCTCTGCGCTCGCCACTACTTCTCACAAAGCGTATCCAATTCCCAGATGACCATTCTTAGTACTGAAAAAATACATTTTCCGGACTGACCCACAGCCAACATTTAACGGCCACCATTTGATTCTTAGTACTACAGTAAGTATTACTATAATTACTTCGAACCACACTTTTAAGTGTATCACCTCTCAAATAAATGAAAACGCCTATTTCGAGGCTCCGCAGTGATTTACCTTGGTCCCATCAACACTTCCATACATAAAAACCCATCGACGTACTTACAACTTATTATCACCCACCTACGATAGCTAATACTAGTATTGCAGGCTATACAGTGTCGCCTACTATATCCGCCGCCCGCCGTATGTAGGCGGCACTCAAGTTCGCGACCGCACTCAACAGACGAAGGCGGTGGTTTATCTTCGGACGTATTTGCCCTACGGCTGTTTCCAAATTTACAGAAGCATACCAAGATGATCCTCGTCGATAGCCCACATTAATGCTGGACGCAACTCGCGACCAATATCTACATTCGTTAGCCACCGTCTCGAAAACGTATATCCTATACACGCCAGCTGGAGTTCCTGTCACAGGGAAGGTCAGAGGAGGTCAAGCGAATGTGGGTGATCTGCTCGACAGACAACACGCGAGTGCTATGAAGTGCTATCTCAGTGGGGCCCTCTACAGCCAGTTGACTGTCGCGGTCATTTTATTTTGCCCCTCGAACATATGAGAGCGGCGGACCCCAACGTGGCTAGCAGTTCCCAGCTCGCGCGCAGTGCCCGTCAAATGATATGAAACACGTGTAGTGCTTATATGTATATTCTAATTATTGTTATGCAGTGCCAACGCGTACCATGAGGTCAATTTAGACATGGTAATTAAGGAGAACGTTATTAATGCTAAATTACTTTGTAGCTGACTTTCAGTATTCAGCTTTCCTCGTTTTGCTTTATGTGGGAGACACCGCTGAACGTGACACAGCCCACGTGTCGCTTCATCTTTATCTTGCCGCCAGGGGACTGGAATCGCGTTTTCGCATTACGCTGCTTACGTAGGCTGAGCTGCATAAGATGTTCCGCAGTAGCTCTTTTGCTCTTAGAGGCCCTACGATATTGTATCTCCTATTTGAGAAAATCTCCTATTTGAAAAAAAATTGATGACAAGCTATCAACATATTTCGTAACTTGTTACGTAGTGGTACCCTGAATCCAACACCTTCTCGAAGACATTAACATTCTTCTTCTCTTAAGTACACGTTCACCACTCGTCTAGTTTCCATGGCGTTACTCTGATCGGTGGCAAGGCGTCGCGTTGAATCGAATATGTGTCATATAGACACGTGCACGAAACCAAGCGCTAGTTTTGTGATTCGAGGTGACCGCTAGGCACGATAGTACGCAGAACAGTGTTCACCGCTGTAGCTAGTAGATAGTTTAGAAAAGGGGATGATGTCATTTGGGGAGGGACCTTCCAAGGGAATCTCCTCAGATCGCCGCCAGACGGGCGTCTGTCTCACTCTCGTTTCGTCACGTAGTTGGGCACGCGTGCGCTAACCGTTTTGGAAATAAGCCGGTCCACCGCGGGCCTAGTGTCAGAGTTTCTGGGCAGTTTCGCAAAAGAAGAAAAAAGACCTTTTTCAGATGGTGCCATTGCGCACCACGAGTGCCACTATCCGTCTGTCGCGAGAAACTTCGGACTGTCTCGTGAACTCGCTCGAGGGGTGATTCTCTTTATCCGAACGAAGGGGAACGGAAAATCGGTAAAATGAGACGCAGTGTTCTGCCGTAGTTTCTTTGATGTTCTCCTCCTTGAGAGTTTCCCAGTGGAAGGTCGTCTCGTCTCGAAGGCAAGCACACAGACGGGGGCCTTTTGTTGTTAGGTTCCACCTTTTTCCATTTCAGTCTTTCCCTCAAAGCGCCCTTCGGCTTTCAGCAAGGCACCGTCCACTTACTTCTAGCCACACTGATCTATGAGCGATTCAGCTGTATGTTTACAAAAACAATGGCAATCTCGACTGCCTGCGGATATCTGGGGGCTACTGGTGACTGCAGGAATGGAACAGAGAATAAACCTTCACCTCTCAATGCAGCTGTACACTGTCGCGAGTAAAATGGAAAGCAAAATGTTGCGGAGACGCAAAATTAATTGTTGTTTTAATATTATTGATATTCTCAGACCGACACGATTCTTATAAATTGTGATAGTGTCGGATTCAAATAAATTCAGGATTCACGCGGCTATAACGATAATGATGATGAGCTTACGATATATGCGCGCCGCAGAAGGCGTATGATAAACTCTTAACTAGGCGATGAGGTCTGGTCCCTGACAGCCTTCTAACTAAGATATTCTTTGGGCTGACCCTCAGCTGTTTTTAAACCAATAAACCTTTACCGTCTATGACACGCCTCGGCTCTGGACTTTTAGGTATTACTACGAGCAAATATCGGGGTCACATTTGCTTTATTTTCAACCTTGGCGTACCTGGCATGAGTCCGCAGATAACGAAAAATGATAAAGAAATCTAAAGATTCTCCAAAACGTCTGGCCGCACTTGAATACGTGGCACATGTCCCTCCTGTCTCGCAATCCAAGATGTTCACCACTAAACCATCTGCGGGAAATTATCTAGATATTGCTGCCTGACCAGCGATACACCAAAAATAGCTAGCATATTATCACTGCACTCTTTGGAAAGTCAGTTTACGAAGAGAGACAAGGAGCTCGTTTCGTCGGTTAAACTGCCCTGATTACAAGTAACAAACTACAATCGAAAGTCGGACGGCCGCTAATTCCCTTGAGCTAGCTATCTCTTCGCACGCAGAGCCGTCCCTTGGGATGCTTATGCCTGGTCTAATGACATCGGGTTGCTCTTAGAAGTAATGATGCGTTGAGAAGGAGAAGTAATTTAGGAAGGGCTCAGGCGCGGAGAGGCTGCTAAATAAATATTATTCAATATTATTATACACATTCTAGTGAATCAACAACCAGCAAACTTACACGCCATTGCAAGTACTTCCAGAGATATGTCAACTTATATTTCCTTACCTATCGCTATTGTTATTGTTACGTCGCGACATAATAGAATACCAACGCTGATACTTCGCATTATATGTAGTACAGCCATATACTCCATTCCGCTTACGCCGGTGGAAGTACAACTTGCTCTCATTGTGCATATTAAATAATTCTGTACATACAGGAAAGATATATATAGAAGTACATTTTGCAAAATGAGTGCAATCTGTTTCTAATAAAACCTTTATACCCTTATACTTAAAAGCACCTCTTGACCTTCCTCGAGCTACGGAGTACTGCATAAACAGCGGCTATTTCCCATCGCCTGATAACATTGTAAACGCAAGATCACTCGCAGGTCGACACCGAAGCTCCGAAGCACTCCTGCAGTCGACATTGAAAACAACGAGGGAAAACAATTTTCTATAAGTAAAACACTTTTCTTGCCGGAGGTCATTTCCAAAACATTGCTTGGCAGGTGTACTTATGCGCTTCCATCCTTTCGTATGTCACACCCTACCTGCCGTGCTGTGCACGACGGTTTGCCTTTGTGGAATAACCGAGATAGCAGAAGAAAATAGACGACCGGTACAGAGATAGCCTATGGGTGGCTGTAGACCCGGCGGTGGCAAACAGCCGTGCACTGCTGCCTGCATTGTGTCAAATTCGCCCTCATCGTATCGTTCCGATCGAGCGATAGGCTTCAGATGTCATTTCGGTTAGCCCAGTTGTCTGCTTTTGGGTTGCTGGCCTATTGAAGCCGATCGGAGGTACCAAGTTGGAGCTATTGGTCTGGACGGGAGCGTGAACATGTCTCATGCGACGACGCAGACAACGGGCGCACATAGGCGACACAGTGGAGACTCTACGTTATACCCGTGCGAGCCCCGTATCTAGTTCCTTTCATAGAGTTGCTCGTCGCATGCCATCGCATGCGCCTGACCCGATTTCTATCGAGAACGCTTCGCCTTAGGTATAAATAGGCACGGCCAGGTCTCGTGGTGGCCTTGTCCTCTCATGCGGTGGAGCCCACGACGTCGTCGCTGTATTGAGACGAGTAGCGACGCCGCCCATAGCCACAATGAACAAAGGCGCATCTTTCTTCCAGGCGATAGGCTGCGACCGGGTTGGTCCAGGGTCGACTCAGTGTTCGGACGCCGCATCGGTCTTTCAGGGAAAGTTCAATCAAGTGCATTGGTGCCAACTAAGTTCCAAGTCGGGCCCCCAACCATCCTACCCTAAGGGCAAGATGGCTGCACGTGTCAATATGGTGACAATGCGATCGACACACAAACGCACGATAGCTCAACGGAAGAGAGGAACGTTCTCGATTGACACCTTGATCTCGAGTTGCGAACCGTACGGCCACACTGCTACACAACCACGCCATCTCAAGAAGTGACTGCGCACTATGTCAAAGCGAGATTGAACGTTCCGCGTAGCACACAATTGCGTGCTTTTATAACCAATAGATTTTAAGAGGCGAGCCGGTGGTTTCTTCCGGTTGCGTCGTTTTCCGCCACACGGCAATCTACTGCGGTTATCTAGTTTTCAAGAGCTCGCAGGAATTTATTCAGCATTTGTCCCAATATCGTTGTCGAATACATTGTATCAAATATACAAATATGTCTTCGTCATTTTCTATGTCAGAAAGGCTAAAACACTCTTTGAGCTGACTCCCAGGTGTTCCCTTATACGCCGTGGCTGTGTTAAGCTGTTATACTACGAGGATATACCTTTTTTTTCGTTTTCAATCGTGTCGCCCTGGCACGAATCCATAGATAAGGAAAGATGATAAATAAATCCAGAGATTCCTCGCGTACGGCAGGATTTGAATCCAAGCCATTTCTCCAGGATGTGCAATATACCAATGAATGCCACCAGACCTAACGCGGAAACTAGAGCGATTCTTTCAAAACGACACAGTCTTTGAAACGATGCAATCAAAGCACCATGGTGACGATGAGACGACAGAACACGTGCATGAATCGTCTTTATTAAAAAATAGCCGCTTCACCGACGGCAACGTCATTCACCTCTCGAGCCCGACTGGGGCTCAGAGCTACGGATTCTGACTTCGCTTCCGCGACTTCCGAGGTACTTCTGAGCCGCCATATATTTTCGGTACAGCGGTCGTTTCATTGTCAGGTATCGTACGAGCATGCTTCGCGTTAAAGGTCTTCCTTATTGAATGTGTTATATACGTACAGGCCATTGTATATATGTCACCGTGCTCACATTGTATATGTCCTTTGTCCCACTTTAATAAGCATCTAACGCCGGACTTTCTTATAGCCTTCGTTCCCAACAATGTTTTCGTCGGAGGTCAGCGACCCCTAGAGCCATAGAACCTTCTAAGTCCCCACAGTATCTCTCTACAGCGTTAGCATCAACGATCAATTGTTATGAACTCCGACAACCACCGCAGTCGTTTTACAGTCGCAGGGCCCTACCTCCGCACTGAGAGATCTATTCAGCCCGTCAATTTGTCAGTCTTAACTTGGTCTGTGCTTTTTTTCCTTCCCTGATAATGGTAGTCGCACAGAAGGAGTTTGGTCAAAGCCAGATGGGCAATGGCAAATCATGATCTTGCTTCATCATTTTCTCAATAGAACTTCGTTGCTTTCCTCCGGCAAATGTTCAATTCGCCGGTTGACCACTTCGACAAAATCGGCCATCGTAGTTTTCGCGAATGGAATCTGAAAAAGCTCTGTGATGTCTTAGGGGGACAGAGGAAATGGTGCTAATATGTTTGGTGCTTGTACGGCAGATTCTTCGTATTCTGTCAGATAGATCGGCCTCATTGTCGCGAAACATGCTATACGCATTTCGTTTCTGCACTGGCGATCTCGAGACGACATTGGAGGATTAGAAAATGTATGAAAATGTATTGTTCATTCTTGATCCCGACGGAAAACTTTATGACTTCTAACCACTGCCCTTTCGATATGTGTGCAATGGCTCGCTGGCTTGAACATATCGCCAATGAGCTGCTTTCACAAGATTGGATATATTGCTAATCGCGGTATATTCGACAGTCGAATCGATTTAGTCTTCAGTTGGGGGGAAAGTGTTCATGCCAATCCAAGGGCGTATTCCCCTTCAGTCAATACTATGGCCTGAGGGTGGGGTGTTGACTCCTGTTTGTTGACTACAATCAATATGAATGCAACTGAGGTTTACCTCGCCTTGAGTTGAGATACCACGTGAGAAGAACCTATTATTTTAAGCTGCTAGTTGTGCTAGTCGTCCACCGCATTAAATTGGCAGTGGTATTCTCGTAATCCCGATATAATATAGACTTTCTCATTACAACTGCTCGACAATGCACGGTCCTTCTCATGAGTGCTATCTACGTTTCTCGTTGTCGGCAACATATGGGAGGACCACATAGCCGGTGCACATAAATCTTCCAATTTCTCTTTTTTTGCGATTGCAGAAAGCCGAAAGACACTGACATGATTGTTGATGTATGCTACTCCGTGAACGTGTGGTAATAATTAAAAAGGGTATTGCTTTCACAAAAATTTACGACCTCTCTTAAGGACGCTCCATGGCCCTGGTCTCTCAGCGTATCCAAATGGAAATGATGCAAATGTTGGTTTATTCAATACATAATATGTACAGAATACTTATAATATTATATATCAAATGTTCAGAATTCATATCTAGGGGCTGTCGGATCGGAAGAACTTCTGAGACGAGATATTCGATCTTTCAGTCAATTCATTTAATGGTCGCCCATGAACCGACCTCAGAGTACCATGGTCCGGTATGCCGTCTCTGGCTCTTGTCAGGCGGCCTGGTTTGATTTACATGACAGCGCTGCGAGCGAGCGCATCTCAGTCGCAGCCAACGTTAACAGATGGCGACGATGGAAGGAGAGGCCAGATGGCAACAGGGTTTACGTTGCTTCTGGAAAGACAGTCGCAGGAAGTTCAGGGCTGGGGTTTCGGGAGGAAGGTTTCGTTAGGGGTCGCCTAACACAGAGGGCTGGCCTGCTGCTTTCCAGTGCAAACTTCACTCGTTTGTAACTCACAGAAATGTGCCCCTCAACGGGACCGTCGCTGCCTCAGACGGCTGAGAGTCAAGGACGAAACGTGAGCGGGCGTAAGCGCTGAGTGTGACCCTGCGCCACGTAACGGAGCATTCTGGCACTTGCGGCAGACAGCTTGACCGATTACCTATTTAATCGAATAAGAGATGAGATTCAATTAAGTAATATCAAATAATAATAATAATACTTCTGGTTCTTATGATACAACCTATTATATCTAGCAATGTAATACTGAAACTCGATTTCTATTGGATTGTTTGATTCCTTATCGGACCAGCGCCTGCCGTATATGTGGACAACCTCCGATTGGATATGTGTGTGAGCTGATAAGGTTTCATCCTGGGGTGTACAGTGGCTATCATTTTTTTGGCGACTACACGAGTCTACCCCCTGCTACTCAACACCAGCTCTGTTATGGCACTAAACACGAACACACATTCTACCCTGCAAAATCCTGATTTACGTTTACACTGTGCTGTTTATTAAACTTTTCCAAGCTGCACTGTGTGTGAAACTATATGACCTATTTCGTATAACAGGTAGCACTGAATCTAGTGTAAATATACTATGTGTATGTTATTATGTGAGACATGCGTAGATGTTCTACATAAGATAACGAAATATAAAGACAACCCTTTATTGCCAATATTTTATTGCTGATTCTATTCTTCGCATCTCGGACAAAGTCGATTCTCTGGTGGTGCAGACGGCTACTGTCGTTCAGTTGATCGACTCAGTGTTTTCTTTTGTAGTTGCGCGGCACCAATGTTGTTCAGCTCGACTGTGCTTTTCGTAGCCTTGCTAACACCACTTAAAATGTCATGAAATTTCGCTGTGCAAAAACGGCACCGCGGACGTTTGCAGGGAAAACGTTCGCGACGTAGTCCATTATCAAATATTACGCTATCGACGATGATTGACTCGCATATTCGTACGTTCTATTATATGGTCCTCTGCAAAACGGCTCAATGTTACGTTGTAACACACGCTGCGTCATACGTTTAGCTAACGATAGCTCGTCAGTGAGAAAGCCAAGAGTTGAGTGAACACATCTCAGATCAAAGAAGAAGAAGAAAAAACTGGGAAGAGATGTAAGCCAGAGGCTGCATGGGCAAATGAACTCGATTGAGAATTCTCGTCGATCACATCCATATTCCACAGAAATCCTTCTCCGAGTAGACGTTGCCATCTATGAGTGAGGCAACCATGCACGCTGTGTGCGCTGATGCTGATACGGATCGCCATCCCCAAATGAAATTTCCAGCAATAACCTTCTTCTTTTTGAGCTAGCTATTTCTAGTAACGCGATCCTACTAGTGCATTTGAACTCCGGAAATCTTATCTAGCATCTGCAAGTTTTTATAGTGCCCAGAGATTCTTCAAATTCCGAACATTATTCATAGCGCTCAGGAAAAATGATTCACCGGTTATATTTGGCCCTAATCAATTTCCATGCGGATGTTGTCATTTTTTAAGCGTTAGGGTTAAAACTCCTTTACAGGTGGTTACGGTTCGCTGCCACTACCATCCACACGTGTTGTTGGTTATGCTTACGCCTCTCGCCTCTACGTTCGTGTTTGTTGTTTTGGTTGCGCCCGCCGCCACGGCTACCGGGTTGGTTTTGTTGTTGTTGTTGTTGCAAACCAACCCCCCGGCCTATGCTCTATCTAAATAAACACACAACTAGGTCGCTGCTCTAGTCTGCTCATAAGGTTTATTGATACACAACTCACGACATTTGGACATAACTTGAATTCACACTTGCACGATGTTTTATGCTTGAGAGTCGATACGGTCACGGTCGACCGGCACTGCGTATCACATGGGATGAGATGTCTAGGAAAGTTGTTTTATAGAAAAATCCTTTGGGCCTTAACACGAATCGAACCCATGCCAGCAAAGATTCCGACGTAAGCGAAGAGGTGTTTGTGCGACGCTCTTTGAGTTTTCCTCAATTTTTTTTCAGAAACATTGTATGGGATTCCCTGAAAATAACGTACTTAAAGTAATTTTAGTGCTCCTTGTTCCAAAATGGTAGGTTGTTTCAGGCGTAAAGAAAACAATAGAAGTAGGACAATCACTTCAAATGTCCATTGGAACAGGACACAGGATCTGCCATGATGGCTTCCCGGCGGGCGAATTGGAAGCTGGACACGTACAGTAACAATTGTCCGCTGAGAAAATCAGTTCTCAGTTCGGCCATATATGACGATGATGGACTCACATATTGGTATTTTCTATACAGTCGTGTCACTGATATAACTTCAAATATCTTTCTTACCCTTTACGTAGGAAACAACTGAAAAAGATTTGCGCTAAAATTAGCATGAGCTTAAATCTCTACCTAGAGTCAAGTAAGTCAGTCAGATTACAGGCAATACAACGGGCAATACAGCAAACATAGAAGAACACGCTTATAAATGCAGTACCAATATGAAATCGGGAGATCTGCCCAGACGTGCGTTAACTGTCTCAGCTATATCCAGAGACGGACCAAGAAGAGGCCAACAACAGCAGACGAAATTGAATCTACCATCTAGTCACGAAGTGATTCGTGTGAAGACCGCACAGACAGATTTGTGTTCTTCTCATTGTGCTTTCAATGGAACACTTGAGACGACAGCAGATGCATCCAAGTGGGATGATGACATCAGTTTCAAAGAATACTGGGGGTACCTCAGACCCGATCAGTCGTGGAAGGAATCCACTCCGTTTGACCATGAGTGAAAGCTGAAGCGGTAGATGCTACACATTCGCTAGCAAGGACCAACGGACTGGATATCATATGTGTGATGGTAACGTGGTAACATAAAAAAGTATGTAGTAGTTCTTCCTTCGATGCATGGCGGCCAGTTGAGCATTCGATAATTACGGAAGTGACGAAGCATTAAAATTACAACTAATCACAGGCATAAGGATCCCACATATTCGGGATCAACTACTCGAGGAGGTTAAATGATTAGTAGCGCAAACTATCGGTATCTCGAAACGAATTGAATGAAGGATAGAAGGGAGGCGCGGGGCTTGGTGCGAAAGGTGTGCAAAATGGAAACTGGCCAAGGTCAGCGGTGAGTGGCGACAGCCGCCGGAAGTCGGGCCAATAGAGCGGCCACGTAGTCGAGAAGTCCAGCGACATGCTTCCCCTGTGGGGACGTGGGCCACTTTGTGTGATGGTGTACTATACCCAAGATCGACAACTGTTCTAGGAGAACGAATTATCAGCCAGCAGCAGTAGGTGGCGGGAGTCGGGCCAATAGGGGCGGCCTATGTGCTGCGTAGGGTAGAAGGGTACGGACACGTGGCCGGGAGTGTCCAATGTGCCGCAAAACGGAGCGACATGCTTCCCCTGTGGGGGGCAGTGGGCTACGTTGTGGAACGGTGTCCCGAACACAAGATCGACAACTGCTCCAGCAGGACGAATGATCAGTGGCGTAAACTACCGATATCGCCAAACGAATTGAACGAAGTATGGTGGAGATGCAAGACTCGGTGCGAGAAGTGTTCAAAGCGGAAGCGAGCTGAAGTCAGCGGTGGGCGGCGAAAGCAGCCGGGTGGGGCCAATAGGGCCGGCTTATGAGCGGCGTGTGGTAGAGAATGCCACGTGACCTAAGGAGTCCAATGCGGGGGCTCCATGGTGAATTCAATAAAGGATTGCACAAACAACGGGCCTTCCACGGAATATCGTTAATTGCTCCGATCCGCCTCTAGATTCTATAGATGTGCATATAAACGATATATAACCTCTACAGAACCTTTGTGATCACTCTTGATGGACTGTGTAAAATTTACCACTAGGAATGATGACAAATTGAGACGACAGATTCTTTAATATGAAAAAAAACGAGTTGTTACATCAATATATAAATATTATAAAAAACATAACACGTTTTCGACTATACATATTGTAATGGTCGTTCCAAAGCACAGACATTGGTGTGAGACATCATGTACGCCTGGCCACAATATGACTTGTGAAGTTGGTTAAACCATGAAGTTGCATTTGTCCAAAAAGTGCCATAAACCTTATAGTGCTCGTACTATTTAATTTATGACGAAACCACCTACAAATATGAAACGTGTGACAAGATGTTCCGCTAACAAGATGACCTCAAGACACATCAACGCCTACACGAAGGCACTGGAACAGTGCACTCATTGCTCCTACGCAATCGCACATAATAACATTCTAACTGCGCACGTGAGAGGACATACTGGGCCTAAAGGCCTATTGAATGCGAATACTGTGACAAAATGTTCGCCAGTTCCAGCGCAAGGACAAGGCACATGCGGACCCACACGAATGGGTGTTCGCACACTCGCACGATATGTGCGGCCACGTTCAACGACAAGGGTAAACTAAGCCGGCACCGGGATATCTTCAAGGACAAGGACGCAATCAAGTGCGAACTGGCCCCATGGAGTTCAAGACACAAGCAAAGTCAAGCAAAGTCACGATTGCTCCACTAAATGGGGGAAAAATCTCTGCGTCCGTTTTTGGAACTCAGCACAAGCATCCATAGTATGTACCGTAATATATACGTACATAGCAAATCGTAGACTGTATGCTAGTAGCCATTCCTTGCTGAGCTTCGACTGTGAATATTTTATAGACATCGGGGGGCGTTAGGCATTCCCATTACTGAACTTAGCTTAGGCACGAACAAATCAAGTGCTTACCACCATACAAACAACGCCTCTCGCGCTTCTTAGCTGCTTCTGGTAAGGTCCCAATGATACCAAATACATACATATGCGGGATTTGGTATCTATGATCTCAACAATTGTGAAAAGAATAGTCTAAGGCATGTTATTCAGCCTCTGTTAAGAATTACTGATAATATCATTATAGTCTCAATCCATTATTCATATGATAATATTAATCTTACTCCTGTATGCATGTGATGTCAGTTAACAATAATATAAGAGATGAATGCTAACAGACGAATTTGAATTATTACACAATTTGTATAATTAACATTTGCCAGCGAAGATGAAATTAAATAAAAAAGAGACCTGGTTTCAGTCGTCCCACCCTTCCCAAGTTTGGATTCGACCAACGGATCGAAAAAAGATCGAATTTGAATATATATAAGCAGCAAAAGAGTCGCTTAGAGCATACCGTTGCAGTGAACGAGACATGGGTCAGCCTGTTTAGGGGACCAGAAAAATATCAAGTGAAACCGTGGCTACGACCAGGTGGACAGGCAATAGCGGTAGCAGTACCAAATAGATTCGAGCCCAAGGTAATGGTAGCACTTGACATGGATGTCAACGGAATTTGCTACTACGAGATTTTGGAAACAAAAGAAAAAATTGACTCGGCTCGGTATCTCGAGTTCTTGAAGGGACTCATGAATAACTGGCATGGCAATAGGAAGTAGCGAATGTGGCTGCTCGATGACAATGCTAGAGTACATCGTAGCAATGAAATTACGCGATGCCGACTGTACCTAGTAGTCAGAAGACTGCCAGAACTCTAGGACCAGTGAATAAATAAAAGAGGTACATACCCCTAACTCATACTAAAAAATCCTTGTTTTAACTCACTTAGTTTAGCCGATATTTATTAGCCGAAGTCACCCCCGACCTTATTTGGGTGACATTGCACACTCATGATATCGGCTTTAAAAGCAACACGAAATTAGTTTTACACTGCTTACCTACACTGTTACACTGTTAAAAGACGCCTGCGCGACTTCACGAAGGAGTACGGTTTATTATCGGATGCACAGTATGTATTCAAGAAAAAGAGGTCTTCTCTCCTCACGGCTATCCACAGGGTAATTTTATAAGCGGAAGCTATCAACCATGGTACACTAAAAATCGGGAACCTGTGCCTGACTGTATCATTGAACATTAAAAGCGCGTTGTATGCTTCTGCCATTTAGAGGCATCCTTCACAAGTTACGGATGAAACGGTCACACAGTACCCACATGATGTTAAGCTATCTAACAGGCAGAAAGTTACAGACCGAGGGCACTTGTTTCCGCATGACGAAAGGCGTCCCACCGGGGTCCGTTCTGGGCTTGTGTTATGTAATATCACCCCTACGGAGTTCTTAGACTTAAAAGCTTCAAAAAAGGAGTGTATTTTCAACTTGAATTGGCTGAGAGTTCTCGCAGTATGACGGCGTTCATTACGCCGTAGGGACTTTTCCGTTTTCGACGAGTACCACAAGGTCCTTAGTTCGACACCGGATGCTTTCCAAGAGGTGATGCAGGACCTTCTTGGAGATCTCACTGGTGTCGTAATTTATCTTAATGATGCACTAATTTTGGTAACACACAGACTCAGCATAATGAACGGTCACACGGGGTTCTGTCTACGATCCAGAATGCCGGTATGATGTTCAATTCTAAGTGTGTTTTCAGTGTACCTGTTGTTGATTTCGTCGG
The DNA here is from genome assembly GCA_019614645.1 of Stratiolaelaps scimitus. NCBI lineage: Eukaryota > Metazoa > Arthropoda > Arachnida > Mesostigmata > Laelapidae > Stratiolaelaps > Stratiolaelaps scimitus. Next base: position 504,403 of record JABWDB010000017.1, read on the forward strand.
ATTTACAATCAGCGCAGACGCGGTTCGTCCGACCATCGATAACGTTCGGGCAATTTAGGAGATGCCAGTCCCCACCATTGTTGTTCAACTTCGGTCTATGTTGGGTGAGGCAAGCTTCGATATACGTTGCGTACCGCATTTTGCTGATCGAACTGAACCTTTAAGGCGTTTGCTTTGACAAGGTGTCGTCTTCGATTGGGTCCGGAGCAGCAGACCGCATTCGAGGACATTAAACGAGAGATTCGCAATGCTGCACCGCTTGCAATTTTTGACCCGAAATTGGAGACTGTCATAGCTGCCCTAACGCTTTTCTCGAGGGCTACGAATAACATCACCATAGAGGCCAAAGCGCACAATCGGCATCAGTGTAGTCTTGTCCTTGGTATTCGGACTCTGCGTAAATGTAATCGTCGATCTAAGCAAATCCGTGCCGCAAAATCTGTTAATTATTCAAATTACTCAGACGTGTTCTTCTCGGGAATCGAAATAATTCTTAGCCAGCGCTTTTTATCTTCTCTCTCTGGCACCTCAAATATTTCGGGTGAAATCCCCCTTAGCAACACCCTCTTTGCTTCTTAGTACTCGTTTGTCCTTGCAGTGTTGCAACGTTCCCCTTAATTAGCGGGTATCAGTTGCAGGTAGCAGAAGATTCGTTTTTTGAGGTAGTTGCTGGAAAATACTTTAAAGCAACAGTAAACTTTTGCACTGGAAATAAACTTCGAAATCTTCGAATTTCAAAGAAAGTGTGTGTGTGTGTGTGCAAGCGACGTAAAATATTTGACGGAAGATATAGGTGACGACGTCTGTAGGACGTCGTCTGATGGAAACGTTGCACGTGCTTTTTCCAAAGATGCAATTATCGACCATGCTCATGAAAATTAATTGTGAAGGATTTAGGGGTGCGAGACTTACGAATAGTTGTAAATAATGTTAAAGTAAAACGGGTGATGCAGAACGTGTGACTGATAATTGATGTCACAATGGGGTATGACACGTAGAGGGTGTTCCACGCTCCATATATGAAATAACATTTACCAGAACCTTTATTCTAACATTTATTTCTATTTAACATTTACTCTGCTATTGTGCCATAGTGCCGAAATATAAATATTGTACAAATAACTAAATGAGAGTTGTGTTTGCATAAAAATAAAAGACCGCGCCTGCTCGCTGTACAGAGAAGGGACAACAGGAACGCTTGCCTCAATTCTGCTCAATTCCAGCAAACATTCTTTGAGCTGACTCTCAGCTATTCGTCTGTGTGGCAGACCTCAGCGCTTAACCCTTGGGTATTACTATAAGGACCTGCCGGGGCCATCATTGCTTATTTTTTACAGCTGTGGTGGGACATCTCGAATGAGTGTAACTGAAGGGATCAACAAGGCTGCCGGTCGAGAAAATGACGAAGAAGTGCTGTTCAACCCATACTCTACTGCTTGGACAAGAATGGAAACCTGCCTCTGCAGCGCTGATAGCAGACGATATTTATTGGAGTTCTAGTATATTCGAAAGATCTAGGCATTGGGTGTTCCAAGGTTTTGGTAAAGCGTGGAGTTATATTCTTAAATAGAAGAACAGATAGCCGTGCACGAAGTCTCGTTAAGCAGAAATAGTCAAGCTGGTAGAGATCTTCGACGGCCTAAAACATTAACCCCAATGACCGCGTGGTGCGATTAGCAGCAACGCTCGATGCCAAGCTCTGTCCTTGTGGGATCTTGGGCCAGAGTCACCGACAATCCTCTCTCGCCCGATTGCCCTCTCTCATCGTGGATTCTAAGATATTCTCAATCGCATAAATAACTTTACAGGTTCGATGCTTTCGTGTGCTGTTTACTAGTTTTTGCGGTTGTAGTATTTGACCATAAACGTTGAAAATGGTCGCGTTCGTGTGCAAAGAATGTGATAAAGCTTATAGTGCTAAGAGTAGTTTAACTCGCCATATGAATAGTCATATTGGTGAGTGGCGCTATTGGTGCCGGTATTGCGATGAACAGTTCGGCAAAAGCGGCCACTTGCGACGTCATGAGCTAATTCATGAGGGGACCATCTATAAATGTGAAACGTGCGACAAGGTGTTTCGCCAACAGGATAACCTCAAGACACATCAACGCCTGCACCAGGGCAACAAAACGTTCCAGTGCTCTCATTGCTCCTTCACAACCGCTCATAAGAACATACTAACTGTGCACGTAAGAGGACATACTGGCGAAAAGCCTTTCGAGTGCGAGTACTGTGACAAAGCGTTCGCCAGTTCTAGCGCAAGAACAAGGCACACGCGGACCCACACGAATGAGTGTCCACACGCTTGCCCGATATGTGCCGCCTCGTTCAAGGACAAGGGTAAACTAAATCGACACCAGGAGATCCACATGAACAGGGACGCTATCAAGTGCGAGTTGTGTCCTATGGAGTTTAAGACGCGAGCTGTGTTGAAACGGCACATCAACCAGAGTCACGACTGAGCACCTGAGCTCGAGTTAGAGACGCCTGCGTAGGCTCGAGAACTTTGCACCGAAAATCCATAAGATACCGAACCGGCAAAGTGGCAACTCAAACGACCACAGGGCCGATCGGGTGTGTTGCGTGCCACTGCAACGTTCTGTCTAAAGGTAGGATATGCTGTAATATACATTAACATAGAAACTTGTAGGCTGTATGTCAAAGTTCCTGTTATGTTACAGGAGTCTGGGCATCTCTGCTGGGTAGCTCGAGGCTGAATAAAGCTGGGGCATGAGCAAATTAAGAGTTTACCAACATGCAAACAAAGTTCTCAGTTCTGAATTGTTTCTGAATATTGCTCGTTTGTAGGAAAGCGTAAACGACATTGGGTTGGTATTGTCATGAGATCGGCCTTGTGGGGTGACTCACACACCTTGTGGGCTGACTGTCGAAAGCAACATAAAACCTATTTAGCACCGTACACCTGCTCTGCATTTTATTCTGCACGGTACGTCAACGATCGCCGATATGATAAACTTGCCTTTTAACTTGCGTCGCTGAACGGTGAGGAGCAGGGCCGCTAGGGCCCTCATTTCGGGGCCTGTCACTGGACGCGGTGCCCGGAGAGTACTGCTAATACTTTGCAAGGTCGCTGTACTAGGCTGTATGATCACCTGGAGCCCAAGCATCTCGACAGGATGGACAACACGGGAGAATCTCCGTCAACTCAACAGTTTCCTATTTTGCGCGCATAGTGTGTCAGGCTGATGAGTATTGTCCGTGCGAGGGTTGAAGGCTGGCTCGATCGGAAAAGGACGGCTTCTGTTTGGAGGAAGATCTACCCTTACAAATATGTTTATATAAAAATATGTTGTTAAGCATAGTAGCCTACCTGTTAATGCCGAAATATAGCGTCGCATATGACTGGCTACCGCTGATACAAGTTGACTACCGTGATACAAATAAAATCGACTTCACTAAGTCCCACATAGTGTTGCGTCATTTGTTCAACATTATCAAATAATATGATACCTGCCGTTAGGTACTGCAAAATTGTACTAGGTATAATAATAATAATAAAAATAATAATAGGTATTCCTTCGTACAAGGTGAAGGTGAGTGTGATACGTTTAGTGTGTTATCTTGTACAGACAGCGGTGTGTTACCTTGCAGTAACCGTCAAGCGGTGGAACTTGTGTCTCCTTCGATATGGTTAACAGAATTGCTTAGTAGTGTAGCGCGGCAAGATAGGTTCGAACTCGCTAACCCATTATCGAGTAAGGGAAGCTTAAGTGAGAGGCCACGATCACCCAATGGCTGGTTCATTTCTATCTGTCAACATCACTAGGCATTGGCTATAAACGACGCTCAGGCAGTTGGCCCACAACAGTTTCTCTAAAGCCAATTTCTTGCTTATTTAGGTCTCATTTAGTATGTGCAGAAAACTGCATCATTCGTTTAGCACTACTGTTAGTAAAAGTCAGATAGTTAAATGTGAAATCTGCAAATCGTTGTTAATTCCAATTCCATAGCTCGTTTTTTTTACTTGTGAACCTATAGACAGACCCCTTTATTTACTAATGGTGCTTAGAGTATTGGTCTAGACAGTAGACCTAAACAATGCAAACAATCGCTTTATATAGGTTGGTAAACATTTGTCCTGAGCTCGCTTTAGCTAAGAGTTCCGACCGCCAAGCAGAAAAGGGGATTTCGTCCACTTTCAAGATACACGTGACGTGAATACGTATCCTCATATCTTCCCCGATCCTTTGAGCTCTTTGCTTTCTCTGACTTTTTAGACTTGTTGGTGTTTTCGGGTAACAATCTTTTACAGTTAGCGCTACACACTAAATAACAACTATCGAAATGGCGATTCCAATTGTCTGCACGATGTCTTCCACGGAGTCAGATTTAGAAATTCAGTACTATCGACGACAGAGCCCTTTCGGAACGAGCACTCCGTGGTTAAAGTGGACGCCATGCAGAACTGCTCTGTCAAGAGGAAAAAAAAACGCCGAATCGGTGTGAAAGACCTTCATTTGCTTTCATAACGAAAATTGTTATTACGAGTGACTATTGCTAAAAACATTCACGACACACTATAATCGACACAGGTTTGCCACCAGCCGCGCTACGCACTGGATTATTTCTGTACTATAGTGATATCACCCTCTTAGGCCCAATTCGGTGAAATAATCAGTATTTCACCACTGAGAGCATATACTGCTAATGCGAATGAGCTACAGGTTAGTGACGAAACATACTGCTGTATTGTTACGGAAAAGCGTATTCACTACTGGGATAGGACAAGTGTGAACGGGGTAAACGAAACCAAACACAACGTACAAGATAATCGTGTGCACAACGATTCGGAAGACATCGATACGATAGAATCGAAAGAGGATCGCCGCTGTTTTTCTTACGGTGCCGTAGCTTTCCCCTGAGTGGTGTCCGTGTATCCATGTATCCGGTGGAGCGTCGGCCGGCTGTGGTTGTCCACTTGGTGAATGTAATGTCGACTGCGACCACTTCCTCGTATTGCTTGTTTAGCAATGATGGACTCTGAGCAGCGTCAATTTACTGCACGTTGTTCGCCGTCGTCGTCGCCACCGGCATAATGAGATGGCTGCTCCTAGAGAACACAGTTACCGAGCGATCGAATACCCAGCGTGGCTGGACGGCCGCTGCCTTCATAGCGCTCTGCTTGGCTGATCTAGAAGTGAGACGAACCGTCCAAATCGGTCTGTCCGGAACCTATCAAACCAACCTGTCCGACTGAGAGTATAAGTGGGGAACCCTGGGGGACAAGGAAACGAGTGTTCCTGGGGCAGAGATGCGAGAGAAATTGCGCTCGGTCCGGGAGAGTCTACCCATGGCCGCCTTCAGGTTCATAGATCAACAATTTTAAGGATAATTGAGTGTTATCAGCATGTCATACGGGCGCAAATGAACGCAAGGCCGCGTCTTCAAAAACGCCACATGAGTGCCCGACTAAACTTCGCTCGCAACAATATGGCCAGAGACTGGAAATTGGTGAGTATTGGGCCAACGTTTTTTAAAGAGTATCTTGTGGGTGTACATCTATGTAAAAGGTACTGTGTTGTTTCAGATCATCTTCAGTGACGAAACGAAGTTCAATTTGGACGACCCAGATGGATTTAACGGTTATTGGTATGATGTACATAAAGAGCCGCGGTACTTTTCAAAGCGCTACTTCGGTGGCGGGACCGTTATGGTTTGGGGAGTTTTCACCTCTCTCGGCAGACTCTCACTCGCTTTCATCTTATCTCGAATGAATAGCGAGAACTATCGGGAGATGTTGACCAACAACCTACAATTGTTTAGGAGCAAATTTTATCGACTGAAAATTGTTTTCTTAGAAAGATTCACGTCAGCGCTAGTACACGTGCGTGGTTTGGACGACATGACACTGAAACCCTAGAGTTGTCCTGATCTCAACCCGATGGAGAAGCTCTGGGGCACTCTTGTCCGACGAGTATATGCGTCGAGTCAACAGTATACATCCGTGGAAGCACTAAAAGAGGCGTTGTTGGAGGCCTGGGGAGGTATCAGCGACCAAATCCTGCTAAATTTCGTTGGTAGTATGCCAAACCGAGTCTTTGACGTTATAATTAGCAAGGGCGGGGCCACGCGGTACTGATTAGCACAAGAAAACGAGAATAATTCAGCGAGAACACTCGATGACTGAGGGTGCGTTATCATTTTGCACAACCGAAATATGACACAGTGCTTGGTGAACAATGTTAACATTAGTTACCATATACGTCTAGCTATTTGATGATATCCAAGTGGCGGCGTAGCAACCAGTCCCCATATATATACATACAGACTCACATATATATATATAAAATGGGAAATCGAACCCCTTCGAGAGTCGATGTTTTCCGAGTCAATAGTGTTAGGTTCATATATTCTATGGGTAGTTGCCCCATCTACGCCATCATCAACGGCTGCTGTGCACACACAAGACATCACCCACGTCATGCTTATACATTGGTTGGCGTGTGTTGAGCATTACATTAGGTAGAGGCTCTCTCGTTGTTGTTCTGTAGGCAGTCAGATAGGAAGTCTTGGTCTAAGTACATTTTAAGTCAAGCCGTACTCCCAATTGAGCTATGGGTGACTCCATGATGCCGACTGACGAAGTGTTTATATCAAACTGCAAAGCCTAAGGGATGGCAAGTTCGAGGAAGTCTGAAGAACCCCCCTTGCAAAGCGATCCGGGGTTCAGCATCAAACCATAAACTTTCCAACCATATATATATATGTGTGTGTGTGTGTGTGTTTATTCATTATCCTATACATATTTTTTTTCAGTATCCTTCAAGTGAGCCTGTCTTTTCATCAGTCTGTATCAGGTCCTATTCCAAAAAGGCTTATTTAGAAAATTCTCTCTTCCTCTTTATTTTTGAGAGCCTTCTTGTTTCTCTAGTGCGTCTGCAAAAGTTAGCTTAAACGGCTACTGCTGGCAGAATTGCAATACAACTCACCCTCTTTTTGTGAGTAGGAAATTTGCTCCAAACGCACGGACACTACTATAGGCATTCCAATCTCTATAGAAAGTAGGCCTAAGGTTTTCGGGCTGACTCTCAGCCAATATCTAACGTCCACGCCCGAAGTGCTAAAACCAGCCCCTGTTGAGAGTCGATCTCTCCCATAGTTTCGGTTTTACGCAAGGCGTTACTTCGATACATACAACTCACCCCAGCGGCATTGGTCCGAACGATCGAGTGAAATCCCAGCTCTATAATAATTAGGGGCTACTGTGTGCTGCACACCGCACATGCTCATTTTGTCGCTTGTTATCTCGTGGCTTAATAGCTAATACAGATCAACATCTTTATCTGTCCCGAGGGAGTTCTGGCATTTTTGACCATGAAAATGATATTTCACAAACTTAATGATTTTAGCAACAGATTTTCGCCTCAGCTCACGCCTACACGCGAATAATTATCAAAATCGATCGTGCCATTTTCGAGATGTATATAGCACACATGTATATAGCAAACTTAGCTCGCCATAGATAATATTACAATATTGTTCGCTTTGTTTTACACAACAAACAAAGGCTAAATTAAGCAATGTCTCATTAGTAAATAACACCGTGCCTATGTGTAGATTATTCATCAGTTTTTGCAGCTTGTCGGAATCATTTTTACGAAGTTTTTCTGAGATATTTTTTATTACGGCAGGATATTCGCGGTCAGTCAGCAAATATTCGCGCACATAAAATGTCAGCCCGGAAAATTTAAATCTAAATCCAGTCGTCAGTCTAAATATGACGTCGTTTCTACTTAAAAAAAAAGGCTTGTTCACAGAATGGGAGACTAGGGGAACCAAATAAAATGTGATTGCCTGATGGGCAATAGTGGCTCATCACTAAGTTCATCTTGGACTCTCACATCAAACAGCGCACTTACCTGGCTGTAAGCTTTAGAAACCTCCGCTCGTGTATCAGTGCCAGTATGATAGGTTTGAATGTGTGTAAAGGCAAGCGTTCAAATCGGCATGGCGGCCCGTGTCCATGCGCATATATCGTGATGACAGCTTCATTTTGTTTCTAAACGTTGAGCACACACCCGCGATACGCCTGCTTTCGATAAGTATTTACCGCAGAAATAACGTGACCACATGACGGCTTCCACATTGCCCTCGGCATCTCGTATCTGCTCACTCACATGGTAGACCCGCTGTAGAAATACAGCGGCTAATACATGCAAATCATTACAGCACACAGCAAATCAACTAGGCCATGTACACGTTACCACGGCCACAAAGCGTGGAAACCGACAAGTACATCTGTTACCATGCCGTGGTAATATGGCACAGACTAACGAACGCTTGCCAACTTACTTAGCACACATTGCACCCGTCCAGTATCTGACCGTCTACCGCCAACACGGTGAGCTGTCACGTGAATGCCTAATTGCTGCCGTCGCCGTATTTTGAATTTATTGCTGCGCCGTTCCCCCTAAAATTCGTTTTCAGTCTGTAATTGTACGCTTCACTCGCTCCTTAACTCACACGACGAATTATCAATCCGAAACCGTAGATATCCGATCACACCAATCGACGCGGTAGACCGTACCTTACTGCTAGGATTCTGCTGCTGCTGCTGCTGCTGCAAATAACTACGAACGGTCTATGGCCGTTAACAAAAATGATCGGAAATGTTTTGTGCCGTGTACGACGCCACAACATGAGGGATGCGATATTGCGCTCTGCGGTGAACCAGTTTGCAGTGGCTTGCTTATCACTTCTGCTGTCCCGTATCGAGGACTTGCGCTGGAAGTCCTCGAGCATATGCTTGTGCACGACGACTGCATGCGCATACGTATTATATATTATACACAACCGGCTATCTATCTATCTATCTATCTATCTGTATATATGAATGCATGCATGTATCTTTGTCTGTACGTAGGTATTCGCTAGCAGCTGTTTTCGTTGCTGTGTTGCCGTTTTTGCCCCGAGCAAGGCGATGGTTAACCAAGTATGAGAGATATACGAGAAACATTGAAGCGTTCCCTGTGCGCGGCGTTGGGAAGCTCGACTATCGGTAATGGTGAATGGACGAAGGGGAAGTGATCGATAGCTAATTGTCTGCTACTAGTAATCGCAAAAATAGCAACGAACTGGCTAACTCTCTCTCTCTCCCGGTGTGTCATCGTCAACAATCGGCTTTGGCTTGCTTGGTCGATTATATATGACTCGATTATGTCAACGAGCAGTTTATAAATCTGCAGATCAACTGCCGAATGCGTCCGAACGAAAACGAATTCATGGTTAATATTGCTAAAAGCAAAAATAACGAAGCTAAGACGCATCAATGGTTTTGAATGCGTTGTGTTTATATATATATATATTGTGGCAAACTATTGATGTATCTGGCCTAAAAAAAAGACCGTGCTCAGCTGGTTCAGTTCAGTATAGCGGGATATTTGGTATTGTAGGTAATTCGTGTTATATCCAAGGGTTAGCTCAGACCGGGTCGGTTTATGGACCGCAATCCGGTTAGCTCTTCTCACCCAAGTGTCCTAGCCAGATGGTTTGTCAGTCAGAGTATATGTGTATGAGTATATATATATATATATATATATAAATATAAGAATCGCATTGAAGTTTCTCATCAAAATAGTGATAATAAGAAAAGGTCTCATTCGTGCTGTAGCCGAGTTCGTAAATACCGCTTTTATTTGGAGATATTATACATAAGGTCCTTTCAAATGTTGTTAATGCGAATGGTGATGTTCCATGCAACAGGATGCTTCAATGTGCAATGTAATTAGTTCTGAAGAACACCTATGCATTTCTGACGTGGGACTTCTTGGGGAATAGAGCCTGCTTGAGTAGATGACGTTGAAACCTGGCTGGTCATTCAAGCCACTTTATAAAACGGAGCCCGACTGCATTGGCCTTAGGTGGCGCCCACTTATCTATTGATCTGGAACCTACCGTTCATCGACGCTTCCAAAGGATGCACGCACAAAAGGAGATCTTACCGCTTTCAGTGCAATAATTTCGTCGTATTGCAAAGACATATTTTAGGACTAGTCCAAACACGGAAAGTCACAAAGGACACACGGTCTGTGTTATATGGCATCAGGTAAAAATGAGACCCTGTTCCCAACTAATTATTATCTAATTATTTTATGTCTAAAGTTGTATATACGTATATAATATAATAATAAATCAATATTTTAGGTATTCATTGCTTGCCCACGTTAGAATCTTTCCAGTCCCTAAGAGCAGGCAAAATATAGTCGAAAATGTTGAATAAATGACCCAATCACTATCTAGGGATAAATGAAGTTGAACTTCTTTTAAGACAACCCCCTATAGATGAGGCCGAGCCTGAATCGACCCTAACCTATAACTTGACATGCAGGCAGAGTTTTGGTTTCGAATGTGATTTGTTTTAATCATGCTGCTGTTCGGCTGTTTAATCAACCCGAAATGAATCCGTGAATTGAATACGATCCGTGTCGCTGCTTTTTCTTTTCTATGCCACAGTCCCCTAAACTCTCCTAATTCAGTGGCTGTTTCCCCCCACCAAGATGAAAGCAGTGTACGTTCTATATCCTAGCATAAAGAACGAGGATAAATATATTAACGATGGGATAGAAATGTGTTATCAAAGAACAATGCAGTATAATACACTTCTGATTGAGTAATATTAATAACACACAAGTCAGAAAGCCTGTATCAAAGATCTCCCGAATTTCATTTGAAAACATAGTTTATTCTATAAATAACTACGGAATGACTGAAACCAGCCCTATTTTTTCTATTTCATTTCATTAATAAATTGTTAATTACGCGAATTGTGTAATCCTTCAAACTCGTCTGCTCGCATTCACCTATTGTATTGCTGTTATAATAACTGGCGCAGCATACATACATAGTAGTAAGGTGAATACTACCATCCATATATTGAGATTTCATGCAATATAATGCTATTATTAGTAATATGTTACAGAAGTTAAACAACATCGCTTACAATATCGTTTTCGCGATTATCCAGAGCTTGGATACCAAATCTCACCCACGTATTTGGTATCATTAGGACCTCATCAGAAGCCACTGGGAAGCGAGGAAGTGTCGTCTCGATGTTGGAAAGTACTTGATTTGTTCGTGCCTATGCTGAGTTCTGTATCGGAATGTCTAGCGCTTCCGATGTCTATAAAATATTCACAATGGAAGTTCCGAAAGGAATGGTCACTAGCGTACAGACTACGATTTGCTATGTACATATATATCACGGTATATATTATGGATTCCCATGCTAAGTTCTAGAACGGGCGCAGAGATCTTACTCCCACTTAGTAGGAGCGATCGTGACTTTGCTTGACGTGCCGTTTTAGTAGAGCTTCTGTTTTGAACTCCATGGGGCCAGCTCGCACTTCACTGCGTCCTTGTTCTTGTGGATATCGTATCGGTGCCGATTTCGTTTACCATTGCCCTTGAACGAGGGTAAAGACACCCATTCGTGTGGGTCTGCGTGTGCCTTGTTCTTGCGCTAGAACTTGCGAACGCTTTGTCACAGTATTCGGATACAATAGGCCTTTCTTTAGTATGTTCTCTCACGTGCGCAGTTAGACTGGTATTATGAGCGGTTGCGTAAAAGAACTGAAGCGTTTTGTTGCCCTCGTGCAGGCGTTGATGTGTCTTGAGGTTATCCTGTTGGCGAACTACCTTGTCACAGGTTTCATATTTATAGGTGGTTCCCTCATGGAGGAGCTAATGGCACCTCAAATGGCCACCGGTACTGACGTGCTTATCGCAATATCGGCTCCAATAGCGCCATTCGCTAATATGACTATTCATATCGCGAGTGAATCTTGTCCGAGCACTGTAAGCTTTACGGCACTTTTTTGGCACACGAACGCGACCATCTTCGACGCTGTTGAAGCAATGCCCATCGGCTCCCTTGGGGGTGACCATGACTGCTTCGGCCTGACATACTGTTCCTAATTATTGTATATTTACATTTTGTTCAAGTAATTAACAAATCATTCAATTACCTACCAAGTTATTTACACTATAGAGAGTTGCTTAGGATCCAGGAGGAGAGGACACAAGCAGACGAGTGTCGAGTTTTGGTCGAATCAAGCTTAGGCGGATGTGAAGACCACACGGTGAGATTGGTGATTGGGGCTAAGAATAGCGCATATTACAGTGCTGAAGGTTTTCAGATGTTTGACCACTCGGCTGGCCACCTGACAATATCAAACCCCAACTAGGGGTGGGGGAGAATACGGGTTTTAGTGAGTTTTTAAGTCTCACACTAGATGGCAAGAGGTGGCTGTTCTGTCACGCATGTGCATTACGCGTTCCCGAAACCCCCCCGTAAACAAAAAAGCACACAAGCGTAGTAATACCTTACAGTTTAGAGCCGAGCCCTGTCACATAAGGGGAAAAGCTGAGAATCAGTTGAGGGGAACACCTCTTTTTTTGGAGTGCAGGCAGGCGTTCTTATTGCTTCTGTTGTTGCTTAACTCCATAGAGAGAACCATAGAGAGCTACTAACTCCAAAAGAGGAAAAAGATTACGAATAATTTCTGCCCGTAGCCAGCAGTACAAGTGCTCGCATGACTCCCTCTGCATTAGTGGAAAATAGTGATTTTTGAACCGAATTGGGTAACAATTAACGACTAATCAGCAATCTTTCTCTTTGGCAAAATCGCGAACTCATATATCTGAGCCGCAGAATTGCCTCTTGATATCCCTTTTCATCTTACTCCGTGGCTTTTTCTACTTAGGAGTTAATACTCCACCCAACTCGAGTGCTAGTGACGAATACGAGTAAATTTCCAATTTACTTACATTCCTTTAATTAGTTCTGAATTCAATTACATTCTCTTACTCATTCAAGCTATCAGAGTTGGGGCCAACCGACTGAAGACGTCTATACCTCCTCGTTGTGAAACTCGCCCGTTATCAATCCCCTCCATTGAGTGCTTTGAGGCTAGGCCGGAAGCACAGCTGGCTTATCACTTGATCAGAATGAGCCCTCATCCGAAATTCAAGGGACAGAGGTGCTCAAGGAAGATATCGAGCTAGCGCATTGAAATCTATGCTTCTCGTGTAGGCAGAACGAAAAAGGGAGGCCGTTAAACTCTACGATACTTCGGTAGACCCTGCCTATGGCGAGCGATCGTGATGTTGCACGATTCGCTGAAAGGCAATCACTTTTTTTAGGTGTCGAACTCCCTCATGGCTATCCTGTCTTTGGTCTCCTGTCTGCCGTTTAATCTCCAATCCGGTTTCGGTAATCGGTGACCGTCTAATGAGAAGCACATAGAGTAACTCATCCGTTCGTGCTCCGTACTCAGCGTGGTCAAGGACCTGAACCTTCCTGCCTGCAATCAAACGCTTCTGGCCTTCATGTATCTCTTTTTCTAGATCACAATCAGGAACATCTTACCTAGCGTTGTGCACATAAAGGTGCGTATAGTATACTAAGCGCACTCAAGTTTTATACAGTAACGAAAATACGAAAATATCAAATAAACCGATTAATCATGTACTCCGAGTTCGTTCTCCTGCGGTCAAATGTTCAACTGTTTTCTCGTATCCACGCTTCTATTCTTAAGGCAACTGCTATTGGTCTCCAAGCTAATAGCTGAGCTTGATTAAACGCCATTGCATCTTTCACTTTCGCGTTTTTGGTCCTGATCGCATAATTGCAGACTTGTTCAGATCTCTCAAAGAAATTCCAGCGAGTTACTTATTGATTCTAAACATTTCGTAGGAGCCATGTATATCCCATTCATTCATTTGGGCCCTGTTACCGATTGGCTAGCTTTCTGTCTTCATTGCATGCTATGATATTCTCAACGAGAAGCGGTCTGCTCCGAAAATATATTCAACTGGTTCATTCTGTCGTTATAGCTGCTACTTTTTTTTCTTTTTTAGTACTGTCAGACGCTTACAGCTGCTACCTCAGTGCAAGTATATCAAATGCAATTCGACGAGTCAAAAGTAAAAGAAGCTTAAATACAAGATGTCGGAAGATGTATCTCATCACTGTTATCGAAACATTTCAATATTCACTGGATTATATTACTCTTCAAGCTGAGACGACAGCCAACGCCAAATTTCCGTTTCAATTTGTGTAGCCAACGGCACGTCCACGTCAATCTCATGATCCCGTAACAGGGGAAACGTCTGAGAGACGTTTTCATTTTTTCTGTTCTCAGTCCACCTTTTGCTCCTATCTTTTAATATCGAAGCCCAACCAGAGCAACTTTCGCTCTGATTCGAGACGGATTCATCAGTCTAAGCCGGCTGGCGTCATCACTCTCGCAAAGCAATTTTGCGTTTTTTTTTAATACGGAGGAAGGGTACCCTTCTCCACGAGTTGGATAAACAGAATCACCATCCTATACCCATATCTACGCTTTCGAATAGCGCCGGAAGAGCAAGAAGCCTCCATTGCGGCCCCGCGAAACATGTCCGGCTTCGAAAAGGCCAGACACAGTCGGCCCTACGTCTGTGACTTAGCGACCAGTAATGCGAATCGTTTACTAATTAGGAACAATCGACCGCTGGGAGAGAAATGATGATTAGTTTTTTTTTATGAATATGAGAAAATAAACTTTTAAGCACCCTCCTACCATACGGAGTGTTCTGATTAGATACGAGCTAGGCTTGATTACGTGCTTTCGATTGCAATTCACACGCCCTGCAGCGTGAGGCATTGTGTAGATCCATAAAACCTGTTTCGATGACTCGATTCACGTTGGCCTCGTAAGACTCTGCCTCATCGCGATGTTCTTCATGTACGTTTCATGGTGCAGACTGCAATAGGATGGCCTCTTGTATTGACGGACTCGTCCAACTAGACAGCTCTACACCAGGCGTCTGTTTCGCCTTTCGTGATCACAAGGCCCAACAAGCAAGCGCAAGCTGCTGATATCGATTCGGAAGATAGAGGAACAAGATGGCCCTCTTTAAATTCATAGTCGCCGTCAGCACCATGGTCGTCAAGCGAAACTGTCGGTGTACTGGAAGACATGTGGAATTATTCAAATCGACCTGGGTCAACCTTGAGAGCGGTGGGGGAATGGGAGAAAGATTTCCACAAAACGGAGACGTTCGCGACAAACGAAGCAAGCGGCGATCGCCGCCTTCCCGCCCAGAAAAACACCTCTGCTATTCAAGAGACGGTGTTTGCGAAGGTCAAACGGACGGAGCTGTGTTTCGAAAATTCCAGATCTATAATACGAGTTTCTTTCTTGCAGATGCCATCCGATCGCTGTGTGTAGGAAATATTTTCTTGGAAAAAATTCCAGCTGCAATAAACTGAAATGAGTCTCACGGTTACTGCATATGCTGAGTCTTGGAATGTTGTGTTTTTCTATACTAAGGATGTTCGTGTGTTGATAACGCCAGACACAGCGCATTTAGCTTGAGAGGAATAATGTCGCTGAAAGCGATATTAAAAATATATCGTAAGGGCTTCTTCATGTTCTATCCTGCAAGGACACGTTGTCTATGTCGATCTGCTATGGTGGATATTACATCGAATTTCGAAAATTGTCAGAACAGATTTTTAAGACGCTCACGGTTGTCGGTTAAATCTTCTCCAAGTATTAGAGGCGTTAGCTGACGTGACTAAACGACAGGTGTGAACCAAACGAGAACTGGCACCGGGTTCAAATGTGACATTTTACATCATCGTATACCAACTTTTCCAAATGTCTCCGACGATTTGCGTTTTCGATGTCGCTCGATGTTGAATCTTGCTCGTGACGTATAGTCGTATAATATGCACATGGTATTTGCAGGTATTCAAAATGAAATAACTCCGTTTCGCTCAACTGCTTCTGTTTATTGCGCCATCTTTTTCTTATAGACTTTCTTTTGTTTAATCACTCATGTTTTGAGTTGCCATGTGCTATTTCACAAACTCGAACCTGTGGTCACACAGTATATATATATATATATATTAGAAAAATCATCAATGCGAACTCTTGATAGCACCAGAGGCAAAAACTCATCAAACCTAGCCAAATTGATCGAACATGTCAGCTTGATCGAAAATCTTGATTTAAAATGCTCTATCCCAGAGCACCTTCCACAGCGTCATACCTTCTGCCATCAACTTGACGACATAGACATGGATATTTAAGTTGGCACGAATATACATGTAGATGTTTGTTAAGAACACATTTATTAACCATTCGTAAGTGACAGTGGCGCGGCTCAATATATATAGTTTATCGGCGATGTTTTCGGTCCAACAATTTTCGCACCTCAACAAAGCTGGCAGCGATTTCTCCAGACAACATCGACGCATCTGACATCACCGCACATGGCGATTCGGCTGGGGGCGTTACACTAGCTGCGATAACGATAAGGTTCATTTTCGTCAATGGGAGGACTGCACGCATATCGCGTAGGACGAGCCGCCTAATGGAAGGGTCGTCCAATAGTCACAGATAACCGGGTAGTGCTATAGGCCTCTATACCATTTTCCGACATACCGCATATACCGTGTCTGGCCATTAAACATCGAAGTTTGATATCGCCTTTTAAAGATTCAAAGTAATTTTTTAGATGTGAAAAACAAACGCCTGGAAGGAGGAAAGACAATGAGATCCTTAAGTGGAGACGCTACTGCGTAAACAGATTACAGACGAAGAAGAAAACGTTTCGTTTCCCAAGTGTGTTTATTAGCCAGCGGAGCACTTTGTACTTGAGAAAGATCAGGTCCCAAAGTAATTGTATATTCCCTCGACTAGATATAACTGAAGAGAAAATTCTCAGCAAAATCAAAGAGCCACCTATGAAATGCAGCTTGAGATCTTCAAACGGTGCTCAGAGAACAATATGTTTCTATCGGCTAGAAAGTGTGCGGGGCTCTGTTTTAAATATCGCCACACGTATTTTCCTCATAATGAACCCATTCCTATATTAGAAGGATTAGATGTCCCATTCCATTAGAGACATCGGAGTTATCATAACTCCGGAAAGCGTTAGCAGGTCATTCTGCCCCTCCGAGTGCTTCGAGGGCAATTGATTGGACGAACTACTTGACATCTCGAGATGAAGTGGCTACCGTTGTTCCTCTCTCTAACTTTTAAATCCGATGCGTCTCGAAGGATGATGCAATTTACAACAAGAAAATTGCAATTCTTCAATTTGACGCTATACCTCGCCGCTTCATTTATGTATGAACGCCGCCAGTCGGTAAATAACATAGGGTTCGAGATTGAGCCATCCCCTCCCCAGAAATGGAACCGAGGGATCATATTTGCCGGGATCAGCTCGCAGCATACAAACAAATCACTCATGGAAGCACTATCACAATCGCTAACATCGTGCAATAAATCCAGTCTCCTATACTGGTTTGTAGCACGTTTTGAGGCCCTATCTTAAAAGAACATGTTGAGGCCATCAAACGTGTGCGAAACTAATTTGTGACACGCGTATCTGCCAGGTACGGGGCCGAACGTAGTGCGATAAGCCTCCGACCCGACTGTAAATATTCATAACTCAGCAGGTACAAAGCTGTTCAGTCGAATCTTCAAGACGGCAGGATGTCAGAAATATGTTCATATTAGATCGAATAATTTCCGCAGCGGCCCAGTGATGTGGGCCATCGCCGTGGCAAGAAGCGAGCACACTAACAACATTTTTTTTATTTCGCACTGCCAGAATATTAC
Source organism: Stratiolaelaps scimitus (assembly GCA_019614645.1). Classification (NCBI taxonomy): domain Eukaryota; kingdom Metazoa; phylum Arthropoda; class Arachnida; order Mesostigmata; family Laelapidae; genus Stratiolaelaps; species Stratiolaelaps scimitus. Next base: position 522,036 of record JABWDB010000017.1, read on the forward strand.
GCAAATAATTATATTATCCACATGTATACTGCACCCAGCTAATAAGATAATTCTACAAAGCAGACAGACGCACACAGGCTCTGGTCGTACAATGGTACGATGCTATATATATATATATATATCGGCCGGTTGTTTTTTGCTGAGTACGAGTGTTCGGCAATCGAGTTGAGCCATCTGCTACTGCTCTCTGATCCCAAGCTGGTCACGTAGCGTACTTTAGTGTCTTCCATGGAAACCCCAACTTCTCCGGCAACTATCGGAAAGAGGCAAATTAGCAATTTCATTGGCTGAGTTCAATGTTTGATCCTTTTCGTATTCTTCCAGGATCAGCGAAAATCAAAGGCGAACGTATCAGATCAAGGGGAATCGTGTAACGTGATCACACTGTATACATGTAGCTAGACTATCGAGATGTGTCTTCGGGCAAACATTTAGAAGGAGAAACGTAGCGGCTGTTTCCGACGTCATTGAAGAGTAACCCCTTTAACCAGAGCGCGCTCATTGGCCTGATACTTGAGGCGGCTTACTGGCTTTTCTAGCTTCGAAGACTTTCGGGGTGTGAGATGTTTCAATGAGTCTTTCCGGTCGCTCGTTGAACTAGCGTACGGCACAAAATCACGACAACGCATTCGCTTGACGCCATTTGTTCAACGGCGCATTGCTTTGAAGTCTCGCAAAGTGATTTCCGTTCGAACAAACTAACGTTTGCTGTGAGCCAGAGGAGACGTATCTGACTATCGCCAGAGTAGCAAAGTGCGATCAGTCCCACCACCATGAATGGGATATGGTATTTAGCCTATCTTGGAAACTTCACGTCACCATTTTTAGCCTTTTGCGTTCCATTCTAAATTTTGCGTTCTATTCTAAATCTTCTACAGCGGATATAATAGCCTCAAACCGATAATATTAGCTTAGAATACTGATGCCCTCGACTTTGCGTATCCCGGTAACAAAATGAATATTTAAAAGCAACGCGTTGAGTCGTTTTTCCCGTTTACAGTACTTTTTATTGAGAAACTGACAAATCCAACCCAAAACAACTTGGGTTGAATTTGCCAGTGCGTCCTTGCCAACAACCACCACTTAGGAAAGCTAAAGGAGCGACCGGTCATTAGCCCTATAACTTTAAGGATCGCCAATATGGGCCTTAAAATTTTCGTAGTAACAATGCACGACCGTCAAACGCCCAACCGCGACCAGTCTTGGTTGCCTTCATTCTCCTAGCTCGTTGGCTAGCATTTATTCACTCTGATTTATTGGTCATGTGCCGAACCTCCTTTGGCTGCACCCCTCATGCTCGACAGCCTGTGGAGAGTACATAGACAAGTAGGTATTGGCCCAACTCGTCGTCTTTCCAGCTACAGCGTTTACTGATCTCTCGACAGACGAACTGCATTAGGCTCCTTCAACGCAGGCGTTGTCCGCTAGTGGCGAGGGCTAGGCCGGTCCCCTGGGTTTAGTAGTAGCCTCCAATAAGATGAACATATATATATATATATTCTCTGGTGGTTTCTTACCAAACGATGCCTCTTCAGTCTTCAGTGTTGGTCTCGGAACAACCGGCGGGGGTGCGGCCACCCTGTGGATTCAGTCTGGGGAAGTGCCAACGTTTATAAAGGTCACCGCGCACGCATATCGCCTACGAGTGTTCGCACGCATACGCAGCGAGAGGCGCTTAAATTCGGAGAATTTGGTCATCATCTTTGATGAACGTCGATTAACTGCGGTCATCTTAGAACGATAGAATAGTTGGTTGTACAATAGCATTAAACGATGTTTTGCATGGTGTAATGTATGGCTTTGGATTTAGCCGAATTCAATAGTGTATGCGTAAAATGGCGATTTTCCGACCTAGTGCGTTATCTAAAGTCAGGCTTTGGCAAAGACCGCTGCCGGTTCAAGGGGCTGATAACAGTACGTTATGGATACGACGTCAAATGCTATTGTGCTGCTGCTGCTGCTGTTTCTGCTAACGAACCTTTATAAAAGTTACATAATTTAACTCTTCGAAGGCGATAGCGTCTTTTCCCCAGTCCAAGTTGTTGTCCAAGGTTATGCGATACAAACATTTTGCTTGTGGCAGCCAGTGGAGGACAAGCCGTCGCCCCAGTACTCCATCGGGTTTGGCTGATGCTAATGTAGCTCTCCGCTCGACACATACATATAAGCACCCATCCCTTTAGCGCGATACTTGCGGATTGCATGCTGCACGGTACATCTCATATCGGCCCGCATAAATGTGGTTGATGGTCGGATGTGCTCGACAATAGAGCTAGGCAGTGAGTGCGAGTGTAAGTCGAAGATAGATGTAGAAACCGGCTCGAGTGGCAGAAATGGGATTTTGCGCTGGCGAAGGGGCAAGCCTGCCACATGTATCTAGGTGCCAACGGAATTGAGTTGAGTTTCGTGTTGAGGCCAGTGAGCGTGTAGCGCCACTATAAAAACGCTTACGCAACTCTGGCTGAGCACTGCCACTCTTGGATCCCGGTCACGCTGGCGACCGAAAATAGAAAAACGACCGAGCGATGCAACTATTCAGTGGATGACTATTTTTTTTTGTGGGTGGTAAAATAGCATTTCTCTGTCAATCGCATCGTCGATTCGAACTGTTGAGAGCGCGATGGGGAACACGTGTTGAAGGTGTCGAGTAGCGAATTGAGTTTGTTTAAAAACTAATATTTATGGATATATAGGTATATTACTTTTAAACCAAAGCGCTACCATAGCACTTCAAAGGATTCTCAGGTCACGACTGACTCTCAGTCGTGCTCGCACGTAAGTGGGCTCCCCTCCCGGATATGGAGCCACTTGACTGTACTACAGGAAGAGAGCTCCACGGTGGATATGAGCTTGTGATAAAACTTGATTGAATTTAACTTACTGAAACCTAGCATATTTGTATATATATATATATATATATATATATATATATATATATCGAGATAGCATCATTTGCAGTTTTTTTAATTCAATGTTTAATACTCTTGTTTTAGTTCACTACAGTGAAGCTGAGTCCGTTGGATGGTTTCGTTCGTGAAAATTTAAACTGTTTTAAACTCACCTCGGTGACCTCGATCTTCGTTCGGTTTATTCCGATTGTGCGAACCCGCCTGAGCTTTTATTTTGGTTCGCCGCCCTCTAGTCCTTCTCTATTTGGGTTGACTGAGTTGAAATAGAACTGTCGTATACAGTTAAACAGCAGCAATGCACCGTTCCAATCGTCAAACCTTCTGCTGCAGCAAAATTCCCCGTCCCAAATTTAACACCCATCGATGTGAATGAAATCTTCTATAATAACAAAACGTGAAGCAAACGATCTGCGGTCCAAATCGACAGTTTAACAGTAGATCACTCCTGAACTTTCTTAAATGGAAAGGCATAGCAGCGCGAAGAGAAAAAACCCTATCTCTGAACGAAATATATATATATATATATATATATATATATATAGGCATAATTGAATTGTGGCAGTCTTGCCACTTAGGGTGATTCGACTGGCGGCGATGACACTTCTCGGCCAACAGGGATACTCGTCAGACGGTTGTTAACAAGCTCTACTTTGGAATGACGCATTGAAATATATATATATATATAGCGGCAAGACCTAAGTGGCAAGACTGCCACAATTCAATTATGTGCTAAAAATCGGAAACAACAAGGAAACTTATTCTGGGCTAAACTTTCATGCAGCAAAAAAATAGAAGCTACATTGCAGATTTCCTTTGGAAATTTTCGAACGAAGCGAACGAGTTCCACAACAAAGATCTAGTGAAACTTAACCATAAAATGACGACAATATTTAAAATGATCATGCGACTATGTTCATTGTGTAATATAATACTTTTGTATTCAATCACCCATGTTGAGTAGGCCTTCATACCACCTTCATTCGTAATATGGCCACATACTCATGCCCGAAGATTTTCTCCGGATATATTCCAATGTGAGGATTATTTGAGTGTGAGAGTTTAGGTTGCCGCAACCTACTGCTCCCTGGAGCTAGCCATCTTTGTATTGTCTATAGGATTTTCTCTCTTGACAACGCACTTTGAAGTGCACAAACTTATTATTATATGGTCAGCTCCCTTATGCAATACCAAAGTTTGATATGTATTATACATATAGAAGGACAAAGTTGCAGCTCACATCTTCACTGACGGACAGACACCCAAGTATAATAGAATACAATCGATCATTCCATACTTGATAACTATGGTATCTACACAGATCGCGCCGAATCAAATATAACCAGTGAATGCATTGCAAGTGAGTGCGACGTCGATGTCAAACCGGTTGTCGTCGGTAGCCCTTCAATATTTAATGACGTCCTACGCATTCAACTGAACATAACGCATGGGGGTATCTCTCTCTCTGTATGTGTGTGTGGATGTGAGGCAGGCTGGAGTAACAGAATGAACGAGATGCCTCCATATAATTTATAGTATTCAAGATGTTATTTGTCAACTTCAGGCTCCCCACAGTCTCCCTCTGAATTGCATCCTAATGAGGAGCGCAGGATGTAGTTTAGGCTACCTATCTTGTGAAACAGCATACCTCATGTTAATAATCTGGTAAACGCACCCGGCGTATTGGGCAGACACCAACCAAATTTTATCAACCACATTTAAGCTCTCGGATCAAACTGAGACTTTACGAAATACGACATATCTCTTATATACTACATATTGACCGTTTACACCTCACCGCGTGTCTTTCTTGGAATAAAAAATGAATGAAATTACCAGTCTGTGCGATTTATACTATCGTAGCAAACATTGCTTTCGACGAGCTATGATATTGCAATATAGTGGTGAGAAATTTCGGTCAGCTGATGCGCCTAAGCTTCTAGGATCGGGGCTCGTATTATTTCAAGGGACATTGGCAAGCTTGATGCGGCATATACAATACACAACCTACTATATAATGTATGCATCTTCTGAGGTTCGATATATCGTAGAAGGGTAGGCGCGATATATGTGTACATAGAGCACGTAACAGAACAAGGTTTGTTGAAATTACTATTTTTTACCTTTATTGTGCAACGCCACGTATATGGCTACTATGGTGGCATTAAGTTAATGGCATTATCGAATTACGCTACGGCGCTAAAATTGGCCTCATGTGGAATGCGGACAAAGTGGTCGTTAACTGTAACCGCAATCAACGTAGGAATTCGCACAAAGTGTCCGATCGCGGAAGTAACCTCGTCTATCGATAAATACTAGGCGTGCATAGAAACTGGGTTAGATCGACACACGAAGGCTGGCCTGGATATTTGCCTGCCGAGATTGGCTATATGGGATCAGACTTTGTATGCTACGTACGCAAGCTCACCAAGTCAATACTGCAAGTACAGCTAATTACTACTGCAACTACTACAATTAATCACGACTAATCGACGCATCTGTAGGACTGCATTTTGATTTTTGATTTTTTGTCTTGCGGACAATTCATAATGGTGATGTATCCTGATCCTTATGATTCTTAGAAGCACGATAATGCTATGAGAAGGTCGAACGTATACAATTAGAAAACAAACATAAGGTATAATACATATTCCTAGCTTGTCGGACCTGTTTGGGGCAAGCGTTTACTTGGCGCGTCATTGCCAACGTCGACAGATACGTGGATGAATGGATTGACGGATATAGATTAACTTTAGTGTGCCAAATGTTCGAGTGTGTTTCGTTTACTTCTGAAGGACCCCAGGACCCCCCTCTGATGCATATCTTAATCCGTATAGCAGCATTATGACGAGGGATGTCAGCAGGAAAAATACACACCTCTATGGATCCCAAGACAAAAATATAGGTCTTGTTAAGACTATTAGATGAAGTGCTATGTCTACGAACGCTAGTTTGAAACTAGCTAAACGTCGGACGTGGTGCCACGAAGCCTTCCTGCTGGCCACTGGCGAAAGAAGTAATGACGACTAATCTCTGTACATCGATTCGATATCGCCTAATTTTCCCAGCTTCGCGCAGGCACACGCCATTTTTCATCATTCCGACAGTCAACTTGCTGAGGGTTGGCTATGCAGTGCCGTAAGCACTCGAGTGTTAAAGAAACTCCCGGACGATAATTCAAGATCATTGTAAGCAGCCGTTCTCGTCAGCTAGGCCCATACTGCGAGTCGTCCCTGAGTGTCTTCTATATCGTGCATGACCACCTAGCAGATGCGGGTACCACTATTATTCTCTCCCGATAAAACACAGGTCACGTACGAACAAGTGAGACGGTCTTCGTATTTTTGTAAAAAGGAGCTTGACATTTTGTGAAGGGCACAATCAAGCAAGGCAAAACGATTGAGAGTCACCTAATTTGAATCGTTTTGCAAGAACAGGGATACATATGCCGGCCCTGTACTCCTGTTCAATTTATGTTTTTCCCGAAACAGTAATTGAGAGATTCGGTGATTTTGACGTTTAATTAGGTAGTGCCGGAAGCGAGCGGTTCACGCCACTCGACCTGTATCGTAGCGAAGCGCGCCGTACATCTTGCCCATTAGTAGACCTTCGACAGATCTGAACAGTATGCTACGTTTCCAGTCTAACCACATGCGGGCTCAAATGACTAGGTCTCACACTGGAAGACGCGTGCTGACAGCTGTTCTGGACGGTCGTATTTCTGTAGTGCGGTGACGAAGGGGTGGGGATCTGGGGTCTCCACGGAGACTGCTCAATCACCTCCGTAACACAAAGTGGCAGGGAACGACTACGAACTGGCTGAGTACGTCTCTCGCGTGAAATAAGCGAATTTCTTAGCGAGATTGTGCCTTTTTGAGCACAGCGGACTCTCTACGGGACAAAGCCAGGGCCGCCATATTGAAGTATTGAAAAGTCACTTTAAGTCTAAATTAGGGCACATATCCAGACTTCCGAGTGGACAGCTGATGAGTGAGATCAAGGCGCATGTTTGCTAGGGAGAATTTCTAGGAACTTCACAGAATTTGGGTAGTAGCGAGGGTTCATCTAGGTTGGGGTGCGACGACCACGTGGTGAGTGGTTGGCAGTTTTCCCTCACAGGGGGTGCCAGGCTCGATGGCAGTTGTTCCCTAATCCAAGGTAAAGCTAGTCTCAGCTTCTAATGTGCCCGAACCAACAAACGCGTGAATGACATGTGCCCGTGACAATGCCTATGACTGCTCACGAACCTACGGTCAGCGCGTATTTCTTCTCTTAAGAATTGTAAACTTGCAATTGTTCCATTAATACAATACTAATAAAAAGTTTAGCTTTATCTGAGTATTTTGTGCAGTCCGTCGTGCAGACGCACAAAGCCAATATGTTGTGATATTTGGATAAAGTTTTTCTGTGGCCTTCATCGTACTTGCAACTTCTACAAAGTCCAGAAACGTCTTCTATATATTACATACCGAGTTCGTTCGTGGAATTCAAATGTAAAATCAGAGTGCCTCTCTGAAACACAGATGGATCACTCACCATTTTATTAGACTTGAAAGCTTTCAGTTATTTATTCACAGGTCTCATTGCATGCTTCGCCGATCCTGCCGATATGCCTGATCGACATATCGGCTTCTATGCCGAAAGAAGTCGACTACATTTCTATCCACTCTTTGCAGCTATTAAATAAATACGAGAACGACTAATCTACGATGTGCCCAACAGAACGCGCAACCTACGCAGTCAGACGACATATGTGGCCCGATTGTATTGGAGCCTCTTACTACATGCGCCCGATAATAACTAGGCTAGGTAGCTGCGAATACTCAGCTGTGTTCTAGAAGGCTGGTTACTATTCATGGTTGACAGTGGATTCCTTTGACGGCGGCATTAAACTCCAGTTTGACAATTACTTTCGGGGGGTGGAGATGGAAGATTTAGCAGCCAGAGAGCCTTTTTCGCTTTGACGTAAGGATTAGTGTTGAGAGATCTTCGTCCAAAGAAAAATAGATGTCGATCGATCTCCCTCAGACTGCCAGCAGATCTTGCTTCAAACTTCAACGTAATGAAACAAATTTTAAAGTATTTTCAGAAAAAATGGCAATTTATGTCGATCCAGTGTATATTTATGAACATTTTATGGAAAATCTTACAGCAGCTCGCTATGTGTACGACGCCTCTTAGGCCTCAAAAACCCTGAATGTATTATATTAGGTTGACCCGAAAAGAATGAGACACATATATAGTTCAATATCGGCTAAACTAAGTAAGTTAAAACAAAGATTTTTTAGTATGAGTTAGGGGTATGCACCGCTTTTATTTATACACTGGTGCCAGCGTTCTGGCAGCCTTCTGACGGCTAGGTATGCACCATTTCTCTTCCCGTTTATAAAATTATTACTTCGTTATTTAAGGCCTCTCGGGCGCAAACCGATGTTTGCATACCTTTGGCCACCTATAGCCTGATGGAAGGAACCTTAGTCACACGGCCTGAAATTGGCAAATTCCGTTGAAATCCATGTCAAGTGCTACCATTAATTCAGGCTCGAATCTATTTGGTACTACTACCGCCATTGCCTGTTTACCTGGTTGTAGTCTTTTTTTCGGTCCCCTATACAGGCTGACCCATGTCTCACTCACTGCAACGACATGCTCTAAGCTACTCTTTTGCTGCCTATATATCTTCAAATTATCTCGCGAACACTCCTCACGCATTTTCAGTTGGCCAGGACCAAGTTAATGAGGGACCCATTTGGCACTTTTTTCTGCATCCTCAGATTATTTTTAATAATTCGACGACACTCTTCACGAGGCACGCCAATTTTAGCCGACAAAGTCGTCAATGACCAAGCTCTAGTTTGCTCAAAAGCTTTTTCGATTATCTCGATCCGTTCGTCGAATTGAGATTCGGGAATCTGCGCACATTACCGGCACACCTGTCGCCGATTCAGGGCATTATGGCCGTGCGTTCTAACCAACTTTCGATAGATCTCAGCTTATCACATTTTGGGCACGGGCAGGCACTGTTGCTAGTACCTTACGCAAACGGTCTAGGTCTCTAATGCATTGTATCTGAAGGATGATAATCCCAACTCATTTCTACCTGCGACCAATATATGTTGTCTAATGCTAGTCGTGGCTAAACCTTCGGATTTCCTCGTTTGCCTGAAAACTGACACCCTATGGAGTTTAGGAAATGATCGTGGCAACGAATGAATCGGTGATTGGCAAATCGGAAAAGCGGCCATTATTTCGGGGTGTTGGCAAATGCCACGAAGGATCGGCAACAGTATCATTTGCTTAAAACGTTAGGTTTTAGCTTAAAATGTTGTTTCTATACCAGAGGAAGGATAAAATAGATTTTCAAACAACAAACTGTACGGTACAGGCTGTGATACACATAGAGACATGTGCATTTATTCCGGGTGAATAAGGCCCAATGTATCTTAAGTCGTCTCAGGAAAATGGTCCAAATAAGCGAAGGCCTTAAAATCCCAGAGCAGCAATTCCGCTAAATTGAAACGAAAGAAGGCCTATTACTAGCGGTAGCTGTCTATCTATCGCCAACCCCCCTTCCATGTACTCGCCATTGTCATGCGTATTCAAATTGCTCCCTGCAGACCAACCGACAAAACGTCGTTTCCCTCGACGAGATCTTCGCCAAGTCGCTGAGGAGGGGAGAAATTCAAACACAAACACGGAAGGACTTTGTTCGTCTGTATCGATCAGCCGGGTCGTTCAGAAGAGGATTCCGACGAAGCGTGTCGCCAATCCCATGTAAGCTCCGAAGATGTTGGTCTCTGCCTCTGGAGAATCGTCGGTCCCGGGCTCCACTAGCTAGAACGAACACCAGAACACCGCTCTTCTAGCACTGGTTCTAATTGTTGGAAATATCCGACAGTGGCAAAGACGTGTAAGCTTTGAGCTCTTAATGACTGAATCGGAAAATTATAAGTGAGCCGTCCTTGAACTTGAACTTGTGTCTTCTGCTATGAGTGCACTGGTCTGAAGTTGTTTCGACGTGCGATGTTGACTGAGCGACGTGCGGAACGATATGGAATCTCCACATGTATACGTAGCGAGTTTTACGTCTGTAACAGGTTCGTCTACGTCGAATTGAAGCTGTCCATTGTCACCTTTCATATTTGCGAATGTTTGGACTCTGTAGTTACGTTCGTATGCCAGTATAATGATAATGTTTGACCCTCTATTCAAACCGGGGTTGGCGATCAAACTAAGCGCTGTGGTGATTCAATCGGGCTATAAACATTCAATGGTGAAGATCAGCAACGAAATACCTTGGGTTAGCAGGGATCTAAACTGGATGAGCTTCGGATATCTTGGAATCCTTGAAGAAAGGGATTCCTTATTAACGGATCGGCCTATTTGATATACTTAGAATATATCACATGTGCAATAGAGTGTGATATATTTTGTATATATCACTGGACTTGGCTACAATGGAGTTTGGCTGCTGTTTGCACTAGAATAACTAAAGGCCAAGTTCTCGGTGCCTTTCGGCATTGAGAATATCACTCAATATCATATTATTTACTAACATGATTTTGACCGTTATCATATAGTTCTTAAAACGAGCTCTTCGTTCTAGCCATTGCGCGGGTGATAAGGAAGACATTGTCGGGCGCTACTGGATACCGTCAGCGTTCTTCACTTTGCCATTTAGCAGTGAACACTACGACGTTGTCAGTGAGATCAGTGCTATCGTATTGTCATGAATGTGTGCATTTTGCGCCTGCATACCCACAATGGTGGAGCACAAATAAGGATATAAAGAGATTTCCGCCTGAATCGGCTATTTCTTCTAGTCTCGTCAATATATGTACTTTATCGCTTGGACGCCTTTTTCATCTGTAAGTGAATTAATCCCGGTTGCCAGTTACATTGACCCGATATTGAATACGTTGGCGCTGTCAGTACGATGCGCCCCCTTCTGCCTTTGTATAATGCGGCAGTAATGAGTGTTAAATGTTCCCTCCCTGAATACTCGGGGTTGGACACAATGACGACTCAACAGAAATCCGCCTGGATCGATGTTGCTGCCTTCTTCGTCAATACAAATGTTGGTCCCATAGAAGCTTTCTCTATGTCTCTCTAATTGAACTACATTACAGAGGCCTAGCGAAAGGCATATTCAGTGGGTGGATACAGGGCCTGTCTGCGATTGAACCTGAATGCCTCTCTGTTATTTATATTGAATGTCTCCCTCTTCATGAAAGCCGCACCTGGCGTACCATTTCCATTCGACGACAGAGTGCCACCATGTTGTTTAGTGAGCAAAAGGAAGATTACTGCCACAGATATACCGACGAGAAGAGCCTGACGCTGGCGGACGCTTTACAGAGCAAATGCAGCATTCAATTCAGAAAGAGAGAGAGAGCGAGAGAGAGAACCAGGAGAGTTGCGATAGAGAAAGGGGTCGTCACTGTCGCGGCAATCAGATCATCGCCCCCTCTGGCTGCCGCGACTTATATCGAGGGCCATTATTAGATGTCTCTTTCATACGCAAAGGCCACTCTAGCATAAGCCGATCATTTTCCCTTGCAAATTGAATCTGTCCCGTCCATAAACTTGTATCCACTCAACGTGGTGTAAAAATAAATATATTTGACATTTGCCCTAAACCTACGAAAGCTAGCCTTTAACAGCAAATGTAACTCATTACACCACTATAACCACAATCAATATATAAGGACATGTCGTTATGCGTAGATAAAAGAATACTAGCAGGCTGTCCAACCAAGCCCTAAGTAGCATCGCCAGCAAAAAAGCTAGAGAAAACACAATTGGTCGCCTCAGTAATATCATACATCGCCAGGCAACACTAACCAAACGAGCCCCACTGTGAACATTCTCAGTGTGAACGAGGCTTGCCCAATCTGTGTCCTTGGAACATCGTCTGCAACTAATTTCATCATCGACTCGTCGCGACCCCATTGAGTTGAGTGATTCGAGATGTCTCTGCCGGTGTCCTATGGGTCAGTTGCGAGGTCCGGATACCCACTACAGCTTTTCTCTGGAAATCCAACTGCGGTGCTCTCAGATCGCTCAAACATTTACATGTAGTATTAAACAGGCATCAGTCCTAGCGTCTGCACCGTCGCCCGCCTGCTCCCAGCGACCTGATCGAACAACTGGGTATATTGTGAAAATGTGCGATACATATCGGATCATCACCGCCCATCGAATATTTTCTACTACGCTGACAGTATTGACAGCGAACGCCCCGAGATACCGTACAAGGTGGTGCGGCATGTTTGAAGTGTTTGCTCAGAGATCTGTTGTTTCTCTTTTCGATTGCCATCGGTGGATGAGCGTATCTGTTGAGTAGCCAACGAGGTTGTAGCAGGCAACCTACCATGTATCGGTTGAGGGAGCGAACATGATTAAACACCCTCAATTCAATTTTCGTTAGGTTATATTATATTAGAGAGGTCGAGTTCGTTTTATCTTTGTTTTTATTTTTTCTTTTATCAGGGACTTCTCATCACCGAAGGGTGTCCGATAGGAGAAGGGTTGGTGGCCAAAATAAAGAAACAAACGAAAAGTCTACTTGTGTCCAACTTTCAGTTTGCATCTAGGTATCATATAGGGTGCAAGCAACTACAACATTGGCCAGCATATATAATAATAATAATAATAATAATAACCTTAACAGTACTTACAAAGTTGCAAGTACAAGGCCGCACAATTCGTACCAGGCCTTCAATATTGCCCCCACACTATGCCAGTGTATAAATAATTATATCAGTGTACAATGCATATGTGTAGATAAAGTGATGCGCTTCGAGTGAAAATTTGCTCTGATTCATCTGCTCAGACAAGCAACGAGTGCTGAACAATTCTCCGACGATTCTCAAATTTGCGCTACTTCGGATTTCAAGTGATGTTATATATATATATATATATATATAGTTTTTCTTGGTGACCTTTAAATCTACGAGAGTTATTTATCCAGCCAAAGTGAATCGCCGCGTGTCCAAAGATTAGCTTCTCTGAATTGGAAAGAGTTAGGGGCGGCGTATTATAAAAGAGGTTTGCGGGAGTACAATTATGACACTCGATCATGTAATACATTTGGAGGAGACAATGTAGTTAGCTTAGTCTAGTGCTTAGTGCGTACATAAGCTAGTACGTACTGACTGCGGTGTTTTTGAGCTTGCAGAATCGATCTCGGCTAGACTTTGCTGAGGCCGCTTTATGATTTGGGGACGTCCTCACATTATTTCCATATTTACGAAAACGAAATTATCTATAGGCTAAAGAACGTCGAATCGAAAACAACAATAGAATTACAGAAATCATTATGCTGTTAAGTTGGTACAGTTTACCGTGCGTCCGTTAATTATTGCGTATCGAACACATTCTTTAAATGTGAAGTTTATGATCGTTTACAACCAAACACTGCGAACAACATCCGAGCTGATGCAAGTAGCTAATAAGATATGTTGAACCGAACGTAAGGCCACTATTTTACTGCAAAATAGTCTATGATTTATTGTCACATAAGTGCATAACATCAGCCAGTACAATATCCGCAGCCAGCGATGTGTAGGCGTCATAGTACGTATCAGCAGCAAGGGTTTCATATGCGCTCAGTATAGGTGAACTCATCGCCGCGCGGTCAATCACTGGATTGTCTGGCAGACATTGCAGTTTCTCAGCTATATTGCGGGAGAAACGACGCATCACTCGCTATAACGATTACCGCCCCCAGTTACCGACAGTGTGCTCACGCTAGCGGCGAAATGGGCAGATAGCGACAGCGACTAGCCGGTCAAAGAAGTGAGAGAAATTCGAGCACGTCTCCCACTCAGCGAACATATAGACGAGAACGCCTCTTCGCTGTGCACTTATCCAGTTGATCGACCTACACCGAGGTTGCTAACCAGCCAAACCGAAGTAGGCGGATACGTTGAGAATGGGCGTTACAGTGGCCACCGCGCATGACGAGACCTATCCTTCATCACTCATCATGATCTTTCTCTCCCACTCTCCGCTCGTAGAATGACGCTGAATGTTGCTCGTGTGTTCTGCGTGCAAATGCATTCGATGCAGTCAAGTATGCACTTACCTCAACCCGCACGACGGCCGTACGTGACTCTTGACGCTCACTCCACTGTCTACCTCGTTTGAGGCGGTCCGACACTCCAACCGAGAAATGCATTTGTGCCGCATGCCAATTAGAGAATTCTGCGCACAAATAAGCAGCAGCTTGCCAGCTAGCCAGAATAAGCCTCCACGGAATAGGGGACACGTCGTTCGTTAGCTCGTTCATTGGCCGCTTTGTTCGTGGAGTTGCGTCAAGCTAACAGCGTAAGCAGCAGGTGAAAACAGCAGGAATCGTGGGAAGACATTGCCCGCCCCATTCGGCGGCGCCTGCGATCCCCTGGACCACGCCCCCAAAACGAGCGGTAAGAACGGGATGAATTGTTGGCTCACCGTCCGCGGCACGACGGACTCTTACCGTCTAATCAGCAGAACTAATCCTTGCAAAGCCCCCTGGTCGTCTGCCACCTTTCCGCGCCCTGTCAAGCGGCCTGTTACCAGTCTTGAAACAGCGGTTGTAGCGCGGGGGTTGTTTCTATGCTTTCCTATCGCGCTGCTGATGGGTCCGCACTGCTGCTGGCGGTACTGCTGTCGCTGGCGCTTGCTGTAGCTGCGACGAGGTGATCGAGCTAATGAGAGAATTGTCGAGCGTCACGAAACTGCTGCCAGCCGAAGACCGCTGCAGCATTTTCCCGATGCCTATCTCCCCGAAAGACAAGATTTGGTTCGATTTTTTCCCCTCTGTTCCAGGCCTGGCTCTTTTCTGTGACAGGGCTCGGCATTTAACCTTTGGGTATTAGTACGAGGACCTATCGGGGCCAGCTTCACTTATTTTAACCGTGTCGTACCTGGCAAGAATCCACAGATAAAGAGAATGATAAAGAAATTCAAGGATTCTCCAAAGCGTCTGGCACGATTTGATCCCAAGTCATATGTCCCTCTTGTCTAGCACCCCAAAGCGGTCACCACTAGACCATCAACAGCTAAAAGTCAGCTCAGAAATGTTCAACAAATTTTGAACAGTACGATGTTGTTTCGCAATGCTTTGAGTCCTTCTTCTCCTCAGATGGTCTGGTACTTCGTAGAATTACGAATTTAAATAGATATTTCCTTCTAGAACAACAATCCTAGTGCGCATATTAAATGGTAGTCGGTATCGAGTGACGGTGGTGGCGTTCCTTGTTGCCACATCTATGGCATATCTTCGAAGTCAAGTATAGAGAACTCGAAAGCGGCGGTAAACCTATATTTGTGTCCCACTCAGTACGATGCGTGGACACGTACCCGGAATCTATAAATTGATGTTGTACATTGTACCTATGTTGAGTACAGATGATGGAACGACAGTATCCATTTTTTTCTAATTTATAGTTCTAATATATCGTCGACAGTGGGGAAGGCCTCTTGAGAAAAAAAGTAGCCCGACCGAAGAGTCACAATCAAACCCGATCAGTATTGGGACACCTGACAGAAGTCCTTCCCTCAGACCACTAAATGTGACCATTCCGTTAATGGGTATGGTCCTCTAGTTCCCATGGATAAATAGCTTGGACTACATGGAGTGTTGACTTCCTCTATTGTGCACCTCAATCAATGCTACAATCAGAAAAGTGACGTGGCGGTCCCAATAACAAAAGATTTACGGGACCACCAAAACTGAAAGTAGCTGCTTATTGGGGACCCCTTTTCAGGCCCCCGTTGAACGCTCACACGACCATTGAGCAGAAGGACTCATTATGAACTCTAAACGCGAACGGCTTTCTCTGCTAGCAATCAGGTTCGTCAGTGCTGATTAAAGGAGTAAGAAGCCCCTACTGCTTTGGTCGCTTTAGCTTGCCCACTTTTCGGGAATGGGGCGCGGTGACGGCTCATCAAACCCCTTTACCAAACAAAGGTTTGTCCTTTCAAACTTTCTGATTCTGTTTTTAAAGAAATGCATTTATTAAAAGATTATTTTGTAGTTAAAGAATCGACGGGGAGTCCAATACTTTAAAGTGCCGTAAGCTCATGAATATTAGGTCGAAAAACGAGTGAGTCTGCTACTAACCGCATAGAGAGAGAGGGTGATCATTTTCTCTGGACCGATAAGGACTGCGGTTTGAATAGAATGGGAATAAGTAAGTCGAGTGACGCCAGCCACTCGCTTCCGATGCTGTAATATATTGACAAATCTTGAATTATAGATATTCTATATGATAAGGCCGTTGTGCGACGTGAGTGTCATTTAGTGGTGTACCAAATGCTCAGACCGCGAGGTCCTCATAGGTCCTTCAGGTAATACCCCATGGTGGTGCCATAGCCTCTCACATACGGGAACGGCTGGAGTCCGTTAGAAAAATGAGGATCGTGACCTTCCTTGAAATCGAGATTCAATGGGGATTTGTTGCATTTAGAGTAACCTTTATTATTTAATGCCTTTAGAGTAAATCCTGGGGTCTTCTTCTTCTATTTATTCACTCTAGTTAACTCTCACCCGCCCTTATTGCACGATTATTATGTTAGTCAGCCTAGACAGTGCTTAAAAACATAATAATCCGTTTCTTACAGGTCAATTTAATCCTTCAATGATCACTTGCATGTCCAGCCATTTCGAACATATGCAACTTTAGTACATTATAATATATAGCCGGCCACAATTCACTCGCGGGATCTACTAGAGCACCCCCGGCTGCGGCGTTAAGGTGACAAGTCGTGTGTGACTTTGCAGACCGAGCGCTGTTTCGATCAAATTTAGGACTCCCGCAAGTCCCTCAATCTATTCCCTGGGTCAACGTCACCAGGAAGTACTTAAAATAGCGAACCAACTTTCGCTAGCTGGGTTGAACGATCGCTCAGAAGTAGTCCAAGTAAAAACATATAACTTTCACAAAACCTGTTCCACTGTGCAGGCCGACTCATGGTGGGATGTGGCCTGAATGTCTTGTGGACGCATAAAGAATGATCTCACTCCTAGACCAAAACCTTAGCGTCTTCTAATTCCATGCTAGCGTGGTGGATACCATTGGCTAGTAGTTGTTCCTCTAAGATTCAAATATAGCGCGTCGACATATAATCAAAATGTTCCTTTCTAGCAAGCCATGCATATCGTTGGTCGCCGAAAGCACAGCGTATTCATTAGCTCGATCAACTCAAACATTTGTCCAGACATACGCTTGGCCTGCAAATAGCATACAAACAGTCTTAGAGAAATTAACATTCTCCTTGTACACTATGGTGGCCCGACCTCGAACAGGGCCTGGACTTGAAAAAACTGGACGCCAGTGAAGCAGTTGAGCCTTTCAAAGCTGTCGTCATGAAAAATCTCTCCGGTTCTTTCTCAGTTCTAAGTCAGCATTCTGAGCGAGTGACGTATCGCATGCAACGATGGAACGAAAGGCGCTTCTGGAGTAAAGAGGCTTTAGTGCACGTCGGCTCGAATGACTATCACGTTTATCCAGTTTCTCAGCCAGAATAGGCGTGCTTCCAGCATTTCCGTTGCTTCGCGACGCGTGACCGATATGTCAACAAGCAAAACAGAGATATCGCTTAGGAGCTCCTTCGTCCCCTAACAACTGCCACCGTCTGCAGTTATGGATTAGCGTATTTTGCGCACCTTTATACAACTCAATGTGTATTGGGTCAATACAATACTAAATAAGATATTTCTCTGAGATTATACGAATTAGGGATCAACTTAAGCAGTGTAAAAACTGCAGTTCCTTTAATAAACAAATAAAGCTTTACCTTTACCTTTACTTAAGATTTCGCCCTAAATAAAGGCCTCGGTATAATTTACACGATTGGGATAATTCGATCGTCAGGTTACAGGACTAAATTGCTAGCACAGGCCATAAACTCGAGCAGCGATACTACTCGCGGTGATAAAATTCATTACGCGCGAAACTAATATCTTATGCTTGTTTAATAGTATCATATCCAAACCTAAAAATGGCCAGAAACACCCTTTGGTTATCAGCTATATAGAGACCACTAGCAGAACGCACAACGAACGTATGTAGAGCTTTGCTGACGGAAGAGAAGGCTTTGATGGCTATCACAACGCGGTCAAGTAACCCTATTGCTTGGTGTGAAAATCGTCCTCGTCAGGGAAAAAACTTTGACAAATGCTTCTCCGATACGGAAACTACATCTATGCCAAGGACTGCCGAAACCAGCCACGGTGGAGCGGTAATTTGGCAATTTCCGAGCCGTGGGGGCGGTGGGAGGGAACCCGCGTTTAGTGGCTTTGTAAGTCTCACACTACCCATTGTTGGCTGAGTAGCTCATGTCTATCGTGTATTCCCGAAACCACCCATAAAAATGAAAGAAGAGGTACTTAGTTTCTTTATTAAATCACCCATGTTGTTGGGTGGGGGTATGTCATTGCTCAGATCACATCCAACTCCGAGACTCTAGTCTATGCAGCGAACTCGGACGTCGAAGGCGAAACGTCATTGTGGGTAGTCATTCAATGAAGATTTCGTTTTGGCGTTAATTCGCCGACCCGTCATACCACGATTTCCACATGGATACGTCATCTCCGATCAGGTCTAATACCGAGACGTCCAAAGGAACTGGGGACGGAGGATTGGGGGGCCGAATGAGAGCTGGGGGGTCCTTGCGTACAACAACGTCGTGACCGGCCAATGGCCAACCGTCAACAACCGTTGACGGCCTTGAGTGGCCACACCGCCGCACAACAGTCGCCTATCGTAAATCGCTTTCGTTTGCAGATGATGGTGCCTATTTCTGGCAGGGTCCTTACCGCCCGTCTGCCTGCCTGTCGACTTCTTACTCTTTTGACCTCCTTTTTTCGGCTCCGAACCACTCCTGAGGGCGGAATAATCGGGGGGTAGAAATCGCCAAAAGCGGATGAGGTCGCGCGATACGGATACTACTACGAGGCCGCCCGTCCGGTCAGGGCTCCTTGACTGCGTACGCCACACCTACTCTCCCAGGATCAGGCCCTTTTCGCCCCTTCAGTCTCGCACTTGAGGTTCCTCTCAGAAAGGCAAAAGTCCCAGGATAAGAGACTTAGCCAGTCTGTGGCCGCCATGCAAACAGAGCCCTTCACCTTAGACCCTGTCGCTGACAGAGGAGTGTAGGGGGTCGCAGTGATTTGACAACCAACTGCTCTTGTTTTGTCTGTCATGTATTTGGCAGTTAAAGTTGAGTAGAGTAAGAGGATGTGTGTACAAATAGACGGACTCTAAGAGTGACTGATAGTAGAAACGTCTAGTAGAGACTCGGCCAAAACTCGGCAAATAATATCTGTTACCGTAACGGACAATCAGATTGCCCGTGTATTCTCACCCCCTGAACGTCTTCATTATACTTATTCCTCCCTATGAATAAACTCATCTTGTATGTGTAATATAATATTTTGAGGATAACAGAACAATCTAGAGTTTCGACGCGCGTGAATATGTATCCATAAAGATCAGCCTACCTAATATAAGGTACTAATCTTTGAAGACGGGTTGGTTATCTCGCAACTTATCATTACGATGTCCCACCCGTTCGGGAGATATGAATATATGGAAAGTCGACGTTCTGAGAACAACATCTACAGACTATAGGCAGCAGACAATTAATGTACATAGGACATATTTCCTATTCGTTCCAGTCTATTTTACACCGGCTATAACAGGAGGCAATGCATAATCTGTGGGATCTTCTGCTGCTTTTAGTAGTTCCCGCCACGAAATAATGATTGCGGCTTTGGGGAGATTTCTCTGGATACGTAAGCCAGAACGCACATGTAAGTAATTACCAATTCCATTCTATCATGGTTCGTAGCCTAACGAATAATCCTTGTTACAGCCGGGATTCAATCAGCTGCTTGGGCGATTAGATCAAAGGGCGTCCGGCAGCGAGCCCAGTCAAGGGATGCATACAATTTGTAGCCATCTATGTACATATTGTACGAGACTGTGGTATATTGATTGTGAGGCATTGATTCCCAGGTGGGGCGCTAGTGGAGCAAATCTTTCGATAAAACTGTTGAGAACTTTGGAACATCTTCTGTTTTCCACTGAAGGAGCAAGGGGAGTTGGTGGAACGGCGTGGACACATTTGTCAATACTGTCTACGATCGAAAATGAACTATTATTATTATCTTATTATTATTAAATTTAGAAAAAGTGACGAAAACTCAATATTTCACATGTGTCAAATGATGAGTCGCGGATGTGTGATGCTTATTAAGCTAACCTGTAGGGCAATTTCGATAGAGTTTGAGAGACCAGTTGGAGATTCATATCGTTCACCTTTTGTCTCATTGAGCTCCTCCTATATATGGTTATTAAATTGGCTATTTCAACAATGACCATTAAAATTTACGGAATCAACTGTATTGTATGCCAGATATTTCTGTGCTCGCAATACGAATTTTGCCACTGGACTCTAAGACGAATCTGAGTTATATTATAGATTCAAATATTCTATAGCTGTAAGGTGGCAGACATGACCGGTATTCTGTAGATGTACTTCTTTCATTATTATTATAAAGAGTCTAGTGTTACTATGTTTAGAAAAATCCTAACAAACCAAAAGCTACATATCGGTTGGACACCGGGTTGGCGCAAAAATAAACTAGCAATGCGTGTTTCGATCAACGGCCGACCCGAAAAAACTGTGAAAGTGAGATCCGGGCTTTCGTGTCCTCTTATTCCCGTTGAGCGGTTAGGAGATGTCTCTGGTGGATTAGATTAATATTCGGCGAGAATTAAGTTCTAGTTAATTCAAATAGGATTAGATGTATATATAAATTATGGGCCCTTTTATCAAATTTCTAGAAATATCTAGGGCTAAAAACAGGCTACACCAGCAACAACCCAGCA
This sequence comes from Stratiolaelaps scimitus, assembly GCA_019614645.1. Classification (NCBI taxonomy): domain Eukaryota; kingdom Metazoa; phylum Arthropoda; class Arachnida; order Mesostigmata; family Laelapidae; genus Stratiolaelaps; species Stratiolaelaps scimitus. The sequence goes on from JABWDB010000017.1 coordinate 542,827, forward strand.
ATATTTCATACATGTCAATATAGCCGGTCGACTGGCGACCTGTCTACCTGCCGGATTTATTACGATTGCACGATTATTTCATGTACTCAATATGCTTCAATAAAAGGTTTTTGCAAGGAAAACGAATGCAGAATAATTTCTGATAGAAGCGCTATTGTGCAGGGGACTCTGTCATCATGCATATCGTATAAACTAACAGCGTTGCAAGCACGCTTGCTTTGATGTTTCCCGATTTTTATAGAGTCGGATCGATTCACACAGCGACTTTGTCTTGCCACGCAATTAGTACGTTATCCTATGGCGGTTTTCCCCATGGAGAGAGAGACTTTGAGATAATCAGCTAGGGTTGTTAACGCGCCTTGTTAACTGGATATATTTGACTATCCCCGAGGGCATCATGGTTGTTCGTGATTGTCCATCGTCTCACATTTTACACACTAATTGGCCATTGAACGAATCCCTTTGTATTATACTCTTATAGGAGATCCCTGTTTATCGTTAAAGCTCGCTGAAATAAGTAAGCTCGCTAACGCGTGATGTATCGCTGTAAATGATCATTCTTGTTATATAAGTGGAGAAATGTAATGTGGGAGAATAGTGGATGCTGATCCTTTACTGAAACACCTATGCTGGTTCGTTACTGGAATACCTATGCTGATCCCTCACTGGAACACCTATGCTGATCCCTGACTAGCTGTTAGACGTCACTCGGGTGTGTAAGTTATATTAACTGAACGCCGCTCCGGGGAGACGGCGGTTTTGGTCTCAAAGTGTGTCTACACAAGTTATTTCGTCAAACTAAACGGGTTATGCCGATGCTGCCGACGGGTTCCATTTATTCGACGTATGTCCTTTGTCACCTCTGTTTTTTCTTATGCATATGTGATTTTGACACGGTTCAGATGGAAAGTTGCGCTTCTAGCACTGATGGCTTTGCCAGGCAAATTTTGATTCGATGCCGCTAAGCGCACTTTAGCAGTGTGCCAAAACCTGGAGGACGTCAGGAAGGTAAGTTCCAACGCTAAGGGCTAATTAATGGAGGCATTCGCGGACTTATCAAGTACATCACCGAGAGCAGAAATCAGTGGTCAGCAGGGGACAACTTGCTAGAAAGATTCTAACAGAAAGAGATTGTCTGGAAAAACTCAGAATTGCCAAATTCATTACACAAATAGACGGGCGTGCAGAAGACGCGCCCACATGGTCGGCTTTGCTGTGAGTGTGGGTATAAGATGCCGCTTGGGATTTAGCGCGTCCGGAGAGGTGGGGAACTCGATGAGAGGACACAAGGGACAGGTAATTGACAGGATTCCGTTGGCCGGTCCTTCGTTTAAGTCTTGGTTTAAAGTAATACCAAGTCAGTTCCGAACCCAATCATTTCGTGGCTAAGTATTTTAGCGAGTAGGAGTCTCACACTACCGTAGTTTTCACCGTAAGGACAAAGATCCATAAAGGACAAACACCAACAAGCCCGGTGTTTGCTAATGATGTAGTTCTGTCTTTACCCTCTCAATTAATAAATAAAAATGCAAATAATCATACATACAGGTATTTTATGTATGGAAGTAATATATTCCATTGACTCAGACATTGCTGTGCCGTTGGACAGGGATTACCACTATATCAAGAGAAAACACATGAGAACATACGTCGTATATTTTGAGTTTAGCCTCAACGGGAATGCCGTTCGGCGTTACTATGTAGATCGCCTATTGACAGAGGAACCTGGCCTATAAAGCTGACAACTTTGAATTAGCTGGCTCGAATTTCAAACCACAGGGGACGAGTCTTCGAAGTGTTTAGTCGACGGGAGTTCAATCGAGAAGTTTTACAATAGTTTTGAGTCCGCTCCTCGGTTCGCTACGTTCCTGCCTTAGGTGAGCAAGGCTAAGATGACTACCATGAAGCGGTTCGTGTGGTCCTCCTGGTCACAAATAGAACGACTGCCAGTTCTCATTTTATAAGCTACTCAACAAAGCATCCTTCAACCGCCACTTCAGCAGCAGAGCATTCGGCATGTGTTCTAAAAAAAGTCACTTTTCGCATCGCTCCAACTACCTCTGAAGAGAGATTCGTCTGTATCTGTGCACGGTTCCGTGAGCAATCCGCCTTCAATGATGCTGAGTTCTTAACAAGCAATGGTTTGATTTTACTCGATTTATCCATATGTCTTTAGATGCTCTTGGTTATCCAATGAACTTAATGAACTGGGCCTCCGTAGTGATCGGCGACAGTTGCCTAGTGATTCAGGTCATTAGTTATACAAGTTACGAAAATCTGAATGACCAAGTATAACCACACAAACACAATTCGCTCATGCCACGCAGCGTTTCTAAATAAACATTTTTTTGCTAAATACATTTGCTAAATAAATGTTAAAGTACATTCAGAGTGAGAAGTGTACATAATGTCAATATATACTACTTCACTTTTCTAACAGGATTAATATTAGACCATGATGTAAAAAATATCAAATGTGACATAATAAAGATAAGTAATATATATATATATATATATATATATATATATATATATATGTTATAATACTATACTTATCTTTATTATCTCACATTTAATATGTTTTACATCGTAGTCTAATATTAATCCTATTAAGAAAGTAAATAAATAATATATATATATATTCTGACCTCAATATAATGTGCTGTATTCAGACGGAGTAGGTTAGCAAGTTTTTCACTTTAAGTGCTGTTTTATTCCCTCGGTACGTACAATCGGAGCACAGCGGCCATTCTGCCGTCAACGGTTGTCATTGCCGCGCCCTTCGTTAGAACAAGCATAGGAGCGCGGCCCCTCGAACACAAAACGCCACCACAAGCCACACCTGCCAACCTCCTGACTGTGTGTAGCGACAGAGCGGATATGGCTGTTGGCACCCTTGCGAGCGGCTGAGAGAGATAGAGACACAAAGAGCCCGAAAATGAGAAATACAGGATTTAATCCTCTCTCGAAATGAAAGTCGACATTCCACACTGGTCTTTTGAAATCGTTGAAATGCATGGTTCGTTTATTCGTCGCAACACCAGTGGCCTATTTCGGTTTCGCCTAGCCTTGTCCTGCTTTGCCCTACTGCAACCGAACAATTTAGGGCGGGCGGAGGGGCAAGAGGGATTGCAGAAATCTGTCAGGACACGATCACCGTCCTCCCGGGGGCGCTCGTGTCTGTCGTCGTCGTCGCCAACGTTTCGAGATGAGAAGACAGAGCTTTGGCAACACACTGTTTGTCACTTGGAGAAAAGCCTGCTGTTTCTCAGAGGCATCAAGGCAATTCTCCTGTCCATAGAGCGAATGTCGACTGACAAACATGGCGTTACTCTTTGAGCATCAACAACGGCAGCGCGCTATTACTATATTTACTGATGTTGCTCGCGGTGCATCCAAATGTTCGTCGCTAAATAGATTTTCAAGAAATGCGTCCACAGATTCAACTACGGACGCTTATCTGGTCTAGGGTGGCTTGCGGGGACTTTATACCTATACGTGAATTAAGGGAAAATCAATGCTAGCTTCCGTTCAAGGCTGATGATAGCTCTGCCCTATGGTGGATTTCGTAAACAAGTTTACCTACCACAGCTTATCAGAGTGAAAAAGGAAGGAAGGGATCTCTTCGGAGAGAAGAGCTCGTCTGATTGTGGGCCGGTCTAAGTTTCGACACATTGGCTTAGAGGCAGACAGTTGAACACTGAACTCTTCCGAGGGTTGAATAAAATATCGATGAATTTATCGATATTATTATAATTATTATGATCGAAGAGGCATGAGATGGAGTTTGGCATGCTTCACTATATTGAGACCCGACAACGCGATAAAGGTTTACGCTGAAAAATAGTTGCTTACATGTATTACGTGCTGTTATTATAATCATAAGTTAATTATTATTTGTTATTAATTACAACCGAATGTAGAGAAAAGTTACCAATTGGTTTGGTGGCAAGAGCATCTTGAAAACATAATTTGGATTTCTCATTTTAAATGATGCAACACTACATCACACATTAAAATGGATTCTCCTTATTTTCTCATGCATAATGATTCATTAGATATTCAGGGTCATTGTACGAGAACTTCGCAAAAGTTCAGTTTTGATCGATACACAAAAAGGATGAGCTTGCCATATATTTGTCAGTAAAGGTCATTCTTAGCTGTCAAGATTATCTCTTATATGTACTGTCATTCGTTGCTAACTGAAATCATATGGCTATTGTATGCATCATAAATGATATATAATAAATCTAAATATATTTAGACGATGTGAATATGACCAGTCTACCTGAGGAGATCAGAGATGGAATACAGATACTTTCATTTCTGTGTACAGAAACGCTGAGGTGGCCGTTGTTTTAGGTGCTCCTGTATGCGTTTCCGAAACTGCAAACCTTTGGCTTGGTACTAAACTTGGCTGTCTCCACTTTTATTGACCAAAGGGCTACACAAGAAAATTTGACGCGGCAATGGTCTCCGTGCACTCCGGGCAAAGGTCGAACTTTTCGGCTGGCAGGGGTGATTTATCGAGACGACTTCGAGCCTCTTAACATCACACAAGCCTTCGAAATAAAGTGTGTCGCATTATTAACAGGCAGAATGTTAGAAGATTTAATAGGATCTGAAATCCTCATCGATCGACTCCAATGATGTAAATATACTCCTCTCTCGCAAATAAGCGTTCGTTTCCGAACTCGATACTGGAATCATCAAAAATAAGTCTACATATGTGTCATCAATATCATTGGACCAAAATGAAGCCTCAAAGGCATGTATTATGATAATATAGGATGGTGGGTGGAATCACATGGGACAACATTTCAAAGAGAACGAAGACAGTATGTTTCAGTTGGAAAAATATTATGAGTAGCTGAAGAAGACGTTCGAATTCGTTGACGAGTCGATGAGGCACGAATAATGCAGGTCCTACAAAGTTCGATATATACTGGCATCAGAGTGGTAATGGTTTGGAGCACCTTACGATGATATATTTGAAAATATTGTTTACCTAAAATGTGGAACTGCTCTATGGAGTGACCATAAGGTTACGTTCGGCTGCAGACTGACTATTACAAAATTAGCAGCAGGGCCATCGGACTTGATCATATACATAAATGGCGTCTAAACAAAGTGACACAAAAAACTGTTTTTAGTATTCGATAAATAAATATGTTTAAACTGTTATAGAAGATTGCCAATAGAACGTTAGCTTAGAAAACGTCAAGAAATTTTTTCTTGACCGCCTCTGCCCTTGGACTATGTTGTAAACACACACACACTTTCTCTCTCTCGTTCTGTCTCTTTCACATCCCCATATATATATTTAGGAGTCACCCTGCACAGGACGATGAAGGCGGATTTGATAATATACCGCCCACTCCAGAAAAAATTGCACACACTTTCGGGCAGCGAAACGAACAGAAAAAACTTTCCAGACATCTGGTTCGTTTCTGAGATGAGGTGTTTCGGCTGCAACGGCTTCCGTCAGCAAGCGTCTGGCAACTCTGAGAAGAGCCACTACGCTACATCTCTTTAGATTTTTCCCACAATAAATAATTCCGCCACTCCCGAGATCACAATCACAACTTTTCACTTTGTCGAGCCGCTTGGATTTCCTCGTACAGTTGAATGCGCTGTGTGAGTACCGGATAACTTCATGCCGCGTTGAGAATTCAATTGAGATGTCCATCATTCAAAACGTATTCATCCTTGGAGATTTGATATGGGTCGAACAATGTTGAACAAGCATAATTATAGCTGAAAGTTGTATTTGCCGTTTCTATATATTTCACATACTTCCATTTAGTAGTAGTATTATTATTATTATTCTTATTGTTGTTTCTCACATTCATACTCAGACACAGTTGGCACGTTGGAACCTCGGATCATTTGCTCTTTATTTTCAATCAGGTAAAGAATTTAGAGAAAATACCCCAAACAGCGCTTCACATTCCTTATTTGTGTTAATATAGGTATGTGAAGTGCTGTTTGGAGGTATTCTCTCTGAATTCTTACGTTTATTATACCGAAGCGTGGTTAAGCAATACAGGAAGCACCAGTGTGGCAATATACACTACCTAATTCCAGATGCTTCTCAATAATTGCGCTCGTGGTCAAAAATGCATTTAGAATGCAATTGCGTGCACCTCCGAGGTCGATTTCCTTGTCTTGAAGCAATGCTAAAAGCAGTACCGTGGACGTTAAATGTAGGCTGAAAGTCAGTCCGAAAGCCTAGGACATATGGTTATTTTGATATTCTAGAAGAAGGCATTTACTTCTTCTATACATTACTATGTGGCATGTACGAAAAATTTCTGGTGATCCTCTTAGAAGGATGACGATCAAAGTGATTCAATTGGCATGCGCAATTATTTCGCTGTACCCGTTGGTTGTAACTGCTGTGGCGCAACGTGGAGCGCAACATAACACTGAGCCAGGTGGTGAGTATATCAGAAGGCTTGACTTGAGTGCACTTGAGCTGGCTACACTTGCCCTAGCCTAACGTTCCCCGTAGCTTCGTACGTAGCGGACTTACGATATTTACGACGATCTTCGTCATTGGCTAGTAATTTAATAACAGCTCTGTCGAACTTTTAACGTTGTCTGCAAACTTGACCGTGCTGGGGCGGACTTGAAAGTACAAAGTGTGCGGTCCACAAATCTCGTTTTCAAGTTGTTTGCAACGACCATCTGGCCGATCTCACGAAAATTAGCTTTGTTAGCAGACGTCTAATGTACTTCCCCGACGCTCTCAGAGGTCCGTGTTATGACATCTTGAAGGGCTCAGGTGTAACGACTCAAGTTCTGCGTCGGCTTCAGCAAGCTGTGCTTTTTACGACGTTTCACGTAGTAATGCCCTGTGCGGATAAATGTAGCGAGAATGAAATGGGTAGAGGACCAGTCGCAAACAAAGAGATGTTGAAACGGACTGTTCAGTTTTTCCATTTGCTACAATGTATTGTATCATTATTATAGTTTATTATTGGTAACTATAGGCCAACAATCGTGCAAGGGCAATTTGTGTAAACAACATTTGGGTATATTAGTAACTTTTCCCAAAGGGCAGAGCCTCGATGGGGGACTACAAAGTGAACTGGAGAGGCTCTTTGTAGTTAGTTGACCAACTGCTACGTGAGCAGATCGTGATTCCTTCTGGTATCTAGTGTTGCATACTGTGAATAAATCGAGATAATAGAGTTTCAAGACTATTCCGTTTTTTGGGTTTGAAGCCATTTTAGTGGGAGGTTTAAAATTTCGTTTTCGTTTGAAATCTTTTACATATATATATATATATATATATATATATATATATATGTATATACATATGCTACCCTCAGCTGACTTTCTATTGTAGCTTGTGGAACAAGTAGGACGTTACATGCGGATATTCGTCTGAATATAATCCCAATAAGGCTTCGGCTCTTAGCGACGAGACGATTTATATAGAGAGGATTAACGAAATTCGGTTACTGAGCCTTATCTAAATGCGAAAATAGAATTAAGTGCACCTGAAGTACGCCTGAACATGTATTATAATATACCGCAACTTTGGGCATTATGTGTACTATCATATTTTAATATGAAGACGCGTGCCAAAAATCCTTAAACCCTACACGCGGATATACAGGCAGCAAAAGTGTGCACTGATAGGAAAAAAAACTCAAATGGATAACAAGGCACCGGACAAGTGCCTAAGGAATAATATTATCGAAACACTCGCTAAGTATAGAAACAATCTAATTTTAAATCATTACCTCAGAAGGTTGCCGCAATTGGATATAGCAGTTAAACACATTGGTGTTGAGATTCGCTAGGCAGGACCTCGATTTGTAATGATAGTTTTTCTAATTCCTTTGTTTATATGTGGTGTGTTGTTTGACAACCTGCACATCTGAACCTAATGGAAGGATTTCCTGATGCAGAAATAGCAATCGTGAGTTTCCAGCGTTCAACTGAAATGTAGGGGGCTGCAAGCGGTCATTCGTCCTTCGAGAGGTCCTCGCTCCAACCGAGGTTAACCAAGGGAAGGGGCCTTTGATAATGATGTTCTACGAGGCCTGGGTAGAGCGACTACACGGATCAATGCTCACTACAAATGATGAGCAAGGGCAGTGCGTGGCGGGAGTCGTCAAAACGCCTGAGCTAACATATGGATGCAATGGTCTAAAAACTGGTAGCTAACAGACCAATTCATAAGGGAGCATGTATCCCCCCACAAATATACACCGCGGAATTTCTAGCTTCAAGCTGGGCAGGACGAAGCTGTATTATAGATGGGCACAGCTGGTGTATACTGTTCTGCTGAGAGGGCAGATGTATTTTTGTCCGGGAAACAAGTGTAAAGAAAGAACTATTATAATTCGTTGCTCAATTTAATAGGAGAGGTAGCAAGTCTCCAAGTGGTTAATCTTAAAAACGGTGAGGGAAAATTAGGAGATTTTTTGCGAGCACCAGTAGCCCATGGCTAGAGGCTAATTACCTAGGAATATGGTAGATTTCTGGATGGATGGCGTCAGATCATCAAGGTCGACCTTTGTCATTGAAGGCCTTTATGTGGACTAGGAGTCGAAAGTGCTAACGAACGAAGCCGGAACTCTAGAACAATGGGTAGTGGATCTTTCAGTATGGTAACTCACCAACACTTTAAAGGCTCATGTCGATTACTTTGCCATTAGATTACACAGTGTGCTCGTGAGAGCTTACTTAAATAGGGACAAACCAAACATAATTTCAATGATTCAATCGATATCTATCGTTCTAAAGGAAAAATGTCGGTTTGGCTTCAGTCGGATAGGAACGAAGGAACGAAGCGGCAGTAATGGCCAGAGGTCAATCGAGCAGCTATTGAGTGAGGATACCAGGATGTTGCAGGGAGGAAGAGATGACATGGACTGGTCGCCACTCATCAGACAACACGGTACGCGTTCCGCTTGATTTGCCCCCACCGTTGCTAACAGACAGGTATCGGCTCTCTGATGAACATTAGCTGGGGTAGAACAAAAGAGAGCATACGTAGATTCTTTAGAAAGCGAAGCTCTCAACGTAAAAGCTGTGTTCACATAATGTGTAGGCAGTACTGGGCATAAACTTAAGGCACCCTTATATTTCACCAAATCATTACAAAGAATACATATTTGAAGCATTTATTCTATATCAGATTAATGTACGTGTCAAACTAACGTTGAATAATATATCGTCGCAACCCGCAACCTCTCTCATATATATATATATATATGTATGGGAGCGGTTGCGGGTTGCGACGATATATTATCCTACGTTACTTTGGCTACCCATATCCACAGACAGAGTACACTGCTTGTGCCTGTCGCTTGTGAACATACTTGATCCGCGTACACACAGTACTCAAAGTAACAACGCACATCCCCAAATCTATGTGAGTATTTTTTTTCTACCAATAAATTTACTCGTCTCACACCTGGAAATATTTACTATCCTCACGTTTCCATATTGCTATAGATGTTTGTGGTGGGGTCTCCGTCAGATGTAAAATATATACATATATACACACACACATATATATATATCTAATATATAAAAAAAAATATATATATACACATGTATATATATGAACATGATCTATATATATACATATCTCCAACCTTATATATATGCATATTGGGGGTTGAGTATATCTATGTCATGTATATAGATACGTTCACATTTGTGTACATACACAAAGCTGATGGCCGTCTCGTGAATAAGCCTGAAAGATTGTTGTGCCTAGTGGTGCGGCTCACAGCCATCACCATCGACGAGGCCATCCCTTCGCGGTTTGCCTCTCTGGCAGCGATTGGTCGCCTCATTGTTATGGTGGACCAACAGCAAGTGAGAAAGCAGACTTGCCCTGGCTGACATTATTCGCCAGCTGTCCTAAACGGATTAGTCGTAAAACCACCAAATATTAGTGGTCAAAGACGAAAGAGGAGCTCGTGCGGTAGCTGCTAATGTTGACACCGTGAATCTTGCCATTCGTTACAAGAGGAGACGCTGCCAGAGCCTTCATTTATATATATATATATATATATATATATATATATATATATAAGGCGAAACACATATTGGCTTATATATAATATATATATATATATATATAATTAGTGAACGAGAAGTTACCAGTTTTTGCGACGGCAGCATGATCATACACACAAATGTAAATTTGGCTTATCTTTCTTATATACGAATATAAATGTATCGATATATGACAGATTCGTGTCTGTTTATATGTCTGTTTATTAATATGCGATAATATCACTGTACTTCCTGAGCAACAACACAACTCAGTCAATCACAATTCTACCGCCTACTATTGTGGGTATAATTATAAACGACAGCACAAATAAACCTACGGTGTAAAACGAGAACAAAGTTTCGCGAGAAGAATTAACTAATAAATAGTATCGATATAGAGGGTCTTTTAACCGGTTTGTACATACAATTTCGAACAGAGTACCTGAGAAAACCTTTTAACAAAAATGGAAGCGCTCTCAAGAATCGAGTTCAAGTTTGAAAAAGAAATATATCCAGACGCTGGAGCCTCTGACCGTTCCTTGACAACAACGGATCGACCAACCATTTCTAGTAGCCAGTAGAACTCTGGCCTTCACTGAGGTCACCTGCACGTCTTTTACCGATGGGTCAAGGCTAACTTCTGGAATCAAAATGATGCAGCCAGCCCCTCCCCTCTCGATCGGCTATATCCACTACTGGGAACGAACGATATCCTATTCTCTCCTGAGGATAAGCTAACAGTTTCAAGTGATGGTTCTATGCTAAAGTGAGAGGAACTTAATATTAGGCTGTCCCCTTCAAACTGCCGCGCCTTTCGAATGGCGCACAATCCGAACTACGAGATACAATGCGTTAATTTTTGGAGTGGGCACGCGGCAGGAACGTGGCTTCCTTTCGAACACTAAGTGGTTTCGATACGATCAGAAAGATGGACACTGCAGCAGAAAGTTCAAATTCCCCCAAAAATCAACGGGAAAACATCAAGTTTTTGTTTCTCCAAAAACACCCTCCAGCTGAAATCCATCGACAATTAGTGAACGCGTACGGCAGGTCTGCCTTATGCCTGCGAACGGTGCAAAGTTGGTGCAAGCGATTTGACAGTGGAGATATGGACACCGATGACCACCGAGGCGGGGACCACAAATCAGGTGCAACGAGGGACGAACGGATTGACAGAATCAAGGCAGCTTTTGAGCAAACTAGAGCTTGGTCCATAAGGTCTTTGTCGGCTGAAACTGGGATTCCTCGGGTGACATGTCATAAAATTGTCACCAATGTACTGAAGATGAAGAAAATCAATGCAAAATGGGTTCCCCATATACTGAGTGCTGAGCAGATGAAAATGCGTGTGGAGTGTTCGACATCTAATTTGAAGACTTATACGCCTCTAACTCATACCAAAATATCTTTATTCTAACTCATTTAGTTCAAAAGTTATTGGCATTTAAAGAGGCGACAGTTTGAAGGGGACAGCCTAATAGCTATACCCATTAAATTAAATTTTCGTACGCCTAAGTTGTCATTTATTGAATTGAACACCACGATTTTAAATGGCGATAATCGTGCTTTTACGTTACCTCTTCCCACAGTTGATAAGACGGTCGTACTTTGCTGTAACTGTTTATTACTACCAATACAAACAACCTTCTAAAATCGTAGCCTCAGATTTAAAGACGCTTGTTAGGCAATCTCAGTTGGGCAAAGGTTAGGGATGTTATTACATCATCGTCTCTCCGAAACCACCATATCTACGCGTCCTGTAGGATAATTAGCGATGTAGCACGTTACCGCCATTAAGATTCTAATGACCTTGCAGCTTCAAGCGCGCTCGAAAGTCAGCAAGAGTCTGACTTCCCCATTAGGAGCGATACAACAAGACAGGACATGGTTGCTAAAATGTATGCTATCAGCAGCAGGATAACTCGGACTCCGGTGAACTCCACCCCTGGAAATTTCCTGAGCTCGAACTTTATGCCTCTGCAAGACTCGCTATACTTCCATTATAATGCGATGACTTTCTGGCTTTCAATACGTTTGTCCATAGCTCTATTATGCTCTTTTATCTGCAACCTGATTTACCTTTCTCAAAGCCGAGTGAATCGAATATGGCGTCCCCAGAGCAGTGGCTCTAACAAAAGTTCCCAATTGTGCAGCTGTGGCTCATCGTCCTCCTAGCTCGAGGAAAAGCTGGGTTGTTCCCCACGATAAGCGGCGGCAGCAAAGTTACTTGAGCATTTTCTCTCTTAGCGTCGTCAGCTTTGAGACGAAGTATGTGCGCGCGTAAGGAGAGCTCCTCTTTTCAGGAGATCGAACGAAGCTAACTCCTCACGCTTAACCTGCGTTGATGTTTCGTTCGTATATAATATTTCAGTACAACCGAGATTGATCAGCATTCCTTCGTATAGGATACAGCGATAGGTGATTGGATCACTCGAATACGCCAGTGGAAACGTCAAGATGTTAATTTGCTTATATTACAGAAGATCATTTCGTTTTGAGAACCATTTTGTTTTGTCAGGTATGTGCTCTGAGCTACATATGAGCTGTAGTGAACATAAATTATTTTGGATACGGATAGATACGTTCCAAACTTCTAATCAATTCCGTGCTTGAGAGGCCGATTTGATGGAGCCCGATATTATAGGCAAGGGATACTGTGAAATAATAAATAATAGGTGGTTTGAATCAAACGAGAATTTTGGACAAGATTATTAATTATTTTATCTTGCCTCGTTTATTACAGCCAGCTTGTGAAAGAAGAAGATTTACTTATAAAAAAATGCTTCCTCATTTCTAGACACCTATCAGTGGTGTGTCTAATTTAGAATTCAACGTACTTTTATAATTTATTCAAGCAAAATCACACATATTTTAGATCTGCTCTAAATCTCTTTTAAATCTGCTCTAATCACCAAACTAAGATATATATATATATATATATATGACGGATTGCTTAACTTTCCAAACACCCTGTACTTGCAGAACCTGCCGGACGCACTGCGCGTGAAAAACTATCCGGTACGTATTCACGACGTCGTGATCCTGAGACGAACAACTCCACAATATCCTGATGCCACTCATCCTGCAAGTCATGCTGATAAGGTCATGCTCACTTTGTCAAATCGATAGGCTATATACCCAGCTCGATATGTTATATACCTTGCTCCCAGCTGGCGGGGTCCAACAGTTGTTCAGACTGGCCGCCGGCGGTGGGCCACGCATCGTGCGTTCATTCTACGCAAAAGACCACAGAGTTACACCCAAAACCCACAAAGAGTTCCGCATTAGATTTCGACGCGCGCAAATTCACACCTATTGTCAGTCTTGCGTCCTTCGCAAGACCGTCACTATCCGTCTCTAGTAGAGATAGCCTATGTGTCTCAACAAGGAAGCGAAGTCTGGTTGAAACGACACTCGGTCGTTCTTCTTTCGTTACGTACCCCAAAGGCGTAGGATCTTCAAGCTAGCAGAGAAGACAGGCCTACCTTCTTCCGAGCTTCCGAAGACGAAATAGCTTAGCATTTAGATGGAGCATTCCCGATACCGTAGAACAGCATTTTTCGAGAGTTCAGTGACCGGGCGTCCTTTTCATAGTACTCTAAAACAAGCACTAGCTGACATAACCACATGCATACAATTGTCTCAGTATATTTATTTTAAAGTACTACAAGAGCTTCAATATCTGCAGGTCATTTTATTTCAAGTCCGACCAACTCAGACTCATATAATAGCTAGCGATATAGGAATCTTTAAGTGAATATCCATCTGATATTTATGCTATCAATATCGAATAATAAAATTTACATACAGAATAGCTACTCGGCTGTCTCCGTAGTTGTTTTTTTATTGTCTTGCAGGCCTTACACGTTCGATATGACCCTGGTAGATAGAGTACAACATTAAGGCTGTTGTCATTTTCATTCTGTTACGCTGTTACCATCGACGTGTTCTACTTAGCTATCACCTAAAATGCCCATTTATGCGTTTATTCGTCGGTAATCCGCTTGGTAAATGATGTCTGATGAAAGCAAGCCAGTGATCATTCGTGATGCTGTACAACAATACCGTTATTTCAAGGGAAACAATGTGTTGTACGAGAAGGAGACTCGAATGTTTCGAACGGCATGGATTCAGCCCCGTAGTGACTTAGGTCCCAAGTTACCCAAAGAATGTTCGATTACATGAGCAACCCAGCACAGCATGTAGCCCACAGCAATGGGTGACGAAGATCATATGGAAGTAAATACTAATTAAAGACACGAAACAAAACACAAAAATAATTGTACTATATGTTAAGTTGGAACGGATGCGTCGTTCCTTCCGAACAGGCAAATGTGTAGCATTGTAAGTTCGTTTGTAGCTCTCGTAATAACTCAGGTTTAGTTTGCCCTATCTGTGTCGTATTTCTTTAAATCGCGATGGTACTCAGCATTGATATCAAGTAAATTTACCGGACTGACACTCAGCCAACATTTGACGTGGGGGTATCTCGAGAATAAGCGATAGTAACAGTAGACATTGATCAAGGAAACCCGAAATTAGAACTTTGATAGCTTTGGCAAGGGAACTGATAGGTGAGCCAAGTGAAACTGACACAGTATGAACATAGCCCTTCGGAGCGCGAGTGTATGGCATACAAGGCTATACCAACAACGGGCGCAATTCGCATTGCGCAAATACACATTCACGTACAGGGCACAAAACGGCAATTCGCCATAGTTAGCACTGCACTATGCAGAGTAGATCTTCAGTAGACTGCAGTTTCGGTACCTATACATATATAGCATAAATCATTCAGTCAATTCGCCCATGAAAATTCGGAACACAATCCTGTCTATGGAAGTCTCACATTAAAATCGTCTTCTGCTATATGGAACCTTTTATGTGACACCCGCAGGTCCTGTTCTGCCCTGTCGGGTCAGCGGTTTATGCTACATGAATAATGCAAGAGGGGTCCATTGTCGAAAAGCAACAGGTCCAAGTACAGGCCTAAGCTGTTTAGCTGTCTAGCGGTTGAGGTTCGGAAAGACAATTTAACTGCGGCAATGAATGTAACGAACTGGAACACAACGACATGAATTCATTTCATAGGGTATTTTCATTTGAATCAAAACGCCGCCTGCGTAGTCATTCTGGACTACTTTCCCGCACGTTCGATTCATATATAGATGGTTCTGTTCATATATGATTGCCTCATTACCTCGTCAATAGTATTTAGAGAAAAGGGTGCACTAAAAATACGAACGAAAATCCCCGCCAAGTTATCCCTGATGCCAGACAATACGTAAACATGTATCTCTATATATATATCCCGTATACGCACTTCACCGATCTGTGGAGTTCCTGCTGCATTCGACGAATCACATCCAATATGAATACCCATGGTGAAAGTGGACATCTGCGCGTTTGCACGCTGCAATATGGCCACGAAAAGTAGCCGCGTTCAATGCATTGTAACTGGAACATGGTCACGCCTGATGAGTTCTGTCAGGCCTGTTTCGTCGGACAAATCCACGAGGAAAGACCATCTAACAAATCGTTCTCATATAACAACGTCTTGCTATGTCGAACAGTACGAGAGTGCATTCAGCCTCTTCAGTCCCTGGATGGGCGTCTGTCCCGGAAAAATGGGACCGTGGCGGGAGAGTGCCGACAATGTTTTCGTATGTGTTTCCTTGCCTGAGAGCTGAGCGAATGGCGCCAGACTGGAACATCGAATCTTGTGTTGGAGGGTCTGTTACTAGAGGTTCAAATAATGCGGAAAAAAGATGAATTCGGCATCATTCTACCGAGGTTCCCCATCGGTAGAATGATGCCGAACCCAAACTGATGACTTTTCTCCCCATGGCGACACCCTGACATCTGCATCTGCCCTACCTGAAATGAGCTTGCTTGCACCGATACGTAGCCTGGATGCATTTGTATGTATCAGAACATCGAGTTGTCTATTTGAAAGTGACCGTTCCACCGTTGTGACGATCGAAGTGGCCAACTACCTTAATTCAGCCGTTCTTTGTTCTATGCTACGTCGAGCTCTTGACGAACCTCTAAAGTCCTCACATATATTGAGCGTTAATAATTTGTGCTTTTTGTAATTATCTCGTTCAACTAAAATTGAACGAAAAAGTTGAACCCCTTTAAATATATGTTTTCTTTTTATACCAACGTTACCCAACCCATGTATCGATCATTAATCGCCTGCTCTTGCTGTTACGGAGGCCGCTCGCTACACGCGAGTTGTACAAGGGTTAAGGAGTTGCCATATAGTTTGGCGTGCCTTGTCGCGGGCTTCGTTGGATCGAGACAACGGACGCGTCGTGCTGATATCTGGGATCATCTTTTGTCCACTGTGAGTGCACATGTTAAAGATAGTCGAAGCAATCAAGGTCTTGTTGGGGGTCACTAACCCGACTAATTGGAAGCTGCTGTAATCTTGATCTTCCTGCAGCACGTGCGCTCAGATGAAGGAGCTCATAGATCGTTGATCTGTTTGACTGCCGCTCAGTATTATAGATTAGAAGACTCTCTAGAACAGAAAAAAAAATATAATTTTATGTGAGGCTATTTAATTATAATGGGTTATATAAACGATAATCATAAAATCAGTATTCGTTTTGCTTTTGTTTTTTGAGGATGGTTTAGGGTCGGCAGAAACAGTGTAAGTAACAAACTTGTAAGTGCATTTATTTGACGGCAAGCTCGAAGCAGACATGGCATCGTGGCAGTTGGGAATAATTGTGACGATGCCCACAGAGAAGGCGTCTTTAAGAGGAGGAAGATTCGAAATCCCTTTTATTAAAAGGACCTTTTAATTTTAAGCTGAAACTTCTTCATATTAGGTCGTTAGGTTACTCCTTTTTTGTCTAAACGCGTTCGAACATATACTGTCTGTCCCTACGATCATTCATCATTGAGCTTTACTGATTCCCTGTGATATGTAGAATTAGAATATATATATATATATATATATATATATATATATATATATATATATATATATATATGTGTATATGAGTATTCGTTCTCTAGAATACCTATCCCAACTACAGGTGCTACAACAACCTAAATACATGAGAGGCCGATAGCATATGGATCGGCCACATTAAACGGTGCTCGACGCCGCTACATAATAGGCGGCGGATGGAGGCATTGTCATGCATATTTACAGCTGCGAATCGGCACTTGTATCTCAAGGGAATCTTCCCCTTTTTCTCTATATAGATACAGACGCCCGGATATGCGGAAATGCTCACCGACGTGTATATATACATAGTAATATGAGATATATATATAATGTATATATATCATATTACAAATAATGTTTGTACGGTCGATCATTGGGTCAAATTACACAGACGTGCCACAAGTCAAATTTCTATAACATTGTAGTAACTTAAAAGCGGGCACTATCAAAACTGTCATAGTCCGACCTCGGCGAGGGGAAGTTTGCTTTATTGATCACTATATTCACTTGGCAACTATGAGCGTCTGCCCGACTGATGGCGTGCAAATGCGCACGCCGAATAGTGTCTATCGACTCCGATACTGTTATCTATTAGTACTTGTTCTCCTGGTTTTTCGCCTGGTTCTGGTGACAGCGTCGATGAGCATTTCCACACACCCGGACGTCTGTGTCTCTGTAGTGAGAAAAGCGAAGATTCCCTTGAGAGAGCATAGGTGGCAGTGGCTGGACGCGGTGTGAGATCACAAAGAGATCAAAGGTATTCCTTAGCCCTTTTGCAGGATTCGATCACATGACCGTGTTGGCGTCTCAAGGATTTCGAGACGACGGAGCCGCCCTCCCCGTTATGGCGGATTCGCCTTTATGCCTTTGACGTGAACGCGCTTTCACTCAGCTCAAAGTGATCAGGGATGAACGGGAGCAGCAACCTGCGCTCCTGCGCTATGTTGCCTGCTTCGGGTCATCGTTATTGTCACTCAATACGGCTATTTATTCGATACAGCCACGTGCCCAACAACGAGGCGTGAGACCACTCTTCATATCAGCGAGGGATGCTGAAATTTCATTTCTCATTTTATTATTTACAATTCCCCCATAATAATTCTACTATTCCTTGGGAGTGTCCGGCTATTGTAATTAGACAGTGAATACAAATGTCTACTAAATGTCTTCGTTGCTTGAACAAGAAATCGTTTTATTTTTCATTCGGTTGTCCTAGAGAATATTCAATATATTTCTTCCACATGCTTCCCTATATATTGTTTATAATTTGACGATAAATGAACTAAAACAAATACCAAGCCCATTGAACTGCCAGAAACAATGGACCAGCTGGTAAGTATATTGCGATTAGCCATTTCTGGCATATATATTTCTATTTGTAAAAGTTATGCTGTTCGTCTGTGTTAACGCGTGTACAGCCTCGTAATGGTCCTGTGATATGTCACCGAAAATATAAAGAGCAGGCAGATAGATCGATAAGTGGCGCACAAGATTCAATTTATCGGATTTTCTAATCGAATACAAGTAAGATGATTTCGTTTAATGACGCAACATACACGACTGTTAATTAACGAACACAAATATGCTAGGCATATTGACTTATTCCAGCTTTCTTGCAAATGCTGATTCTCTTATTTCTACTATGTCTATACATTATAGAGTCAATGCTAATATTGCCCCACACAAAATTTGTACAATTTTCCATAATTAATAACATTAGGTCTAATAATCTATGCGATTTCTCATAATAAAAAAAACTTGATTGATCCTTGGAGCAAAACACTGCAGACTCTCATAGTTCAGGATTGATAGGTGCTTGCGTTGTATCCTTTCGATGTTCGTCCAATGTTTCGTGGTGCCGTTTTGGATGCAACGCCATACCTTTTCCAGTGAATATAATCATGTTTGCTGCACTTACAGCCGTATAATTTAGTGTCAACAAGATCAATCATTGTTCGCAATAAAATATAGTATATATATAAATATCCATTGCATTTTTTTCACACGGTGCCATGCAAATGTCATTTACGAGGCAAATCGAGTCGTTCGATTGGGCTAAAGAGCTATCGCGCAGCCCCATGCCTTAAACAATCCATTTCTCACGCTCACAAGTCATTGTGCGACGTTTGCAGTTCTGACTAACTCATGCCCTTCAAGGCGACACTTTGTTCTTAAACCACGTTGTACATCCATTCCAAAGACGAATAGGGTATCAGGATGGCGTGAGTGAATTCATGACTGACCTGCGCGTTGTAATCGCTAAATTTCTCTCCACAGTACGGACACATGAACGGCCTCTCCTGCGTATGTTTCGTCATATGCAGGGTCAACGCTTGGCTCTCAGCTGTTGCAAACGGACAATGCGGACATTGGAAAAGATGCGGTGCGTTGTGCAGCCGTTTGTGAGCCTTCAGAGTATTCTCCTGTAGGAAACTTTTATTGCAGAGGTCACATTTGAGCGACTCTCGTCGATGGGCGAGTTCATGCCGACGGAACTCCTTCATGCTGGTGAATGTATCGTTGCATGGTAGGCACTTGTAGCTCTTACCGCATTTGTGTTGCAGCTTGTGACGGTTTGCGTTATAGGAGCGGGTGAATTTCTTTGAGCATTGGTCGCACGTTAACGAAGCCATCGTATTCGAAGGACGAACTTTTGTACGGCTAACGCTTCTTTGCTGCTATTTACAACAGGTTTTCCTACGTCAACGACGGCAGAGACTGAAGATGCTGATGAGTATCGTTGGATTATGTGGAACGCTATTTGCCTCTGCAATCTCGCACCACTTGAGGGGTGCACTATGCTCTATACGATGGCTGCCTCTACCAGGGCGAGGAGGCCACGGTGTAGACATGTATACGCATGCTGCAGCATTCGCTCTGAACTGCGTGCACGTTTGTTGTTCATTTGTGAGCGGTGTTGTGTTTGCTGCTGCGTGATCTGCGGCAGCGGCGGCGGCTGACGGTAACGAGCTTACCGCGGCGGTAAATGGCAACGTGCGCTCATTGAAACAGCTTTACTTCTCTCAACACGTTAGATGGCCAACCTGGCTAGTTATCAGTGGCTAGGCCACCAGCTTATTCCGACTCTGGGGAAGAGGCACACTCTCAGCAGAGGATGGTTTTAGCAGGCAGAGGCGTTTTGTCATCCACGTCAACCCTGCACTGAATCGGCCCACTTTCATGGAGATTGGAATGTCTCTGGTGGTGACCGTGTGTTTTAAAAAAATTTCCTCCTCTAAAAAAAAAAAAAAATTAGGCCACCAGCTTATTGCTGACGAACATGTTTCCGTTAAGAAGGAATTGACGAAAGAAGATTCGCTGTAGGTCTCATGCCTCTGTGTGGCGGCATGGCCTGGGTGTCTAGAGCGACTCCCTTTGAGTGCGGTTGGTTGCCACGTGAACGACGTGCAGCATCACGACAGGAGATCATTGTGATCTCCGGTTGGATTTGCGGATGTCCTGGTTTGGTGGAGAGATGGTTAACTTCGCCCTGCCGTCACAAAAGTCTGGTGGGGAATGTCCATATAGGTCCGCACGACCGCCATGATACTTCCTTGAAGCAATGCTACGCAGAGGTACCAAGGCCGTTCTGCTATGGGAAGTCGCTCAGGGTCAGCTAAGAAAAAAAGGTCTCACGCGTCCAGTCGAATTTAAATGTTATCGTGCCGTTTCGCGAAAACCCGGGATTATTCCAGTCAAGATGATCCCCAATCGTTTTGGAAAGCATTCTTCGGCTTCTGCTCTAATCTATCGAGCTAAGTCAGTTACACAATGTATGAATACGACGTTCATTTCATCACCTCCTGACAGGGGCTAGTCTTAGAATCGCACTCCTAATTACCACTACTATAAACCACCACACTGTTTGTAAAATAGGTATATTATAATATTACACAACTCGTGTCAATAAAAAGAGAAGAATTACCACTATTAGTATATTATGGCCTACTAATATTTTCGAAGTAGTTTTACAGGCGGCACGAATGAAAACATACGGAAAAATAAAAATGTAAACCGGCCACGATTATCTTTATATAAAACGATGTCTGCCTCTGACACGTGTGGGCCTAACTAACGGGAGCTGGTAATTCGCCATTTAGACTGAAGTTTGTTACCTAAGTGGACAGAGTTGTCTCACTACCCTAGAAATAGTGACAATAAATTCAAATTATGGCCTCATATCGATAGACTCTCGTTAGTAAATCAAATGCGACATTATGAACGCGTAATCTCTCAACCGCCACTTCTCTAGACGCAAAATCTCAAATTCGTTTTACGGAGAAAATAGCCAACTCCTACAATACATTGCTTTATTGTACACTACTCTCTTATAACATTAATCTTTACGTCACATACTTTTTTACAAACTGCGCATGCAGATTTGGTTCCCATCATCTGGCGATCTCGAGTTTGGCGCTAGTCTGGTACGGGTTCGCGCTATCGATTTGTCTTTCTGACACATTGGATTTGAGTCTAGTCGGAATCCGTCAACAATAGCCATTCCAAACAAACTATTCGGAGTTGTCAAAATTCAGCCCTAACTCTATATTTGTTGTAAGAAGTACCTACGTTCCAAGGTTGTCATTTGAGTTAGCTGCAAATACAATTGCAACACTTTTAAAAGAATGCTGTGCGCTAAAATAATGTAGCATACACTTTCTCCATGTGTGACAGTTTCATAGTGTGTAGTGGGCAATGCAGGTCAAGGACTTGCGTTGGATAGGGTCTGTTTGAGGCGGCTGTGTGCCCTGAGCTCGATAGTTGTATACCTGTCACACTTTACTGTTTCGATTTCGTCGATTTTATGGTCCTGTGCATCGTCGACCTGGTCATCGTGCGAATCGTGTAGCAGCGTCTGTCCGCAGTTTTTCTTTTCGTGGCGGAAGACATGCGCTTCAAGCGTCTGCCTATTAGCAGAATCGAAGGGACAATGCGGACACTGTAAATGCTCCACGTCGGCGTGAAGCCTCAAATGAAGCTCGAGGGTGTCCTTAAACAGGAAGCTTTTGTTACACCTCCAGCACCTGAACTTCAAGTCCTTGTGGTGTGATGCGTAATGGCGCTTAAGGGTACTGTTCCATACGAAGAATTTCATGCAAAATTTGCACATATAGCGTCTGTCATCCACATGCACGCGTGAATGGCGGGTCAAACTGCTGCGGAGGTTGTAGGTGTTCGCGCATGTGTTGCATTTGAATCGGGACATTTTAAACGAGCACAGATGGCTTTATACCGAAAAGCCGCTATCGGTTGTCATGTTAGATGGCAACAACAACAACAACAACAACAACACGCGATGGTACAGTTGTAGTACAGAGTTTTTGACGGCCAAAACTACCCTATTGGCATCTCCTCCTCGCTGAGATCGGTAAGGAGATGAGTTCTTCTCAGTTCTTGTTGTTGTTGTTGTGGGACCGCTGAAGGGCGACACAGATGAGCACAGTCAGGCCGAGTTGCCGGTGTAACCGATATAAGCAGCAACAACAGAGTGAAAACGCGACGGAGAACATGCATTCATATGGAACGTGCTACGTCCGTTGAGGTGTGTCAATGTCGTGTACGCATACGGTTTGTTAACGTTGTCAGAGGAAAATGATGCTACACCACGTGATGAAGAGCGATCAGGAAAGGCAACCTCTTTGGTATTGCCGCTACAACCTGTTGGTTTTATGGTAAATGTTGCGAGTACTTTTGCGACTATGCTAAACATAGTATAACATATGTGGAGGACATATTCTAATTAAATGAGCATTGTGAGCGTGTTCGTAGCACGAAATAGTGACCTCCACAGGGACACCATGTGCCCTTTATCGGCAGAGTTGACGAGACCTTCGGACGTACGGCAAATGCTTTGGACAGCGTATGTATAGGGATTACACTAATGTTTCGTCACTTCGTTGCTCTCTTAAGCCGTCTGATGTTCGGTGGTCGGTGACGCTTGCGGCAGATCTGCGTCAGCTCGTGCCATTAGCGGTTTGAAATAGTCAAACAACCTTTGCCATCCCACGATTCTATCTCGGGTCGTTCAACCCAGCGAGAGCCTCAGGCGTTGTTCTGGTAAGCAGTTGAAATGACACCGTTCTCAACAAGGCCGCAATCAGGAACATTATGTCGGTGCTCAAAGACTGCTTAGGCGGTCTAGGGGCGAAACGAACATATCCCCTTAGACAGTTCTCCCAGGACCTATTCAGAGCTACTATTGGATTGGCAAGGTCTCATCGGGGTGTTGAAAATCACTGCGAGGTAGGCTTGATGATGCCACTTGTCACACACTGATGAGGTGTGTGTGGCCTTTGAATACGTACACAA
The DNA here is from genome assembly GCA_019614645.1 of Stratiolaelaps scimitus. Taxonomy (NCBI): domain Eukaryota; kingdom Metazoa; phylum Arthropoda; class Arachnida; order Mesostigmata; family Laelapidae; genus Stratiolaelaps; species Stratiolaelaps scimitus. The sequence continues at coordinate 566,129 of JABWDB010000017.1, forward strand.
ACTCGAACCGAGCCGTGGCTGCGGGCGTCAGAGGCTTCGCAAGGATAGGTTGCGAGTCAGAAAAACAGTTGGACCATGCCCTTGGGTTAACTGTTCTTCCCAATCCAGTAGCGAGCGTGTGCTACTACCATTTTGTGCTACTCATTGATATTAATAAAAGAAGGTGTCGTCGATAGGAAAGGAGGACATTAATGAACACAGGAATACGCAAGCGATCATTGAAAATAAAGGCGTAAAAGGCATATGCCTGAATGAAACTTCGTCAGTCTTTACAAATATCAGATCAAATACGCCCTATGGAGACGGCACACGTGGTACATATAAACAAATAGAAAACAAGAAACGGAAAAAAGCAATACACCAAAATCGACTTTCACTATTATGTTGGGTATGCATAATTATAGGCACCCTCTGTATTTTAAACTATTAGACAATCTATTCGATATGGAATCTCAAAGTGTTGTTTTTGTTAATTGATGAGACTCAGCCATCTTAAAGCTCGGCGCTTACGATGCTCCGCTAGAGGCTACAGGTCTCCCTTCCCTCCAGACAAAGCAGGACACATTACAAAAAGCTTTTTCTCTAAAAAGGCCCCTACTTGCATCACTGCCGCAGAGACATGAATTCAAACGTCGCCCCGTATTACAAGAAAATTAATCAAAGAAATCATTGCCCGGCTGAAACCGCGAAAAGGCCCGGCCGGGCTGACATCCCAGCAGAAGCAGTTCGCATATTGCGGACTGCGCGACCACCCTGAACTTGTTTGCAGCATGATAGCTGAATTCTTTTAAATCGTAAATATTTTCGAAAAAATGGAAAAATATCAGGTAAAAACTCATACGCAAGCCAGGGAAAGCACCAAGAGAGCCCTTCTCTTTTCGCCACAAAAGTAATCTCACATCCCCTTCCAAAGGAGCAGAACAAATCGTAAACATGAGGCTGATTTCAGACTCAAAAGACACAAGCCTCCAAAGCAACATGGGCGCAAATATGGAGCCCTATGCAGTTTGTATTATGCCATAGCACCAGTCCCCTGCTTGACACCGCTATGATAGAAGACGCTGACGTTTTAAACGTTCATCATTGTTTTCACGCCTTTCCCCAGTGGAGCTTTATAATAAATACGCTAATACTTACATATCTCACTCCCTGTTGCCGCACAACTGACGAAAGCAGCATTCAACTGGATCCTTAAATATGACATCATGCTTGTAACAATGCCAAAACATATATATATATATATATATATTTATATATATTTATATAATTGTCCAACATGCGCGAGCCCTTAATCTACTGACACTATTAGTAATACCGTCCAATGTGCCACTTTACTGTGACTTGTCGTACACAGCTGCACGGGGGCAAGCTTTTATACCACATGCATGCATGCTTGTTACCAGTGACCTTCACATGTCTATTGATTGACAAATAATCAACTAGCTCAGCTCGACCACCCGATCATCAGTTGTGATCATTCTACAATGACAGAAGCAGACTGAAACTGATGAACAATGTCGACCACCGACTGCACAGCGTTGATAATAGCCCCCAGCATAAAGAAAGTCGAAAGAAGAATGGAAACAATGCTTACCTAACCTAGACAAGGTTGCTGCGCCCCGTGTTTTCCTTGGCCATCGCCATAAATCATCGGGTGGCGTTGTTTCCACTGCCGGGGTCGCGTAAGGGGGCTGTATAAGGTTCCCTGGTGCCGGTGTCCCTGCAGCCTAACGACCAAACTGCCTTGGCCCGAAGTACATATCAAGTGAATCGACAATAGAATCCCCTCCCTTCCTTAACCGTGTCCTGCGGATCGTGCACACTTCACCATCATATTTTCATTCCAACATCGGCAGGCTCGCTCTGGCTTCTCGACAATAGAGAGCCATCCTATGTGATATACAGCAAGCGGATGCTGTCGAAGTTTGTATCGAACGTCGGTGAGAGAGAGAGCGAGAGAGAGACGTCAAGGCCACTTGGCCCTTGCATGCAGTCCTGCTGACTCTCCCAACTGACAACGACCAGTTGGGTATCGCGATTACCGCATCAGTGAATCCACAAGCCACACTACACCACAGACAGACGAAGAGCTGTTCGGGGAATGGAGCTGCTAGCTTGCCAGTTGCATGTACATAAGTTGCCTACCGGCACCTACCGGCGGGCAGGAAATCAATACACCGTTGAAGCGTTGCTAGACGCAGCATTGGAAAGAATGCCTCAGTGGAAAGAAAGCCTGGGTAGTTCTTTTTTCTTTGCGATCAGTTTTCTGAATAAGACCTTGAACGCTACACCCTGATTATAACCAGACCATCTGCTTCGTAATAATAATAATATAATAATATTCATCCTGGTTAGGAAAGCAACGCTGTTCTTCGCTCTCTCTCTCTCTCTCTTTGTTGTGCGAGCTAAGCGTCTTGTTGCATAACGTTCCTATTTTTGTCTTGTGGTAAACGTCCTTTTTATAAAAGGCATGGCACACTATTTTTTAACAAGAGCTTACACCAGTCCTTTGCCAAAATAGGCCACGCCATAGCGCTCCGAATAGGACTACCTATGAATGGCGTCACCAGTCGTCTCCAAGAAGATAACAACGGTCACCTAAAGACATAGCGCACCACTACGGCGGACATGGTATTGGGTCAACACGTATTTTGATACACAACACGATAACTCAATATTGCTTGGGCGTGGCCCTACCCCATAGAATTTAGTGAATAGGACTAGTTTTTGGCAATACTGTACTGCGATACTCATCTTATGATTATATTGATTTCCACGCCGACTTTTGTTATTTCATTGACTCGAACGTCGAAATAGTCGAACGGTGTACGCACTGGTCGAACGTAAATGCTGAATAAGGAGGCATTAATATTCATCGATTTATTGTCAGGAGTTCGTGGTGGAATAGGGTGAACTTCCGAGGCCAAGTGGAGGATGAGAAATTTCGAATTCATCTCGGTGAGCCGCGTGACAGCGGCGCCTCTCATTGTCTCACGCCCTAGTGCTATTCGCTATTGGAGTTCACCCTTGAAAAGACGATTATGACGAGACGATTGCTCAGTGGATATTTTTGATCGACAGCTTCTGAGCCTGTCAGCAGATTCTGGCAAATGTCGGCAAGTGTCAATCTGCACAGTGGGAAGAACGTGGCCGACGAAGCCGATATTATCTTTCGGGACCTACTCAACTGGTGACCATCGTGTGTCTTTCCATTATTCCGACGTTCTGTGCGCCTCTCCGTACCCCATTGGCAGCCCTCATAGACAATGGATAGCGATGCTAGAGGTCGAAGCTAGTAGTCCTGTTGATCTATTGTGACAGCATGATAATGGAATGAATTCATAAACAAAACAAGAATTGCTACACTCTTCTGTCAATTTTACAGCGAACGTCATGTAAATTAGTAGTTGTAGGATAAACCTGGATAAACCCCCCCCCCCCCCGCATCCCCCTTTTACCCCACGGCGATCCACCGTCGATCATTTTGCGGGTCGGTTCAGAGGAACCATCAAATTTCAGTGTCCTGTTGCTTTGGGTGTACAACTTCTGATACCTATCTGTACAACAAACACCCCTTCTAGCGACTGACGCCGAGCATAGTATTGTACGAGGCAATACGACCTAGATGGTCAATGCCAACCTGAGGGCATGAGAGACCATTCAACTAAAGCGCCTTTTAAAGCGTCCGTCTCATGAAGCGCTGCCGAAAGCAGTTCTGTCGACGTTGAGTCCGCCCGGAAGATTTACTTACTTACATTTTAAACAGATGCACTGCAAGCTACTGCAACTGTAATTGTCAATTAAAGCGTAGAACAATAAACATAACTTAGAGGTGTTCATTATTTCTGTTCTGTACCTCGTACAACGGGAAATTAGCGTCTTAGCTTATCTCGGCAAAAGACCACACATCGAGGAAATTCGCTAGCTTGTAATAGGAAAATTCCAAAATACTCAGGACCAGTATATTTTTCGTTATGTCCGGTGGTGTTCACCAAAATTCTAGCGCAACAAGTTCCTGTTGTGCTGTAGGAATGCCTGAATTTCTCGATTCATACGCCGGCCAGAACATCTGCAGACTGACTCGGGACAAGTGTACGTCTACTAGGAGGGAACCTCGCTGCTGGCAGCAACAGCTGTTGCCTATTACGACACGCACTGCTGACTCGGGACTTCCGCCACTAGCGTGCAAAGGCAGAAATAGAGTTGAGAAAACGCACCCCTGCTGAGCGTTAAGCGTCTTCGCTTAAAGGGCAGATCGAGGGAGAGACCGACTCGATGTTCAAACATTGAGACGGGGAAGGGAATTCCTTCTCCTCTTGGAGATGCCAGAAACCAGAAACGAGGGTTGGTCTCGACATCGTTGTGCCTTAATGGGTCGGATCGGGTCGACGACATGCGACCTGCTATAGTACGATACATGCGCACACAGAATGCAGATATGGGTGGACTCTCGCAGCCTGTAGACAAGTAGTTTTATTGTACAAAATATAATACGGTTCTTAAAGTTAGGGTACCATGACCCTGACGCGTGGTTTGTCCTCTATCAGATAGTCAACTCTCGATGTGGCACAATAGAAACGCGCTTCTAATGATTCATCGAACATGCTGTATTGTACTAGTAGTGGCAACGCTCAAAGGCGCCATATTCACAAGTGGACAAATCTTGTTTTTTTATAGTACACTTACAGGATGCTTTGCTATATTCATACGGTAAGCAACCCTTAAACTCAAAGTGGATCCTTTTCGCAACGTGAGAAAAAGCGGAATATCTAATCAACATATGTAACTGTGGTAATTGAAGACTAGGAACTTCATAATATTTCTTCATATTTATTTGTTTTGACTTCGTACAACCAAGAGCCACGTAGATCCTTGCCACATGAAGGTAACTCGGCCGCTTGCGACTTTGGCCTGCCGGGTTTGTGATCGCGTATTGCTCATTGAAAAATTTCACGGTCGATTGTTCATGCCCACGTAACTAAATTTCACAAAAAAAAATCTCTCATTTATGTATTATTCAGAACTATGACTACCAAAATTGAGATTATGATCTCGGCCGATATCAAGAGATACCTCTTCACTTAGCCTTCATTACGCATATCAATCAAATTTATAATTACAATTATTACCATGTAAATAGTGAACTAGTGTATTCTGTTCTAATTCGTGGCCGTCCCTTTATGGCATTACTGCAGCAATAGTACAGACACCAATACAATTTATTGAAATGATCTAGCTGATTAAATACACTGTAACAACACTTATTATTTGAAATGGACTCGTCCCACACGGGACTCGTACCTGATGCCTTCGATTTTTTCAGCCAGAGACTCCGCCGTCGGAGCTACCGTGTGGATGCTTTATGAAATCGATTAAAAACAGCTCGCCACGAAGTCGATGCGCAAGATCTTCGTTATCCGTACGAAAAATAAGTATGGAGGAAATAATTCCTAACTACTGTATGTTTGAATAAACTTCTGTTTAGTATGGAGGATCTATACCTCGGAGTCCGCGTGGGTGAGCCACTTATTTCAGCTTGTGAACAGTTCTGATTATCGCCGGTCACTGCTCGCAGGCACGAGTCGCTGCATCACTGAAGCAGGAGGCCTGGAGTGAAACTCGATTGCGTTGCCGGGTATGTCCCAAGGGAAATCTTCCATAAAAAGCTGCTAACTACGGGCGGCCGATTTCCGTGGCGTTGCCCTCCGCTAAGCGTTCACAGAGTCTAGTTCCTCTCCGCTGTCGTCACAGGAAGCGTCGTCGTTGTCGTGTCGCTGCCCGAATCGCCATTGAGACAAAACAAAGTATCTCTGGCCTCCATTTTTGGAAACTTCCTCGTCGAGTTCGAATTCCAAATTGAAGTAGAAACGCAAGACGAAATGTAATTGCTACTCGTTTAGTTGGGTATCCGTTCGGTGCGGGTGTTCCTTATTCTCTCCTTGTGCGAGTATCTATCCACTTCCTCTGCTCGGCGTAGACGAGGCTCGGTATTCCTCCCCTTTCGTCTCTCTGTTTCCAGACATACGAAACTCGAAGCCAAGTTCGCTGGCACTGTTCATTGTTGTAGCTGGAGCTATTTTGCTTAAAGCTCGTTCGTAATCGGCGTTGGTTGGCATTCAAGTAATCACTTACCTTATTGAAATAATAATAATTATTATTATTATTATTATTATCATGTTTATGATGTAGATATTTATTAACAAATGAAGAACACTGAACAGCAAGAGCCGAATGGGCTCCGCATCAATTATACCCACCGAAACTTGCAAATGAGCAATATATAGACTATAACATACATATATTGCCAATATTTAGCCTCCCTCGGGACCACGACATCTCCCCCTGACACCCTGTCCAAAACCGCTCCTCTAATTTTTATTCATTTTTAGATCCACAATCATATGAGCGTTCCTCTATATGAGTATTTTAATACACAGTCGTATATTGTATAGTTGCTCATGAACAACATACAGACATCACAAATCGATACGGGCGCCGGATTTTCGGCTTTTGCTATTTGCTACAAATGGTGTTCTTGTTTTCCAACTTTGAACCGCTTACCATATCAATGTCGATCACCATCAAATCAGCGGCTTCCAGGACTAATTAACAACATTTCGTAGTTTGGGCGAATTCTCACGTCATCAAATTTGAACACGAATCTATTGATGTCGATTAATGTAATAAACCGCGTAAGGCCATTACGCTCAATCGAAGGACGAGATGTTCGTATCACCGGACACGACTGTCGTTAGACACGAGCAGCAATATATGTCGGAATAATGGAAAGTGGCAGTTCGCATGATTCCTATCAAACCTGTTTACGAGATCGCTCTCGTGAATCTCCGGAATAGTAGCTTTTCCTCTCCCTCCATATACGCTTCCTTAGTTGAACTTTGTGTTCGTGCTTGGTTTTCAAAAATATGCGATTCGGTCTCGGTCCATTCAGCGATCTTTGTCAATATTATCCCTAAGACCTCCTTCGCATCCTATGCTGGCAGGAAGGAATTTGACTCATGCTATCGGAGACGATTGGCTTCTGGGGGGGGCGTTCGCGTCTGGCCGCCTTTCTGTATTCAGAAAACGTTCAGAGAAAAGAAAAAAAGCAGGAAACACCCGATCGGTTTCGGTTCTGCACGAGCGCTTCGCGGCCGGTGCCCCCCTCCCCTGTAGTGCCGGCGTAGCGAAGCCGGTGTTGCTCAATGTATTCGCGTGTCCATTGCAAAACTTCTGGATGGAACTGCGAGGAGCCCAGTCAGCCGAGACGGCGAAAAAAAGTCTCGACGAGTCGAAACCTGCAGCGCACAACTATGTAATGCAACTATCCGACATTATGTCGTCTATGTAGAACCTCTATGTGAGGTAGCAGCTCCGTTAAAGGAGGCATGCAGTTAAGTGAAATGAGTTACGTTCTGATCGGTCCCGAGGTTAGGTTATGGAGATAGTGGAAAACGTAGGCATTGCTTCGCTGGCAATTTGTTGACCTTTGCATTGCAGCCTTCTAAAGGATACTTCCGCGTGCTGAAGTGAATGACTGTTTACAAACGCTAGGCAAGGCATAGGGCAATGGACTTGTGTCTCGCTCATTATTGCTCTCCAGTACATGTTAATGCAGTGAAGGCCTGGCGATGCGCATCTATTTGAGTGCGGTTTCCCTGGAAACCACGAACCGCACCACGATTAGTGATCGCAGATTCCATCCCCAGGAATCACGCTTTTGACGAGATTTGATTAACATTGGCCAGCCGTCACATAGGTCTGTTGAAGAACGTCCAGATTAGTTTAGCATGATCGACATGATAGTTCCTTGAAGCAATTCTGCTACCCGGCGGTACCGAGGCATTTCTGCCATGGAAAGTCACCTAAGGGTAAAAGTTGCATGTTAATCCATCTAAGGATAGATTTAAGGCGCAAATCGCGAATAATGATTATAGAACAAACCAATCTTAGGTAGTTTCCAGTAATATTCAAGTGGTCTCGGGTACTCTGCACATATGGTACTCGCATAGATCGACACATCAATCTACGGCAATGCACGCTGCGACATGGACGTGCGTCACTTTTGTCTTCTTCTAGGCCGTGTGTGGTTATCTCATACACCGGAATTACAGATGTACCACGAAGGTAAGCGTTGCAAAAGGAGCGCCCGTCCAGACGGAGCCCAGCCTACAGCGAAAGTATAATAGTTATGTCTGCTGCGACAGCATGACAGCCAAGTCGATGCGACGCACCCAACGCTCTCGTAGATAATCCCATCAGCCATTTGGTCAACTGATTCAATTATCATTACCATCAATGGCCTCTTTCTTTCCGCGTGACTGAGCGCACACGTCTTTGTCGAGCGGAGGCGGCCGCCTTTCGAGCGATCCTTGTCCAAGGCCCCATCTAAGGCGATGCCATTGAATGGGGTAGCGACCAATTGGTATCTTGAATTTGCCCATAACCACCGCCTGAAACGAAGTGATAGGCCTCCCTCCACCGGGACCTGAGCAATACAGCAACTGATTGCTGTAATTAGCGTCTTCGGCTATACACCTTCGTTCCACTACATTACAGATGTGCACGGACCTCATTCAGGAGGACATAGAAGATAAAAATGCTGTGCCCGGCCTCTCGATACAGACGAGTGGGTGGTTACTTCGACCAAGCAACGTCTAACGAACGCATATCACGCTATTCACATTAACGATAAAGATGGCACAGTCATCGATTCGGCTCTGACGAAATGCATAATAAAGTCAGCAGGATTTAAACACCAAGCTTGTGCTTTCATGACGACAGATAATTGTAGATCGCATAGGACATGTGTATAAATAGACGAACATATATAATATTCCGACCTGCGCACTGCCGTTAAAATGAACAAGCTATTATAATCAACTGCCTGCGTTTCCGAGACTATCATACTTCTTTTCCGTGGTTAGTAGCACTTAAATTATTTTTTGAAAAAAAAGCACAAACTCCGATGAAAATGTGATGTGTCTATTTTTTGTATTTACACGAATGCTTGTATATTATTATTATATGTGGGCGGCATCAACATCTGCAAAAGATACAGCATTTACACAGATTACAGTTGCACGAGTGAGTGTGTTCGAGCTCAATGCGTGACTGTAAAACTAAATAAAAACATTGTTTAATCCTCGAAAGCAAGATGGCCAAAAATTACCATACAATGTAGTATATTCCTCTTTATGAGGCCCACTAATTGAATTAAATGACCTGAAGACCATTGCTGTCCCTACTGCGGTATATTCCAATTGATCATAATTTGGCTAAAGACAATATGCCTGCAGGACGGTTCGTAGTTCTGAGAGGTTTTGGAATTTACAAAGAAGCTCGCCTATTCTTTATGAGTGCAGTTATCTATGCGAAGTCGTCCGACTGGGGCATGTTTTCCTATGTTATAGATGGTCGTCTATACTCTGATTCGTTTGTGGGACCTCCGCGTCTGTTTGTACCTGCCTCAGGCCATTCTTCCCGCCGCTGGAGATATTTCATCTCTCCCACCCGAAGACGCCCACTGAAAATCGAACTCTGGTTCTCTTCAAAGTTTTGAAAACAACAAACGTATTGAATATTAACTTGAATAGCCCACGAGTAGTACCTGCAATACCTAGACGGACCTCTTTGCGCAGATCCCCTATATGAGACATTATACGTGGCGAGGTAATTTCAGCTATATCTCTCGTCGGAAACCTTACGCCGAATCATCCATCATGTTGTTTTGCATACCTGAGTACGAGGGGCATTCAGTAACCTGACCCACGGAGTGATAGTCATTGTGAAATATTATTTCTTATATTTATGTACAGAATATCATATGGCCAGCATTTTTAACCAGTATTACTGTGCAAAGTACATTCACATTGATGCATACTATTGCCATAGTAATGGCCTTGTATTTTGCCGGCGAGCACGTTCGAAAAGTCACCGATGCCTTTATAGTGCTGCGTCTCGTTTCGATCCCTATTCAATGGGTTATGCAGTCGCGCGGAATTACATTATTTTTTTGAACGCCATAGCGTTACATGATTTCCCTAACTAACGCCCGGTAGATAGTGAGTTATTCAGGCCGAGCTAACGACCGGCATAGTCAAGGGCACATGATCATTGAGGGCATCCCAAACGATACGAATAGGCTAATAATGAATTACTACCTATTTTGTTGTCGTGCGTTTGATGCCGGATCGTTATACCCTAAGTGAGCGGCCGTGAATGCTTTCCATGAATGGTCTACATTGTCTGCGCTAGTTTTCTGTGCCTGCTGGTTAGCAGCCCCTTCATCCTCCTTTTCTTACTGGTGCTCTACAACTTTGCCTGTTTGGACCCGACGTTATATTTGCTGCATTTGTCCTATTTAGGTGTACAATGGAAACACCGTTTTCTTTGGGCTCCGGCGGACCAGTCAAGAAAACTCGTTACATTTGTTGAAGCTGGTGTTCGCGACTATGTCCCCAAATACTCTGCTGGATCCATCGGCAGGAAATCATCGAGCATGCCTCGCCCTTGATCGATCGCAAACTGGTTCATCCATTATGCGCACCGCATCGTAAAATCCCCTATTGGGCACGTAACGTTCGCTGTGTATTGGAGTCAATCCCTAACCACAGTAGTATTGCCAGAAATTTCGTTGAATACCACTTCAACCGCATCATGCGATAAACGGAGCGACACACAGATGATATAGTGAAACCTCTAATACGATCGGTTGCCAATATACCACTGTGGTCTTGCACTGTCCCTTAACGTGTCCACTCGGTCCAGTGAACAGAGCTCGAGTTTAAGCACGTGCTCTTTTTTTTACTGCCATTCTGCCTATTCCCCAGTAAGTATCATAGATGGAGAACTTGTCCATACATCAACCTTGCTTGCGGCCTGAAAAATATGAGATAAACTAGGGGATAATAGCAAATGCAATTGCTCACAGATCCTGCGAGTTGCCCGTGAAAACCCCGACCTCGGTATCTGTCCAAACTGCTGATTATAACTTTTGCGGATAATTCTAAACAGTATAAAGCATTCGCAGTTGTGTGTATGTGTGTGTGCTTTTTTTATTAATCCCTTCTTCTTACCTTATAGCTCTTCGTGACCCTCAGGCTGAACCGCGCGAGGAGAAGGCTCGTAGAAAATTCAGGACTGATCTCGTGCATTGCACCCAGTTGCAAGCTGTGAGACGTAATGACAGAAATAAAGTGGCGGTGGTGTGCAATGGGTCCTTGTCACTGCTATACTCACTACACAAAGTGCGCCGTTCGTGCTAATGTAGGCATTCGGGCGGTTCGGTGACGCTCGGACTAATGGATGCAGAACATAAGTATGCTGTTTGGCAGGAGGTCGTGTCTTTATTGAATGCAACCCACAGGGACACAATGTATATTCTACAATGACACAAGAATTCGCTAGCGAATGGGCCAAATGTTGTCACTCGACAAAATTTAGCATCTGGCAAGAATGCCTCTCGACTCAGGCCCGTCTATGGACCGTGGATGAGATCAGCGCTAGGCTCAAAAGTCAAGGACGGTTTGCTGGAGGACGCAACTCCAGTAAGTCATTGCGCTCTGTTTCGGTACATTGTGACCATAGAGTGATCGGAACCCCTTCGAATGATGACGAGATAAACAAATAGACGATTGGTGAAAATTCATGATGGGTTATAATTTTAAAATTGAAGCCTAATTCTTCCTGTAAGGATTCTAAGTAGATGACTAAGCTCAACTACTTTCTTTATATATATATAGATTTTTTTTTATAGTTCACATTTGATATTTGATTATACTACAACCTGTGAAACCGAATGTTATACTGCTCCTAAACATAGGTATCCTACGTAAGCAATCTGCGTGAAAATATTACTTTAAATTATTACTAGTATTATTAAATAAATATACATATAATATAACAAGAGCAATAAGAAGCAACACTTATGACTTTCATGTAGTATGTATAAATACAGGCGAGTGGATGTAGTTGTGAAGGAAGGTAGGAAGGTACATACGTGGGTGGAAATTTGCAAAAGTTCGCCTTAGAATTCAAGGAGCATTTATTTGAACTATAAACGCAATTTATGTAAAGTGAATACATATATATATATATATATATATATACTAGTTTACGAAATCACTTAAGTCTGTTGACAACATTTTAAGCAAACATTTCAAATTGCACTGCCTAGTATTTTATGTTATAGCGAAACTTTTAGCGGATATAAAAACACCAGAAAAACGAGCCTTAGCACTATCTTAGATTATAATGAAAACAACGGTCGCTTCTTGTTTTAGTGATATTTATTAGTCTGGCACAAACACTAGTTAAATACAGAACGCGGGAGCTCTCCGACTACTGCTTTCTTCTTGAGGCTGCGTCTCTATTATCATTCTCTTTTCACTGCAACCTTCAGACGAACATCAAACCTACCAACATCGGAGAAGTAACATATTACGAGCATCCACCAACCAAGCTCTCATATTTAGATGCTTCCAGCAGTTTCCATTGAAATATGTCAGACACCTAGGCGGCTAGGCGGACCGGGCACCTAGACGGATTGTCGAGTTTACTAACCTTTCATATGCGATGCTCAATGAGGTTCGATTAAGTTTTTCATTCCAAGAGGAAACAGCTCGAACGTTGGGTGAACAACAAGCGAATTCTGCATTTAGGAGAACTACGAGAAGAGTCCTTTTCGCCCTTCTCGCAGATATACGCACAGGACGACCAGAGATTTTTAGGAATTGGACACCGATAGCACTGTCACCAGGCGAGTGAGCACCAATCGGGGTTATCGGCTCCGTCGATCAATGTTTGACGTGCGGATTGTCCATGTCAGCAGTTGCCAACCTAAGAACCCAACAGCAGTGGGCTAGCTGTGTATCAAAATAAGGAATCGTCGAGCCACTGAGAATAACAACGACAGTCAGCTATTCCCTGAGCAATCGGAGCAACCATTTGTACGGGCGGCATCGAGTGCGACCAGCTGTTGTTACCAATAACCGTGACTACACGAGGATGATGGCTTTACAAATAAAAACGCATTCATCATTACACGTGAACGTTTTTCCTCAATCAGCCACGCACGTGCCAAGAGAGCCCGTCACAGCCGCCAGCTGATGTCGTAGCTAGCGGACGACTTCAGTGACACTCGTTGCATTGGCTCTATACCAGTGAGTACCTCGTTGGAAGTTACTATAGCAGTTCAGTAAATTTAGGGACATGAGAGCCTTGGAACTTTGACGGTAAACGACATCATTCAACAGACAATGACCCAGCCATTCAAGTGTCAATTGTGTTCCAGCTTGTTCAGCAATTGCAGGGAGGTAACGGCTCATTCGAAGCGTCACGCAATGGGCGGGCCTAGCAACGGCATATCGTCATTTAAGTGCGAAGACTGTGAGACGAGTCACAGAACGTGTGGAGACCTACGCCGTCACGTTGATCTGACCCATCCGGATCAGGGTTCCGCCGAAAAAAATGCTTCATTCTCCTGCAAGTGGTGTAAAGACATTTTTAGAAATCTCAACAGCCTACATCGTCACATGGAAGTTCACTATCTTGATGAGCCTGTTCAACAGGAATTTGCTTGCAGAGAGTGTCCAGAGACTTTTAGCAAGTATATCTACCTACTAGGTCACATGCGTACCCATAAACGAAATACTCTGCTAAGGTGGAAGGAGTGTAAAAATACGTACGCCACGCAGAGTAATCTCAATCGTCAGGTGCGGGTGCATGAAAGTGAGGACCCTGCCAAAGAGAAGGAGTATCCAGTTAAGTGTGATGTATGTGGAGAATCTTTCAAAAATCACGATGACGTTATGGACCACATGTGGGGTCACAGAATGAGCTCCCTTCTTGGCTGCTCCAAGTGTGGAGATAAATTCAGAGAGATATTTGACCTTGTACGGCACGAACAGCTTCACGAGCCGACGACTGAACATACGTGCTTCGAGTGTGGAAGTATATTTAAACAAATCTCTAACCTCGAAAGCCACGCGCGAGTCCACACTGCACGTCGCCCCTTCAAATGTAAGCGTTGTTCCTTCAAATGTCATACTAGCACCGGCCTTGTTCACCACTTGAGAATGCATACGAAGTTACAGCCATTCAAGTGTCGTTACTGCAGAAAGAGATTCAGCACGCTGTCCCCAAAGACAGCACACGAGCGGCTCCATATAGGAACGACACCGTTTCTCTGCCCCAAATGCCCCGGAACGTATACAGCCTTCAATACCCTCCGACAGCATCTGGCGGTACACATGCCGAGAAGGAGGAAACGCTAAAAGATATTCAATACTAAACACGAGTAGACCCGACAGATCACCAGCCAACATCCCCGACCAGGGCCCTATTGCAGCGATACTGCCTATTGACACTATTGATTTGTAACATACATTATTGATCGTATTTGACGAAGTAATAACTATTCAATAAAGCCATTCGTACAACTACTCAAACGCAGTGGGGCGGTGTCCACCAACACGTCATTTTGTAGATGAAGATGGTATAAAATGAGGGTAGGCTATGCATCCGAGCTGCTAAACTTGTATAGTGATCACCACACAAAACATGGAGGCAAGTAATGTGCAGCCAATGGACTTGACATATTTCTGTTTGTGTGGCAACCTGTGGATGCTCGTTCTCTCAGCATGTTGTGTGCTCTCTTTCTAGTGATTCATTTTATGCTGACCTAGCTTTCATTGAGCCTCCTTCAAGTTTGGATGTACATTCGATTTATAGATAGTTACCGGATAGAAGTTTTTACAACTCAAATACGTTTGACTCAGTTATAAAGGAGAAACGCAAGGGCGTACCCCTTGAAATTGGATTAGTACAGCCTGCTCAATCAAGATATCAAACGGAATCTGTCTGCAAGAAATTGTAACTGTATTTTAGCTGTAACCTTTTCCTAGTGTCTGTCAAGCCACCTTTATTGAGCCATATGCGGCTACTAGTCAGCATACGATGGGCTTATAGCGATAGATAATGAAATGAAAGTTATGTTACGCCAGATACGTCATGTACTCGAATTATATGAATAAATAAGCATTGTAAATAAATATTATGTAGTATCCGCATAGTATCTATTATGGTAAATTCGAAGTTATCGACCAACGGGAATCCGCTCACGAATATTTCTAGTCTAACCACTTGTTCTGAAAGCTCCCTTAAATCTGATAGCTGTACAATTGTGTACACTCTGGATAGAAAAACTATGATGCATCGGCCATTAACGTCCATCCTTCTTTATTAGGCATACACACGCACGCAAACCTTGAAAGAGTAACATTTTAAAAATATCGTCACGTAGTAATAATAATAGTAATAATATATAGATATAGTCATCTCAAAGTTGTATTGCACAATGGACAGCTTCCATTATAGACTTCCTGTTGTCGCTTGAGATGTTTCTTTCTCGTAGGCCCACTGTTATATTATGTCTTCTTGAGTTTGAAACGTCGACAAATCGGCAACGCAATTAGTAAATATCAATGTCAATTTAAACCTTATCACCTTTAGTCCCAAGGCTTGCAACGTCGTACAGATTTAATCAGGTGCAAACCGGCACCACCGCCGCCACCTCTGCCTGCCTGCCTGCTAACCCTATGAATTCTCAATGACTATTCTCTATGACGACGTAGCCTCTTCCCGTAGCTACAGAGCGTGGGGGATTTACCAGCAGGGGCATTTTTTGTCCGTCGCCGCAAACGCCATCTATACAACGCGATCATTGCATTGGAATGTATACAGCACTTAGCTAGACCCGAGTTGACTACAGGGAATTAGTTAACGTCTTTTGTCCAAACAATTCCCTCTGCCTATACATTTGGATGCAAAGGCTCGTATGTACTTGTATGCCGGTGATTGTGGCCACTCTGCACTAGTCCAAGACATCGAATCACCGTCACGCCATTGTCGTCGTGGTCATTGCTTCAAACCCCTACGTGCTTATTCGTTCGCAAGTAGTCAAGCGGATAAATGACTTTATGCCCAATCTCAGATACTGATTGCTTGCACCATACTATGAATAATGATATAGTATAGAACAGCGAATAGATACATGATATTGACATTCAGCAAAAATATAGTGATAAACGCACTCAGTGGGATATTTCCTGCTTAGTTGTCGATTGACTGATTCGCTGCCTGCTCCAATATGACCAACGACAATCACTGTCGTTATCTCCTCTCTTTCGATCTGTTTGTTGTTACAATACGGTGTTTATACATGCCAGCACACAATGATCAGTGTGAACACGTCGAAGAGACGACAGCTCTGATTGATCACATGTACGATTTGACTATTGAAATTTGCCGCATTGGACTAAAGCAACGGGTGATGCTCTTGTTGCTTCTGCTTCTGCTGCTGCGCGGCAGATCGTGACTGTTTCGGCGGCTTTGCTAGTCGTATTGTATGCGCTTGGCTGCACAGGTGCGAGTACAGCTCGCGAACAAAAGGCGGTGCGGTCCCGGAGGCTAACAAGCCGATGAGTTGGTCCTTCTTCGAGCTTTTGGCTAGTTGTCTTGCCAGTGAAGTCATTGCCTGTGTAAGAAGTGCCCGATCCGCCGACGCGCACTCGCTGAGGTTTCGCCGGCGCACAACAGTGCACAACCTAAAGTGGATGCATAACAAGTGACTACAATGTGCAGGTACGGTATATATATATATATATATATATATATATATACATATAATCTATCTGGAAACATATCCAGCAGACGCGATGGATCTCGTTTTGCGTTATCATAGTAACGCTTTGCACCCACGTTTAGAAGCAAAGGGCTAAGGGTCAACAAGGTGTGATAACTTGGCCAATTTTGCATAATTTGTATTGAATTCGATAGCTTACGCAGTGTATAGTGTTATACAGGCTGAAACTCCACTAAATTCTACTCACAGGGACCGAAGCATAGGGTCCTCGAGAGCGGACAGTGTACAACACAGAAGGTTCCATCGCGCGACAGCCGAGGAACATCTCTGGGTGAGGTTGTGCAACGAGAGCAACAGCCAATCCTCGACCAGATGCAGTTGGCATTTTGTCTCAATCATGGATGAATATAATCTGTGGAAAAACAGAGTTAGAACAAATTTGAACAAATTAGGTATTTTTTTAACAATCTCGATAATCATATATATATATATATATATTGATAATTCCTTACGTAACGATTTGTCACGACGAAACACATTAAGCAGTTTGTTGTTCAACACACTGTTACCTTTGTACTAAATGTATTGTGTTGTACTCATGTACCACTCGGCACGCGCCCAACTCGATCGATATTTTGACATAACTAAATTGTTACTATATAAACGAAATTCGCTACTCAATAATCGACGCTTTTCGGTCTAATGTAGGTTGACGCGTATATGTAGCCTTGTGACACCTTGATCAAAATTACGCTCGACCTTAGGACGAACCTGTTCAGCACGATCATTAGTAGTTCAGGATACGGTTGCTGATAAGATAAGAGCTCCCCCATCACTTTGCTGATGCCTTCCGAAAATGGCAGTTGCTCATATACCGAGCATAACACTGCACAGAATACCTGCAACGAGACCACACAAATCACATTATCATAATTTGTACACGTATCGTAATATACAAGTCACTTCACCAATTACGACGGCGTTGCGGTGATGATGACGCACCACGAGGACGACACAGTGCAAATGGCGCCTGTGCACCTCCATATTCAGTTGGCTGCTATTTAAAGTGTAAGTGTCAGCTGTAGCTGGGGTGGATGCCTTTTGGACCTACCCGTTGTGACTATTGCTCCAAGCGCTAAGAAGACAAGATGAAATCGAGATAGAGGATCGTACTAGTCACAAAACGCAATCGACTTGATGTGTTCACTCACCTTTCCTAATGGGTAGCTGTGCGTCGCCTTGATAAAGTCGAATAGTCTGACAGACTTCTCAAGCAGCAGGGCTAAAGCCTCGCTGTCGATGGCAGGCGAGGAGAGCGTCGACGAATCATAGCCCTGGTTACGTAGATTCGAAATAGAATATTTTACTAATGCAAAGTGATCGGTACAGCACAAGTATCTCAACCAGAAAAAAAAGCATATAAGAATAGCTCAACAGAAATGAGCAGAAAAAGGCAAGCGACAGTTACACAATAGCGTTTTTTTTTTACTTCTGTTACATTAGTATTACACCGCAAAACAGGAAATGTAGATTCTCCAATTAGCGAACACCAAATCAAACAATCAAATGCATCCTTATCCAACATCCGACAGAGGTTTGTATAAGGGCAGGCGCAACGTCCTCGACAGGTGTCAAAAGATCGACAGGTGTCAACTACAACAGATAGAGATCTTTCTTTCGACCATACACTGCTTACCAGCCGCGCTCTTCGTTCGTGCTGATCCCGAAGGTCAAGGCTGACGATTAACCGAAGATTCCCCATTTGTTCGATATTTATGGCGCGACAGTCACGCCGCACCTGGACATCGAAACTCTTGAACAGATGACCACGAATCCATTGCTCCATTCCGCGCGAACGCAAAAGGTGACGAATCTACAGAACGCATCGACGAGTCACATCATAGGGTCAGCCGTTGTTTTACTCTCGACGGCTTGCGCTAACTGACAACTTTGTACTTTCTGGATATATTCGGACCAGCCAAGCTGGTCGCTGGATAATATAACCTGCCTGAACACTTGCTATGCACTGCATATTATCATTAGAAATGTATACGAACTCGGATTGGAAATGTAGGCTCCGCTGGTATTTGTCACCGAATGAACTTGATTATACGTACAACATATGAGAAATATCAGAAAACAGTCTCTGGGGCTTAAGCATCATCTAATTCAAAATAGGGTCAATGGTCGTTACTCGCCAATACAGAGAGATAGACGACCACGTCTACTTCCAAGCCTGATTTCTGCCCGCCGAACAATCACGTGGTTGACAAGAAACTCGAGCAATACAGAAGACTCACTCACCCCGTACTGGGAGGTAATGACAAGATTTCGGGTGTCTTTGAGGGAGGTGGCCATACACTGGGCTAGTAAGGCATCCCTATCAGTCTCACTACGGCCGCCTTCAACGAGGTAGAAAGCTGCTGCTCGGGCCAGAGCCAGCGTTGGCTCGCACGCGACCCTGCGGAAAGACACACACGAAAACGATCAGGGTAGAAGCAATCAAGATCAACGCATCCGGGTATTGACGTTTATTCCTTATCGTCAAATTGTGTATGCATAAGGCCTAAATAATGGGCATTACCAATACATTCAATTCGACCCTCAATTAGCCGTCGCCGAAGAAAATGTCGACAAATTGATTACCATCGTTGAATAAAGGACACTCAAACCGAGAGGTAACTCGGCAGATGCTTAGAGAAACGATCCTCGAAAAACGCCGAAATTTAGTGGGTAACAAGAACTAGAGCATTGGGGGGAACAATCCAAGTGTTAATAGATACGAGGGCTTACCCGACATCGAGCACTATGATGGCAAGAACGGTGTCAACGATGAGTTTCGACGTCTCCACCCTGACGGCGGGAATGTGTCGATATCCGATAAGAACGGCAGTTAATAGACCGAACTGCTTGAACGAGTACTGGTCGTGTTTGCTGATGTACTCGAGGACACGTTCCAATTTCGTGAGCAGATTGAAGCGTGCCGTCTAACGAGAGTATAGATAAAATGACATTATAGCAAAGCTAGTACGACGAGCTTGCCACGCGTATGAAGGGGACCGGCATGCAAACTCACGACAGAGGGTCCCGTATCAGGGACCAATCTGAACAATTAACGAATGCTATTTTGAACCAATGTCTAATGCTTATCTATCATACGGTGTCCAAAATGGGGGTGGAAACATCAAAACGGCAGACGTGTTTAACAGAGTTTCGATTTCTGATTCCGACATCTAACTGTTGTTCTCGTACCAAACTCTAAAATAGACTCAAAAATTAAATCGTGCCTTATTGACGGAACTGTAGTTGTACAAGCGTAGTAAGGCACTGTTATTTCGCGGCTTCCGTCATAACGAAGACAAATAAGCGCAAACATATTGACCATGAGTAATGATACATCGCACACGAACCGTTTACCGAAATTCTTTCTTGATTTATAATCTTTATCGTTCATTAAGCTTAGAACTCGAGCAAGCCAACTACTGATAGCTGAAGTGACGTTGTTTTCTGTTTAAGTTGTTTCAACTTTAACGAAAGCAAAACACAATAGACAGATATCAACGTAGTGACAAACCAAACGGAACGAACAAAACGAGAACAATCTTTCGCTGTGACTTACACGTACATCAGACTGCGAATATAGTGGGGTCGCATATACTTTGGTCATAAGGACGAGAAACAGTGGCATGAGTAAGGTATCATCCAGGAAAAGGAAGTCGCCAAAACGAAAGCACTCGAGATCTATCTTGGCCAGCTGTTCGGCCGACAGAAGATCGCAGAGCTGTAAGAGACACCGGTAGATCGAGCACCGCAGCTGGTAATCCTGTGGATTCGACAACAGCAGATAAGAGAAAAGATGACTTGATGACGAAACCTTCTAAGCAATTGTAGGCGCAAACAGGCACACACACAGACGGGATCCTGATTAAAGAATTGCTAAGATCGCTATGAAGTTTAATATATCGCGCACAATTGCTGTACATATCATGTGGACTTGGAGGAAACGTCAGGAATAAGAGCTTATTTGAACGTTGTTCTCGGGCGCGCTTGGAATTCAATTTCAAGACGGAAGTCTGAACGACACAGACGTCCTGTGACCACTTACACAGAGATCACTTTTCAGCCATTGGTCGGTGATGTCAAGTATAAGTTGAAAACACGAATTGAGATCGAGATCGAGCGCCCGCATCGCTTCCCGCCAATCATCCCTTGCCACGCCAGTGCTACCGTCCTGAAACACATGACAATGACAACACACGGAATGAGACGCCGAAGTCAGCTCACTTCGGGTTGGCGGGCATGAGCATCCCATCATCTCGCACTGCGTCATCGTATATGTTTGTTGTACGTCCATCTCAGAAAGGAAAACGCCCATCTGCTGTCCTGTCCACTTGGGAAGCAGACGAGGGGTTGTTTAGCAATCTGTCAATCTGTAGAATACAATAGCATTTTAATTGAGAAGGACAACACACGCGTTTCCGGCAATGCCGCAAAGGCAGCCCTACCTTTGACAGATTCCCTCCAGATTCGCCAGGATTAGCCGTATGTGCTGGCGATTGCGTATTGAATTGCCTTTTTATTGGAACGCTCAGCTGTCCAAGGCCATATCTGCCAGGGCGCCACGAAGCTCGCTCGACATTCACCTCAGCTCCGACACTTGATGCAGTCTTTGCCATGCAGTCTCCACTGGAGGAGAATATGTCTCCGCCTCGCTGCAGGTAGAAAAACAATGTTTAAAACACGATCACAGTAAAAGTGAAAAAGGGCACAATAACGATGTACTCACCCTATAATAGATAATAGCAGAAGGAAGAGTTTTCCGCTATTATTTCAAAATTTATTGTTCCAATTTCGAGCTTGGCTCTCCTAGCTGCGCCAGCCTATATTTTACGTGGCGAGATATTAAATGAAAACATACCGTAATAATGTGTATAAACTCGTGGGTGCAGCGGGCAGAGTGAACAAAGCTCCTATTGCGGGATGGTACCGGCAAACGGAGACACTGCAGCAGCAGAGACGTGATCGCTGTTAAGCCGTAACGTCGGATGGTTCGCATATCAAATACAGACTGAAATGATAATCAATGATTGGCGAATTAGTACCCTGACTAAGTAGCTAATTAACAACAACACTTTACATTAACGTGATATTTGTTTCCCCGTCGAGACCACTTGTTTACGCTAAGAACGCACATGTGAACTACCGAGCACTTAATCCGGTCATGGACTCGAAACGAACGAAACCACAAAAACGAGCTTGTTTCTAGTTTTCAAGCTGAAAATCGCACCCGTACTGCACAAAAATCTCGCACCTCAGCATCGTTGCAATAGTCCTCAGTGATGGCGTTCACCACTCCCAGCAGAGTCACGTAGCTCTCCTCAAACTGGGTCCGACTTGACCAGCCGACGAAATTACACCTAAACATGAATTTTTTCAATATTTGTATTTCTAGGTACAGGCTGCAGGGCACCTGTGGACGCGGCCATTCCGTGTTGAGCAGTGTCTCATGAGGTGCGAGAATCCACTCGTTGACTGCACTCGTCGCCAGATGGCGAACAAGGTCCATGACGTGGACACCCAGTGGAATATCCGTTGTTGACTCCTCGCACCAGTTTAGCAATGACGACACGAGCACACTGATATCGGACAGACAAATATCACAGGGACAGGTATACGATAAGAGCATACGTTGAGACATATCGACTTGTGCCTTAGCTAACCAGAAAGGAATTCCGCAACCATTAAAGGGTATCATGTCTATTACTATGGGGACTTCATTATTTGATGGTTGTGCTCCAATTATGATGATGATGATTACGGTGGTGCAATGTTGTCTTTTCAGTAGAACACTAGACAGCTTCTGAGGCCGCCGTGTTTTTCGCGTTACTATATCAACACTAGCCAATCTCAGCCGCAGATTCGAGGCTACGTTTCGCGTGGGCGTGCGTTTTAACACGGAAATATATATGGTCACCGTAAAACATAGTAACGCGCTTTCCACCAACTCATTGAGTTCAACCTAATACCTGATTCGGCTAACCTTATTCGCCTAGAAGTGCTTAGTGATACTAATAAATATTTACCGCATCACTGTTCCGGTCAACATCTTACCTAGCCATATGTTCCTCGTCACTGAGTGCTGGAACGTCTTGAATTGGGCTGAAATTATTTATGTACCGATGCAACACTCGTGCCAATGACAGAACAGCCTTGATGTCAAGACACTCCTTGATCGGCACCTCTGATAGGATGCTGGAAACGCTGGCGAATGCTCTTTTAAGTACGATCATCTGATGGCAGCCGTCCACAATGATCTCATCACAGAGCGTCGTTATTGCCGATAGCGTCTCTCTGCAGCGATCGTAAAGGTCCGGCTTTTGTTCGGGTCGGGTGCGCTTTAGCAGCGCCTCTAGCGCTCGCGTATACATGACAAGTTGTCCTTTCGGAATATCCTGCGACAGGATAGCGACGCTCCTCCGATAAAAGTACACCGTTAGCGGGGAGTTCTCCAGGGCGACGGTGGCCAGCCGCAGCTTGCGGAGTTCATCTTCAGTCGCTAATAGTCGGTCGACCGGCCCTTCGGTGTCTGCCAGGTTGTCGGTTAGCTTCTGCAGAATCTCGCATACCTCCAGCGGGTCTTCAACGGTGCAGAGGTAGTCGAGGAAGAACTTTTCGTCTTCAACGCATGCCGTCGTGTAGCTACTGGAGAAATGGTTAGTAACTGCCTCGGCGTTTACGAGGCGGTCACGGAGCTGCCGGAGGTCGCTGAGGGGTGCCAAGGAAACAAGGGCCGTTAGTTGCGACCACAGATCCTGCTGGAGGTGCCTACGGAGATTCTGGTCGAGGAGCTCGATCATTGCCTGGCGTGTGTACTCGGGCGCGAGTGGGAAAACCTCAGTCACCAGGAACAGTATGATCTCGTCCTGTGACGACGGATCACTTTTCGGTATGGACTTGACCAGGTTGTACACCCTTTGGGCGTCACGGCAGATGTCAACATTGCAGCTACAGTCGTTGAAGAAGCGACTTAGCTCTTTGCGTCGGTGGACCGACGCGACTAGCTGTTGTACCGGTGGCTCATTGCACAGTTCAACAATAAACGACGCGTTAACGCTGAGGAACTTCGTTAGACGATCTTCAACCGAGTCGATATTGTCGTCGAAGTAGTCCGATAGCAAGACGAGTGCCATTTCAGCGTACAGATCCGCGAGAAGGTTCTGGCCCCGGGCACTGACCAGAGTTTCCCACCAACTATAGATTCGGCACGTTTGATCAGTCAGCATGAGCAGGTGACACCACTGGCTGATTAGGTACGCCCGCTCGACATGCGTGGCCAACAGACGACGACTGTATTCGTCGAGAAGGGCACTATTCTCGGAGAGGAGCAAGACAAGTGCGTGACACAGTTTTGGATATTTGCCGGATTGCAGAACGTAGGTCATCTCCGACAGAAGAAGTGACACAAAATCGACGAGATGAGCATCACTTAATGATGCGTCCAGCGCGTGCAGGAGCACGTTCGTGAGATAGTCGCCTAACTTCTGCTCCATTCCTAAAAGATCACTCTGGTGCAGTTTCGACTCCATCTCGGCCGGTAGTTCTGTAAAGGTTGCGGCAGGTTCACACACAAACACAGTGACTGACTGTTAAAAGATGCTTCGTGGTAGCCTTTTCATCGTTCTACTATATGTGATTTTGAATATACTTATATAGGGGCATCGTCTGATTTCATATTATTGTCGGTAAGCGGACGCAATGAATTTTCCATTGGTCAAGATGTATACAATATGAATATACAATATGAATTCTCACCAAGGTCGTCGCGGAAGTCTTGAAGACGGTCGAGCACAATATCCTCCTCAGAATGCGTCATCAGAAGACGCCAAACAACAAGTAACAGCGACAAATAACTGAAAGGAATAATGTTTCACATTGAGCTACGTACACAATCAGTTTGCATATGATAATTCATAGATCCCCCGCCCCCGCGAGCCTTGGTCTTTTAGACTGGAGTCTCACTCCAATGTCATTTACAAGCTCGCACCTCCTAAATGTGTCGTTGAGACACCTAATAACTATAATAGTAGTACTAATAATAATAATAAAAGAACACGAATATATCTGCATCCACTGAACAGGTGATTCTAGCTAGCTTCGATTATAAAAATCTTCCCAAATCGTACCTTTAATCAAATTTCGCTTTTGTCTACGATTTACGGTAACGTCACTAAGATCGGTGACTTCATCTCCATGTCATCTACGTACCTTGGAAGTGCGATCTCGGAATGTCTGGCCGTTACGAAGAGTGCTTTCAAAATGAGATCCACAGGCCTAAATACCGATGACGGCAGTGCACAGAATAGATCCTCCAGCACCTAGAAACGAACCCGAAATTAGCTAAGGGAGTAGACGTTGACAATCAATAATAGAAAACCCGATATTGCTATCGAAAATAGCAGAGTTGCAAGAAAGGTGTATTCCATTTTCCTGGAGATAATTTCCACTTTCGGTCCATGGATCATTTTCCGGACCGTTTGGCTAGGACCAGAAATGTCTCCCGGCAACTTTTCAAATGTGATTAAAAGTCAGTCAGTACCCTCGACGAGTTTCGTATGCGAGACAGGTACGAACACAACGAATCATTACCTAGTATATATATTGACTGTATGATTACTAAATTCAAGGTCCCACTACACTGACCGAGTGATCATCGATGGAATGGACGGGTATTTCTCCCCGCGAGAACCTGACCAGAACCATGTCAGCCACCTCACGAGAGATCTTCCGCCAGCGGTCCTCGGCAACCTCATAGCTTCGAATGACCCGGCTGAGCAGTCGAAGGCATGCCACAGAGTCGGCGTGTCGCTCGACCAGACGTAACACCGCAGCTCGATTGCTTTCCGCATCTGCGTTCAGAGGCAAACAGACACGTCAATGTCCTGTCCTATCGTTACAGAGGCAGTACCAGTATCATTTTAAAGCCGACTATTTTCCGTTGGCTCATTGACGACGACAGAGATTTTTTTACCGCCGGAAACGGATCTGTAGAATCGAATATCAAATTTTTTTAGATCGTTTTTGAGAAAAGACATTCCAAGCAACTCACCCTCAGCGGAGATGGCAAACATGTCCTTGATGAGTGGTTCCATAAGTGGCAGGGCACGCTCCGCAAGGGATGATCCCGGCGCGAGCAAACGTTCACATATCTCTAAAATTTTTGGGACTGACACGATGAGCTTCGACGAGTACTTTTCTTTGGCCAGCAGAAGCAAAAATTCCATCAACTTCGGTAACAGCTTCTCGAATGCCATCACAGGGGAGAGGACGCCTTGATCAAACAGCTCCAGCTGTTCGATAACGTACTTCAGAAACTTCTGATCAGCATCGAGCAGAGTGTAATTAATGCGGCCCTGAAAGGTTGTTTGTATGATAGCATGACATTCATTTGTTTTGTAGGGAGGAGTGTAACATCGACTCAAGTTTAGATAATCTGTTTGCTGAATGCGCATCATGCGAAGGTACGTATATAACACAGTGACGATATCGGAAAAAGGCCAATTGATTGATATGTCAGTAGGCACGATTGGTATAGCTGGATACACGCGGATTATTTATGCTCGATCTTCGGATGTAACGACTCAGTCAATTGCTATTTTCGCTGTAGCGATCAGGAGAAACGAGTATTCGTTGTTCGTCAATAGAGACATTCGTGAATAGAAAATTGTGCTGTTTCGATGCATTGGCCAACGCAATCAAGCGAATGACCCTCAACGTCAAACGCCGATAATCGACGCTGGCACGTCCCGAGTGAGTGTCTCGAGCCGCAGCAATCATTTTTTTTTGTTGACCACCCACGACCTTGTAGATGGCAAATTTATTAAGACAAAATTTTGCTCTGAGCAATTGTCACATTGTCCTGAGACAGTCAATCAAAAAATTGCACAGCAGAGCCATGGCAACGCATGCGTTCGAGCACGGACACCACACACATCCACACACGCAAATACACACACAGATACATACATACATATACATTTTTGAAACAAGATTTTCTACTGCGGAGAGAGAGAAAGGGACAGAGTGTGAGAGAATTCCAAATATACGTACAAAGCTCAGCTTGCTTATTCTTGTCATTTCTATCGAGTGCGGAGGATGCGACTCTTCTGAAGGCTCTCTTGGACCAATACCCTGCGTGATGAACATACGATACAATACGCGTGATTGATTGACAGGGTACTTTTGTAATGTAGATTAGTAGGCAGTGCTCGTTCGCAATCGTAGCAACTGACCGATATGGACAGCTGTAGCGTTGACTTGAATGCATTCGTACGAACTGTTTGCAATGAATGTAGTTCGTTATTGAGAGCTCGGTCGATGCTTGCCAATAGGCTCAGCCCAGGTGGAATCAACGGTCAAGTGAACGAATCCACGTGGGTCATGACATGGATTCTGCCATTAGGAACACGACAGGTTACATATATAAATAACAAATACAGCGAGGTAAATTATTCGGCGTGAACTATACACTATTGGCATTGTACGATCATCGTAATGTGTGATTCTCGATGTATCCGAGGCATGATCTTGGTTGGTGATCGAGCTTTCTGTGGCTACTGCTGTCGCCGTTACTGCTACCTGTTGAAACAGCAGAAGTGTTAGAGCTACGGTGGTGTGTAAACACTGCAAGATTGCCTGCTCACCTTGACCAGCTCGATAAGCATTTGCAGGACAACCTCCTGTAGTTCGGGTGACACGAGCAAAACGTAAAATTTTAGCGCCTGTTGAGCTACTGGCTCAAACACGCGAATGTGTGGCGTCAATGCAGATTTGACATTCGTAGCTGGCCGTACAACCTTGGAACCCCACGTCGTCTCATACCTGGAATTTACGTGCGATTAATTGATTGAATTATCAAATATGCACGAATTGCTGTCGAAGCATTTAGGAAATCGAGCACACAAAATCTGCATGATACCGCTGACTATTACCCGATAATCAAAATTTAGTGTATATCAAGGTTCTGAGTTGAGAATGAGAATTCAATGTTGCGTATATTTTCGCTCATTGTATTCTCCTCGATTATGCTGTTTCTTATTTGTACTTTATTTTCCCACTGTACGACTTGTTATGTGATTTAATAATCAAGATTAAAAAATCTAGCAGCACAAGACGTTCAACAGTCCTTGAGTACAGATTCTCAGAACCCTGGTATAATTTTCGCAAAAACAGCATGATGAATAGTAAATGACTCATTAACTTGCTTAAGTCATAGAACTAGAGACTGAAGAGAGACATACAATGTAAATACAATAATACTTAATGTTACAGCAGATGCTCAATGTATAACTGACCATTTGCTACCCTGGAGCATCTGTTCATTAGTTATCGGTGGTTGGCAGTTGATTCGCTTCGTAAACTGTAAGTACGGCTCATCGATAAGAACGCTTTGGAGGTCGCGGGATTCATCGCATCCCATATTTTGATGGTCCATCTGATTCGGTGGCCGATTCCCGTTAAACTCTGTACGAGAGTGCATTCCAGCGTAATTAGTCGCAAACAGCGTTCTTAACACCTGAAAATAATTCATCCAGTACGGGAATATTTATGATTACGTTATTATAATAATAATAATAATCATAATAATAATAATAATAACAATAACAATAATTACATTATAATATAATTAATATGTTATAATTATACAGCAAGCATTTGTATTTTGATGGTAACATCATTTACTTCAAACTTGACTTTACGCCGAAATTCGTTTTCTAAAAGCATCGCAGAGACTCAGTTCAAACGGATATACGAATCCAATGCTGTTATTGGGTATCCACGGTGCCAGGGCAATTTTGCCGTTCGTCCGACAGTTCAAAGCCTCTCTACGAGCGTACAAAGTAATTACCTGAGGGTGGTAATCATCTCGTAAACGTCCCGTCCATAAATTGTCGCTTACCGCATATTGTTTCTAGTTATAGGCTATTAAATGATTGGCCAGTGGCCAGTTTCTTTGCAATTGTAGACCTTCCAATTACCTCCGTTGTGGTTCGAATGACGGCAACCGGTGCAAGAGCAAACAGCGTATGCAGGTTCCCAATCAAAGGTTGAATATGCATTGTGAAGTCCTGCATCAGGCACAGTGAAAGCAGGCTGTCCATTGCAGACAGACTAGCCATCAGCAGCGCCGACGGCGAGCTCGGAGAAGAGCTAGTCTGCAATGAAGGATGTGCCAAGCAAATATGAGCAAATGTATTCACGTCGAAAAGACAACTTTCACCGTTCCCATGGCCTCGGGTTAAGGGTTACACTTCCACAAATGGTATATGATAACAAAGCAATTTAGCAGCGATATTTTATATCGCTCGAATATAATCGATGCCGGTGACAGTCGGAGCGTTGTTTCTTCGAGGAGGAAACGCGAACTCACATTCGATAAATGATTACTTCTAAATATATTTCCGACACATCGAATAGTAACTTATCGGTAGAGAACCGGCACAGCACTAGAACTCGGGACTCACGTCGAGCGAGGCCGCAGTGAAGGCTGCGGTGATGCCCTCCTGTAATTTTCCATAGTGCATCTCACGCGTGAGCGCGAATCCGTCCACTGTCTGCTCGGTTTCTCGATTAACTCGTAGAAGATCGCTATCTTCGCGCTCGAGACTTGGCAGGAGTGGTTTATCAGCTGGCTTTGGTACCTACACGGGGAAAATGAAAGTAGAAACCATAAGCTCGAATCCTCTGCAATCGGCTCAATCAGATCTGAACGAATGCGAATAATTGAAGGCATAGCATTTGTACGCAAGGTGGCACTCAGACAACTTTGTCGTGGCGTACCCATCGTTGCATCATGTTGATCGGTTTGTCGGCGACCTCCGCATGAATTGCTATCACTCGAAGTACGTGGTCAAGAGCGAGGGACACTTGGGCTTTCAGCTGGTCCGCACCACCCAGCAAAGGCCACGAGTCTCCATTGGCAGCCGCTGAAAATCAATTGTTTGCACATTTCAGATCGTTTTATTAATGAACAGCGTGCTTGAGAATGTTATCCCATAACGTCAGCCGCCACCACCCACTCTGCTTTGAATATAGACCACATTGGTGTTTAAATAGAAAACATGCTTCGCGTGTTGAAATGGTCAGTGGCATCTCTCCTATATAATATATCCTCCTCTAAATTATCGACGGAGTGTTGAGATACCAGATATTTATCAGCAACGTGAGGTGGAGCTACCGCCCTCAGGCTCTTGCGGGAGCATTTCTATCTATTCTACAAAGGGCTACATCAATTCTATTGAGGACACTAAAGGTCTCTAGATCTAGCTCGAGAGAATTTTGGCATGACAACAGGATTTGCCCAACAGTAATTGTTCTTTTTGAGCAGCACCAGCCCCCAAGTCTTCGTCGCCACTGTGACGAGTAACGCGAGGTAACCGCCAAAAGACTAATAATCGCCTTATCTAGTGCACGTTCATACAAATGTTTTGACCCGACGTCCACCATGCTGCTACGCTAACAGGATTGGTCCAGAAAAACGGGAAGCTTCAATAGTTATAACTTCACTCATCGTTTGGTTGCCATAAGCAGATGGTACACAAACAGTGATACAGCAAGGACAAACACACATATACACACACCCGAAGGACACACCCGGAAACTGGAAGATTGTCATGAGCGACGGCAGCCCATCACCAAGAAAATAGCAAATGTTTGCACTGATCATTGCCAGATCATCGTCTCTTACCACACCATCTGAATGGAGTGTTGCCCATACGAATCACAACACAATCTTCCAAGACCCCCTGATTGGTAGTGGGTGACGACCCCAGCCTCATGGCTGTAGCCTTCGATGAATTCCCTATATGTGTGAGCATATATGTATATATATATATATATATATCATGCACGTGTTATAAACCGAAATTACACGCGGATATTTAGCAGTCATTCAAAGATATGACATGAATATGCCATTCGTATGACGACTAGAGGTTAAACCAAACGATTGGAAAAAGAAAAAAAATTACTTATTTAAGTCAAATGCGGGGGGCGGGGCCGTGAAATATAAACGCGGTGCTTTTTACAATCCGTGGCAAGATGACCCATTTTCAAGATTTCATTCATTGTTTCAGTAATTCGACAGATCCTAGCAGCACATAATAAGTCGCATATAGTCGCATACATACTACTATTTTGACATGGTGTGCGGGTGTATTGTGCCTCAATAGAAAGGGGCTATAATTGGGGTATATATAGAACGTATGTATTCAAAGTGTGCTGCAAGTACATTGTATGGATCCGGTATAGAATACACCCAGGTTGAACGGTTGAATCAGAAGACGTCTTACCGCTTGCGTTCTCCTTTGCCGAGTCTCTCCCGTACGCGACAATTAACCGGCTTGTAATATCAAGCATTAGCACGTGCAAACCCGTGTCGTGCATCAGACTCGAACACGTCATCAGGTGATTTAGATGTCCGACAAATCCGACACCCAGCGGGTAGTCAAACTCCATCGCAGGATACGAATCGAGAAGGGCGTGCAACGTCACGAGAATGCCGTCCTATTCCGAACAAAATACATAACGTGTTATTGATGCTCTTGTTACTTGCGTAAGCGTTGTGATGTCTCGTGGAGACGCTCACGTGCAAACGCTGGCTCTCGACGTGCGCGACACCCCGAAAGGAGTGCGAGATCAAAGTACTTCGTTCAGTCCTGAATTTCGATTCGACTTTGATGACCCTATGGTAGCGCAGTCCACGTACTCACCAAGAGGTACTTGTCTTCAGATAGCATGACCAGCTGTGCGAGCCTGCTAAGGGTCCAGCTGATGTTCTGTTGCAAAAGTCGGTTTCGGCCCACGGCGTTTTCAACATGTCGGCCAGTTTTTGAGCTCTGCGCGAGACAAAGGGTGACCCGGCTGGAGGAGTTGTTCTGAAGGGTGAAGTTTATACGAGGAATAGAAGAAGCTTTAATACACATGCTGCCACTCACAACAATGGTGTAACGGTGTACGTTATGTTCTTGCGTGTCCCGTAGAGGATTGTAACACATGGATTTATATCACACATTTTTACACACACATACCATCGTGCGCACGCACATGCAGACAGCCTTAGCCACCGCTTGACGAACTCGCTGGTCCTCCGAACCGATAAATTCGCTCCACAGGAGGACAGAGCCGATCAGACGCTGTTGGACACGACGAGCCAGTCGAAGATACACGAATGGAACTTCGGCAATGACCTCGCATAGTGTCACCTGGTTACGTGAGCGAACAAATTATTAACAAAATTCATTAGACAGAACAAAGCGATTACCCAGATTGACTGCACGGGCTAACTCTAGATGTCGTTAACAGTATTATGGAGTATTTCTTTCGTTTCAAGAGAAATGAAGTTAAACTAAGCTTG
Organism: Stratiolaelaps scimitus; assembly: GCA_019614645.1. NCBI lineage: Eukaryota > Metazoa > Arthropoda > Arachnida > Mesostigmata > Laelapidae > Stratiolaelaps > Stratiolaelaps scimitus. Next base: position 598,183 of record JABWDB010000017.1, read on the forward strand.
AAATTAATTGTACAAGCTGGAAATTTTCAACCGCCATAAACCGATATCTGGTGGCATATATATACGTATATATATATACATATATATACGATATATATATATATATATATATATATATATATATATATATATATATATATATATATATATATATATATATATATTATTATATTGTATGTGCTCGAAGCTATCCTGCCACAGAATTGGTATCACAACGAGACGGCCACTACTAACCCGCAAGAGGAAATACGTTGATGTTCTAAGCCGATATAGGGCATCCACCAGTCGGAGGGCTTCTTTATCACTTGCTGTCTTCAGGTACGAGTGAATGAACACCTGATCAGAACACAGACACGACGACAATTTGCAATCAAACCTTCATTCTATACCAAGTATTATTCTACTAGGAATATATGTACTTACACATATATTTAGACTATCGCGGATAAATAAAATAGGTTCGTGAAGCCGTCTGCAGTTGAAGTTATTTAAGTTTTTATTTCACGAAGTGTAGCGTAGCTAATCTAAAAACATGTACGCTTGGCGAATTGTTCAGCTTAATCGTCAGAAGGCCGGCGGCAGACACTCTGGCTGTAAAAAGACTAAGTCCGCAGATTGGAGCACCGCGACCAATAAAATAAATAATAAACCAATAAAAAGCATACGGTAGCTATTAGAAGCGACGAAAACAAGGCTAGTAATTTAATGTTCAAAAAATCCGTAAAACTTAGTGATCGAACGGTCCCAATGGCATAGTCTGTATTCCCCAAGTGTATAATACAATACAGTATATATACCTTTATCGCTTCGAGGGCGGCCTTTTGGCACAGTGGATCCTTATCTTCAAGTCGGGCGAGTATCGATGATAGAGCCCTGTCGACATTTGATCGAGGCTCACCTATGTAAAGGCACAATAACGTAAATGTTCCGGTACATTTAGTATTCGTCCTTTGTTGAACGGTAATATCATAGTACTAATGAAAAATAGTAACAAGAATACTAATAACAATAATAATAATAATTGTTTGAATTGTGAAAATTGTTCACTGCCGGCGCTTCTCTATAAAGAAACAGCAAAACGTATGTACAACTAGAAAAACAGCATAGATAGATACGCGCGTATAGGTATAGCATATTGCAATTTCAGCAATATTCTGTTCTAATGCTAACACTCTCGAGTTGAAACGAAAAGTACACCCAGCAAACTAGCTCTTACCCTTAGGCATTATAGAGCGAGACGGGGACGAGTGTACAAGGATAGGCTACGAGAGCCTATGGGAGGCCCGCTCGGTTTAATGTAAGAAGGCACTAACAAAATGAGAGTGAAAGGTAGCGAAACTTTACCCATCGAGTCCCGCTGCCGTACCCCCTATCTTTACTCTACCTCGAAGCCAGGTGTGTTTTTTTGCCTTCTTAGGAGTTAAGAAGAAGCTGAGCGAGAGGACCGACGAAAATTCACCAATAATATTAATAATCATAATGAACTAATAAAGCGCGGCCGATTACATACCTTGTGCGTTCCAGATACTTGTAGCCACCGCAACCAGGTGAAGGGCGTTCGCGACCAGATGAGGGTCATCCGACTGTTCGGCCAGCGCACTCTCCAATACAGTGTTCAAACGCGCGAGAACAGTTGGCTCAGCAGATACGCAGCGAACCACGCAACTCAAAGCCAGCGAGCGTTGGCTAACCTGCAACCATGCATAACCATTGATTCAAACGTCTACCGAGACATTTCGCCTTCATTCAAAATGTGCTCAATTTCTCTCTGAAAGCCAGCGGGAAATTACCCCAACGAACCTTGCTGTTGGAGTTTTCTCCGAGGTATTTGTCGACGAGCAGGGTAACAACGAAATGCGAAACGGGTAGATCACCGAGGTCTTCCTTCAGTTTTACCAGAGGGCAATCAGATTTACAGTTGCACACCTTCGATTCTGAGGACGAAGTAAAAAACAGTGAGAAATTTCGCCGCTAGTGTCTGGTTCAACTTGCCGTCCGCTCGAAAATTCAAAATTAGAAAAACACGTCCAGAAACATGAGTACATAAACGAGCTGTGCAGTACTCGACATTTGGTGATAATGTTGTATATATGCTAGTTGAGTGGAAGTCGTATCTTCAAAGGCCTACATATCCTCAATGCGTGCGGACCTCGAAGTGAACACGAAAAAAAACACGTCAATCTGAAAAATGGAGCCATTGAAAACTCATTTCTTCTCGGTTATCTTGTGACTCTCAGTTGAGACCAAGGACAGACAAGTTCGCGATACATTTCATAATGGGCTTTCCACGATGGCATCCCGTCGTTTGTCGTCAGGGGTGACTTGATCGTACATCAATCAACATAGACAATAAGATCCAATTTTAAAACCCGTCTTAATTTCATATAGGGTGTGTAGATTTGCGACAACGAAGGTTGAACCATTGGTCTATATCTTTTAACAACCTAAAACCTCTAAAATGTTTATATATATATATATATATATATATATATATGACGAACTGTTATTCTATTATTATTCCGATTATTACGGTTAACAGCAAATTCTACTAATTTCATTGTCAACTAGCTGCAAGCAAGCACATTGAGACACTTATACGAAACCTGTATTTTTATCTGGAACACATTGATGAGATATTATTCTATTTACAGTTTTGTCACAACTTGTTCATACCAGCGCTGTTTTGTTCGATAGCCGTCATTTGGTTGATAGGCTTCTTCAGTAGAGCCGGACACCGCGAGATAATCTCCCGCAGACACTCGAGAGCGGAGGAGCTCCATGAGCTAGGGGCAGAACTGCCGTCAATGGTGGCGCTGCAATGAAGCACTGCGAAGAACGCCTACAAAACAATGCGAATTGACGTAGAAAATAGAAAATATCTATTAATAATTGTAATAACTCCTCATACGCTAATTACTTAACAATTACATAATATCAACTGACTGTTAATCGTCCCAGATACAATTAGTGAACAAACAAACTGATTTGTCGAAGCGTAAAGGGAATGACTGCGGTCGGCATAAATCAGTGTTGACGCTATTCCTAATAATAGAACCCTCAAAGGGTAAAACACATCCGAGGAAGGTTCTGATAACCAGCAATCATATCCTTGTTCAAGAAGGCTTCATTCAAGCAGGCTTGTATTTTAACTTCTTGGAGGTTATTCTGCCGACGGAGTATCGAAGCAAAAAACGGATCGATGCACAGTTGAAACAAAATCTCGAATTGAAACTCACTTCTTCAACAGCTGGCTCCTCCATTCCAACAGCGTCGTACTCCCTTGTTAGGTAGCTGAAATGTTGAAATTATATTAACTGGTATGCTCGTCAAAGACAAGTACAAATATAGTCACTAAAACTATCGGGGAATATCGATCGAGCGATCCAAATCGAATGCGCATCTGTGGGATGCCGTTAATCGAAGCCGAGAAATTTTCAATGCAATACCGCGACCTGGAATTCGTACGACTACGTCTATCAGCCTGGTATGGACGTCCCCCCCCCCCCGGATGATAAGCAATGACGTAAAACGTACCGAAGGCAAACGAGGGCAGCGGGCAGCGTCTGTTCCTCGTTTCGGTGGAGATGAGCAACCAGGGTAGCTCTGAGGAACTCGCAGTTATTGAGACTTTTACGGCATTGGACCGCGAGGCAAACAAGGACACGCGATGCGACTCGGATGAGAGATGGTTCACTGCCGAGATGGAGATTATGGAAGAAATTTGGGAGCGTTTAGCCGCTGAGATTTCACGACTCTGTTATGCCAACATAGAAGGCCGAACGCACAAGAGGCGTTTGCTTACGACGTTTATGTATTGAAATGCTACTAAGTTTCATCACTACTCGTCCGATATATCTAGCAACTCGTATGTATTCATAACTGATGAACTTCTCGGAATAGCTAACGTCGTAAATGAACAGAGAGGCTATGAAGATGGTTACCTTGTTGAGGTGAGTAGGGAGATACAAGCAGCGGTAAGCTGTGTAACATCCTCATGGCTAGTGTATGGCCCCAACACTGTGAGGATTTCCTCCAGGGCATGCGCAACTGCTTCGTCCTGAAGGAACTGATCCTTCCGCTGGAGCACCTTGAGGATGCATGGAACAAGGTTGACACAATACGGCCTGAAAAATGGACGCGCACACATATTTGCAATGACTGTAATTGATCTGGCGGACCTCGAACTCGCGAAGCCGAATGTCTTTACTTGCAAACTTGGTATAAGGGTGTCCGCCGATGCGGGTATTTTCACGGTACTGGAGGCACTTGCTGTAGTGAATGAACTTCATTGGCATGATTCATACAAATGGGTAAAACTGGTCCAGGTAGCCTCGAATGAATTCAGACAAATCTCTACAGTCGAGAATATGCCACCTACCTTCGTTTTGCGTGTTTAATCAACGGTGCTAGTTGGGCGAATTTTGATAGCGCCAGGGCTAGTCGACGTTTCTCTTCATTCCGCTTTATCTCTTTATATAGTTCGGCTTGTACCCGAGACAGGTGACTTTCAAGAAGGCGCTAAAAATACACACACACACGCACACACATTTTAGGACATTGAGGACGAAACCTCGAAATCTCATCGACAGGATAGCGAACGACGACAGCGTTTTGGTGAGGTTGCCAGTCTGTCTAAATGTGACGTTTAGAATTGCAAAGGCTGACCCTTCTGCAATTGATTACTTTATTTGCTTTCTTTCAACTATGAAATACACCGAAACCAGTTTTAATTAATCAATTGCAACTTAACGACCACCCTCAATTACATACAGCACTACCTATATACGGGCAAATCAAGTGCTCTTCAGTTAGACGTGAGAATAATTAAAAACTGAAGCATCCGTACGAAAATCTCGCTAGATCTCGTTTCGATTCGATTTGAATAGCTTCGGCAAAGATAGTGTGTCCTCACTATTGCACGTATTTAAACAAAACAAAAGGGAATATTCTACACTATGACTTGGGCTGATGTGGTCAGACCTTTATCGAATCTAGCGACGCTCTACCTGAATGGTGAGAGAGAGGCACTCCGCGGCAACGAGGCGCGCATTCTGGTTCGGGTTAGCGCTCACGATGAAGAAGCACTCGAACACTGAACTCAGCAGTTTACCGAAGTCCGTCAAACCCCTGACAAAAAACGGGCCGGCCATTACAGATGAGTACATATCAATGTGACAAAGTTAGTTTGTTCCAAAAATATTCGTTCACCTCACACAAATTGTGTACCCTATGTAGCAGTTGTCTAAATGTATAAACATTAACAATTAGATTAAAAAGAAGACGCAACAATTCTCTATCTTTGGTGACAAAAACGACGGGGCAATTCTGTGACATCGCAAACGTATGAAACACGAGGGCTAGAGCATAGGTCACTATAAGAAAGTATACCAGTTCATTCTTTAATCTGATAGCAGAAAATATTCGATATGTCGTATTGAATCCCATGAATTTCAGATAAGGTACTTTTGCTAGTGCATATGTGAAAACATATAGCTCATAGCAGGATCAACAACGCGAACCAAGAGCAACCGTGAATTAGATGCACTGATTCTAGAGAGAGTTATTCACACAATGGACGATTACACAAAGCAATCTAAGCAGTGTAAAGAACTATAGCATAACTAACAATAAATGTCGTTAAAGATTCCAACACTACGTCGATGTCAGATAGAAAACCAATGGAAGCAGGCTGAACTTACCAAAATGCAAAACTGAAGAAAAAAGTTTAATAGCAATTAATCGTTTGTGACATTACATTACAGGGATTTGGTCAATGTGACGGGATTTTCGTGATGATGAAAACGTAAAAGAACATTGCTAAAAATAGATTCTACTACGCAGACGGATCAGGTTAAGAATCGCGTATTGCCAAAACCACTAATACCACCAACAAATAATATCAACGAGAGTGTGCTATTTTGGTCAAACGAGGTAACGAAACGAGTGTACAGATACCGAGGGATATAGTCCTAGCTTAAATTCGGTGCTTTAAAAGAAAGTATATATATATATATACGTATTCAATAAGCCCCCATATCTAACGATCCGGGCTGATCAAAGGTTAGTCCAACCGACCGCTCCTCTTTTAATAGACAAATACCTCCCACCACAGTGGCTTAGAAAAATATCAGCTAATATAAACTGTCCCTCGCTGTGCAGAGAAGCAATGCCATCGCCTTCCTCGGGACAATGTCGGCCTCAGCCCCGGTCCCCACCTAATCCCCCGCCCCCAACAATTCCTAATAATTGTATGTTTGAATATATATTGGTGAACTTAAAATCTAATATAAATCTACATATACGATACGATACATCCACGAGAACTTACTTGATCTGCTCGGTGCAGATAGAGTCCGCCAGGTAACAGCAATGACTAAATAGCTCGGTTCGATTTAGTTCCGTTTGGCTCCTAAAAATGGTCAATGCAACTTGTTACAACTTTTAACGAACAAGTTATAATGAATATGAATATTTACAGTCCCCAAAACAATTTGCAATATATGTATGCTATAAAGTGTTTGCTACTTAGAATGCGGCCAACAGGTACACCGAGACTAGTTTATATATGGCACGAGAGAAACTAAAAAATACCCCACAAAAATAGATAACGTGTCGAAAAAGTACATTGATGCAGAAAAACGAATCCTCAAGGCAAAAGTGATCTGATATTAAATCACCCAGGTGTCATTTTTCTAAAGAAAGAACATACTTTTCACCATCTGGGGGTCTGGTTGTCGCCTTGATCACCTCGATGCTCTTAAGCAGTCGATCCATACTTAATGATTTTGACGACATCATTTCGACCTGAAAAGCACGAATCAGTGCATGTCGTTATTTATTGTAGCCTAATTTCGATACGACAGACTCCAGCTTGTCAGCTGCGGTAACTCTCTCATATAGATTTTGGTAAATGACAGCATCTGAGGACAGAGACATCAGAAACGCGTATCGCATACGTAATTTCCTTTGCTGTTGTTCCAATGTGCGATGATATAAATTCGTAGGTGTACGAGTAATTAAGATTACATCCCATGTGAGTGTGATGAAGCTTATTTGCTCTGATAAGCTCAGTGTTTCATTGTATCGCCTCGTTCATGATTATTCATGTAGCAACTGATCTTATTATAGAATTATTTGAAACTAGACACAATGTAATACAAAAAAAAAACTTGGAAAGTTGTCTGTGCGCAAACTTCGACCGAGTCATGCAGAGATGTCTCGCGACGAGAGTTGGATCGACCGTAACCCGGGTCTACATATAAGTAACACAACCTGAAAAGCCCATCCGCGACTGTTGTCATACTGTTTCCTTAACGTCACTTGCAAAAATACGATGGAGCATTGAAGTAAAAAAGGCCTACTAACGATGGAATTGTTAATAAAAATTCTGGATCGGAATTAGACATCAACACCTAAAGTGACACTTGCTTTTGTGCTAATGGCCGCAGGTTCGAAGCCCTCGACGTATAAGAGAATTTAAGCAAGCCCTCGACGTATAAGAGAATTTAAGCAATCTAAAACTGCAGTTCCCTTGATAGACCAATAAAATCATTAACTCTTAACTCCGAAAGTCAAAAACAAAAAATTCAAGCAGAAAACAACGCGGGCAGATGTACCTCGAGAAATTCGGATGTTCCTGAGGAAATTACTTCACACACTTGCGTCCGATTTTTGAACGCGCTTTGTACGTTGCAGGGATCATAACTTTAGTTGGTTTGACCTACCCTGCTCCTGTTTGCCACCGTCACGTAATGTTACATTATTTCCCGTTCATCAACGTGCTACAGAAAATGTCAAGTAGAAATAACTTCGATTAGACTAATTTCAGCATAGTGTTTCGCCTGTCTTCTTGCAAAGTGGCTGTCAACGTAATTACTATCATAATTATTAGATAACAGTATGGAGATTTTTCAAGCAGTCCGAAACGTTCCAGCCTTCATGTGCCACGGGGCAAAGCACATAATCCTCAAGTCACTTCGTCACCTTTTCACATGGATTGGCAGGACCAACCAGCCGTGAGCCTATTGTGTCTGCCCTGCAATAGTCTGCACGTGAGCACAGCCAGACCCGTCCACACGAATTGAATTTCAGCTAGCACTGCCGTTAGCCGAGTGCTCGGTCAAACGGTTCGTCAGATGGGCACATAAAACATTAAATGTAGCTTTTTTGATTCTCTTATTCCAAAAGGAAGCTCAACACATTCTGAGGACACTCGACAATTACGTGAACACGTCTCTTACCCTACGGCTTTGCCGACTCTATGGCATGTCTGCGATCATAAGGATGGAGTTTTGTGCGGCTACTGCTATTTATCTATGCATACAATATGCTGAACGAACTTTATCGAACTGGTAGATATTCATTCACGCAGCTCAAGGAGCCCCCCGGCCGCCAGCTATCTGACAGTGGTTCGCCAGGCCACATAGAGAACACCTATTCAGACAGACGGTTCGTTGGACACATGCAGGGTGCTGCCAGTTGCAGCAGAACGACAGAGTTAACAGCTGCTTCTGTTGCTCGGAACGCGGAACAGCTCTACGTAGCTGTCGGGTGGCCGGGAGATCGCTGTTGATGGGCTGTTGTTTCTACTACTGTCGGACATCAACAAAACAACGGTCCATAAAATCAACGGTCGATATCAGCCACACAACTTCTAGCTCTCGCCACAAACCGATCGCAGCGTCACGGAGACCTGCGCTGTCTGCATCGCCATAGTGTTGTTTTAGGCGCCTCCACCAGTGGATTCGAAGACAGAGAGGGAAGTATGATTATTGATGGCGAATCTCAGAAGGGGGAGGGACGGACATAGAGGGATTGAGTGAGTAATTTTTATTTAGTGATTTAGTTGCCCTGAGCACCTGAATCGTGCAAACCACGCTTGGTGCACTGCTTAGGACTCGTTTGACAGTGATACGAAGCTGCAGTGTTTTGTCATGGATGCTTTTCCGAGATACCGAGTAGCTGTTTCAGTACTTCACGGTAAACCTGATTACACGTAAGTAATAATTTCTAATTTTTAATTAAAAAAGTAAATAATTGTCAGGCCGAGGCTGTCATGGTCCCGAGGGCGGCGATGGCATTGGATCATAGCCTTTGCACCGCTACGGAGAAGCGCTGCAGATGGAAGAATCCTGTCCGCTTGTCCCCAGTGGCGCGGATCAACCTCTGGTAGGCTCCTTCAGGGAAACTATCAATGAGGTGGCCGACGCTGCGTAGGGTATTTTTTTGTTCCACCGTGTGCTGTAGCGTAGGTCAGCCCCAGAGGTATGAGATGTGTCACTGACTTTTTTCTAGTCAGTGTTTACCGACACTTATACCGTATAACAGCACAGCGTCCTTTAGCTTGCCTTGCATACTATAATGATATATAAGTTATATCGATTCATTGACGATCACAATGATAATCTTCGTACGGTAGTTTGCACACAGTACTGATGTCCAATTCCTCTGTCATTCGTTTTGTAATTGGTGATAATAACATATAGTTAGTACTTGTGGTCAATATCAATAGAACATCTATTCCAATTCAATACACATTGCCTGTTCGAAGTGGTATTCTCATTAATCTTATTTAAAGCGAACGAAGTGGTCGACTCCACCGAAAGGCCTCGCCTAAAATTCGGCATTGCTTTACTGATAATTGAGCTGGGTTGATCTGTAGACTGCAGCAGAACATGCGTAAATAATTGATGTTGATTCTAGAATCCTATACGTTGCGTTGTCATTCGTCTCGGTGCAGCCAAGTACCCTCAATGCTTTGTGCAACTAGGTAAACAAACCTTATGAATGTCAGTCATGCAAAGGCACTTAAACAATTTCAGCCTCAATTACAACCTGTTTTTCATTTCACCAAGAAGCTACAACAAATGCTATTGGGCATTTACAACAAAAACAATCCAAAATAGGTTAGGAAATCATTCTAAAACTCGGTTCTTCTGTAATTGTTAGCGATTTCTGTCTGACGCAATGTGTTCAAATGCAATGTTTCGAATCAATTTAGCACCTTAATACAATACAATCCTATTACCAGCAGGTTGGCCTGTTGGGCCTGTTCGTCAACTCTTCATATGGTTAACGGTGGTCATTTCATTCTTGTTGTAGGGTGACATTCTTCTCAATGGAGTACATCCTCAGGAAAATTGCTGAGATCTTCAGGAGGTTCCTGTCAGAAGGGAACCTGAGCAGGGATCCGTGTTTGCGATACAATATGGATGAAGACGGTTATGTGCCAATTAGACTCCTTGCCAACTCGCACCGAATAAGAGTCATCCACGAAGATCCGAGAGTCGTCTTACGGGCGCTTCAAGAATCGGTGGAGTTTGATGTGCTTGATGATTATAAGGTTCGCCTTCGACGAGATCCCTACACGGAAGATAGCGACGATCAGACAAGCGAAGAGAATTGATTGGAACCAATCAAAAACCCTGCGCATTGTATACCCCATATATATAAGCCTTGTATATAAACATATATATATATATATGTATATATGCGTTAGGTAAGATGACTAAGTTCAATTGAAATACGTCTGTGCGTATGACATGCTAGGAGTGTGAAATTACAAATAATTGCACGACCAAAAAAAAAGGGGGGGGTAGGTTTACAATCAATGTAGGTACCCGATTTCGTCTTGAGTAACGGCTTTTTCAGTCGGCTTCAGACGGCTTCGGCTTGTTCATACTTCTTTGATAAAGATATCGCCAACAGCAAGCATTGCCAAACCATTCTTCGTATAAAGCCAATCGCTTGTTGTATAGAATATCATACCTCATAGTAGTGACACACTATATGGTAGACGCTTTTTTACTAAAGATCTCATGACAGACATGGAAATCTAAACATAACTCAAAAGCCTAAAACTCATTTTACAGAACTCATAACAGAAACCCTATACTTCACGTTGATGAACCGAGCCCTTTAATTTATTCACAAGGTCAAAATGGCATTGATAAAAGGACAAATGTCATTTTTAATGGCGTTGGCAGATCCTTACTTCGGTACTGCTCTCGTGACTGGCAAAAGTCGTCACGAAATTTACGTGACGTCGTCCATCATCGCCGCCGTGATCATCGTGTATGTCAATCTATATGGGTATATCCGAGGGTTACTGTTATGAATATATATTTACCCCAAATCACTGTCGCCGGATTGAAGGGGATCGAGCAGACAGAGTTGGACATCATCTACATAATCATTCTATGTACAATGCGGCCACTTATTGAGTAGTCATGTATATACAACACTAAAAACAACGACATTGTGTGCCATTGTACCGTAGTAACAGATACTGTATGGGTACATCGTGATTAAACTTCCGTACTGCACATACGTGAATCACAATCGGTATTTGATCCGACACAAGCAAAAGAATCTCAGCCTCACATATACTTTTATACACAAATACGAAACGTCTTAGCTGAGCTAATGAATCGTATATGTGCATTAAAAACAGAAGGTGAAAATCAATAAATATTGTCCTGCCAACATTAATTTCGACTTGTATATGCTCTTGTATCGGATAGATGCACGCTAACAGAATATCTCTGCGTTATATAGTAGCACCTAAAAACAATACGTTTTTTTAAATCTAGATACAATCCAATCGAGCGATCTTTAAATGTTGTGAAATCACCCAGATAAGTTACTCAAGACCTGCCCTTCAAAACAACGATCAGGAGACGGCTTATAGTCAACTACAGGAATTCTTTCTTAGGTCCTCCAGGCAAACTTGACAGTTCGTTGCTTTTTCTACTTTAATTAATCTGCCTGTTATAAGAAAGACCAATGATTAAGCAAGTTTGTAAGATTGAAGTTCGATTAATGGTCGAATTCAAACAAGTTTGCTTCACAAGCCTCCCGTGTGACTAAGCAAGCTTATTTGATCATTTTTAACCGTATAACTACTTGGCACTACAGCAATAGAAGACAATACTAAATGCATAAAAGCAATCAACAAACCCGAACAAAATTGCGGCAGCTCTCGAGGAGAAAATAAATTAGCTGCGTCAAACAGCACAATGGCTACGGCCACCACGGACTCAATCGAAAACGGTTGATTCAGGGCCAGTAAGATGTCAAGCTATTGGTAGACTGAGGAGATTGCGGCTCGGCGACGGGAATGCATCAGAGAAAGAAGAATAGCCATTTGCCTCAACGTACACTGGCCACTCCGACTCGGAACGGAGAGTTGACAAATCCCTAAGAGGAGAAGTCAATAAAATGATAAAGAAAGAAAACGGAAAGAAGTCGGCGAAGAAATAGGAAATAATAATTGGGGAACAGGATATAAGATTGTAATGAGTTAAATAGGCACACCAAAAGTGACCAAAACTTTCGCGTCACAGGTCATCAGTAGATTATTCCCCTCAGCTCAACTACCCCCTACCCCCAGAGAAAATAAACATATAGAAAGCGAATAGATACGAAGAACATTAATGCTGAGCGTAGAACAAACAGCAAAAAAATCTCACAAACAAAAAATCAGCAGGCCGAGATAAGATTTCTCCTGGGCAGGTGAGAGCACTTGTAGACATTCATGAGGGTACATACAGAAGATGAATGGCTTAATTATGGGACACCGGAGAGTTCATCAAACAGCGAAAAACTGCAAATTTAATAATACTCAATAAACGGACGAGAGACAGCTCCTCCTAGCTACAATCTAATGTTTTTAATAAATGTAATGGAAAAGGTTGTAGAGATGTCTATCTGACACTAACGATATTTTCCTGAAGCTGTCATACTTCAGCTCCTACATAGTATCAATGGATCATGTGCTCGAAGTTGGAATGAAAATAAGTTTTGTTCTCCACATAGTCTGTAAGTGGATATCGCCTGATGGTTCTACACTGCAATGATAGGGATGACGGGGTAGAAGACCCTTTGAAGCGATGTTGGAACTGCAAGGTTCCACTGGCAACAGCAGAAGAGCTTTTGCCAGTTGGGCTGAATTTCCGGTTGGTTCAATTCAATTCTAGTCGATACGCACAGTCCTCATGCGTATAGATTAAGTATACCATTTACGTTTACTGTGGCTCAAATACCGCATCATAGTCTTTCATAAAACACTACAGACAGTGTCGGGATTATATTAGTTGGTGATTTAGGCTCTTTGACAGAGTCTCTTGATGACAGGATCAGACAGCGTTTTTCTTTTTACTAAAACCATGCTTTGTCTATTGCAGAATGCATAATCTATAGTTTCACTAGTTCTAACGTGATCTGACAAAACGGTCGAGTTTGTTTGAACTATTTGCTGCATTTTCACGTTTCGCTTCAGATGTGAGCTTGTATGCAGAGGCTATGATTAGAAGAATTACCAGTATTAAAAATATTGTACAATAAGTTCCAATGCAGGCGCTGATCTCGGTCTAGTGAGTTCCTTGGCCGAGTGTTCGATTTACACCTGAAACAGGTTCATCCGTAGAGGTTGGTGGTGTATATATATATATATTATATATCTAGACGCACACATTGTTGTGATTCTCTAAACAATTGTCGTGCACTTTTATAACTAAATAAATTTTAAATGATATATACAACTGGTACCACTATATATATATATTTATAGATATATATATATGTATAAGTTTAACTGCGCAGTCACATGCAACCATGAAAATAGTATTGTGTTTGTTTCCTGATTATCATATCGAGCTATATTTCGAAACTGCGTCCCCATCGTGGCAACGACAATAAGACAATAGGGAAAGGTCCTAAGGGTTTTCAGCATTATCGCGACAACATTGTAAAAAACATTTGTACATTGTACATATTTTTCTGACTTAATATATTATAAGTACCTATGTAGATAATTACATAAAACAAGGCAAGTTCACGGTTCGTTTGTACATTATTCTTCCAATGTATATATATATCCATTCAATAATAAGCAGAGTACTTTATTCGTAATTCGAAAATACCCGATACAAAATCAAAAACTGTCTGTATAATATTTGTTCAAATAGCTCACGTACGAGTAAAGGATTATTCTAGGAAGCCAGTTTACTAGGCATGAATATTCTAAATACTGAAGAGTCTCTTAACGCCTCCCATTTTCAGCCCGATGTAGAGTTACAATCGCCAGTAATTTTCTAACCTGCCACAAAAAAAATAGGGTCGCAAGGGTTAATCATATCTGTTGTCATTGTTAGCTTCGTTCTGGCTGCTTGTGAAGGTTTTCCATTCGCCAGCAGTGCGAGACACACGAACCAAGGCATCGTCGGCCGGCGTCGTGCCTGCACGGAATTCCCACAGTCGAACACAAACATTAATCTCTGCATATATAGTGTGTACGCCTACTGAACACTTTGTAGCAGAATGATAAATGCGTTGGGCTGATGCTGGCTAGCCTCGTAACACACGTGGGACATATTATCCCCCGAAAGCTGAAGACATTGTTTTAGGCATCGCGCGCAAATGATTCTGCGGAAACCTTGAACGTTGGCTATTGACCGCGTACACGGGGATAGATAGTACAATATACAGTTCTGATGCTTCCTGCCCATCAGCCGTAACGACACGAAACCACAGCAAACTAGAAATATAGAAAATACTACTATTACTACAACTACTGCTGCTGTGAATAGCAGCAGCGACAACCGGAAGTAGGTTGTGCAATTGTCTCATTGTTTAACAAGTCCAGTTTGGCCCTTCTCAACCAGTATTTCCATTCGTTTTTTCACTAACTATCAAAGATGTATCATTATTCCTGATCTCTCTCTCTCTCTCTCTCTCTCTCTATATATATATATATATATATATATGTACAATGTATATATGGAGTATTTTATAAATTACACAACAGTTGTCGGTTGTGTTGAACAGAGCAATTGTTGTGTACTCGTGGTACAGCTAACTGCCCAAGCGAAAACGTACTCACACGATAGTAGACATTTATGCTTAATATCAACGGAACAATTTCCGCTAAGATGATCACTTTCAATGTTATTTTTAGTATTATTCTTGTTATATCGAATTAGCTATCTGCGTTGCTTCTTATATAACATTCGACTGACGAAGCCCTGCATAATGTGAACCACCTGTAAAATATTGGAAAATTCAAACGAACGGGTGATGTTAGCAAGTGCCAATATTCATGTTCACTCGATTGTTGTTCATGCTCTGCTGGCAATCTGGCATACATACGCACAGGGCAACTTGTATTGATGTGAAGGACATTCAGTTGATTTTACTTTATGTCAAAGAGCAACAATTTTTCAATTCAATTCGCATTTCGCGTCGATTGTCGGCTCCAGTGGGTAAAACAAAGTCATCCGTTTCGCGTGGATAATCGTGCACCAAACATGAAAAAATGGAAATTACGTTTGTCTAGACGTTTCTTTAGGATTTTATTTGTTTCATAACAGATTTTGTTGAAAATAATTATTACCGCTAATTATATATGTGTGTCTTTATAATGATAACAATTACAAATATACAATCACATTTATTTCAATATATATATATATATACAAATTATTTAATATAACCCTATCGTGACATAACAGGCCAATATTGCAGTGATACCTCTGCAGATCGAATTATGAGGATATAATATATAAAACGTCAATCCAAATCTTCTGTGTTGTTTTGGCAAATTCAACAATGGTTGCAATGTTACACAATTGAGGCGAATCAGCATCGTCCTTATACAAAATTTCTTCACTGATCACGTTTAATACAGGGATTAATTGAGGTGGACTAGAACGCCAATTGTTGAAACGCTGATATCAAAGTAAAGTCGTTCGTATCCGTACACATTTAACTCACTATAGGGCATATAATTGTGGTTACTCGAAAGGCTATACACACAGCACGTTACAGGCGAGCGTATTGCAGTTAGAAGGTGGCCGTTATCAGTGACACATATCGCATGTGGTGTGCCCCTGTTCCTACCGACATTCAATTCCCCTGCTGATGTCATTCGCCAATTTTCAGGGGTAACTAGATCAATTGCTGTGAGCATCTTTTCGTACAACATGCTCGTCACCAAGTAAAGTGGCGAACAGCACACTTTGTCAGCAATAGTGACATGCTAAATATTCCTATCCGGAGTCTACATGACGCCATGACTAATTAGTAAGTCCAACCTGATCTTGTGCACACAGCATCAATACGCGCATATATATGTACATTATTGATCATTGAAAAACGCTTTGAATGCATCGCTCGTTCCACCTATATGCGATTTCAACTACCAGAGACCCCCGTTTCTTTTTCCCTGCGCGTAAATGGCGGCCACACGGTGTCACGTCATCGTCCGTCCTTCCAGTTCATTTCGAGGCCTTCATCGACCGTTCCCCGAACACGACGCCTGTCATGCTATTCTTGTGGACTCAACGAATTGTCGCCACTTTCGATCATCTCAATTCGCCTGGTGTGTATCAAACAAAGACGTATCTGTCGAAAGTTAGCGTCCCCGTAGCGTCAACTGGGTATGCTATCGCAATCACCGCCTTCCGCTGGGGTGTCTTTCCGTCCGTCAGGTCCTCCTTCGCGAAGTGGGGTCCGGCCGCCGGGCCGGCCAGCGGTCACCTCTCTTTTCTTCGTTACTGTTATCGCTGTAAACACTGCGTGGTGTTGTGTTGTGGCGTCAAAACGTCGTCGACATTGCCATCAGGATCGTCAGTGGTACCACTATCATAATCGTCGTGATCATCGTCACCGTAACCAATGACAGCGTTGCCTGCAACGGGAAAGCCTCACTAGCTGGCTCTGCTCGGCTGCGGCCAGCCGTCGTATCAGCAACCGTAACCAAGCGTAGTACATCGAGAAACAGAGGCCCCCCACCAGTCGTGGCCACCACCACAGCCAACAGCGGTAGCAGTTGCAATTCTCACTTATGCCGCCGCATATTCCGACTATGCCTCTACCTTCACGTGGATCCGAGGTCTGAGGGAATCGCCTTCTATGTTCGTCTACAGCAGGCGAATATCGTCTGTTCGTTTTTCAATCGATCACAGCGTTACTTACTCTGTCGTTACTTTTCGTCACATTTCGTTGTCATCGAATTCGCCAGCGTCGTTTGAATAATCCAACAACCCCTACCCCCCGCCCCCCTGCCCGCCAAACCCCATTCGCTTGCCTTGACTTCCAGAGCAACTTCACGCTTTCGTTGGGTATTGTCACGGAGGTAGGGTTGCGTGCACTTGTGTGTACGCCACCATGCCCGTTGTAAGCCCGAAACGCGACCCCCGGTCGCTGAAGTTTGTCGACGTTTCAACCCTGTCTCTCTTGATATCTTCTTATCTCATAGTGTGCTATGTCGTCCAGAGGTACGATGGACCTGCGTGGAGACACGCTCACACAAGTTGCAATACTGCTTCGAATACTGATCTGGTAGACTGCTCTTTGTCGTGGCAGGAGGGCGCAAGCAGTAGTCCGTCGTACTGACGGTTACTGTTTCTTCTTCTTCTGCTGGTGCGGCTGCTGTTTTCGCGGCTGTTTGTGGTCAAAACACTCCCGATTACCAATAGAGATATACCCCCTCCTATAGTCGTCTGTCGCTGGCACTGCGCCCCGCTGAGCTATTGTATAGCAACAGATGCCGCCGCCGCCGGCACCATTCGAATGGTTGTTGTTATTGTTGTAGAGGATGATGATGATGATAACGCAGTTTCACTTGCTGCTGCTGCTGCTGCTGTTATTATTGTGGCTGCAGCTGCGTCCAGTGCGCGGTCGGAAGGAATTGAAGTTCGCGCGGTCGATTCCTTGCCCCCGGGGCCCCGCGTCCCGTCTCCGGGTCGAGCCCAACCCAGCCCCAGCTCGATGACGCAGTCGGCTAACTGCTTCTGCTGAACCTAGGATTGTGTCAGTGTCTGAGCGCGCCTGTCTGGCAGCAACTTTTATTTTCGAACTCACTTGCCAGACATCCACTTACTTGCTCTGTTGCTTTCGCGCTCATCGATCGCTCTTCTCTCATTTCTTCTTTTTCATTTGACCAACGAACGAAGAGAGGTATTGTTTGCACGCGCTCGTCTCACAGTGTCCCACTGTTCGGCTATCGCGGCGTACTGAGACTTTGTACTGTGCTGCTGCTGCTGCTACCGCTGTTGAGCTGGTGCCGAACTGCGGCTGGTTATGTCGACGTCGGCGTTCTGCAGAGACAGTCTGCACTTTCACTCATAGTCGTAGTACTGGCGGCGGCGGCAGCGGTGACGGTAGCATCAGTGACCGCAACAGGAGATCAACAACTGCACTGCCATGCATCGAAGTTCGTGCGACCACCAGCTCAACGGGAGTCGTAAAGCTTCGCAATCGTAGACGCGTTGGATGCAGTTTGGCGCGGCCGAGGGCGAGCCGCGCGACAACAACAGCCGTCGCAGCAGCAGCAGCAGAAAAGCGGACTTTCAAGTAGTAAATGCAGAAGCAACTCTTTTTCACGTTTGAGTTGGTGAATGATTGAATGAATGAAAGATAAATGCACGAGACAGTGGAATGACGTTAGTGAGTGGGGCTACATGGCTACTCTGCATCTGCTGTACTACTCTTGTTATTATTGCTAGCCTGTATTATTTGTGTCGATATTTTGTTATATTTGTTGTTGTTGTTGTTATTGTTGTTGGTATTATTACTACTATTATTATTATACTATGATCACTATTGTCGGTGGGGTCGGTAGGCTTATGCAGGCCCTTTGGACTCGGCACCACTAATGTTGCAGTTTCTCCCTACATTTGACTGAAGAGTGGCTTTGATTTTGAGGCAAAACGGCGACAAAGCGACGTGCCCGCCTATGTAGTGACGTAAACCAAACAATTACTTCATTGCTTTAGAAATGTCGATTTCGTATCGATGTTAGTGGAGGTAAATGACAGTGAGGGAGGTCAGCTGTTGGAAGTGAATACAGCGTCAAATCACTGGTACAACACTGGTGTTAGGGCATTTTGTAGCTATGACGATATCTCTCGTAAATCTCGTACCGCGATCGTATGTCTTGTATCTGAACCAGATGCGATAACCCCCGATCGACTAGTCCTCTTACGAATTCTTATGTATTCTGCGGAACACCCTACGCAAGTATTGAATTGTCCCAAAAGTTCGTCCTAAGAGTTCTACTTAATTTCAAATGAAAATCCGAACGAACATGTATCTGACAACTAGTCAATACGATCGTGTGGACAGGTCACGTCGAAATGGGGCTACGATGGTCGAGCGTGGTCAGGCACCAGCCATGAATTTGTCAATCTCAAAGAAGCGAACTGGCCACCAAAGTATTCCACTCGACGTAAGGTAAAGGTATATTGGTTTATTAAAGGAGCTGCAATTTTACAATGCTTAAGTTCTGCTATATGTCACACACGTATGACGTCGACAGGATCTCTCAAAACGAGCGGCGATCTTCTACCACCTTCTTATGTGTGGCGGATTCGTCACCGACGAGCTCTACCTTGTTGGTGTTTTTGGCGTCGCGATGTCTGTGCATGTGTGTCTGCTGTGTGCCTTAAACTATTGGTGAGCGTATTTGATTTGAGATAGTTCCGACGTCTGGACGGACCGCCCGCCTGCCTCGTAGCTCGTTCACTCGCCGACGTTCGACGTCTTCTCGTCTTCTTCATCGCCAGTCATCTGTTACGGTCATCCGCTTGAGAGAGGAAACAGCGCCAATCTTGTTCGGGTGGCCGTTCGGCGAGTTTGTCTGCGATTGGTGAGTTTCGGCCGGCGATCTCACACGTGTTTTCTCACACACGGAGTCGTTCGGCCCTGATATGCTCTCCCTGACGCCGATGCTCCGCCTACACACGACCAGCTGCAGCAGCCGCAGTAGGAGAAGACCAACGACGCTCTTATTCGTTTTCTGACTTTCTGACTGATGCGCTTCATCAGAAGGAGCCGGTTGTCGTCATTTTTCAGACAGTAGCCGATCCACGCATCCGCGTGCGCAGACGCCTTGCTACTTGCCAGCGCTGTGCCTTGGACGACGGCTAGGTCGCTGGCTGTAAGAAGCCGGAGGCCGCAGGTTCGAGTCCCGCGGCCTGTTAAGGACATATAAGAGAACTCAAGCATGGTCAAAATTACATTTCATTTTATACATCAATTAGCCATTATCTTTCACTTAGGTGTGACGCCTCCAAACGCAAACTAAGAGCAGCTGGCAGGTGGTCGAAGGCTGGAAAGGTGGATACTCGGGTGTCGCTCATTGGGTCGTTATTGTGTCTTGTCGAAGAGAGGTACAGATTTGATACAGTCATTTCCTTGTCTACTAACGCAAACATTTTGCTCGTATGGACCTTCTGTGTTATCTGCCCCGCTGCGTGACACATAAGAGAGCTTAAGCATTGTGAAATTGCAGCTCCTTTAATAAACCAATGAAGTTTACCTTACCTTACTTGATTATTTTCTCTTCTCCTGAGGATTCTTATGGCCATATGTGAGATGGACAGCGCTAACCTCGTTTGTAGGTTAGTTAGCCTAAGAATAGCCTAAACTGACGACAGCGAAAACAGTCAGATCAGAAAAGAGTAGGGTGTCGAACGGCGGGAAATGCATCTCCCTTGCAGCCCCACCACAAGATCTTTCCATCCCCCTCTCAGCATTACACGATCAATGCCAACATTGCCCCTTTGCTCAATAGATATATACATACAAAGTGGCATGTGTAAGCGAAGGTGCTGAAGCTTGCAATTGATTTTCTTCTGTTGACTTTACATTGAGCTAATTAAATTTATTTACATTGCGGCTATCATATACACACACGTCAGGTTGGTAATATGGACGTCCTTGACAGTTGTGAAGTGGTGTGTATTTCACGTCGACAGAAACACCTCTTACGGGGTGGCATCGTGAGAGAATTTCACTCGTCATCGAGAATAATTTAACCAATTATATTGTACACGAAGATTAGTTTGTGCGCTTGGGTTGGCCTGTATATTAAACGCGAACGCTTCCGAGAGCAAAATTGTTGCTTTGGGTGGCCGGCTTTTTTTTCTCATCTTACTACAGTGCACCAGAGTCACCTCCACCTCTTCGGATAACTAATTGTTCATTTTGTAGTTCCTCCATGAGGTAAATGTGAGCCACGAAGGCCACAATTGTGTGTTGTTTTTTTTTCTACTCACATTTGAACACACGGGGACGAGGTAGCACCAGTGATGCACACAGACACACATACACCGTGAAGGATTCTGTGGAACTCATCACAGGGTGTGACTGCCTCTTACAGATTAGCATCACTGTTTGTTCTGCACTATGTATATTGTGATTAAATGAGTCGTGCCTCGCTCAGACTGTCTCGATCACAGGGGGGTTGATGTCCACTACTACATATCGGATAACGCATACAGACGTTTCGGTTAATAGCCAGCGAAGGTCGTCTCCAAGCCGCGCGTCGCAGGTTCGAGTCCCGCAAACGACATGTAGAGAAGTTACGCATAGCAAAACTGTAGCTCTGCGAATACACCAATAAAAGCTTCAGCTTTACCAGGGGTTCCACCGGCAACGTCTCGGTCGCTATGGCTCTGTTTTTTCTTGGGGCGGAAGACAATCTTATTAATTGATAACGTTTAGCAAATCTTACAAGCATCCGAATTGGCAGACATTAACAAGCATCCTGTGGGATGAGACAACATTTTCGTTTTGGATAAGAATTCCTCCCCATTCAGATGACAGATTCAAACTTTCTATAATTATGACGCGATTTATCTTCCCAAACACCACAGATAAAACCATACCACAACACCGTCATGGCACGTAATTCATATCGACGCGATAATCTTACGCTCACCTTGTTGACTTGTGCTTAGTCCAACTAAGCGTCAGTCACACAGCAGGTCATTGCATAATATATCGCGCTTTAGTAATCTTCCCGCGGGGGATGGGACGTTTGAAGAGAACCACGTGATCACTGACTGCCCTGCTCACTGATCGGCAACCTTGCCGTCATCGCCGACGGTCCTGGACCTGCCCTGCCATGTCCTGTTTTGGCCACAGCCGATGACGCAAACGCTGCTGCTACACACCTATTAAAGGCAGATAATGGCGCTCTTGTGGAGCCCTGCCGCTATTCTTTGAGCTGCGTCACCTAACTAACCGTCGCGTCGGCCTCCACCGTCACGGGTCGTTGCTGGTGTGTGGTGCTATCGCCGCTTGTTTGTTTGTCTGTGTGCCGCCTGTGTATCTGTTGTTTACGTAGTTCTGGTTTCGTGAATTGTACTATTTTCCCTCGAGCAGGAAACGGCGTTTTCATTCTCTTCTCATTTCGATGTTGCCTCTTTCAGTCTCGCAGTCCTTGAGCATTCAGATCGACGGGGTGACTATTCAACCCTTCCCGTCACATTCGCGCTTCGAGTGACTGTGCCCCCGTAGGTTTTCCAGTAAACGCACCCCGCTATCCTCCGTTCGTATGCGGGGGGTGGGGGGGGTAACCGCGCAATCCCAGCGTCCAGGATGGCCGCTCACCCCCATTACGTGCGCAGTGGGATTGTCTTCGTCCATCTCGCCCGTGCGCTATCGCTGCTTGTCCGTCAGGCAGGAGGCCCGTTGTCTGTCGTCATCGTTCGACCACCGCGGTCCAGCGGCAATGCCCGCTGTTGTTGGCGGCGTATTGCCCATTGGGCTCTCGTTTGCTCGTTTGTTGACCCCCAGTTTTTCATCACGACTTTGTGTTGTTGTTGGCTGCCGCCGTTTCTATTTTAATTTGTTTGCGGTTTCCCTTTTTTTTCGGTCGTTTTTCTTTCGCGGCCGCAGACGCCACCCGGCCAACTTTCTCCGCCGTGTATCATCGCATCGGGCTGTCACTGGCTGTGTCTGGCTAATCGTCTGAACGTCGCACTGGTAACCTCCAAAGATCGAATACTTGCGGTCAGCACAGGCAGGGGGGAATAATAGTAATATTGTGTATTGTCAGTCTCCTATTATTGTCATCGTATAGTAACGAAATACAGCTGCTGTTTTATTGTTATTAGCCTCCGGCAGTAGTTGGCGGTCTGCGATACTACAAACACTGGAGTGGAAACTAGAATGGGAGCGGCTATTTTTCGTGTTGCTTTCTCTCTCTCTATATATATATATATATATATATATATATATATATATATATTTGGGTCAGCGCGGAAGGTGATGCAGTGCATTTATATAGAGCATTTCTTTTACGGTGACTGATCTAACATTGTCAAAATTAGAAGTGTATTTGCATGGTGTGATATTTGAAGGTGCGAATGATCGGCAGGAGTCGGCCTGCAAGTTCAGGAAGTGTAATTCGCTTGTACATTATATGGCATTTTCTCTGGCCATTAATTTCGAATTTTCTTTCAAATCAGTGAAAATGCAAACGGCTTAATCTAAGACCGATAATATTCGAAATTGCCAATTTTTTTTAGTTTTATAAGCAACAATTCTTTATTCGACTCGGTTGACATAGAGGGTGAAACTTATCTGAGAACTCGTGGGACATAGCGCCGTATACCAGAGCTGATTCGCATCAAGCATCGCTATCCCTGAGGGCAGGATTCGAACAGCTCCTCGCAGCTGTTGTTACGTTCTTCAATTCTATCATGTCTTGCTTTCCTTTAACAGACCATGCTTCTGTGTTACTTACTGACTTCGGGGCTAATTCGAGCGAGAACTCGAGTTAAATAGGAATCAATCTCTCAATGCGGGTTTCTGCACGGGAACTGGTAAGCATGAAATAAAGCGGCGATTTCATACCTTTCATCTGCCTGCTGCAATTGGGTCTACCCAACAAGAACATCCAAGCAAGGCATCGTCGTTCATACAAATGAGTTACTCCTGTCGCTTGACTTAGGCTAGGTCGAGTGCCGCCCCTGAAATATAGCGCGGACAGGAAATACGGTTGTTGAGTTCACCATCGGCGGATGCACGGCATCGCCCACAGCGTTAAAACTTGTGGCCAGTTGTGCCACAACAGGCGAGCATATATATATATATATATATATATATATATATAACAGTGATGGTGAAAACGAAACGAACTGATCAAGATCCATGAATCTATTTGTAGTGTGCGGTCGACATAATCGGCCCCGTCTGAATCTCCTTCAAGTGCTATTCCGAAGCCGAGCGTCGACCGCGTGTTGACCGTGGGGAGCATGCGGTTGGTGGCCCCGGAATCACCGCGTTGCTTGTTCGATCACGAGATCGATTAAACATTTTCGTCATAACATTGACCAGAACGCTTTCCGCCGCCGCCGCCCCCTAGCGTCGTCGCTCACCACGATCTTATTTGGTCCCTTGGCTAGCCTTAAGAATAACGCCTGCGTCTTGATCACTCTACGCGACGCACCCCGATTCGCGCAGAGCCCCGATCTTGAAAAAGTTCTCTTGAACCGTTGCGCTGAAACAGCGTCTCCAGAGAATCTGCAAAAACTTGTGGAGTCTCCCACCGGATTCAGCACGGCGGAGACGGCTCGGCACTGAGCACTGCATAAAATGATATCAAAATTCAGACAAATTCTTCGATGATGGCCAGAATTTAGTAGATCCAGACCTATGATTCCGCCGTTGCTGTCTGTGACCGATCCCGGCCGCCGCCGCCACTCCTCGCCTCTTCCGCCCCAGCGTGTATATTCTGTTTGCGAGTGTCTGATGTCCGCTGTAGGCTCTCCGGTCGCGGTCTGCTCGTCTCGAAGTGAATTCAGCGCAGCCGATTTGAGCCGGGATGCCTTGAGCTGCAGTGAGGGAGTCTTCTCCTGCACATCTTCCTCGATTCCTCTTCTATCTACTGGTACCTATGTATCGTTTGGTTATATCGTGTTGTTGTTATTGTTGCGTTGCCGTTGTTGCCGTTGTTGTTGGCGGCGTCAGTTGATTTGAGCAAAACTTTGCGCCCACTGAATGTGCAGTCGAGCTCCGAAGGCGATTTCGAAGCCCCTTCAGGCCGATACCGCGCGCGCCTCCGCCACACACCACACACATTACTGCACTTAACTGCTTAACTTGGCTACGCCCTGCACAGCCATCCACTGTTGGAGTGGACTTCTTCGTGGACTTTAACAGAAGCAGCAGCAACAACAGCACCACCACTATCATCATCAGCATCGTCCGTAGTGCTCCGCGCGTAATCCAGTCTGTCGATGGTTGATGTTCTTTTTTCCGTTCCGGTGGCGCTGGCACGAGTTCGGTTGGTTGAATTCAGTTCGGTTCTGTTCGGTTCGCTGCGGTGCGGCGCGCTGGCACCGCCGAGTCATCGAGTGTCGGCCGAACGAACAGCCAGCCGATACACAGACAGATGGCTTGATAGATGAACGGCCGAAGGGGCACGTAGTCGCCACCCAATGTTGTAAGCCAGCGCCATTATCGGCGGGATGGGACAGTGGCCAGACGCGTAGTATATGGTATGTGGTAGGTGCTAGTGCTGCTATGCGATGTGGATGGGTGCTATGAAATTTATTTGGAATGGTGGCCATCGATGGAACAGAGAGAGAAAGAGAGGGAGAGATTGGACAAGGATAGCAGAGGACTCTATGACCAGTGTCACGCTAGCGAGGTCGCTAGGCGTGACACGGATGGAGCGAATCCCGGGCGTCCCGATGCGCTCTCCAGCCCGTAACCGAAGTACTGAAGATCCTCTCGTGCGCGCGCTTTCAGACGAAGAAATATAACGCAGACAGACGGACACACACAGACACAAAAAAAACTAGCGAAGATCAGGGAATAGCGAAGGATGGAAAAGATGACGAAGTGAGACGAAATTCGTGTATAATAGGATACATAGAATCTGGCCGTGCACACCACCTGTCATCGCACCATTCGCATTCAGCATTAATAGCGTCATCTTGATATAAGATCGGAGTCCATTGTGTTGCACATGAAATGAAGTTGGTGCTGAACCAAATTAAAAGAGTAACTATTACGTTGGTAATTACCATATTATTATTATTATTATTTGAAATCAAAGAACTATGCTCTACTATGGAAGGAAATAGGAATGTATCTATAACACAAATTCTTTCAACTAATTCTCAACTAAAACCTGAAGAACTGCTCTGCAGTATCGATTTGATCATGATACTGTTTAGGGGGAATTTTGTTTTTAGCAAAAACGTCAAAAAGAGGATAAGCAAAACATATCAAAATATAATGGCTGGTCTATCGGTTGCACACTCTCGACTTAAGTTACCACTGATTAACACAATGAAATCATTATCGATGCAGGAACCAACCCGTAACGCAGCTGAGGGACTCCCTTCAAGAACCGTCGAGACTATACTTACGAGCAAAATTCGCGTGGTGGACGATATTACCTGCAACTTGCCCTGGTCGTAACTCTAGGTCTAACCTACACAACCTAAATAATGGCCTACTATTTAGATATAAATATGTAAACACGAACATCGACACGGTCAGCATATACCGTCTTATTGGTTCGTTCATTGAGAATTACCATTTCCTTGTTTGGGTTACGCTTTAACAGATCGATCAATCTTTGAATCTCCACATTAAATACAATTATCTATATACTTTATTATTTATATTATTGAAGATGTGGACAACAAAAAATCTTACGAAATCACCAACAACAACAGCAGCAGCAACAAGCGAAAAATTCTCCACAGAAGACTAAGAAGAGTCTTCTCCCCTCCCGCATAATGATGATGGCATTTTATATATGTATATATATATATATATATATATATATATATATCTACCATAGAGATACCGTACGCTCCACTCATGCTGTGCGGTCTGGGTGTCGCCATAGCTCGCGAGGTGCTGTCTTCCGGTGGTCTCATCATTCGTTTACCCGCTGGCGCCCAATAGCACCATCGCAACAACGTAACAACTATCTCCGATGACATGGGTGTCCTTGGTGACCGCTCACTTGGATCGGCCAAATCTGCCCTCAGTCGTCGCAGCTATTGGCGTCGGCAGGCGACTATCTCAAAAATCCATCTACGAAAAGTATAAAAAAGTGCCCCTTGCTTATATATATATATATATATATATATATATTGGATAATCATTAAGCTGCAGCAAGCAGCGCAGCAACAGAAATGACAGCAGCGCGACAACAATACGAAGACGGTCACAGGACTGTAACATAACATGAATCATTACGAAGAGGTGCACGGCGCCGTTCCCACTCTTTTCATGAAGTTAGAAATATACACAGTAGACTTAAAGCAGCACTAAGCGAATGGGTGAGATTCCGCACTCGGAATCAGCCATCGAAACGAATGTTGGCTAAATGTTTTTTTCCTTAAATTGGCAACAAGAGATGCGTACAGAAGGCGAAGCAAATAGGCAAACCACAAATGGTTCAGGGAAGCGATCAGAGGAAATGTGACGAGGTAAATGCGCGCACCCACCTGACCAGATCAGACCTGAGCTATTTAGCGAGCTGCTTCGCCGGTATACGACATGCGCGATGTGAGAGTAATGTATGGCTGAGGAATACTACGCCAATGACGTTCGTGTTTGTTCTAAGCACTGGCCTTGCTCCTGGGAGATATCGAAGGGTAAGGTGAAGTATATTGGTTTATTAAAGGGACTGCTCAATTTTTTTCACAATGCTTAAGTGCCCTTTCATGTCATCGGCAACAACATCTTGCCGATTGGTGATGATCCAGGTGTTGAAGGATGGAGTCATGTAATTGAGTAGAAGTGGCGGCAAAGGTGTGAGATATTTCGAGGGATGGTGGCTGAAACTTCTCACCGTAGCAGCAATAGTAGCAGTTTTCGAATACCGCTCGAAATGGTTACCAATTTCGAACGTATTACGGATGAGCAGGCACATGATCGTCACGGGCTAAACGTAACTTTGAGCGTATGTATCATAGATTTTAGCTAATATATTATTTTTAACTACATTAACAGGAGTTCAAGAATGACACAGAAAAGAGGAACACAGAGTCTCGGCGTAGCTTGACGTCATTATTGCACTCTGAACGCGGCGCAATCTCTTCAATTTCATGAGCAATTTTGCATTTATCGATTAGGTCCACGCTAGATTACACGGGGTTGCTTCGGAAAATTAATCAAAATGCCTTTACTCATTTCTGAATGATGATAGCTCATTTAGCTAATTTCGTCTAAGACACAATGACTCTACACAGGTCTAAGTTACATCTGTTGGTGTCACCTTCAACCCTCAGTAATTCTTGCGACCTAGGTTTACCACGTGTACAGCACAACATTAGCGTTCGACGTGAATATTCAACTTTTCGATTAAATTAGCGACGTCGATGTTTGCGTATCACGCGTCCCCACGCATCTGTCAATTCAACAATTCCTTCATACCGGGCCGTCGATAATTAATTATAGTTAAAGCGAATATTACGACGTATTATATTATAAAAAAATTTCACACAAAAAGTATCAACATTTTCTGATTGCGCTTATAAATTGACTCGTCTATATTCATTTGTATAGAATGGATTCGCGTCGATGTTCCTATTCCATTGTTGCTGTTTTATTTCAAATCGATAGTGGTGTGCTGCACACATCTGAAATACGATACCAGAACCGTCGACATATTATTCTATAATGTTTCATTCCCTCGTTGTTGATCGTCTAATGAATTCTGGGTCTAGTCTTGACCTAACCGTAGAGTCCACCCTTCCCCATTTATTTCATATTATATATATATATATATCCTTTAAGAGTATATATACATTTATCTATATATGTATCTATATATATCGATGTGCGGTTTCTTCTGGCCTAATCCTCTTCAAGTGGTTAAATCTTCGTTATTATTATTATCACAGTTAATGATTTGCCGCTGACTAGACGTTCAACGGTATACGTGTATTCCTGATCATTTAACCATCACGCACACTCGCGCTCACGAGCCCGTCACCAGCCGATCTAACCGCCGGCTGATGAAATCCATCAATTATAATTTACATATATGACGAATCCATTCCGCTGACGGTGCGGTGTCCACGCTGCTATTGCTTTGCAATGTGAGTCATTTGCAGGTGTGCGTACCTATGTATTCCTATGCATATTTACCAAACGAAATGGTTATATAGCATACAGTACGATTACACAGTACAAGCACACATCACACCACACACACACACACACATTTATATATATATATATATATATATGCATGACTATATATGACCAAGGCTAACAACTACTATTCAAGAAGCTTTACTGGATTTTCTGGACGAACTGACCGACCAATCGGCCGTTAGCTGCTGGCCCCACAGCTCTCACACGCCTCGCAACAGCACACGAGAGGCAGCAGCACGAACAACATGAACAGCGGCAGCGGTTTAGCAGAAACGACGACCAATGGACAAAAGGACAACGGTCCGCCGAGACGGCAACAACAACAGAGGGGCATCCGT
Source organism: Stratiolaelaps scimitus (assembly GCA_019614645.1). Taxonomy (NCBI): domain Eukaryota; kingdom Metazoa; phylum Arthropoda; class Arachnida; order Mesostigmata; family Laelapidae; genus Stratiolaelaps; species Stratiolaelaps scimitus. Next base: position 627,444 of record JABWDB010000017.1, read on the forward strand.
GAGGTAGCGCTGGAGGTGGGTTGCAGGTGCGTCTATCAGACTCACTGCTGTGGTGGTAGGGCAATGTCTCTGAGCCTGTCCGTGTGTGTGTGTGTGTATGTGGTCGTGTACGACAGGCCGGGGAGCTGTTCTGTAGAAATCTCACTCTCCTTTCTCGCTTTTCTTCCGCGGTTCGCTTCTCGAAAAAATATTCATTTGTTTGCCGGCGTAACCCGCGAGACCCGTCACATGATGATGATGTGTATATAATATAGTAGCAGTATTGGTCGAACGTCGAATCGGAACTGCGACAACGTTTCACGACGATTTGCGCTTCTTGTTTTCTTCGAACGTCGTCGACCCATTCTTCTGCTCATTCGATTGCCCGCGTCGCGCCTCCCTTCCTCGCCCCCTCACGCTGAAACAATCGTAACAGTAAATATTGGAAATTTCGACTTACACACCGCATGTATACACATCAGACAGATCAACATACACACACACACACACACACAGGCACATGCATATGTAGGTACATACAGATATAGCCGTATTAAGACATATACTAAAGTGGACTTGGAGGACATAAACGTCGGCGAACAATGCGAATATGTCAATAGAATAGATTGTAAATTCATTTTTATTAATATGACTGTCTGTCCGGCCGTTCTCGCCTGTTGCTGTCGACGTCGCCGGCATCTCGCTCTCGACTCTGCTCATCGACCTCTCTGGCAGACTTCCGATACTTCTCGTGTAAATCTTAGCATAGTATTCGACTTCCGATTTGCTTCAATGTCGTTTGCGTGCTGAATGAAGACGCGACGGTTGGAGCATAATTCGAAATTTGGCCACGCGCTTTGACATCCGGGCATATATATATATACATATATTTCATATATATGTATACATATATATAGAGTCCCGTATGGCTTCGAGTTCAGTTGTAAGTGGCTTAAGATTTGTTCAGGCCTCCTTAAAATGAGGGGTAGATTTACCTTGAGAGCACTGAATGGCCCGCAATGACGAGACTTGATAACTTTAATACGGTATACAGGTTAGCGGTTGCAAGGTGACGGGGTATTTAACATGAGGTGGGATAATTAACATGAGGCCATTGGATAACTGCTGCAACGTGGGGTGTGGATCAAGGTAATGGAGTAATTTATCCCGGGTAATTGGGTAACAAAATGACTGCAATAATGAAGCGGGGTAATGGGATAATAGTTGTAAGGTAATAGGATTAAGGCATGGGTTAACTGGAATCGGGCGATATACGAAGGACAGCGAGATAATTGCAACGGAAGAACAATGACAGGTGCAACCGACTAATGGGATTCAACAAACAGGGTAACAAGACAGCGTAATTATAGTGGTCGAAGACGAACTGGTTTAGGTTAGACTGGTCAAAGTGTTAGCAGGACAGTATTAGGTAGCGTGCCTGTGTGATGTGGATCATGTCGGGACAGGGACGAAGAGGTGCTTGATATATATATATATATTTGTAATTTCTGCCAGTACCTTATTTTCTATATGAGACAACTTTGCAGTCGTTGAATATTCGACTTTTATCATAAGCACGTGAGGGTGGTATTTAGACATAATATGTTTTGCATGCTTCTATGTGAATAGGAAAACGAAAAATAATCAAATACATCCATTCTCGTCCATATATATATATAGTTCTCGTCCGGATTGCCGTTCTATAAATCACCATCACCGAAGCGCCCGTAGCGAAATTGAATACACATATAAAATGATTATAGTTGATGATATATATATATATATATATATATATTGTACTGTAGTAGTAATAATACTAATATTAATAATCTCGGTAACTAGTGTGGTAATAAACAATTCGCTGCGGATGACTCGTTCTGCAAGCTAGCAGGAAGGTGAAAAGGGTAGTGTGGCGGTTTTTTCTTCATGACCCCTTTGCCGAAAGCAAACAGGTAAGAAGATGGCCGATTGCCGGCACCGCAACCAAAAATTAATACGAAGGTTAAAAGAAGCAAATCAGCGTGATCTGGCCGAATTGTGTTGTACGTAGCTGTATGTCGAAGGTGAATGAGCGACGATAGCGAACAAGGTGATCTTAACATGGATCTTAACGTGTCCGCGGAGAACAGTTGCTGTTCGTCAAATCAAGAAGAAAATCCGTTTCGACGTCCACATGCCTCAGAGTTAACATACATATAAGTAACACGTAGGGGGATCGTGTATTTACATTAAGCAGGCTCACATCGGGTTTCGGCCCTGATCTTCGCGGGCGCTACTATTGTATCTGTACTTATGAATTACGAGACCCAACATTGGTTAGATTTGGCATCATGTGTAATCCCGCGAAGCAAATATGCAACCACGCGGTTGTGGCCGAGGGTTCATTTTGTATGGGAGGCTGCTATTTTTTGGTTATGCGTAACGAAATTGTTGGCTAGATTAAGGTTGGCCTACATGTATGACGAAAATTAAAAACAAGTCAAAATCTTTTGTGCGTTGATACTGTGTGATATAATCGTATAAGCAGGGAGAATTTCTTCAAGAGCTCAACCGAAAGTCGTTTCACACTCGTTGGTTGTAAAATTTTGAGTCTGGGTGTGAGCAATGTGAATTTGGTATCTCCGCATGAAGATGCATCACGCTATGAATGATCACTTTGCTGTCTATAATATTTCGTCGATTCATAATTACTGTATGTGGGAATAAATTGTTCCTTATAGGTTGACGGTTCGTCGAACACTCGGCTCCAGCAAAATTTCAAATCTCTTTAACTATTTGCGATTATTTGCCCCGGTTATACAAAAGAAAAGCCTCCGTGTCTGGTGTCGCCAATAAACGCCGACGCGTGGTTAACTTCTGTGCCTTGCATTAGGCACAGAAAAAAATAACTAATTTTTAGTTATTTTTTTTTCGGAAGAGGAAATTTTCTTCAAACGCACGGACACCACTAGAGACATTCCAATCTCCATGAAAGTGGGCCGATCCAGTGCAGGGGGATTGACGTGAATGACAAAACGCCTCTGCCAGCTAAAACCATCATCTTCTGCTGAGAGTCTATCTCTTCCCTAGGGTTTCCTAGATGCATTACTTCGATCTCTGCGGAAAGCGTGTACTGCAGAATTATGAAAAGCGTCGTTAGTACTACCATTTTATAATAACCCAAATCAGCAGGGTGTCATCTCGGGAAACAATTCGCCTACCGGTAAGAAGATATTCACAAGCCTTCAGCTTCTCGAATGTCGAAACGATTGGCCGTTATCCGTTAGCCAGTCATTGGACAGTTAGCTGCGTACGAATCGGCCACGAGCAAAATCTCCTCTCAGGCAAAGCAATCGGACAGCCAGAGATGTATAGAAGCATTTTTACATCGAACTACCTCGGCGTTCGAGTCAGCGAGAGTCTCTTATCTCCTGGATGTATTGTTGTTCTGTACAAGCTGGTCTTTTGGAACAGACAAAAGGAGTGGCAAGTCAATCAAGGTTCAGACTGATATGATAAGAGGCCCGCTATCTGTATATCATCATATATGTATATCGTCATGTTAAATATTAAACGTAAAACGCGATCACACACAAACAAATACATTAAGTTTGTGTTCATTGTTTGCTCTTAACGTAATATTCGCTATAGCATTTCAGAGGGGTGAAGCTTTTTTTGCCAAGGGAACAGTGGAGCAATTAATAAAAGTGGAGTTCCTGCTCGAGGCTGTTGCCTTTATACTAGGACAAAAAAAATCTGAAAATTATAAATATTGTAAAGCTTAATTGTGATGAGTCAACTATCGAGTAAACCAATTCCTCTTTAGATGGATAGATAGATATTCCCAAAGAAATCGGTAAATGGGCACGTTTTAATTGCCAACAAACACAATTGAACATAACGAGCGCCAAGCAAATGTCTCAGCGATAGCCGAATTTTATAGAGCCATTTGTTCTTTTTCCAGCTGTATCTGACACAGGTGACTGAAATAACATAGGATATTTCACAGAAATCGCTATATATATATATATATATATATATATATATATATATATATATATATATATATATATATATATATATATATATATATATATATACATTAGCAAGTAACTACCCCGTGTGTAAAGGAGTATATTGAAATAGATTCGTGTGAAATTTGATCCGATGTCGATCGACGTTGATGGGATTGAAGTCAAGGCGATTGATAGATAGCATTGCTTAGTTGAGAAGTGCTCGCTAGCGTTCGCGAGTTATCAACATCTAGAAAAAAAAAGTATAATAACAACAACAGCGTCGACAACAAAAACAACAACAGCAGCGATAACAACAATAACAATATATATATATATATATGGTGGAACACAGAGGTCCGTTAGACCCTCGCATGTGTCGCCCCCGTCGATACGTGCACATGTATATATTAATATAAACAGTAATTATTTTTATTGTTATTACGATCACTGGAATAGCAGTGATGACCCAAAGTAGCAAAGCCACACACAACTACTGCTTCGGCCGCATTAGACGAACAAACTAAATAAAGGACGCGATATATAAATATCTATAATAGTCGACGCGGCAGTAATCAACACGACAACGCAACGGCGACCGCGGCGGTGGCGGCGGTAACAGCCTCAGCCGCTAACCATTCACCAGAGCGGAATTCATGTCAAATTATTCTCTTCAACCCGCCTTCCTCCAACCGTCATCAGCACGGAATTAATTAAATAAACGAAACTAGGTTCGATCTGGTGCTATTTTACTGACGGAGGACAACGGACCATTGCAGGTGCTGTTGTTTGCTTTGGCTGTTGAGATTTTCTGGACGACGTGGTTTCGAGAAGTGGTTACGAGCGCAAAAGGGTTTGTTACTGTCGATTTTGGGCTACAACAATATTGTTGTTGTTTTTGCTGCGGCTGTGGCTGCTGCTTCTGCCTTCTACTGGCTCTGTGATTACGGCACCGCACATACGCACTGGGTATGTGTCTACATAATTTGTTCATGTTAGTTTAGTGTAGTTCGTTCTGTCAGTCGCAGCTTGCAGCTGCAGTTAGCCTGAACGTACATGAGCATTAGTGATCTATGTCCTTTGTTTGTTTTAACCAAATTAATAAGCGAATCTGTTTGCGCTGCGTTTGGGCGTCATTTCGAAGCCTGGCCATCAAGGAGAGCCTAATGAAAATTGTCTTCGGTTGGCTCGAATCACTCAACGACGCCTACGGCAATACTCGTATGCACGAACGTGTCGGCTGACATTTATCGATAGAGATATCATTTTAAAGTAGTGTATCGCCTAAGCGCCTCTGTTTCTGTAACAGCCGTATGCTCGTAGAACTGGAACAAAAATATATTCGAATGGCTCACTTTAGTTATAGGAGTTGCAGTTGGTGAACACGATGAACTATATTAAGAGGGCAAACTAACGTTAAGAAGGATTAAACCCTGCGCAGTTAAAGCTGACCTCAGTTCACCTTCATATACATATAATGCTAACTAGCGATTTTCTCCCAAAGGGGTCTTTTATTCAAAGGTTATTATTCATCGATTCATGATCCGACTCAGTCAGCCGCTACCTGGGGACATGCTGTTACCTCTAATATATTTATATTACCCTTTTGGATATTGGCTAATACAATGCGTGTGGTAAACTTTTCGCTTTCTTTTTTGAAATCATAGCCTATTTTCAAGAACCAAAACAAAAGAGACTACCAAACGACAAATTGGACAGGACTTCAGACGCGAGCTGTCAGCCTCGAGGCGTCCCACAAATCATTCCAGCCCAATAAATGATAATAGTGGCATAGCTAGTAACATACTGACATAATATCTATGTACGGTGTAGCGCCAAGCAATTCTCTACGCGGCCCGACTGTACGTGTCGGATATGAACGATGTGGTGAAGGAGATGTGACGCCACCGACCAGAATACGTTCGAGACACCCAAATAGGCCAATTATAACTGGAGGCCTATCGGAATGATGCTTTATTCAAGCTGAATTATACTGCGCGCTTAGCTCTGGGGTCGGCGACGCTCGAGACAGGCGTAGATTGATAGATTGCTATCATATGCAATAGCAGTACTAGTAGATATTCACACGTTTTACGGGGACCGAAGGTATGATACATACAAGTAGAGACAAACACCACATGCACACACACACACACACAAATATTATACATACAAACGCTTATAAGAGATTCAACGGCCGATGACAATATCATATTATATTAGAACTTTTGTTGGGTTCGCTGTCCCGAACGATGTCTTCGTTGTGAGCACGACGAAGACACATATGGAGGAGTTTATTTATAATATACACAAATAAACACACATTTATGAATATATATATATATATATATATACCTAACAGATCGATACAACCAATTAGATCAATAACTTGATAAGAGGTTGGCACATCAAAACGCGATAAAAATACCAGGTAACTAAGGCCTTCGTGAACGAACCGCAAAAAAAAGCACAGAGATTGTAGTTCGCAACAACACATCACTGGTGTAGTGGTTGGAGAAAAAATATGTAACGGGCCCAGCCACCCGTATATAATAACATTAGCGAATAGCGGCCTACGAATAGGGCTCGCTGATCTTCTGGAACTCGTGTACGCTTGATTGCTGAGACACTATTCTAGGCGACAAAAGACATCCAGCATTTCGTCCGCAGAAGTGACCTAGCGGTGATTTATACATATAAAATATATATATATATATACACAGATATATATATGTTCATATGATGTTAGTTTACTTACGATTTAGTAATAAAAGTACGTGTTTCACATACGAATCATAGGTTACGTTTAAACGAGCGCGTCAACTCAGCACTCACTCTTTAAATGTGTTTTTCCTCATAAAATAACATTAGGATGACTAGGTAATTTATGGCCACAGCTCGTTTTGAGTAGCAGGTTTTGTCAAATACATAAAATTCAGGTTGAGAATGGGATGATGAAGTATTGCAATTCGAAGCTATTAAAAGCTTCACATTGCGTCCTCAAGTGGGTGAAAAACGGAATTACTATGATGATGATGATGGCGTGGTTAAAAAAACTGCGCGGAAATTCAATTTGGAGCTGATTCTTCGAAAATACCTTGCGGGACACCACGGAGTATGCGTACCAACGCGATGATACGCTTACACCACCAAACGACTATTGTGGTTCGTTTGGATTTCATGTTGTCCTCTTAATGCAAACTCACTGTGAAGATCATTCACGTCATATCTTATGCGGCGGCCCCTTCAAGGCTTTTCGTGTTAGTCAACGGATAACGTTCCCATTACACCATATACAGGTGTATCGTTCTATGATACGTTGTCGCTCACTGAGTGAGCATTAGTCAAAAATCAAATGTCGAAATCAAAGAGCAGCCACGAACCACGATAGCGTCCTAGTGAATATTACCTTTCCCGACTTTTCGCTTGCTCGGCATCGCCGTAATCGACCCCGTCCTCATCGGCATTTTCCTTATCCTTTTGCAATGGATGAGTTTCCCTCTACGACTCGCCCCGCGAACAAAATTCCTGCCTGCTTACTACATATCATCCATACATACTAGATAATATAATGGTACAAGCGCGTGCGGGCACACAACGCGATCCTATGAATTCAGTTAACAAATGTCGTTTGTTCGATACTATTGAGCAATCTTGAATTCTTCTGGATGGGCAACGCTCTGCGAAGAAGCGGTGAAATGCTCGTCTGGTCCACGGTGAACCTATCCGTCGAAGGGAAGAGACAATAACTTGAAGGGTTGGATTTCTGTGGTTGCTGCCCCGACAAGGTGTCGTTGACAAGAACCTAGTAGTGTAATTGCTTAGTGGCTAGTTGAGCACCAATTGAGATTAAAATCAATATTCGGCATAGCTGATTCACAAGTGGCTGATGCCTGCAGAGAGGAATTTCCCTAGGTGATTAGGCATTTTTTCTTACGCTCGTACCCAACATCCTGTGGTTAGGCAGGTCTATGCAGAGCTATGACCATGCTGAAGAACCATTTGTAGCTGAAACGACTATAGCTGACACAATACTGATCAGATTCCAGTTCCTGTCGAACTCTCCAAGTCGAAAGCAACTTTCTTCGAGGAATTCAGATATAAAGGATCTGAATATTTTCATTCACGCATGCCTTCTCCTGTCCACTGAGGAACGTTTTCTGTTGGTTACGCTAATGACAACAATTGCAAGATGCGTGACTCGGACAAGGATGTCACAAATCGGAGAATGAGACCCGACCTGCGCCGCTCTGGGGAATTTTGTTCAAGGCGGCGAAACGTGCGGCGATATATAGCGTGTTACGTTTGCGTCTGCGATACCAACCATGAATGCTTAATGGAAGCCTTGCTAGTCATGACGCTGAACAAGCACGTATCTGATTTGATTCGGATGCTTCCTGAGGTAAACTTCAATTATTGCCACGTGGGGGGAAGCAACCAGGTCGCCGAAGGAACACAGGACCCGATCGTAGGAGCCGGCAATACAGGGTGAATCATAATGATCATCGTTCACCTGTGCCAACAAGATGTCCTCAACCAACGTATATGGATACGTTTAGCGTTTGCCTGTGTTTCTGCCCGAAACATCTCTGCATTTGAAGTGTGCAGGATGTCGAGTACTCGTCAGGTTGATGCCGAACAGATTCATACGATGGCTGCGTAGGTGAGTGTTTTATCGAAGTGCGCTCCTGCGCCGTCGATACTTGCAAGTTACCTTAGTCTTAAACCCAAGTTCAGCTGATTTCGAATGATCAATCTGTAGTTACCACACCATTGTCCTTAGGCCACGATAACATTCTACGATGCGTTTCACATATTACACGTACCGGAATATACCAGAACGCCTCTAACAGAGTATTCGTTAAGTCCCTATATACACGATAATGTACGTGTGGTGAGTAGTCATCTTAAAAGGAACAAACTGTCGTACCTCGTAGCAGTGTTTATTTCGTACCGTTTGGGAGACAGTCGGCAAAGGTTCCAATAGGAGAACGTATGGCGCATGAACACACAAAATGACATAATGTTGTTGTTCCCAAACATCGACCCGTCTATGCGAACGTTATCGAGCAAGTGCGTCGTGTCGAGATGAGGTATTATAATTAACCATTCATGGGTGGACTGCACGTATTCCTCCGCTTCGTATAAGTACACCAGACGCATCAATGGTGTGATGAGTAGTACCATCCGGGCTGCTGTACTATCACCATTCACTTCCTTTTAGCGATATTTACGAGAGATGCCGCCGTGCGAACGATTGTAGTTTCCTTCATCGATGACAGCCAGTCTAGTCGACCTCGAATAAGAGAGTCACGAATGCTCCAGGGAGCTGCGGAGTGGTTACGCTGTGTCTACGCTATATGGTAAACATTCGATATGACGCAATGCTCTCTCTCTCTCTCTATCTCTCGCCGGTCGTGTGTTCCTGCAACTTTCCTAGAAACGCAGAGATGGACGCACCTGGTTGTTGTTACTAGCTCAGCAAATAGACTGCTGCATAGAGATCAATGGCCACGACGGTGAAAGTCGAGCGGGCGTTATTTTGTTCGTCTCGATAGGGGTTCATCTATTATAAAGAGGGAGAGAGAGAGAGAGAGAGAGAGAGAGAGAGAGAATGATAAATTCATGTCAGAGAGAGAGAAAAAAATAATGATAGATTCATGTCACGGTTACCCACGAATCGATGTAAGGGCGTCATTGATAGATTCTACTAGTTTCATTTGTGGTCGAAAGCGATAGATTAACCATATAATACACCTGTATGATTAGACCTCACTTAGCTGAAGATTAAGGGGTTGGTAAGGTCGATAGCCTCGGCGACTTGACAATCTCTCGTTAGCCCGTCTACTTGATCAATCGCTTAATTGACGTAGTATTGCCGCAGATAAACATCAGATGTACTACGTAATTAAAACGTAATCCAAATCGCCATTATCACTAGCAAGGGACTCGGAAGACGAACAGAGTGAAATTTGGTGTTATTTGGTGAAATTTGGACTACGAATGTCAACGTGGAACTTCAACTTCGAGTGGTACATCCCTCAGTAGGTGGTGTTCACACAGCGCACGTCTCTGACCACTTGATGGTCCGCTGGCCATGCTGTCAGATATCAGTAGCCAATTATCCGGACTAGCTTGTGGGGCCGGTTAGCTCGTAGCTGAGTGCACCGGAGACGTGCTCGCTCTTCGGCGGGCAATATTGCATCTCAATGTATTCCATTTCGCGGCGAGACAAAGACGTCAAAGAACACATTCAAGACGCTAACGGTGACCGAACTGCACGTCAAGGCACATTTATCTCATGGGTGGCATCATAAGCGCACTTCTGTCATGGGCCAAACCGATTTGTGGGTGCTCGCTGGCGAACTACGGACCGCCGTCACTTGCATATATTCTAGCGGACCAGTTCAGCCCGCGAGCTGCGCCATTGACTGAGTGGTCAGATAGCAGCATGGTCGCAGTCTGTGTACAGTGGCATTAACTATAATAACAAGAATAATAACAATACACTTACGTCACCGCGATCATCGCATTACACCATTATATCAAGCACTCGCGATTCTCGAACCACTATTATACCGCGTAAACGTGTACAGCCCATATTGAGAACTATTAGATGCGCGTTGCACGCACACACACACACACACACACATGCATACGAAAGAGCATCTGTACGAAATAAGAAATAAGCATACTCTTCTCAAGCCTACTATGGAGCATTCATAAGTAATGTCGTCCAACAGACTGTGTAGATACTGCGAAGGGAGCGAGTGTACTGGCAAAAAAGTAAAGGACCAAATCGAGGTGTTTCGTTAGTGAACGAAGCGTGGTTAGTCGCCGAATTGTTATACAGTATTGTCGCAGAAGTGGGCCACTGACTCGACCGGGGAATTTCGGATCAGGGGACGTCATCGATGGTGGGCGACCAGACACCAACTAGAACTAGAAGAGAAGCTAGTCCTTCGAGCTGTGGCATTGGCCAGTTGAAGTAAATGTAAGCGTAGCCATAACATTACTATATATACTACAATTAATAATAATAGTAATAATGATGTTATTGAAATTATGAGCTTAACAACGAAATAGCGTAACGCCTGCACACTGAGCCGGGCATGTGAGATTTGGGTAACCGTTATTGTAACGATTGCACTTTAGCTACGTTTTCCTATGGATTACTAATATCGTATTGTGTTCTTACATGTCACACCATACGATTGTTGTAGTATAAAAAAAATTCTTTCTATTAATTCATTGTTATATCGCGGGACGATATAGAATGGAAAAACACTAGTGCTTCTGTGCATTACTTACAATGGTCTCATTGATTATAAGATCGTATTTTGAATAAAGGTTACAAAGGTTGACAGTACGGATGCACTCTGGGTTCATTGAATTTCAGAAGGGTCTAACCAATTCCTTCTAGAGACTGTCAGTTCCATGTTGACTGAGCTTGACCCCTTGCTCGGAGAGATGTCGAGAGAATTTCCTCCTCGTATTTCTCGTCGTAATATACTACATGTACCGAGAAATGTCTGATGGGAGATGGGCTAAGGGCCAGCAGCAAGCGAGAGTAAAACTTTTTCAAGCTGACGACTTAACGGTAAATAGGTACGAATTACTCGATAAAAGAAAATCCAAGGTGTCACATTCTTCTTTCATTTCACAGATGTCACCGAAAACACCGGATCACACTACCCGTGGCTGGAATGGGCCAATGATACGCATTATATAATTACACTAAAATTGGTTGGTTAGCCTGAGTGCTACAAATTGCCAATTGACCACCAGAAGGCCCGGAGTTCACGCTTTTCAAAGCTTTCCAAGCGATTTAAGGACGATGAACATATCAAGCAAGATATACGAATTAAACTACAACACCACAATATATATATATTTATATATATATATCGGTGTAGCTTGGACAATTAAAAAGCACACACTAGTTGAAGAGCGGAAATATCGACTAGTGGAACAACTCGTACTAGAGATGAATGTGGGAAACTCCGCATCATATATATATGTATATATATATTCACCAGATGTATGCAAACGGGCGTAAACGTGCTGTTTGAGTATGACCATACCACAGTGTCCATAATGATATGACCAGTTCCACGTACAATGAAGAATACAGCGCAATCGCTAGTACTGTGCATCGTTAACGAACATTAACATGATACGAAATTTGGTTTTCATTAACAGTAATATGATAATGAAGATGCTTGTAATATTGTGAGAAGATCACCATAATCAGTATCAGCATCAACCGTGACCTTTAGAATAAATATGAAGACTTAACCCACATGTACGAGTAGGGAATTACTGTGATGACAATAATAACAATAACAATAAGAGAATAGTAATAATAGTAATACCGCAACCGCAAAATTTGAGCTTAACTATATTAAATTTAAGCTTTGTCCTGCTCCGAGTGATTGCATAGATTAGTTGGTAGAAGTAGTTAGCGGATCTAACTCTGCTATTCAATTCTGCCCGTCAGGGCCTCGGTACTCATTCAGCTTCGGCACATCCCCAGCAGCCGTTCAACGCCGAAGGCCCCCCCCCAGTGGCAGGAACTAGACTGCCAGCAAAACGCATACGCCTCGGCCAGAGGCTTCTCTTTGCCTCTTTGAGCCGTTAGTACGTCCACCCGTAACGGAAGCATTGATCTCGCCTGATGAGCTGTGACTTTTCACTGATATCACTATCCGGTTGTGTGTGCCGACATCGAATTGATGTCACGACCGCCGATAGGAATGAACCCTTCCATATTGCCGCGGATCCATGAGTCTGTGAACGAATTTCAGCCACCACGGCGAACTTATTAGTTACAAAGCTCAAATTTGTGCGCTGAAAAGTTCGTGTACAAAACGCACGTAGCCCAATAGAAGAAGGCCTCGAAGAAATCTGGACGCGGCAGCCGCAAAACACGTGCACCACACGCCAGCAATTTGGAACGTTTCACGATCAGAACGATGCAAATAGTAGTGCCTATAGTAGATATTAGCAATTCAGTATGATATACGGTCGAGTGTGGGAAAAGAAAATCGTTGTATGTATATGCAAATACTGCCGCTCCTTCAAAGAGCGTTTGGTACAGTGGCAGCGTAAGAGTATCGCCAAGCCATAGAATGACCAATTACGAGTGGCGTCACTGTTGTTTTTGGGCGCCTCATTAGCATAGCAGTGTTGGTCACTGTGGCAAACCTGGTGGTTGTATATAATAGACGAATCAGCAATGATGGCAATATCGACAACAACAACCGTCTGGAATACGAAACGACCGCTGTCTTAGCTGCACAGATGAATTCACACCCGTTTATCATTGCATTTCAGTAATCACACTGCTGATATTGATGATGAGGACGATAATGACAGCGTGATAGTATTCTAGAACGAACGGCGGTCCGCTATCAATTAATCACAACGGGAAAAATTAATGATGTGTTCGATGGGCGAGTATGAAATATTGCTCTGTGATGAGCCTCGCTCATAATCAGTTTTTCAGAGCCCGCCCCTACGCGCGTAGATGTCCCTGTACGTAGTAGCTAGATGGGTAGGTGGGCCTGTTGCTGTCAGCTGTATCTAGTATTTACAGATCGTATCAGATGTACGCGTATGAAGATGTAATCGTAGTTGTTTTCGGAAAGAACACACAGTGTGCGCCACCTTTTGATCCCTAACACCAGAAGAACGCCCACGAATGGACACCAGATTGAAACGAAAGTCCTTAACCCTTTTTAAGGCCCTGATGAGTGAATGATGCGCGAGGGTGGAGACGGGAGATGGACGAACAGAGGCTCATCCGAAAGTCGAGGCTAGCCGATGAAATAGAAGAGGAATAACAAGGCAGAGCTATTAAGCCCTTGACGGTAGTCAGGTATGTTCGCGTTTCGTTGATTTTCTGTCCGATGCACCCGTTACACAAGTCTGACACTAATGGCTATTTGGCCCACACCAGTATTGCACTTCAAATCTATCTAGTCGTTGTTCATCAACAACATGTTTCCGTAGCAGCCATTCTATATTGTAGGTAAAAGTGGCTATACGCAGGACAAATCCTCATCTACGATGTAATTAAACCAATGTATTAATTGGAATTCTGAAATACATTTGCATCACATATATATTTATATATATATATATAGGCGTGTGGTTTATCAGACAACGGGCATTTCTTTTCGAGCTCAACCGAAATGGGAATGGTGAGCAGGTCCGTCCATTTATCCGTTCGTCCGACCCCTGGAAGTGTTTCGATCGAAATCGATTCGAAGTGACGCTTGCGTCGTGATAGCGGCGTTTTGGGTGACTTCTGGTGTTATCCTTCGGTTTTTTTTTCGGGCGGGTCCCGTAGAAGATCAGTTCAATCTTTGCATCAGATCAATCCGGAAACTAAACTTTTGACTTTTACTCTTTCAGTTGATCCGTTCATTTCTGGATTGCCCCTGTGAATATATTAAGCAAAGTAATAAAGCGCTCAAAGCAACTAAAAGATCGTTTCAAACTGACACACCAGCGTCTGTATCGAGCCGGCTCTGTCGATTTGTTCGGCAGAGAATTCGATGTATTCAAGAACGAATGAAATTTGCACTTGGAACAGAAACTGTCCACCGCATCTGACAGTAGGCGATATATAGCGTTGTCTTTTCCGTAGCTGGCCCACGAGTTATCCACCGTGTTATTGGCAATACGAGCTATTGTTGCGTGCGACAAACGATCGGTACGGGTTGGTCGATACAGGGGAACGCTTGGCGAAAAATTCATCCGGCTATCATGAATCAATCGTCGTAGCTTGAGTCATGTACAATCGTACACTCCCTGGTGTGTTCTCCTTGCCTTTGTTTGTCTCGCGTTTTTTTCTTTCTTTTTTCGCTGTCAGTAATCTTGACAGTGAAACTTTGTTTCGTTAGTTCACACACACACACACAACGACACACAAGCACACATATATATACGGTCGCGTTTTGTGGATGTTGATGTGTATAGTTAGTATTAGACTAATAAGTAGTTTGTTGTTCGTATGTTATGTGATATGATCGATCAATCGATCGAAAATGTGGATGAATACTTTCGGTGCTGCTCATCCACTTCATCTTCACGCTTTTCCATGTACTTAACTCGTAGTCGATTCACGGTAGGGGTCAAACAAATGAGAAGGCTTCTCAATGACAATGAACGAATGGCTACTGCGGTCAGTCGCAACTGGCTTCGTCACCTGCGTGGTCGATCTGGTGGCCTTGATTCTTCTAGGCAAGCGTTTTAGATCATCTCTCGCAGATCGTTAACGTGTCTGGCGGGTCACTACGAGATATTTGCACAGAGAATATAAACAAAAAGACGATGTGCATTTTTCGGGATTCATGCTCGCTGCTGTCTCGGAGAACATTAGACGGCTACCGGCGCGAGAGCGCGGCTAGCACATGCGCAGAAAGCGTCCGTTTTGTTCTAAAGAAAAAAGGCAGTTTCTCCGGGCTGACCTTAAAGAGGCGTAAACATTTAACGTCCATGGAACTGCTTTCGGCATAAGGCGGATATCTTATGCAAAAGGTGCAACGATGAGGATCGAACCCGTGCACCTACGTGTCTCCTCTGGTTGCATGGCGCACACGAATGCACCATGCCACCGCGTTCGAGGCCATTTTTGTTCTAATGGCACTAATCTATATGTATGTCGCTGGGTTGTATGCGCAAACTTCGTAGCCGACCGAGTGCTATCGTACTAGATGACTGAGGTCAAAGTTGCATTGGAAAGCAGAAAGTGTAAATTCGCACCAAAAACACGGTCATAGTCTACGGCATTGTCAGTCTCAGTTACGGCTAATAGATCATCCGCTTCTAACCATAGCAAACGACCTGAGCGTTGTTCTATCAAACACAAGCATTATACATTAAACATATCATGGTGGCAACTCACGGAACGCATTTTTCCGACCAGATCGACGGTTAGATTCGTTACCCACATCATCAATGCACTCGCACACGCGTACGAGCTCACAGATGTATCTACACATTTAAACGGCGTAATTTCAAATGTTCATCCAGAGCGTTCACGGGGGCATAACGAACAATATACATAATACCATACTATTTTCCACCATCTCACATCGGCTGATGCTGCTGGCCCTGCCCAGTCAACTAGTATTCCACAGTTCACCGCTGCGGAACCCGACCCAACGTAATAAACGTACAACTGGTTAACAACACGTCAAGTACCGAATGAAGGCTAACTTCTCGGCTCGCTGATGGCAGCTCACTTCGAGCTGACCGAACGATTTGCAATGTCAGTTAGGTCGGAAGTGATTAAGCAAGATGAAGAAATGCAAAATGAGTATACATATATATATATATATATATATATATATATATATATATATATATATACATATGTAGGCGTGTAACAGCTTGTGTACATTGTTGATTGGACATATGCCTCATGCACGAATGCATGCGCTCTATGAAGACTAATGTGTTTTTGTTGATTTTTTCTTGCGTGTGCTTTTTTCTTCACCATGCATTGCTGCTGTTAGGCGCTTCACGCGCTCGTCGGAACCCGACCGACCTGAAACGCGCATGCGCAAATTCATTCGGTTCAGCAACACCGATGATTATCAGGTATCAGCTATGTAGAATCAGTATTCTTACTTGCTAGCACTGCTGAATTGATATTGTTGTTATTGTTAATATCGTAATGATTACTACTAAAATCATGTTTACTATTAGTAATTACACTACTAGTAACGGCGAAGAATACAATCACGCGTCTATAATGGCGATTACTCTTCACCTTGATTTCTTCGTTCCCGACGCAGGACGGCCGTTGCCCGCTGTTCACCATCGGAGTGATCAAGCGGCGGCTCCGGGGGGCGCGCGGGGGAAGGCGGCATTCGTATATGCCATGCATCAAGCCATACGCCTGCGTCTGTGTGTGTGCGTGCACAGCATAGGTATGTGTGTTATACACCGGTTCGTACGCAGGGGTTGATGCCACTCTGTCCAGGATGGCCATGCGGCCATCTGCGATGCCGGGGCCACCGGTGGCCCCGGATCGCCCGCGACCCGGTCGCCCCCGACAGTGCTCGCTGCTTCGAGTGGTGGCCACCTTCGGCCATCACTGGGGAGACCGAGTTAGCCGGCATGTTCGACTAGCATCGCCGACCACTGCGATCACACGACGCACGAATCGATGAACGATCCGATTTTTTTATCCTCTCTCATCGTCGACGATGAGGCAGGATGGCGCGTGGAGCTATAGCGCATCATCGCCATCATCATTAGTAGGAACAACAACAGCTTCATCATCGTTTTCATTATCAGATAAATAAATCGATTTTAATTGCAGCCGCCTGCTGATGAAAGGGTTGAGCGTGACTCCTTTGGTGGTGTCCGCCACGTTCGACCGCGGTGTGCCGCTGTTGCTCGCGTGCGAGCATACTGTAGGTGTCAGCATTGAGGTATTGCTCAGTGCAGTACTGGCTGCCGATTCACTTACTATTGATTGGGCTTGTTGACCATCGACGTTGATCGAGGGGCATCGCTGGAGAGGGCGCACAGCTGCAAATTGTGCTTGCAAACGAATGCATCGCTGCGAGAGTACAACCACAACATCGACACCGACCATTTACACACAAATTAACCGAGAAGCAGTAGCTCGCAAACAAACAAACAAGTAAGCAAGTCTAGCTACTCTTGATGTATGTTTTTAGATTGAAATAGCTCGATTTACAAACAGTAGACTATAACCGAACATAGGATATCGCCGGCTTCATGAACGAGAGCCTCTCGCGGAAGCACAAAACAGAGTGCTACCAGTGGCAGGTTTCTACGTCGCGCGAACATGCTGACTTAATCACAGTGCAAACAACACAGCGATTGAGCTATTTAGAATAACTGTTGTGAGGCCGTAACAATGTGGCCAGCTCATCTCGTTCTTCATTTTGTGCTTCTTGCTTTGTCCAGTATGATAATGCTGAATAATGATCCGACGCTAATCAGACGTTAACAAATGCTAAAATAACACATTTAACAGTCAGTCCTTCTGCCGTCGACAAAATTCAAAATAGCTACAGCTTCATCAGTGCCTCTGCACAGAATAGCCGTATTGCATCCGGCGGTGGGCAGACACTAGATGGTGAATTCCGAATGTAATCTGTTAAAATGAAAAGTAGTCTTTCAAGACGACAGCGAGGGGCTTCGAGGGGCCGCGCTAGACGGGAAAGCCAATCGGCGACGATATCGGTCGGCCAAGGTTGCTCAAGAAAAATAAAGCGCATGATGAGACAAGCGACGATGTGAAATCATTAATTTTCAGTTGCGTACACATGGAAATTGCCTCTCCTCCCTAGCTGAGCCTCTCTCTCTCTCTATGGTGCCGTTGTCTTTGACGTGGGTCAGTTCTTTTTTTGATTTTGACGAATTTTACGTTGATTCTGCAGGCGCACTTTCGCGCCGCAACGATACCTGCTCTCCTATTTTACTCGATGATTTTTGTTGCGTGTGCAATACCCTCGTCGCGTATGGCATATATTCCAAACTATTGGAATACTATGGGAAGACCGACGTGAAGAGCTGTTCATATTCGATCGATTCAAGCAAAACAGCAGCGTTACTTGTATTTTTTAGTACATCACTTACTTTTTTCATCCTTAAGAAGGATTTTCGTTTGCTTGAAATGTGATCCTTGAGGATTTGTACACGTTGGTATCTGGTTGCTCAGTTGGTCATGCACACCCTTCATATGATCTCCATGCAGAGGTCATATATTATCCCTCTGAGCACTAAATAGAACTCGTTTTTTAATATTGATTGTTCTCTAGCTTTCGGTCACCTCTTCAATTCGCCTTGATCCACTTCTCACCTAAAAAACACCCAATAACAGCACTTTTGTGGGGACGAGCGTTGTCACAGAGAAGGCATTCATGCGTGCACTTGCCTACGGCAGGCCACGTGTCCAGATCCTCTGCCGAAATTATTTCATACACCTTTCTGGGTGACAGCAATTTTCGGAGGCACAAGTCGATAGCGAGGGCGATTCCGTCGAAACGCATAGCCAAAATCAGCATTATTTTGTTGCCGTGAATCTGTGCCCACGCCTCCGGTTCAGCTGTTTCACCTGGGTATAAATAACGTTTATTAGCGGTGCTGGCTTCTCTCGGGCCATACGTGCAATTCAACCCATGTCTCATCAGTTGTGAGAGTACTTGCGGGAGTCTCTCTGTTCTCGTAGCGATTCGCGTAGCACTCATTTGGGGCAGAATGCCCCTGATGCACAGATCGTTCTTCACGATGGGTTGAACCATGAAGTACGGCAGTTCTGTGTGACTCGTGGACGGGTGCTGGGACGAGTGCCCCGAACACTGGGAACACACCCTCCATTTATCCGCTATTTCTTGTCGTTTTTGGACATCGCTCCGAGCACCTCCAGTTGCAGTTTGGCAACCCTCTTCCTCCTGCCTTAAACTTCGTGCACAATTCGAGTGCGGACTTGTCAGAGACGGGAGCTCCCTGCTTAACCACTTCATCCAAATCTGAGTGAATTAGGCCAGCGCTGTGACCTTGCAGAGCGCCGAATTTGACAAAAAACATCCTCGTTTACCAAGGGAAATTTACGATTGAATTATTGTCTTAAAATCCATCAGTCGAAACTCGCGTCCACGGACAGGTTCACAAACTGTCAACAGACGTGCAAACCTAGATCTGATATTTGTTTTGAAAGCAACTGCAGATGGCTTTTTGAAACTCAGCGGCTTCATTATCCATTGACACCTCGGATGGAATTT
The DNA here is from genome assembly GCA_019614645.1 of Stratiolaelaps scimitus. Classification (NCBI taxonomy): domain Eukaryota; kingdom Metazoa; phylum Arthropoda; class Arachnida; order Mesostigmata; family Laelapidae; genus Stratiolaelaps; species Stratiolaelaps scimitus. Next base: position 647,191 of record JABWDB010000017.1, read on the forward strand.
CTAGTTGTGGTAGTTCTTTATTTTTAGCTGACCCTCAGCCGTATCCCTCTGCGGCAAGCCTCAATAGATAAGATATTATTATTATTATTATGATGATCTGTCGGGGCCAGCTTTTCTTATCATTTGTCATCGATCCCATCAACCTGGCAAAACCCCACAGAAGGATGCTGAAAACTCCAAATTGTATTAGTTTCAAATGTATACAAAATGTCGATATCGGGTTATGTTGAACACATTACCAGGCTATTATTGTTGCTGTTAATACTACTATTAATGCCAGTTAAAGAGAAAAGTCTCAAAAACATCGACGATAACGTCATCATCCAAGTGGAATCACATGTCGATAGATTACGACTACATGAAGAGATTTACAGCTTCTAATAGGGGTAAAAGCTTAACTACAGCCAAATGGAAGTTAACTGAGTGACTTGATTTTATTGAGTTCTATGATTTTTGAATTGGCAAGCCTTACTAAATTGTCAATTTATTTGTTTATCTGTTTGTCTATTGGCCATTTCCATATATATATATGACCTGTTGTACTTTATTAATGAAACTATGTAATTAGTTCTGGATCATTATTCTCTGTTATTCATAAGACTGTAAAGGCTTGATCATGTCACCTGTCGATAGCAACAGTGGCAGCAGCAGTTCGATAATCGCTAACTAAATAATCACATGACTGAGCATTAACCAAGGGCAACAGGCACGAAACGGTGGCAATCAGCGACATGAACATTCTAAACGATCAAGTGTACACCATTTCCTTCAATGGTTAATTCAATAGCGATCGCGTTCGCAGCGATCCTGTGGCCAGAACTATTTCTCTTGCATACATATCATTTACTGTGACCTATGTATGTCACCATCAACAAATTATATATATATATTTTATAGCGGATATCGATGTCCGCAAAAGTGAAACCGTTCGCCGTACTTTATGGAATGAATAATTTACACATTACAAGCTATAATCAATTTTTTATTGTTTATCAATGAGGACAAAATATTACTGACACACTATCGCTACTGGGTAGCAAAGTAAATATCAGGTCTAAAGCAGAGTAGTGTGTGACTCAATCCCGATGTTTGGATGTTGGTTCGGGCCAAGAAACGCCGACGTTTATTATGGGGCAATCCCGTATATGCGAATAAAGCGAAATTTGTGGGTAGTCACCGTGGATGGAAACCGTCTGTGACCCACTGAAACCGTGGGTTAGGTGTTCATAAGCCTGCCAACCCTGCCAGACCAAAGGGGTCGGAGCTACGCTAGTATTAGGTCAGCCCTCACCGGGTGTTATAGGTCCTCTCCTGAAACAATGTTTCGGCCCATGAACAGGGACCCCAACAAATGCCCACTAAACATCCCTGATCCCCTGAAGCTTTTTCACCCCCGGTCGGTCCTCACCTTCATATCGCCGTAGTGCGACCGCAGTAGTGCTGGCGGACGCCTCACGGATCACCTCGTTCGACGGTCATCCCAGCAAGCCACACGGAATCCAATATCTCCTTTGCAATGGGGATCCAAAAAGGCTTCGTGCAAGGTTCCTTTCCTTCCCTGCCCCTACCCCTACCCCGTTCATATGGCGATCACTTTTTATCAGCTAAGTATTGTACTAGAAGACACGTCTCGACACCGAAGTTTTCCGCTCGATAGTATTCATAGAGCTCACGTTGTTGGATCATCGCAGAGCGGGTTAGGCGACCACGCTGCAGTTATCTCCATCTATTATAACATCCATAATACTCATGTAGCTAGAGTATCAGCGACACCGCGATGCGGCACGACGTTGTGTATTCTTTGCCTTCTGCGTTGCATCGCTCATTCGAGAGAGAGAGAGAGAGAGGGGCGGAGCAGAGACTGACAGAAGAATGAGAGATAAATCATTGACAATCACTACCAGCCGAGCTGCGCGTGTTGCTCTGAAAGTCGCGCGGAAACCATCTCAGCAACTGCCGCCGCGATTTGAACAATTCGTCTTCTTCCTCGTCAGCTGCTGTCGTTGTACACCGACGATGGTTCTAGTATAGATTAGATGGGCACCAGTCGGATGTCAGCAGAAACGCCCGTTGACACTGAAACGCCGGATTCATTCTGGATGAATTATTGGTATCTGGCCGTTCGCCCGCCTGCTTGCCTGGGTACCTGGATATCTCACTGGCTGGACAGCGGTGGTTGGCCGCCCCGAACGCTCCTGGACAGTTTCGTCACCGTGAAGCTATGGTGGATCCTGCTGTGGCCACAGATTGCCCCTACACAGACTGTTCATGATATGGTCCCCGGCGACGAAGTGCCGCGGCGGTATCGCGTTTCCACTTTGTTACTTGACTTTCTACTTTGGTAAGAGCGTTTCTGTGTACACTAATTTATCTGACACATGAATGATGACAGAACACAGAACGGCGGGCAGATAGATCTTACATAATATCGGCTAGCATAGAATTGTCGTTCAGCGGAGCCATAATCTCCGGGTGTCAATGGGTATCGTGGCTAGCCAACATCACCTATCGATATGTATTAACTTCGGTGTGACCCGTGTGACAGGTTAGACGAATTCAGGACGATATGACAGGACATCGTACGTCAACAGCAGCAGCAGCAGGATTTCGTTGATTGAACATTTGCACAGAACATGTTTTAGGAGACAACGCTGGAGGCAAACACATTTCAATAAATTTTTGATCATTTTGACCTATCTCTCCTGCTGTGCTATTGTATTCTATAGCCGCTAGTCATATTCGTCGTTAATATAATAATGAGCTATAAACACACCTATGTATTAGATACGTATGCAGATAGCAGCACTCACTAGAATAGTTACACAAACACACACACATACTTATAAGGCTGCCATTTGTTGATATTATTTTTATTGTTATTGCTGCTGCTGCTGCTGCTGCTGCAGCCAATAGTATCGCTATGCTCGCCACTGCCCTGTTGCAGTTCGTCGTCGTCGTTGTCATCGTCTATTTATGAAAACTTTTCGCGACGCCTACAAATAAATCCCGTCATGTCAATGATGTTGATGGTATCACTGATTGCGTCGAATGACTGACTAACATTAACGTTTGCAGCTTTCGAGGCTACAACTTCAACTTCTACCATTATCACCACTAGAACGACGACGACCACTACTACCACCACTACGACTATGCAGTAGTACAAGGCACCACGAGTTGTTCATTTCCTTGTGCTTTGTTGTTGTTGTTGTTGCCAACTGCTGCTGTGTGGCTATCTATTAGGCCGCCAGCTGCGGCGTCACTACTTTTCTATCATATTTTCCACGCGTTCGATCCTGCACTATCTCTCACTCCCTCGCTCTCGTGTCAAACAACTTCACAGGTTCTTCTCGTTCGCTCTCTCTCCCTCCGCCGACCATTCGGCTCGGCGTTATCCGCGCGTCGTCGCCGCAATATCCGTAGCGGCTTAACGGTACGGCCACGGTAGATAGACGAGGCGTTTGACGTTTGCGATCAGCAGCACCGGCAGCGAACGCCGGTGCCGTTGACAACGGGCCACGTGAGCGCTGCGCGGGGTGAGGCGAGGCGAGGCGACGATTAGACATTTCGTTTCAAGCGGTCATCGGACCATCAACGCGCCCGGTCGGTCGCCGGCAACTGCCGTCGCTCATGAAGAAGCCTGTACCGCCGCTGTCACCGCACCGCTATCGCCATAGTGCGCATGGCGGTGCCAATCTACGAGGAGGCGAACGCCGGACCGCAAACAGCAGGAGGGGTGACGGCCGTCCCGTAGACGAAATCTAGGAGAACATCAAACATCTCATTTGTCAGACATTTGCCAGAGTCAGTAGCTGTAGTTGTATTCGTACACAGAAGAATAAGCCCGAAGACTTCTCGAGCAAGTGGTTGATCGACTCGGTGAAGCGACGTCGGCGAGTAGAACGGGTGGCTGTAGTTGTAGATGACCGGCAATCGGTCAGAAGGAGGAGCTCTCACTTCGCTCAAGCAGAAGCAGAAGTAAAGCGAAGCGCCTGACAGCTGGCCCGCAACGACACGGACCGCCTGAGAATCAGCTCTACTTGGTCGCTGTTGTTGTTGTTGTTCATTGCCCATGTGTTCGTTTGTATATTTTTGTATAATTGACTTTTCAATCAGAACAGATGCAGCAGCCTCGGATGAGGCAAGAATGACTACTATCTCAACAATGGCAACGACGTCGGTGGCCGCCCCTCGTCACGAAGTACAAGTTGCAAATTGTGAGAAAAACTGATCTCCTTGACCTTCTATGCCCCCGATCTCCACTCTCGCAGTAGACGGATTCATTGAAGAGGCGTCCATGGCAGCATGACGTCCATGGATACATTTTTGAAAATTCAGCTCTGTTTCAAACCGCTTCCAGCCCGTGCTGCATGGATCTAACCTGTTCGTAATCCTATACAACAAGGCCGATAGGGTTCGGGTTTGGCTTCGAAAAAGGAATTTTCACTGAGTAACAAAATCCTACTTAGACCAGATGAGGCAAGTCCTTCGAGATATATAGTGCAATTTCCCCCATCTCGCAAACTAATCCTCGTGGTCCGAGTAGCATTATTTCTATAGCGTAAATATTGAAAACAATGTGTCCGTGTTGAGAGGGCATATTTTGGCTCTATAAGCTATATTCACAGAAAACTGCTCCTGCTGTAACCCAGCCAAAGTGTACACTGTCACAAGGCGTACAACAGTCCAAGGGAGAAAGCGAGGGTGCCACATTTATGCAACGGTTGCCTGCGACTGGGCGGTGCGAACATTTCAATCAAATGATCCCCCCCTCGGTGGCTAATCACACAGAGTATATGGCAAATAATTAAATCGATAATTGTCTGTTTAGACGTATGTGCGCTCCTCTCCACTTCCTTAATTAGGACATTAATAATTTTGATTGAACACACAGATTATCAACACATTACCGCTAAGATAGATACACGACTATTCGTATAGGACGTCTAATCGCGTACACTGACGTTCGCTAATAACAAAACATTTTTATGCATACATATCTATATTTCGATGTACTGCTGATAGTAGGGGGTGTTTACAATCAAATGCTGTTTTACATACTAGATACGCGAAATAGAAGAATCATTAATGTATAATTTTATGCTCTGTAAGCAAAAAGATCCGATCGGATTTTCCTGAAGCCCACGTACACCACCGGAGCTGCCAACCGTCGGTTCGAAGCCCAGTGCTTCGTTATTAGGTCACATATGTTTGAGGGCGAAGGGTGGAATCAGATTCGATTGTAAAGGCCAGCTTTGAAAAAGAAGCATTCGGCCCGGGCAACGCATCTGCAGTCATCTTGTGGTTTTCCGAGATAGCAGGAGCTCCGGTTAAGGGTCAAGGTCATCGCGTAGAGATGTTAGAGTTATCTCTATTATGAAGAATTATCGAATTCAACATTCTGCATCTGTATAGCCCATTGGCTCGCATTCCTTTGATTTCCGAAAGAGGTCCTCATTACACGCTTTGAAGAGGCCGGAACATGCGGCCACACATGGCAAATAGTCAGATCCTGCAGCATAATCGAACAGGCGCGCCGCACAGAGGCAACGTCAAATAGAACACCAGTGCCCTTTCGATTTAGTTTGTGCAGCACAAATTCCAGTTCTCCCCTCAACCTAACGTCAATCTTCCGGGCTGACTTACAGGCGATATCTAACGTAGACAGAGATGCTGTCGGCATAAGGCGGACCCTTTTTTAAATGCACATGTGCAACGATGGGGATCGAATTTGTGCGTGCACTTACGTATTTGACAACAACCTACGGACATATCGCTTCCAAATCTGAGAAAAAAATGCCTCGACGTTCGGGATTAGTCTAGAATTACGTTTTGAGAACGACTGACATCGATTCCCCTTTGACATACTTATGGTTCGCTTAGGGTCTGACATCGTTTTCAGTGTATAATTTCGTGTGGGCACTTACTCGCCAATATAAACACAGTCAGAGAGTCAAACGCTCGTTGTTCGCATAAACTGCAGGTAGCTCTATCAATGACCGACGAAACTGGCAATCGCCCACAGGGTCTCTAGTTTAAGGTCTGCCTATACAAGTTATCATCATTAATCTACCGGGGGAAGCCAAGTAAGGATTCCGTGAAGGGGTAGGCAAAAATGGACAGCAGACGCGGACAGGAACCCAGTATATCCTTGCCTTTTTGATTTCTCGCTTATATCAGCGTCTTGTTAGTTTCTCGAATTTTTACATCTCCGTGTGTCCGCTCCTTCACAGTTTAGAACAGGCCAAGCGTAACCTCTCTTTTCCATTGGGGGAAAGGGGTGCCTATATATATATATATATATATATATATGTGTGTGTGTGGATACTTAGCCTTCTCCATCTCTCTCTCTCAACACATAGGGAAGAATCGTCGTTGCGTATTGACTTGAGTTATTTGTTGTTGTTGTTGTTGCTGCTGCTGCTGCTGCTGCTGTTGTTCGCGTTCAACGGCAATAGCCTTGCATATATCCACATTATGCGAAGATCCTCGGCTGAGAAGTGGTAGCAATGATGGCCGCAGTGGTTACAAAACGCACGGGATTGCTGCTTGCTTGGCTGCTCGCTGGCGCGGTCGCTCACTCGTCGACCAGATCCTCGCGTAATGCATTTTCTGGGGGCGGAGGCCGAGGATTCGTCGGAGCATCCTAACAACTTAAGGAAAGGGGCCTATCCTGCTAACGGGGGCCTAGAGAAAGAGGCGAAACAGTGAACGACGAAGACATTCGATAGCAGACGTTGCTCGACTGACAACGGACCATCGGTGCCGCCTACAGGCCAGCCCTTATCGGGTGGCGTTGTGCTGGTCGAAATCAGTTCAGCTGGGCTGTCGACACGATGAAATGACGCACAACGACTGATACCAAGCTGATAGTTAAGAGAGGTTCTGGCTGGGTAGAAGTGCATCTTGCGGATCATCATGACCACACCGGTAATAAATGGTAAAGGGAGGCTATATCCAAAGCTCACTCATGGCGCGCAACGACCGTAGAGCTCAGCTAGTTTGTAATCGTTTGTCTGTGAGCAGCGTAATATCGTGTATCGTATATATGCATGTATACGACACTTAATTTGCACAAATGCGTCAAACAAATAAAATGGCCAGCTACCGCTTTTAGCTGCAACTATGATTTTTCTGAATTGGAGTTCCATTAAATTTTGATCACCATTTTTCGAGCTTATTGTCAAATCGATCATTTGGTCAACGATTGTAAGTCGTAGTGAATTTGCCTTGTCCTTCAGTTTGTTTGAGTTCTCAGTCACTTTTCACTCTGAATCTCACAGCGCTGATCGACGCGTGACTGGAGATCGAGAACGCAGGGGACAAGCAAAGGTGGCCCCGACAGGTCCTCATAGTAATACCTAAAAGGTTAAGAGCTGAGTCAGATAGGGGAACAGCTGAGGGTAGTGGTGAGCGTCTTAGACTACTAGACCGGAGGGACACGTGTGTGTTGGGTTCAAATCCTGTCAGACGCGGAGAATCTTTGGAGTTCTTTATCATCTTTCTTTATCTGAAGATTCTTGTCAGGTACGAGTATACAATCTGGTCCAATGAAAAATGATTGTTTTAGCTGCAGTGACACCCCGCGTGTTCTTTAGATCGATTCATATGATCAGGACGCTCATAGGAGATTATATTATATCATGTGTAATGCTCCGTCCCGCAGATGGTCTAGGGGTGAGCGTCTCGTACTAATACCTGAAGATTCAGATCCGAGGCCTGTCACACAGGGGGAGAATTGAGAGTCAGCTCAAGCAATAGGCTCCACCTTAAATGATTCACTAGTCTCGATGTAATGGCGTTAAATACATGTGAGCGTAATAACACGACAGATAAACAAACACCTGCTCGTACCCGCCGCAAACGTCGTAGCGATTACGCGCGGGACCGGAGGATGCATTGTAAGCAACATGAAAACATGTAAAACATTCACAGTAATGAGAACTAGAATTTATTAGGCAGGAATATGCGAAGACGCGGTTGGTATATATATATATATATATATATCTGTTTGGTAAATAATTAGGAAGCGCGTGCCTGATGGGATTGGTCCTTTAAGCATTGTATGGTGGCAGTAGAGGATTGTGTCAAATACGACTACATTTCTCTCTCAGACAACTCGGGTGGATGAACGATGAAGTCTAACGCCTGGAGGGTGGTCCGTGAGTTATGAGCAATAGCTCCTCAACTGCAATCGTATGAATCGAGTGCAGCTTGAGTTTCGCGATGGAGTCCCCTAGGTGTACAAGGGGTCTTACTGGTGCTTATCAGGACGGTATATAACAGTGGTGGAAGCATTGAATGACATTATAATACAATTTTCACTGTATTATATTGTTGGTAGGCAAAAAACGGAGTACAATTTCCGCTGAAGTTTTCCTCTCTCGTCAGCGTTTTCTCCTCTGTGTGAAATATCGTACGCTGTCGATTCCTGCTATGTACAATGTTAGCTTAGCAGGCTGCTCAGCAATGTTAAACATCGCTCACCAGTCAAGCCGGTTGGCATGGGGGTAGCGCCGAGCACTTCGAACCGTAGGTGTACACATATGCTTTGAGGTAATACGAAATTTCTTCTGAACCACGGCCCGAGTAAAACCAAACCCCAGAATCAGAGGCGTAATAACTGGAAGGAATCGCCCGAGAAACCCATCAAATTGCGATAAAAATGAATCATTGAAACCATTGTGAACAAGTCATTGGTGATGACCATATACGTAATCGATGCTACCATCCCTGGCGAAGGGTTTTATGTCCGTTTAGATGTAGTCACCATAACATCTACAGAGGGCCTGTGCGTCGAGAAAGTCCGTCCCATCGGGATCTTCCTCCTTGTTGCTGTCCTCCTCAGACGCTTCGATTAGCGTGGCGTGAGCCATGAGAAGCCGAGTCGTCTGACGTGAGCTGGAGTAGACGAACTCACCGCCATCCGCTCGCCGGCGCCGAGGGACTATGAACAGAGGAATGGTTGAAGTTAGCAGCGGTCGCGAGGTAACTCATGTCGATATCACTACTGCTGTGACTACTGTTGCTGTCGATGATGTTGTTGCTGTTGTCGTCGACAGCAGTAGCCGCTCGGCGCTAGGTGATGTTGGCATTTCGTGATGTACTTACCTCTTGATTCGTTCGACTGCTTGCACCGCTTCGAACGCTACGGCGCGGCCGCGGCTGCTGCTGCCGTCGGTACCGAACTCGATTGCCTGCCCGGACGCAGCAATCGTCTGTGAAGCCATGCGCGCTTCGGCTGCCGGCCAATGGTCGTCTCGGAGAGGCTTTCAGGCTTCATTGATTTTGTTGTTCCCTCAAGGATAGTTTCCCGAACAACTAAGAGAGGGCGACGCAGGTCGCGTTGCGCTCATATGAAAGATGGGTAAATGTTAGCGCATTTTGTCTAGAGGACGACAACAATGATTGTCCCATAAGTGAAACGATTCGTGCTGTATATGTGAAAAGTATATGTGCTGTGATGCAGATATCATTCCATATACGGCGGTAGAGACAAATTGAAGTGGCGTGAAATATCGCATTGGAACTGCCTGGCCTAGTGAGCAGAGATGTGCCAGAATAAGCGTTCTGCGACCACTTTGGACAACGTGGATGACAATTACGGGCTGTCCTCTATAGAATCGCCACAGGTTGTCGCACGTGACCGCTTAACTATACCTGCATCGCAGGTCTCGTAGAGACTTCTGCTCGCTCATATGTGGGGGAAAAATCTCCTGAACCTGAACTCGGATCTACTGTGACATCTCAAGATGGCGTTAATTTGAAGCTTATTATTTCACCTTATGCTACTTTCAGCTGCATGGTTCGTAGAATTCATTCACAATAACCAAACGATTCGTAGAGAAGTTCGTCCTCAAACGGTGATCCATACGACATTGCGCGCAGTCTAACGTGTCCCCTAATCTATCGATTTGCCAACATCGTTAAACAGAGTGCAGCCTTTTTCAGCTGCCAAACACCAAATGCGCCCCGCCTGCCGCACCCTCTCAAGAGCTCACTCTCCTCGGTTGAAGTCTCACATATTTGACAGCATTGGGTGGCACTCGTAGCGCGTCCGATGAAGGCTCTTCCAATGCTGCTCTGGTGCCGCGGACTCACCAACAACTACCAGCGCTCCACTGGGGTGGCACACACCAAACCGCTATCCCCAGGAGTAGCAGCCGCAACAGCAGAGGCGTCGCGGCGGCTGCCGATTTCGTCGTTGTCGTCGACGGCGGCGGCGTCGGCGGCAGAATCAGAAAAATCAACCAAATGATGATGCTTTTTGTTGTTGTTGTTGTTGTACAATCGGCCACCGCCGCAGCCGGCATCTTCAGTCGGCAGTCACCGCCCGACTCGCTCTTAGCGAATCCCCCGCCCACTGCCTTCTGCTTATTGCAACCACGACGGCTATACTATCCGCACCGCGCCCCCGATCAGATGGAACCTGACTGACGAGACCCCTACATGATTGCCATCATCATCAGCAGCAGCAGAATCACCATGAACTTCTGCGGACGCCCACCATCGATAACGGAAGATGCATAAGTACAGTACACTATATATATATATATATATATGTATAAAATGCTGCCGGACCGCGCGGTCCATGAGCGGTTTGGTGGTCTTGGTGCCTTGCCTCAATGCCTGCCTTCCATCCTGATCTTTCTGCTCGATGCGATTATATTATAGGTGGGATCGCGCTCCGGGCGAATGGGCAACGATGGAGAGACGCTGTGCCCGCACCGCTCAGCACCGACTTCGGCGACTGACATATAGATACATACACGGAGAGTCTGACCAGCTCCCCTTTCATTTATGTTGTTGCTTACGGCCTGACGCCGATGGCTGCCGTTGCGCCGATTGGATCGATCCGTCGCTACCTCGCTGCGGCCCGACTGCCGTGTGATCTCCTCACCACTCTCTCCCTAAATCCTGGCCGAATGTTCAACCGGGCGCGGCCGCTTCTGTTCGCCCGCGGACCAACCAGAGAATCAGATTTGTCCGCTGCGCCGCTTGTTCGAATGACTGATTTCCCGAGGAGCCACCTCGCTTTCGGCATCGCCCACCTCTCTCTCTTTCTCTCTCCTATCTCTATCGTCTCTCCGTGGCAGTTCTGCATAGCGCGCGCCGCTCGTAGTGAAGCTAGAGATGATGACGGAGTCTGCGGCAGAGGAAGCTGACCGTCAGCACCGCGCGATACTGTGCCTGTTGCGGTTTCACTGGGCCGGCCTCACTTGCTTACTTACCTGGTAGCTAGGCAAGCCACAGGTACCACTGGCCACTGTCCTTCATCACCTGCAGCAGCAGCAGCAGCGGCGGCGGCCGCGGCACGGGCAGAAGCAGCAGCATGTGGGCTGCAGTAACATCGTAAACGTGAACGCATGATCGCACGGAACATCCGCGCGCACTGGGCGACAGCTACGTACGACTGCTCAGTCTGGCTGAACCGGCCGGTGGGGGCAGAATTAGAAGTCGAAGAAACCCCTTACCCACACCGACTACCATTGGTGCTCACACAGCATAGACTGCTGCTGCTGCTACGAAGACGACGGCGACGAAGGGCATCTTCAAGAGTTACAAGGCATATCTCACCGACGTCGCCTCGTTGGTCATTCGCTGGTCAGCGGGTTTATCCCTTTTCGTTCTTCCTCAAACTACTGCGCCGTCCAGCGACCGAACAATTTCGGCATCGTGTTGTTGGTGTTGTTGTCGTCGTCGCCGTCGTTGTTGTTCTAGCTGTTGCTGTAGTCGATCGACTTGAGGACAGTGTCAACTCATTTGTCTCAACTTCAGAGGCTCCAACTTACCTTAAGCGCAGCGACCACTCGACAATGACAACAACAAGAGCAGCATAAGTAGGAGAAACAACAACAACAACAACAACAACAACAACAACAACAACAACAACAACAACAACAAGATCGATGACGATGACGACGATGTAGTCTCAACAGCGCAGGAAACTGGGACTCTCCACATTGTTGAGCAAGGACACACGGAGCACGCAGGCGGCCAATAAACTAGCAGCCGGCGCGCTTCTCGCGGTCTCCACATAGTTAATACGAACATCTATGTGTGTGTATATATATATATATTTATATATATCATATATCATGTATATGTGGTTGTACCTCGATAGATGCGCGCACATTCAAAGTGATTCGGAACTGCGGGTGAGTGCGGGTGCTGTAGCAAGCATGTAGGCTAACACGCGCGCTCAATCGCTGATGTCGCTGCCGGTGCCGGCGCTCATGTAGAGTGCTGCTGCTGCTGCTGCTGTTGAGGTGCTCCTCCGTTGATGCGTGTCCAAGCGACGTTGTTGTGTACAACTGCCGAGGGCAGAGACAGGGGCAGCAGAAGCGGCGGCGACAGATGCCCTTACCCAAATCTACAACGAGAGGCTATTTTGCCTCGTCACAATGATGGGCCTTATTGTTGCGGCATTGTAGCAACGCTGCGGGAATGCTCCGCGGCTCTCCTCAGCAGACTTGAGGGCGGTGAGGCAATTGCGGTCGGTCGGACGGACGGACGGACGCCAGACGATAGCGATGACACGTTGATTTGATTTGACCGTCTCTGGGCTCAATCTCGGAATAGTCTCGCAAAGGCACGCCGCAGGCTGACACACGCCGAGTCCTCGACAGGGGACGAATGGAGCGACAAAGTGATCGACGAGTTTCTGTTATGGTTTTAGTCTCAAGTGTAAGATGTTAGTGGTGCAGTGTACTTCGGGTGGCGGTCGTACGTTTTGAGTTGACCTTCTTCTACACGCTACCGCGCTTGTACTCGTTGTAAAGCGATACCGGGGATTGTCAACAGGTTGAGTTGGTTCTGGTTATAATCGCATGCATAGATATATAGATTGAGTAAGGTGCAATCGTTCGCCGAGGGTCAGAAGGATCCTTCCCTCTATGTGAGTGATGCGGCCGTGTCCTTCGGTTACAATGGTAACTAACTGAGGACTGTCGTATGATGAACTGAACACCATGCAGTGATCTACTGAGGAAGTACATGCTTGTACTGGAACACGCGCGCTCCGCTGTAGATCTAACTCAAGGATTGCTAATGCATTGTACAACGCCAACCGGATTTCTCCCCCTATGTGTTTGATACGTTCATTCAATGGATAGCTATGCAGGCCATCTCGAAGCCATCAACAGTTGTAGACTTTAGAACAAGGTGAGTTTCGTCGTTCATATTGTGGCCTTTCAGAAGACATACCGCTTTCATTTCGTCACTTGATCATAATAAATTGCTCGTTGATTCACTAAAATACGCTCCACCTACAAACTACAGAGAAGGGCATCTTCAGCAACACTTTCAATTGACCCAATTAAAACTACGACGACAGACTGACGGGCTGATCTGTAGAAAAATAGACATGCACAAACAAAGAAATGATCGCTTATCGAAGATAAGGTAGAATTAATTAAAGAATCAGATAGGATTTGTGCACACAACGGTGGGTGAGAAATAGAGAAATCAATTGTAAATTAATGAATTAATCGCTGCGGCAGGTCGAACGCGCGGGCGATATCTGATATCTCTCATGCTAGCAATTGCACACACAGTAGATGGTTAGTTACCTATACGCAAGGGCATCACAACCGATCGAAATGCATGCACAATAACACAGCAAACGATGGGCCCAGCATTGATCGACTGGCAGCTTCAACATGGGGGGACAACCATGCGGAGTCATTCATTGTTTCGCCGTCGACGCCCATTCATCATCGGACATGCAGAAGGGAAACATCACCACCATTAACTTGTCCTTTTCGAGTGATTGTCGACCTTTGGCTGCCTATGGGGAGCCTTACAAAATGATCTTGCAGTTATGTTTCTATTAACCATACGAATTATGAAATATATGTCGGTCCAGCAATAATTGTCTGGCTGTAGACAGCGTTCACTGGGGAACGAGTGAACGAGGACAGATCTTGTGCGTGCACGGCCGCGCTCTATCCTTGTTTGGCAATTTGTCAACGGCCATCATAGGTCTGGAGGGCGTTCGTCCGGTAATTTACAGTGTTTACAGCACAGCAGTGGAGGTGGCAACGTAGCCGCTAGCAGCATCCAGCAGGCAGATGGTTGTTTTGATGGGGATACTGCTTCTGCCGCCGCTTTGCCGTGCAAATGCTTTGCGTGACCATTTTGTGTGATTTTTTTTTTGGTGACGCCGGTAGAGGCGCCGCCGAGCTCCTCCGAGCAACTCTCGATTGCCACGATCACAATAGCACACAACAACGGCAACAGCGACCAACAAGTGAGATTTAGGTAAGCCATACCTATGATGTATAGATAGATATATAATATATGAGGCTGGCGATAGGCATATTCATGAAATAGAACAGTCAACCCTGGGGAACGACACGGACTACAAAAACTCATAGTCCACTAACGACCCATCTCAGGGAGCACTGTCGAAATCTCTGCTGATCTCTGCCGCCAAAGTGGCGAACAATTATCGGCCCTCTTTAACCACAATATTATTCAGTCTATATATATATATATATTATATATACATTTGAAAAATCATGCTACTGGTTGTTGAGGGCGATCAAACGTATGAAATTAAAACAACATGGAAGGTTATATCCACCATTCGGTTTATGAAACTGTATCATTGGTTTCAACCTTTTTGGAGTAAGCAAGTTCATTTGGCCGCAAGTTTCATCGAAGTTTCGTGATCTCGGAAATTGATATAAATTCATATAATTGTTATCTGTATAGATATGGTGTGTGTGTGTGTGTGTACGCGTTCTAATTTTGTTCTAAGTACATGTACATGCTGACTGAGTAGAGCCTGCTCCGTGTATAGTATCCATCGACACTCAATAGCACAGAAATATATAAGTTACAAGCTTCAATCTAAACAACCAACCAACAAAACATCATGATACAGTGCAGTAGTGATACGGCGGCAGATTCAGAAATCATGCTAACCATACAAAAGCCCCGAGGGGCCGGGAGGGCTTCGCTGTGGTGATTGTGCCCTGTGATACCGCACAGAATACCGTAACTAATTATACCAAAAAGGAAACACTTCCAGTAACACAAACACCTACTACTACTAATGGTACCCCAGTGTAGTCTACCCTCTCCCAGCAAATGAGATAAACGAACTGCAACTAGATACCGCAACCACTAACCGAAAATTTGCCCAACCCGTAGATCATAATTGTGTATCAAAGAAAGTCTGTCTGTCTGTATTATGTTGGCCTGGCTGTATTGGGCTCCGACTAAGTAGTGTACTGAGCTTAAAGCGGCATCGGCATTTACCGAAACGAAAGCAGGTGCGAATACAATCGGGTGCTTGCCACCTATACAAGAAGCTACGACGAGTATAGCGCGTATCGTCCGATATTGTCCCTATCCCACTAACGAGCCTGTGATTACGGCACGAGCAACGGGAGGACCAAGAGGAAAAATAACAAGAAATAACAAAACATCGATTTGCTCGGAGAGGCCTTAAATAACGAAGTTAGAAATGGTGCATACCTAGCCGTCAGAAGACTGCCAGAACTCTGGGACCAGTGTATAAATAAACTAACTCATACTAAAAAATCGTTTTAACTCACTTCATTTAGCCGATATTGAAATGTACATGTGTGTAATTTTTTGGGTCAGCCTAATAAATAAATGTATTTTGTATACTTATCTTGCTGTGGAGCTATCGTGATATAAATGCTATCCTTGAAAAATGTGTGCATTTATTTTTCAATTTCTAGAACACTGGGAACACACCTTTGTCCGATGCTACTTGTCCTTTAGGGCATTGCTCCGAATACCTCCAGTTGCATTTTGACAAGTGGTCTCTTCTGCCTTAAAATTCGCACACCATACATCTCTTGCGGACTAGGCCTCTCGGCCTAAGAACCTCGCTCAGATTAACTGAACTAGGCCAGGCAACGTGTAATCTAGCGGAACGCAGAATTTTCTGAAACATCGCTGTCCTTCCAAGAAAATTGACGTTTGAATTATTGACGAAAATCCATTCGTCGAAACTCGCGTCCTGACAAGTTCTTTTTTTATGAGGACAGGGGCAAAATCCGTTATGGACACCTGACCTCACATCTGACGTGCTCTCCTAGGTAGTGTCGGACTCGCATCGACTAAAACCCCGAACGGATTGTTAGCTTGGGCCATTGTCAGGAACTGTCAAAGAATACTTCTGACAGCGGCTTGCAAGTACCGGCAGGCTGATTTAGGCCATCCGTGTCCTATCCCTCGGTCCGTCCTCTGTTACTTGTCCGAAGGTCTGCGTCCCCTTGGTCAGCTGGAGCTGGTGGGTCCAGACAAGTTCAGAAACTATCAACAGACTTGTAAACCAACACCTATTTTTATTTTGACAACAACGCAGCCATTACTATAGACTGCTCTTGGAGAAACCGTCTACGTTGCCCGAATCAACCTAATATTATCTGTACTCAGTAAAGTGAATTTTCCGAGCTGATTCTCAGCCTTAAACATTTAACGTCTACGCTACAACTGCTTTCGGCATTTCCCCATAAGACGGACATCTTTAAATGCAAATGTGCAACAGTGGGAATCGAACCCGTACATTACTAATAATACTACTACTATTATACAATTATCATTCTACCCAACGTGCTATTGTACCGCGTTTCTATCTTACCATGCTATCCTACCGGGTAACTTAATAAGATTACCCCCCTGCTACGTCGCCCCTTCATTATTCTCAAGTGTTTCTCACTTCTCGACTCCGCTCGGCTTCGAGTCGTCGAAGGTGACATTGATCATGGAATAGATGATCTATTAGTGCTTTTCCTTTCAGTACCTGTAAAAGCGTCATATTTCGTTGATACCTCGGCTGATCCTCAGCAGATTCGATCTTAGTTACCACTATATGTGTTCTCACTGTTTCCTTCTGTGTCGTTCACGCTTAGACGTCACACAAGAACCTGGATTTTGGGGCGACTGGAGATAGGCCGGCGTGCCAATCTGCAAAAATCTATAGAACGATAACCTCTATCGGCATACACTTCTTGCACTGCTCTCCTTGCAGCGAGACCAAATAGCTTGTTGCATGTTTGCGTAGCGATCCGATAGTCGTACGGCTGTGCAGCTGCCGTCTCAAAGGTCTCGAACAACCGCGCTACCTTATAGCCGTCATCAACGCTATAACAGATTTTTTGCTATACCTCTTCGAATGGCAATGATCACCCCAGACCAGAAATGATGTTGTCTCTAGTAATGCTGTTAGTGCCTGACGCTGTAACATTCTTATAACTGTAATATTCTTGCGTTACAGTCAGCTAGCACTTGATCACAGGCCGTCCATCGAAGTGCTCCAAGCCTTCCCAGAGGTCCGTTCTGCTCGGCATATATGCTGGCCGTTAGATGGTTACAGTACGGAACCGATATGACTTTCGTCAATGCGACCTCTCCCGCATTTCTCTCGCTTTTCTTCCCGAGCTCTTGCGATTACGACGCTGCCCGCCGTAGCGAGGACTGTCTGCCGGACACGGACGCCATTTACCGGCGCGTTTTGCCGGCGACGTCGCCTGACCGCGCGACGAAAATCACCGATCAAGATGAAGCAGGCGACAACAACAACGACGACAACGATGACGACGAATTGAAACAAATACTACACTTGCACCACTGCGGCTATGTGCCACAGTCTATGCCCGCGCCCCACTCAGCAGCGGCCGGCACATGTTTCGCCCACCCTCGTTGAGGCCCCCTCCACAATCGGCATCTTGCAAAGTCAAACTAGACTATGTAGATAAACGTCTGTTCTTCTGTACGCGAATACGGCAAACCGAATACCGGGACTAAACGCGACGCGACGCCCGCTCCCTTCATTAACACTCCGATTTGGGTTTGGGCACAGCACTGGATTGCGCGCTCACTCGACTGATTGGTGCGATGATGGTAAACTGATGACGGTTCATATATATATATATATATATATATATGGTATAGCAGTACTAGAACTTGTAGTAGTGGTAGTAGAAGTAGTTGTACTGGTGATGGTAATCATATGGTGGTACAGTGTCAAACGTGAATGTCATTGGAATCATTAGTCAGAAATGGCAACAAAACAAAACTACCCAAATTGACACGCACACACACACAGACACAGAGAAACGAATACACTGAGTCGGCAGAGGGAGGGTCGCTCCGGCGGGGGAACATTTGCAGAACGGCTCCTTTCGGGCATATTATGATCATTGCTTTGCGTTGATGTTCGTTATCAGACCCTAGGTGGACGATGGAACGTTTGATCTGTTGTTGAAAGGTGAGCGAAATGTCTGAGGCGAGCCAACATTGTGGCACCAGCGAGAGTCGTACAAAAGTCGCCAACAGAATTTCGTATATCATGAATGTGGGTATGTGTGAACGTAAGCCAACGCCACCACTTAGCAGCAGGAGCAGCAGTAGCTGCGGCAGCATTGGATACAAAAATTAACAGGGGAACATATTTCACGAAATTATAGGCTAGATCAACGAAGGACGCCAACAACGAATCGACGCTATTGGAACAGTCTGGTCACAGATACACCACCAACACTTTTAACTAGGGCATGTACAATGTACGACAAATCGTCAACAAATCGCATTCGAAGATGTTTGCACGTGATCCCTATTGCTATTCCTAGATCCGCTTGTACAAATGAACCGACCTATCGTGAGGAGGAACTCGATCGGATTCCTCTAAGGATGCGACTCCTATCGTGTCGATGAGGTCTACCCACTCAATAACTCAGCATGTCCTCTCGGCTGAACGTTTGCGCAGGATTGATCGTCAGTGGGTACTGATGACGTCGAAAGGCAAAGTTTGTTGCCAAGTGTTTATTGTCCTTGGAATGAAGAGAGGTCTCCTCCAGTCGAGACCCGTTGATATCATTTACCTTCGAACGTAGCGGAAGTACATTACTTCATCACTCCAAGAACTAGTGAGGCGCCATATTTGACGGATGGTTATGCTATACGCGTTCGTCGTCGTTTACGATTATGATCAACACCGTGAGCTAAACGTGAGCGATCGATCACCCCTTCGCCCCACCCCAACCGGTGCTAACCAATTCTGGGCAGTGCAATTAATGCTCGAGTGTTGTGCCCTGCTGTGTGAGCGATTTAGCAGTTTAGCGAATCACAACAATGTGTGTATATATATATATATATATATATAGAGAGAGAGAGAGAGAGAGAGAGAGAGAGAGAGATAAAGAGATGTATGTACACTTACTGATTTGATTATTCCTAGTCGATTAATGTGCCGCAGTCCAGCTTGTAAGTAGACGTCAATGAAAATTATGATAATAGTGGTAACAATTATATTTTGATATTTTTCTGTGTTTAGGTTTTGCTTGGTTTTGTTCGCGTAAATCTGTGTTGTCTCTACAGTGTCGAGAACATGGCGTGTAGAGTGGTACAATTGGCCGAAGTGACTGCAAGGTCCATCCAGTTCGGTGAATGACTGAGTTCGTTTTTGTGGCAAGATGCAAACGTCGGCGAAGCTGGGATGCAATCAAGAACGTGCATAGTTATAACTATATCATTCATAGAATTAACTACACAGTGATATATGAAAGGAACTTAGGAGAATGTGCGGCGAGCAATGTTCGATCGGTCTGTATTACGTAGGGTTAACTGTTAACCAGCGGCTGTTATTAAACATTGTGGTAATTCTACTCTTTGTACTTCATCAGCGACCATAGAACAGCGTGTTTCTCTGTTGCTGGAAAAAAAATTTACAGTCGTGTATCCAGTCTTATCATTGATCTGGCCTTGTTATAGGGTACACGGTAGTATTACAAAAAAAAACGCTTAGGTATAGCGTGCGATCGACCGAAATGGTAAGATCATACCATCCGAGAAAAGAGCAGTTTCCAGCAGATGTCGAAAAACAAGCGTCTATTGATTTTCCCGGCATAGTTCTTGGGTATCCTAAGCAACGGCGAATAATTCGGCATATATTCGTATGTATAATGAGCTATTTTTCAATGGATGGAAATATTCGCAGCCAATGAATAAACAGTTCGTAGCATAGTTGTTCTACAAAAAGGAAAGATAAGGTTTGACACAGAATATCGACACAGCACGGGTTCTCACTCTGTAGCAAGGCTCTAAGCCAAAAACCGGGCTCCCCTCTTGAACAGGCTCTGGAAACGTCACTCCATCAGGGCATCTGTATAGATCTAATATTAAGCTTTCCGCCGGTCTCCTTACTCAACAGAGTTATTGTGTTTTGACATTTCAACACATTTGTAATGGAAACACTATGCTTGCCAAAACACTATTTAATACCTTTCCGCCACTGTCAACAAAGGATTGATTATCCACGCTGTGTCCCTAAGTTCAAGTAACGTTACCAGCAAAACTACACTGTTGACTACATCATGGGCTAATAACTTAAGTTGTCTAATGTAGCGCCACATAAAGTACACAATACGACGTTTGCATTGTTAACGGAAATGCCGATTTTTACAACGTTTAAGCTCGCGATATGTCACTATACGATATTCGAAACTGCAGCCTCTGGCTTTTTGCAGCCGGAGACCCACCCGTCCAAGCCATCGCTCCGATAGTGACTGTGAATCTTTACAAGATAGATTAACCGGTACAAACGCTCCGTGCTACCTTCGAATACATGAATGCGATCGCATATGTCCCAACTCTGCCCTTCAATCCTACCGAGTACGGATCAAGATGGTGGCGGAAAAGCACTTCCGACGTTTGTCTCTTAGTTTTCTCTCGTTAAATTTCACCATTTTGCCTTCCCCAAACGTTGGGCACAACGCTGTTGTCATTTCTGTAACCACAAGTGCACGCACACACACACACGTAACGTGTGCATATAGGGGGGTATCCGCAGCCGTCCATCGTTTTGTAAACGTTAGTTTTCTGTTCGAATTGTACGTTTTGAAAATGTTCGGAAAACGCGCGCGTTTATTTTGTATGATAACAGTGTGTGTGTGTGTGTGTGTGGCTATTCTCGCTTTCGGTTGAAATCTGTCGAAATCTATCGGACTTCGCCTCGTGTCGCTTGGGCCCGATCGCTTGGGCGTTACTGGCGCCATGGGCCCCGTGTCGTTGTAGTGTTATCAGATGTGTAGATACAAATGGGAAACGAACCAAAACGCGCGGTGTATAGCATTCTGTGCACTCGTTATTCTGGCAGCTACTGCTGCTGCTGCCGCTTCTGAATACTCAGTGAATTTGCTGGGCTCTTTTGAACGCGCCTATAACAATTGCATGTGTTCACGTGGCAAGTTCCGTACCGTGTGTACCACCCGGTGGAATATGGTACCAATGGAACTAGTGAGACGTTATAGACAAAACGAAATTGACTAAACAATTGTTGAGTTAAGCGAGGCACCGAGTAGGCTCGCTAGTCGTGTCGTACTATTGGCATTGCATTGCACCCGACGAGTCGATGCACAAACGTTATGAAGTATGCTACATACATAATTTCGTTCTGGCAAATACAATATGCTTAATTAGAGAGTATCTGTCGCGAGGGTTTTCTAACCGTCACAACCGTATTTCATTGCCTTGAAGGTATGTGCATATATATCTTCGAGCGATCTTCGAAGATGCGTATTCACGTGAATATTTTACCCCCTCCCACTATAATGTTCTATAATCACACGGTAATTCTTCCCGATGCAACACACAGTATGAAAATGCCGTCTGTTCCGAACGACAGCCCATGCATGGACCACATAGAGAGACAGAGCAGCGTATGGTAACATCCACCTATAACCTATGTACCACGGATGAGGGGGGGGTAGCTCCTTGTTTCAAGCTCTTGAAAAGCAAAAAAAAATGGACAAGTATAGAAGCTATCCAGCAAAGCATTAGCAACAACGTGCTGGCTGTTTGTGTGGATAATATCCTGCTTTTTCTACGTATTATCGAGTAATAGCGTAAAGGGTCACATCTATCAAATGATCGTTCGCCTGTCAAGGGTTTTGAATCGCGCGGTCCTTTATAATAGCATTGAATCTAGCACCAGTCGCTGTTGCCCCCTGCATAAGGCGATTTTTCTGTTGCGCACCCGCGGACAAACACGAACGGTCAAGCGGAGTTGCGTCAATGAGTTGTTATATGATAATGTTCTCTTGTATAAACCAATTAGTTAGAATACAGTCTGGGGAAGGTCAAACCTGAAAATCTTCATTAAATATTGCTCATTACTCTGCGATAGTTCGGTCGCGCGATTGCTGCTCGCACGCGGAACCGAGCTATCGTGAAATAGTGAAATGAGATGTACGCCAACAACGCGGACGTCAGCGTTATTCGACACAGACTCACTCTTGCCATAAATACTGCCAACGGTCCTGTCGTCAATGAGCACATGTATAGTAGCACTGAAACATTTCGCAGCTAGGTCTCGGATCATCTCACAAATTATGAAGATACCGATCGATCGATCGACCTGCCGGCTGGCCGAACAAATCAATGCAGAAAGAGCGAGCAGAAAAAGAGAATGTATCTCTCTACATATGTACGTACATATGCAAGCAAGCGCTTAAGCAAAGTGACTACTAGCGGGCTTAAAGCGAACCGGACATACGTCAGCCATCCTTCGGAGCGATGTCAGCTACACTGAGACCGTACACCCCTTCCAATGTGGCCACGTTACGTTAGAAACGTATTATACGACACTAATAGCAGCAGCAGTAGCACTAGTAGTAGTAGTACTAGCAGCAGCAACAACAACCACATCAGGACCACCACAACAAGAGCTACACGTAGTGCTTTGTTTATTTTTACCACTTTGGACCACGAAAAATTGCTGGTGACCACTGCCGCTCCGGCCAGCGTGGTGCACGTCAACTGCTTTCACACTATACACACACACACACACACGTTTTCTGTGGACAGATTCTGTTTGTGGCAATAGAACAATTTAGACGTTTTTTGTAATTCCCCTTTCTCCGGTTCTGCCGCACGTCGCCCCATTATTTGAAGACAAGAACCTTCGGTCCTTCTTTGAGACGAGCTGTACATGGGAGAAGCTAAACAAAGAAGAGAAAAAAAAACAAAATCTGTGCGCCACTAAGCTGTAACTTCGCGCCGCACGCAAATAGATATCAATTTGCGAGAGGAACATATTCATGATTTCTCAGCAAACGGAAAAAAAAAATCCTACCAACAACGCCGCCGCCGATGACGCCGCCGACGATATCTACCAGCTGTATTTATTAGTTCGAGTTTTTGTTGTCTTTCTTTGAAAGTGGCATTTTTGTGCTTCTACAACTCTTGTAGCCGTCGGCTATAAACAGATGAAGGAGGTTTGTTGTTGTGGACTTTATTTCATATTAATATCGTCGGTATCTATACTGGAATTGCTGTTGGTAGCTATGATGCGTGCATGTGATGATGGTCGTTTTGCAAATTGTTTATTCAATGCATTTTCGAGCCGTCAGAACGGAACGGCATCTACATAGCTACGGTGGTGTGGCCTTTATTTTAATCACCATTTTTCGCACGTCGACACGATGAAGCTAATTAGTGTGATGAAGTTGACAATGAAGTCGCCGTCTTGTTCTCGCTTGAGGTGTCCATCCTGATCCGGGCCCGATCGAATCGTGTGCTAACAATGACAATTTGCACCTCAGTTGCGACCTGTTTTTGTTTCACGTTCCAGAGTAAATGTCGCTAACTATGCACGTCTTAGGCGAACCTCGCAACTGGGTGCACTGCGAGTGGCTGATAGAATTCATATGGTCTCCTTCAGGATGGTGTTGGATCGCATTCAACGATAAGGATCCAGGCACGCCCTAGCACTTCCGTAGTTCCTGAAAATGGGAGACGGCCACTAGGAGTTGAGTTATTATTATTCAGTTTTTGGCGTCGCAGGTCTCGTAGGTGCAGTACCTTTTTAGTTATGGAGGGTTTCGACAACGCGTAATGTACATGCATGATAGAACAGCCTCTCGCCACCTAGTCGGTACTGAGGTAACCTAGTGAGTTTGTGAAATCTAGATATATATATATATATATATATATATATATCTATAGTACCGTCTTGTGTGAAATGAATGAACTATATCAATTAATTAAATTATAAAAGTGGACCATGATTATACCCGCTGAACGTAAAATAAATCTAGAACAGCGGTGCGGTACCTACAACGTCATAAGTAATCCATTCTACATTCAATCAAAGCAATTCAATTTTGAGCGTTCTTTCAGAGTTGATTTCATACTAATTCTAGTTCATCGTGTGCATTACATCTATGTTTCAGAATGCGCAAAAAATAGGTGTACTGAATAACATAAGGAATATAACTGAGTTTGGGAAGTATGTATGTATCTCTTTGCTCCATATATTCTTATATATTCTTCTACATATTCTATATATTGTTAATACAGTAGCTTCTTTAATGAGCTTTTATTTACTGTGCTCAGTGACTTTTCAGTGATGTTATCCAGTCCCCTTGATGGTCTAGTGGTGAGCGTCTTGGACTGCTAGACCGGAGGGACGTGTGTGTTGGGTTCAAATCTTGTCAGACGCGGAGAATCTTTGGAGTTCTTTATCATCTTTCTTTATCTGAAGATTCTTGCCAGGTACGAGTAAGGAAGAGAACAGGCAAAGGTGGCCCCGACAGATCCTCATAGTAATACCTAAAAGGTTAAGAGCTGAGGCCTGTCAGATAAGGAAACAGCTGAGGGTCAGCCCTAAAAAAAAAAGTGATGTTATCCAATGGTTCTACTCCACTCGGAAACAGGCGTGGAGCTGAACGAGGAAGAACATCACGACAGTCTATGACCACGCAGATCTCTAGGTCTCTAATGAAGTAAAGGTGGCCCGACATGTCCTCATGGCAATACCCTTAGGTTATAGAGCCAAGCACGGTAATATAGCAGAACAGCTGAAAGTCAACTTAAAGAATATTTAGATATTTAGTTCGTCTGCAACAGAACTTGTTGGTGACGCAATCATTGGGAAGTGTACATGATAAATCAAACACAAACTTGTCCTGACAAACTGAGGACCAGGGCAGAGTGCTTGAGGCTCTCCGGAGGGACACCAGGGGGTTGTAAAATATGACGATACAGTGATGTATAATAGAATCTATTATGTTTATCATTGGTGGCAACGCCAAAACATCAAGTTGAGCAGCGATGGGCGCCGATCCGCTACTATACTGTTGTCCGACAATTGCCATCTTTTTGAGATTATGAACTTGTGACTTACACGATCAAACTCATGTGAGGAATCTTAGTATCACAAACCCTTGGTCATGGATAATCGGTAGCCCTTCGGTGCAAGTTAACGAGCCTAGTCTAAAGCCATGCTCCACGCCGTTGTGCAAAGTGTCCTGCGCGGGAGACTTTGCAAGAGGCGATCTAGGCCCAGTTTTTGAAGAACAGGACAAACGATATTGCCTTGGGCAACGGGCCGACATGTTCTCAAGGTATGCTTATCTCCCATTTTAAGCACGGGGTGCTGCGAAAGACCACGGACATTGTGTGGGGGAACTTCATTAACTTGAATACGACCCCTCAAATACACAACAAAGCGAGTTGGCTATAGCATCAGCGAGTTCTTTTGAACAATGGCGGAGTTAGTCCATCATGTGTAAACTCCAGTATGCTTTCCGGAGCTCCGTTTCCTCTTTGATCGCAAGACGAGAAGGGGCCTCTAGCTCCGTAACAGTAGTCTAATGCTTTGGGTTGTCATCCATTCGTTTTTCTACGTTTGCAGAAAAACAAACTTAGCAAGAGTTGCATGAACCAATAATAGGTGCGTTTTCTATTGGGACCAACAATTCAGTTGTGGCGTATATATTTCTACTAGAATGCCCCCAACGAACATTGGCTGAATTTCTGCCTACGCGGAAGTCGACGCTAAATTTGGCCAATTTGACGTTACTTAGATTTAGCACACGCAACACCGTAGTCGGGCCTACGCGAGTGTGGTAAGTGCGCTCCGGAGAGTCTATTGCAAAATAAACTGAAAGGCAAAAAGCCTCAGACGTTAAAAAAAAAGGTATCCCCAAGATCATAGGGTACACTTTTAAACCTTGTGAAATCATTGGCTGACTGGATAAATCCATTTCAAATGGTGAAGACAAGGGAGAGAGAGAGAGAGAGAGAGAGATGTTGTTATCATCCCGACAGCGATGGGGATTACGAACTACTCCATCCCTTGACTTCCGAACACGTGAATCTGTAAAATAGGCAGCTCGCTCTAGATCGTTGCCAGGCCTGACCGGGTGCAGGCAGATGAGAAGAGTCAATCATCATGTGGTCATTCTGATACGGTAGTACACGTCTTGGCTATTATTGCGACCATCATCTATTCTTGTTGGCCGCGGTGCTTGTTCGCCGTGCTGCCGGTTCACTTCGCTTCACCGTTTTGTGACTACCCAAAACTTGTGAGCGGTCTCATTAATATTAACCGTTTCGACCGTTATACGAACACACGACGACGTATTGCTATATATGTGGGCATATGTGTGTCGATTAATTATGAACTGTTGCCCCTGCAAATAATCATTGTTCACCTTCATGTTCAATCTGACGCATGCGGCCGCTTGCTTATACATAACATATAACGTGGCTAGTTTGTTGCTGTTGTTGCTGCTGTTGTTGTTGTTGCTGCTGTTGTTGTTGTTGCTGTTGTTGTTGCTGTAGCAGCAGCAGCAGTGCCTACTATGATAGTTCGTGATTTACTCTATCTATCTTTCTATGCTGTCTTCGCTCTCGCTCGCTCCCTCCCTCAATTGGCCTCCAATCATCGTCCCGCGATCTGTAGGGGGTGTCGCTGACCCATTCGTGATCGCATCGAGCCGTTGTCGTTGCCGCCGTTTGGGTGAATTTTGCCGTCGCGCCGCTAACGCTACGCTAAACCACTTTTTGTTGGGGTGATCAGAACAAGCAACAACACCGCAGCGGCGACGTGGTACCGTACGCTGTATACTGTAATAGTTATCGAAAAGCGTTGCCTCACCACCACCTCCGGCGGACGGCGCGAGCAACAATGGCAAACAGCGACTCGGGAAAGGAGTCGGTGGTCGTCGTCAGCAAGAGCTCTGCTGCGGCCGAAATACAACGGCCACGGGAGTGCTGCTGCTGCTGCTGTCCTTGCAATGGACAGCGAAGGGGCAGCAGCTTCTGCTGCGGCGGCGGCGGACAATTTCAGACACTTTGCAGCTTGCGGCCTGCTGGCTGTGTATTGCTGTATCCACCAGTGGCAGTGGCGTTTCGGTGCCGGTAACCCTCGTGGTAAAGCGGCTTCGGCGGCGGCTTCGGCGGCGGCTGCGGCGCCGGCGGCCGAAGCTGTTGCAGTAGTGGTTAGTCGGCGCGATGTCCGTGGTTTCCATCTGGGCGCTGGTTGTGCTAACATCGTACTGGGCCACGTGGACACGGCCTGGACGTAGATGTACGTTCGGGCGTACGTTACACTGGTGACGACACCCTGCTTGCTGTTGTTGTTGTTGGCGACGGCAACAGCAGCCAACATGGTGGCGGCTCGACGTTTCTTGTGGGGAGATCGTTGCTAGTTAGCGAAATATATTTTCACATAGGACTGTATAGGAATAGCAGTTGTAGAAGTGTATAACGCGGTGTGTGCGTGTGCCGTGTACATGGGCATATTCTGGTCGTTCGGGTTCTGGCGAACTGGACGGAACGCCACGCTAATGTCGCGTCATCTGGTTCAGTCTGCCGAGAAACGGCTGCCGCGTAGGACATTGTAACGAACCGCGTCGATGGTGACGTTAATGATAAAGACATCAGCGGTAAACTTTATAACCGCGTATGATGTTGAGGCTAACGAATCGTATACCTGGGTGTGATGAAAGCGAAAATGAATGAATTAATGTCGTGAAGTGAATGCGAAACTCTCCTATGCCGCGAAGATCACGAAGACGTTGTATCGTAAGCGATCGTGCTCAGAGGCGCATTGCTTATCACGGCGGTGTATAGAAATTTATTATCCGATGAAATCTAGCAGCAACGACAATAGCTGCTTGTTAGTTTGGTTCAAGTACTAATTTGATTCAAAAGGGAACGCGGTTAGCAAATAAAGCACGATAATATTAGGTATAGTTAAAGTTACACAACGGATCAATCAATGAACTGAACGCGTGCAGGAGTGTGATCTCATGTGTTAAACTTCACCTGGCCTGGGTCCTTCTCACTCTATCTCGTGTTATTTTGAAATGATCTTACAATCGCCAGCACATACGGCATGGCTGTGCTTCGTGTAGTTACATCAATAGACGAACTACTGTCGTACTGCTATAGCACAGAAAATCACTTTATTCAAATGCACAGACGTTACGTTATGACCTCTCGTTCCAGATGACATTTCCTTTTAGTCCATTGTATACCTGAGCTATTTAACGACCTTCGGTATACAAGTTACTCCAGTGTGAGAGGAGACTGGAGCGTAGAGGATTTGAGTTCGCCAACATTGGGCAGTATTTGCCTAAAAAGGACTACTACTACCACCACCATTATCAGCATCTGTTCAGCGCATTCAAGCATCTGGTGGCGGGCGATTTTACCGCCAACAATCAGAGAAATGAACCGCGTCAGCCAGTCCATGAGAAAGCGTTCATGCTGGCCAATCTATAATCGCAATCGGCATTCGACTAGGAACAAACAGCAAGCAACAACCTAGAAATCCCGCCCTACTGTATGTTTGAATAAACAGTAATCATATCTATAGTTTTAAACAGCAAGCCAATACGGCCATCGATTCATGTACAATTCGAAAACTACCGAAAATAACATTGTGCAACACAAGCTCAGTTAAATCATTACCGTTTTGTACTATACCATACATTTTCTACATTGGCCAAACTGGATCAGCAAAACAATTGCCTATCGGCGAATGCTGAAACCGCGGCGAGGCACCTTCTGCTTAAAAGTTGTTGAGACTACCATCAGGCATTGATTTACTAATGTTCACTCATCTTCGAGTAACATGGAACGAGGCCACGAAATCGAATAGCTATTTGCTAGGGTAGTCGAAAAGGGTCCCTTTCGCTTAGCTCCCACAGCTGCCATTTGCCGAATGGCGAAACTGCCCTAAGGGGGTAGACCAGCCATGTGTCGACGATTGTTTGTCATAGTTTTGCTTTTGAAATGTGTAGCACGAAAGCGCCATCTTCGTTTTGTACACTACTTTGCACCCCCTCATCGTCCCCGAAAGGGGAAGAGGATTTCTCTTGTGAACTTGCCTGCCGCCGTGTGGGCGCGCCCTTTGATAGAAACGAGCGTGGCACCGAGTCGAATGGGAGTATTTGATACTTTTTCCTTTGGGCCAGAGGCTACACTCGCGCGACACCATGCTCGTCGGCGCTTGGTATTTAGAGAGTCGCAGTTTACTTAGTCGACAGCCCTAAGGGGTCGACATCAGGGTGTGACACGCCTTTGAGACGCCACCGTTCTCCGTACGATGGAGTGGCGAACCACCCGAGGCCCCGAGGTCCCGCCGCTGCCAGTAGTGGGCAATGGCCAGCGATGGCTCTCGCTGTCCTTAGCACTCGCTGGCGGTCCTAAACAGCAACAGCAGCCGCGCAATGTCAACAGCAGAATCTCTGTCAGCTGTCGTCACTGCCTCAAAGTTATTATCGCTCAGACGAAGCGCAACGTCGACATCGGCGCGGAACGGCTCGCTCGTTTTTCGGTGGGTTGTTGCTGTGTTCGTTGTCGTACCGCGTCGTCTTTAATATCGGCTGCTAACAACCAGCCTGTTTCAATTCATCTGCCGATGGGTGCTGCAAGTGGCCGAAAGCAAGTGTCCACCTTTTGACTGTTCGGCCTCCATTGTGGGCACAAGACGCTGCCGTTGGCGGCAAGCAGACTTCTTAGCTGACAGCGGCGGGGCCAGATGTGGTCAAACGGACGGCGAGTCCATCGAGACCTTCGTCATTGACTGGCTACCCCGGGTGTCGGTTGCCCTGAGCTCTTTTCTTTTCGATTGGGAAGTAAGTGTGCTGCCGCCGTACCGCTCGCCTCAATAGTCGCTGTTGTTGTCCTGCTCGGCCCGCCTTCTGCTCCTGGATAGGCCACAATCGCGGCCGCAAGCGACACCGGTGGTCGCTGCGCACCTACTTTCCCGTTAACCTCGGAGGCCTCAGGCTGCGCTCGAGGTGCTCAGCCGGGCGCGGCCGTCCTACATTTTGTTGTTGAACTCTCGCTCCTGCTCTACGCCGACGATACTGCCATCGCCGCCGTAGCAGCAGAAGCAGCAGCCGCCACCACCACCGCCGAGGCTGCTGCTGTTGCGGCACTTAGAAGGGAAAAGCAATGGTGAAGCCCTTAGATCGGTGTGGACTCGTTCGGCCAAACGACTGCTCGGCTAATATGAAACGAAGAAAGGTTAACCGACGAGTAGCCATGACAGTTTAGCTCAGCCAAGTCTAATCATGGCTAGGTAAGTGGCGCGTGACACCCGTGGGATATCTTAGCTGCTCCTCTCGTAACTTTTCTCCTTAGCTTCTGCTTTTTCGATGAGACGCTATGCAATGCCACACCAAAAAGTGATTGAGCACTCGAAGCGACTGGGGGTCATTGTTGGAGTCAAGCATCTACTCTTCAATGGTCAATACGTCGCGATTTTGTATTCCGCAGAAAGCATTTTTCGAGAGAAGTTTTTGAGAGACGATTTTCTTTGACAACTTCCTCAATTTCCCACCCATGTTGTTTGAGGCACATTCCTCGTTGATGCTTCCCAGCATCTCCTCGTAGATTATTTTTAACCGAATCTCTTTCGTGGCGCCCACGGCGGCTGTCCCGGACCGGCCGCCCGCACGCCACTCCCTTTCTCTATTTCTCTGATACTCACTCGGGGGTGTGTCACAAGTGACCACCTAGCTAGCTAGCTAGCTACCCGTGCGCTCAACTTTCAAGCTCTCAATGCGTCCGCTTATCTGCCCTTTCGGCAGTCGCAGTGGCAGCACGAGCAATATATTGCGGCAGACATCATCGCAGGCACTGGCTCCTCCGATTGCCGCAGCGCTCCGCGTCGCTCCCCGCACACGCCATCGTCTGCGCTCTTCTGAGCGCCCTAAACGTTATCAGTCGATCCATCAGTCTCACCGAATGGGGGTAGCCCGGCCCGTGGTTCGTGTTCCTCTGTCCCTTTGTATATGCACACTCAGTCAGACTCGCGCAGAGAGTCAGTGGTACACTCGACATAAAAGTGGACGGACAGACATACGCTTCGCGCACGCATATGCGGAACGTACGGGCGGTGCACGGCGAGGTCTTCAAGGCGGTTCCTTGCTGCTGCTTGTGGGTACCAGCGAGCAGGCAATTCCCGATCAGCCGCCACTGTCGCTGCCTTTCTGAACCTAACCTCTCTTCTTGCCTTGCACCCCGGAGCGCGCCCACAGACCCTCCCTCGCCCCATTGCCCGGCTTTCCTTTCTCCTTTTCGGGCTCTCGTGTGCTGCCGTGGTCGTATCCTGCTGCTAGCCAGGCCATCCCCGCCGCGCATTGGTTCTTACCGGCCGTCGTCGGGGTCAATGTTGTCGGTGTCGTCATCGTCGTCCCCTTCGTCGCGGGCCACGTCGTCGCTTTGCCGACTCAGGCAACCGCCTCTCACGTTGCCTAGCCTTGCTGGCTGGCACTGCCCTCGGCGGCAGGATTCCTTGCAGCAGTTGAGGTTCGGGCTGGGGTAAGTTGTCGGCAGAGCCGGTACTGCGCCGCTGCTGCTGCTGCTGCTGCCCCCGCCGGCCGGTGGATCGCTTCGCTTCGCGTCTCAAGTTCGTGTCGTTGGGGTTCGCCAGCGACTGTAAGGTGGCTATGCTACGGGTATGAAGGAGCATGTCTGCCCGTTCGCTCACCCCTTTCCCATCAAGGAGACGCACACACGGAAGTGGCTCCCTCCTCGCCGCGGTTCGTTCAGCTTCGGCAATCTCTCTGGCTCTCTCCCTACACATCTCCCTACCTCAGCCTCGTCAATCTTCTTCTTCTTCTTCTTCTCGTTCCTGTGTAGCAGATCCCTCTTGCTCTGGCATAGCCCCCACCGGTGCTCGGCCGCTGCTTGCCCTGCCCGCGGGCTGCTGATTCTGGCAGAGAGTCAGCAGCGCCTCCTCAACTCGACGGCGATACGAAGCTGATGCGCTACGCTGTTCTGCGGCCGCGCCGTACCGTTCCGTAGCGTAGAGGAGCGCACCGTGGCCTCGTACATCCCTGCGCTTTCCTAACAGCCTTCTGCATAGGAAGGACACACGCCGACGAGGTTCGCCTGTCTGCGAAAGGCGCGCAGGAGGCAGCTCCTGAGCGCTGAGCTGCGCGTCCCCTCCGAATACCCTCCAGGCCCTCCAGCTCGCCCTCGCTCCAGCCATACCTCGCCCCTAACTTCTCCCCTAAGTTACCCATCCGCCGCTATAAGCGCTGTCGGCGTCGCCGCCGCCGCCACCGCCGCCGCCGCTGTCCAAGGCGAAGGTGCCTATCGCGGTACCTCACGGCAACAAGTTCTCGATCAGAGCGCGCAGCAGAGAAGAGAGAGAGAGAGAGAGAGAAAGAGGTAGAGAGAGACCGAAAGAATGCACTGTGGAGCCTATGGACCGCTGTGAAGCGAGAGGGCAGCTGGTCGTGGCGCACGGCGCGGCGGCGGCGACAGGACCGCGCGGATCCGAGGTCCGCCGTGGGTCCCGACCGGCCGACCAACCGAGAGCTCACTCCCCCCCGCCGCCGCCGCCGTCGCTGCTGCCGCTGCCGCCGCCGCCGCCGTCACTGCTACTGCCTCCGACTGCTCTGCTCAGCTCTCGAAGAGCGAGGAGGAACGAGTGAATGTGCGCGCGTTGTGTGCCTCTGCCTGACTGTGAGTGTGCGTGTGTCGGTCTGTGTAAGTGCGCCGGTGTATGTCAGCGTCCGCTCTCCAATGCGTCCGTGTTGGCTGTCGGTCGCCGGCTGCCGCAGCCACCGCTGTACGCCGTGTACGCGGCAGGCCGAAGTGAGCGGTCAGGAGAGCGAGGGTCTGAAAGCTGAACGGGTGGGAGTAGAGACACTCTACAGGTGGCCGAGAGCCTGGCGGCTGGCCATGTGCTCTGCAGCGAAAGGCTTCGCGACGGCCCTCTCTGCCCAACCGCTACCGCCACCAACACCACCTCCGCTACCACCACGGCCGCTGACGCTGCTGCCGCCGCCGCTGCTGCAGCAACAACCACTGGAAGCGTCCCCGTCGTCGACGACGTCGCTGGGTAAGCAGCGGCCACCGTCGCGCGGTTCACGCCGCCCGTAGACGGCCGTCTGCGAACGACACGCTGCGAAGGCTAGCGAATCGTGGAGCAGCCAGCGACGGCGGGCCGTACGCTACTCAGCTGTCGCGAGAAAACCGTCGATGACGACGGCCGTCGCGGAGAGGACCGGGAGACCACGAGCTACGAGCACAGATCACTCGAGTCCCGAGTCGACCCGATCGAATCCGAGCCGACCCAGCTCAGCTGGACAAGTTCACTCGGCTGCTGCCAGCCAAATTCGTTCGTCGCCGACAACGGCCAACGGCGGATTCGACGAGTGACGCTTCGCGGTCGACGCTGCCCGCCCTTCCACTACAGCTCGTTCGTGTTTGATTCGTTTATACTTTGTTCATCTCCTGTTAATGTCGTTCGTGCTCCGTAATGATCTCGTCACCACCTTGTTGTAGCTTAGGATTGCGACCACTGATTTGGACTCGGACGCACCAACAACAACAGCAGCAGCGGTTGAGGCAGTACAAGCAGCATATCGGGGCTGCGGCGGCGGCGGCCAGCTCACGAATAGCTCGTCGTACCGGCGTCGCTGTGAATCGGAGATCATCGTCGCCGAGGTTTCGGAGGAGCACCTCGACACTTCGAGGACCAATGAGGACGACTACGACAACGATGACGACCTTCGAACAACAGCTGACAGCCACCAGTCCCCCAGGTGTCGATCTGTGATAGCCGCGCGCCGTGCTCCGACCCGGACACCGGATCAGGTCCCGGACCGAAGCGAAACTCGCGAATCGCGGATGTCTCGCGAATGTTGGCCTATACTCGCAGATATCTAGCCGGTTGCTCCCACTACAGCCGAATAGAAGCCTAGATGTCTCTCTCCTTACAGATATCACCGGTGACGTTCACCTGTTAGCCCGCGGTGATATGGTGATCTGGTGCTACCTGTCAATGTATCTATCTAGTGGCATTCAGTGTTCATTATCGTTATTCTCCCATGTTGTGGCTACGTAGCTCATCTTAACGATCAGACTCACGCCGACCCGCCGAAGCCCCCCAACTATAACTACTCGGCTCAGCTGTACTAATGCAACACTAATCCTCATACTTAATTAGTAGTGGTAGTGGTGGCTAGTAGTAGTAGTAATAGCACAACTGCTCTATACATCTGCCCCATGCCGTCAGTAGTGAGTGTATTAGCAGTAACCAAAGCGTAGCGCAACTGGCGTAAGTACACCACAGCAGCGTAACAACCTTAGCAGTCATAGTAATTAATGATGGACAAAAAACGAACCACGAAACATAAGTCGACCAGCAGCAGCAACAGCAACAGCAGAAAGCTTGATTCGTTACCACCAATCTGTTCGTTCACCATTTCACCATTATCGTCATCATCACCCGCAGCAACAGCAGCATCACAATCGTTATCCGGATAGGGATGTGCAACGATCCAAGTTCGCCTGTCTCAGTAGTGATCTAGTGACTAGCAGCTCTAGTGACCGGCTCCGTCGGCTGTTTGGGGTGTGCGTCCGAAACGCGGTCCTGCTGCGTTGGCTGCCCGTGAGATTTCCCCGCGTCAGCGCTTCATTTCTGTTTGCCGTGCTCGGCTGACTCCTGCATTGCGTCTCTCCGACGTCTAACGCGCCTGCTGCGACTGTCAAGGGATCGCGTCTGCTCAATCCGATCCGTTCGGCGGTGATTCGGCCTTGCTCGTGGATTCAACTACTACGTGTTGGGAATTCACATAGGACCGTTTTAGCCTGTAGCCCCCAGCATCCCTAACGCCCCTCCCCCCCCAGGAACCCAACAAACAGCGAACGCTGAGAGGTCGCAGGCCGGTAATGCAGGCTCAAATCGAGGCCAGCGCGCCGAAGCCGCTCGCGTCCTCTGGCGGACCGCGTCTTGTTAGTCCCATCGCGGCAGCAGTCGCCGCAGCCACCGCCGTGACCAGCGTTTCGGACGCTGACCGCCGCGCTCTACGAAAGGAGCTCCAGCGATGGGCCCGCGCAACACTCATGGCTGTCGGTGAGTATTCGCTGAAGCACAACATGTATGATAATAGCAGTAGATGTAATAAGTCGAATAGGCTCCTGAAGTAATGCCCAATGGTGGTGGTGCTCCGAGGCCTGTCATGCAGAAGGGGAACAGCTGAGAGTCAGCTCAAAAATAGTGGCAGCACTAGTATCATCGTAGCGGAATTAGACGGGAAAGGACTATGACGAATTCGTATTGATGGCCGAAACGATAATTGCTCACATGAGCCCGTCTCCTGACAGGCCCTTGGAGCAATGCTATTTTAGCTACGGAGTAATGGCATCGAGGCCTTTTTGCCATAGAGCGAGGACAGTTGAGGATCAGCTATGAAAACCTAGTAACGGCCCCACTGTACAACAACCCATTTTGATCTCTGTGCACCTATGAAGGTGTAAACATAAATCATAGTAGTATCGTATCAGTTGCTAGATGCACGTTATAGTTCATATATATATATATATATATATATATATAAAAGTAACGGAACATCAAGCAAATGGCAGACAGTAGTTACCACACATTGAATGGAGGGCAATCGAGAGGGATGAGAGAGAGAGAGAGAGAGAGAAAGAAAGAGATGGATGTAGAACCGGGGACAGTTATGTCAATAATGTTTCCTCATTATTAGCGCGTTAATATATCAGTACATGCGTGGCAGCGACAACAATAAATTATACACTATTAGAAGCGTTTCCCACTCGATATTCTCAACCAAACTCAATATATTCCAGTTAGGTGAGTGACTGATTGATTGAGTGGAAGCAAAGGAAATCGTTTCAGCTGTATCAATCCGTCTTACTCCAAGAATCGGTTTAAAAGCATTAAACAGAGTGATTTCTTGATCAGGTTTGTTCAATTTATCTCTTCCTCTCTCTTCTTATCCCATACAGCTAACCCGGGCTGACTACATAGTCTATGCTATACGTGATTGCATCATACATACATCAGCATTTATATATATATATATATGTGTGTGCTTACCGATATGCGTATGTGTAAGTCCATCGAAGGGCAATCAAGCTGCAGACGGACGCTTCGCGTTAACGCCACTAAAGGCTCAGGCTCACGCTATGGTCCAAACCCTGACACTCAGTGAACAACAAATCGATACAGGTCCCCCGTGCCTCGCGTACCTGCTCTCTTCATCTCCCGGGCCGTATCGGTGATACACGTCCTTGCGTCGCGTACCGAGTAACGAGCGCTCGTCTAATCGCCAGCGTTGTCGTCGACGTTATCGCCATAACTAATTGTCTTTGTGAATTCAATACCCTGCTAGCGGCACCCGTAGTGACACAGACCGTTCGTTTCGATCCTGTGGCGAAACGCCGTTGGGAATTTTCAGGCTCGCAGCAGAACATATCTACACACCCCAAATCTATAATACTTCCCTACGTGCGATATACTGTAGCACGATATATATATATATATATATATATACGGACCCTTGATGTGGATGTCGACGTGAATATGAGCGTACATGTCAAGAGTACTGTGCAAATATACAATGGGTATTTAACGGTGCGGTAAGAGGCACATTCCCGCCTCGATAGTAACTAACATACAACTATTATATCTATTTAGTGCAGGTACCTAATGGTTGTGCTGTATAATGCCAATGGTATCATGTGCATTGGAAGTCCAACCGTCAGTGTACAGTACACTGGCATGTGACACAAAGTGATTCTCGGGAGAGATGCATCGTTTGAGCTACAATAGATCGACGTGAGCGAGTGAGTCACACATCTTACTCTGTCTGGGTCACATTGACATCGAGTCAGCTGAAACGATGTTCTGCTGATTCATCTACGGATCTATAATATGTCGATCACTATTGGCCTTTTACTCATCATTACTCGGATGGCTCATAGGTAGTTTGTCAGGGTATCGTCTTCCTGTACAGCCTGCCCAGCTTCCTGCTCATTTATACTTTCAAGGCAACCATCTTCGATCGATCTGCAGCAGTCTCTGCTGCCCGCGCGTTCACTGTAGATCACGTCCCCCATGCGATCGGTGCTGCACACCGTCAGATCGCTTCCCATTGGCATTGGTACACGGGAAAGCCTGGTGGGCAAACGACCGGGCGCGTTGGTGACGACGTGAACCTACTGGACACGTTCGATTACCAGCCGCTCACAGTAAACGAACAAACAGATCGGATGATCAGTTGGTCAGTCTGTCAATCTCTCTCTCTCTCTCTCGGTTCATAGAGCGATTGCTGCTGGCGCTAACCGAATGACAGTTTGCCACCGGCGCGCTGGCGGCGGCGAGTTCGCGCGGCCGGCTCCACTCCATCGTGGACTGGCGATGAAGGCAGCTGCCGGCGAAGCAGTCGCCGGCGAACGGCAAGTGAACGGCTATGAACGAAGGCGGAGAGTCGCGGGGGCAAGCGGAGCACCCGCAGCAGCGGCGGCGTCGGCGGCTGCGGCGCCCCGGAGTGATGCCGGTGCTGCTGGTGGCGCGCGGCTAGCATCGGCCGAAGGGCGGCGAAGGGGTCCAGCTGCAGCGTCAGCGAGCGCCAACATCAAACGCCAGACGCCGCGCGATCTGCCGAATGCCCGCGTGTCGTCGATCGACAACGTCCTGAGTGTTTGCTGCGTTGACAATTGCAGTGCTCCTCGTACAGTGGCTGAATGGCCGGTGCCACAGTGCAGCTGCTTGTGAACGTGTGCCTTGTTGTGGTGGCATCTGTCGCCGGCGGCGCTATCCGGTAGGCCGGTGCTGTGGCCACCTCGAGGATCAGCTGTGGCAACAGTTGGTGGCAACCATTGACAAAACGGGCTCGCGTTGTCTCAAAATTGTGCCCCTGATCACTGTGCCCCTGTGAATCGACTGAAAGCCAACCTGCCATGACACGTGACAAAGGTGAAAGAGAGGCAGAGAGAGAGGTATAGCAGAGCAGGGTACTTGTGGCCGTGCAGGGTAGTGACATTTCGACGGCCGACGAGGAGGGCGGTGGCGGAAATTGCTCACGAAATCTCTACGAGAGAAACAAGAACGACGATGTCGAAACGTATGCGTCAATGATGACAACAACAGCAGCCACAACAACACGAGCAAGGAGCACCACTCGTGGTTAGTGACGAGATACTCCCAGATACTGACTACTGTTACTGGAATACTGTCGTCGTAATACGTACGACAACAATTAGTGCCTTTATTTGGAGACTACTAACTACCTGTGCTGCTGCTGCTGCTACTAGTTTCGTCGCAGTGGTTCAAACAGCAGGATAAGCATCATCCAGAACTTCAACGGCGGCGGCAGCGGCGCCGGCTGCCGCGACAGTGACACTATAGCAATTGTTATCGAAACGCTGGTGGTTGCTCGAGTTGTGTGTCGTCCTGTCTCGCCGTATCGATGCCCACCTAACATCGGAGGCCGGGAGCCGGGCTCGGGGTGTTTCCTAATCAAATCATGTTGGCACCCCCTCTCAGGAGGTTAGGAGCTTTTGCAGCCTCTTCTTCTCGCACTCGTGCGCTGGTCAAAAAACGATCCAAGTGACACGATCCACTACAGCCGGCTCACAGACGGCCTGGATTGTCAGGCTCGGAATACTGCTCCACTGCGTTCGTACCAAAGTGGCCAGTGCAGGGAAGGACGAAAGGCAAAAAAAACTCGTGCAGAGCAAAAGCAAGCCTTTTCGGAAGCCATCGTTTGACCCTGTTTATGTTCTGCTCTCGTTGTCATTTGCAATACCTGCGAACAGTGCAGATTATAATCACCGTGGAGATGAAGCACGTTGTGCATCGTGGTGATTGGTTATAGTGCAATGCCGTGTCGTGGAAATCGCCCCCATCCCAGGAATACCGTACGAACAAAATAGTCGAGTGTCCATGTGTGCGACAACAAAAATTACAAATTGACACCGATGACGCCGGCAAGAAGCGTTGCGACCACTGCAACAGGTGGCCGATTTGGGATCGAAGTCATGAATGTAAGCCACTACATATTATTATATTATTATTATTATTAAAATAATATAATATAATAATATAATAATATAATATATATATATATATATATATATATATATATATATATATAATATATTATTATAATAGTTATAACCGTGGTGTTCCGGCAAATCCAGCTTTTTTGGCTGTTAATCATGATACAATTTACGCCTGCTCCTAAATTTTCCCGACGTATATAATTGCCCGAGAAGTATTCTAGCTTGCATAAATACGGGCCTTGGACGTGTCATCTATCTTAGTGAGATCCGCAGTTGTTTCAAGCGAAATCTCCTTCACGAACCGAGATCACACGTTACTGCATCAAGCCCCGTGCGCGAACGGCCAAAACGGTTACTTTGACAATCATGATTTCGGCCAAAATTTAACGTCCGCCGAATTGTTTTTGTACAACTTCGCAAGGCCCCTTTCGAACCTCTTCGAATGCTAATGAGCAACGGTGGGGATCGAACCCATACATCTACCGGTTGCAAGGCCAGCGGGAATCCACCACGTCAGCAGGTTCGACTCTTTTCGGATGACAACAGCCCTAGAGACGAATGGTGCCATAGCCGTATCCTTCAGTTCGCGGATGACCCCTAAGCTGCTCACAAGTTCACTGAGAGTGATACAGAACCTTTAGCGTTTCGCTACCCCGAAGAGTCATAGGATCAGGCCACTAACGTTCGACACACAGATTTCGGCGTGCAAGAGATTGCGATGTGAATTTCGATTCCGGAATCGGCTGCGCATGCTGCGCGACAGGGAATAAACTCTATGAAACGTCTGCACTCTATAGGTCGACTGCTTTTGGAGATGCTGTCGTTCCTACTCTGATCCACTTAGGTCGATGAAAGGAACACTACAAGACAGATGTGACAGCGATCGGGGTTCGAGCCCGGCAGTCTGCTGCTACGTTCGCCGAACCCCGTTTCACCGCACTTCAAATTATGGTGACGACCATAGAGAAATCTCTGTTGCCTGTGATTTAATCGAAGAAATGGCCAACAGTTTGCAGAGTGCGCACCAGTATTCGAGGATGTACCACATGTCGAAGTATACACTTCGGAACGAGACTGCATTTTTGGGCTTTCTCCACAAAATGAAGTAAGTGAGCTTCTAGTTCTCACGAGATAAATTGGAAATAACATGACGTGATTATTCGATTGTGAGAAAAGAATAGAAAGATTCAATTATACGATTTATAATGAATTCGACGAGAGGGAGAACAATCACACCGGTCTCGTGTCGACTAAATATTGATACTAGTCATATACTATCATAATCACGATCATCGACTCAAAGAAATCCAGGAGATCTTTGTTCTCAATTCGAGTTTTGTGTGAAGATATCTTTCCGAAGATGGGGTGAGCTCCTCACCGAAAATTACATAGCCCAACCCTCCAAACACCAAATACTCGACCTATTTTCTTTAAGCGAACGAAATTATTATGAATATTTCAATGTAAACTACAATAGTTGTCTTCCACACCAAGATCGTAATGTATATGTCCCATCTTTGTGGACTGGAATATGCGATCCCTAGCTGTTTTTTAGGCTGAGTTATTAACTCTTATACCAATTGGAAACTTGTTTTGCTTGATTGACACATACTATGCGAGCTCTACCTACAGTAGTTCATATTTGTTGGCATATAATGCAGCAGGTCACATAATTCAAAGGCTAATATAATGTCAAAACATTGCATTTCTTTCGTGGCGGAAAAAACTAGTCTGGTGCTTCGAGGTTGAAAGTCCGTTTACATTTGGAGAACATGTATGGGGCTCGTTTTGCAAACAGCATCAAAGCTATATTCGTGAACAGGCTATGAGCATCGCATGATAGCATTGGCCCATACGTCCAATGACCGCACTACGAGACAAAGAATAAACTCGAAAGCCCAACAGCGACTTTGGGTAAAGCATGTTATGATGCAAGGTCGCTTGTATAGAAACGAACCAGCCTAATTATCGGTTTATGTTTTAGTTAGGTTTGAATCTGACGTACCCTATCTACGAGTAGCCTGTAAGTTAACTCGAGCGATGCTGCGGTGTTGACTCTAACCTGAATGTGTTTATGTGAGGCTGCTCGTCGTTCTACTGAAGTCGGAACGTACTACTAAGGAGATAGAGAAGCGTTGCCTATTAGGATTGTGTAGTTGATTCACGATTCGTGGTTAATGCTCTCGCTCTCTCTCTCTCTCTCTCTCTCTCTGTATTTGAGCCGATTATGGCCAATGTTTAGTTAGGCAGTATAACAAAGGACGTCTGTTTGGGCGCATCGCACCTATTCGCTTACGAGATTATCTGTTTTAACTATGTAGTCTGCGTAATCTGTCGTCAGCCAATATTAATCCGAATCACCGTCCGATCCGTTGATTCGTTGAGCGTCAACAGTTGATTGCGAATATAACAATTTACTAGCGATCGTTCGAGGAGACGCCACTCGGTGTAATTGCTCGGTGGGCTAGCATCGAATACAGATTAGCGCTAAGAGACAGTCGATGGGAGCAGTCCCCGCGTGCTTACCAGTTGCTTTAGGACCTAGCGCTATCTCATTTGTCTCGGTGCGCCCGTGGATGGGTTTCTCGCCTGCCGTTCATAAGTAGCCGGTAAAGGCCAACCGCAGACAAAGCGGTGACAGAAACTGACCCAGCTGGCGCAAACGACAACGCTCGACAGCTGATAGTGTCAGTAGCACCGGCCTCTGGACAGTCGTGAGAGACCGCGAAGACCGCCGGTCGGATAATCCCAACTTCACCTGTCAGAGAGAGAGGTTCGCGGAGACGACGTCGGCGGTGGCAGATCGAGAGGTGTAAGAGGGCAACAGCAGCAGCAGCGCCATCAGCAGCAGAAGTCGACATGGTAGTAGTGGCTAGGAGTGACAGACGTTTGTGGATTGTTGCACTTCTTGCCTCGTTTCCAACGACGACGTCGACAACAACGAAGGCGACTCTTAGGTGGGCCGGCCTCACTCACCTCGCGGTCTCGAAGCTTCGTTCCCCGCTTCGGCGAAGGGAACAGGTTGCAGCTTGCCCCGAATCCACGGCCTTTGCAGTGGCCTGCAGTGGCCTGCTCTTGCAGGCTATCTGCCGCGCGGCCTGAAGGGGCGTCAACAAACCAAGCCAGGCTAACCTTGCCCGTTAGAAATACAAATGCTTGCTGCTTTCACGTTCACACTCACTTGCTTAGACGCGTTAGCGGATGGTTTAGTGACACAGCTCGGGAGGGAGGGAGAGAGATCGAGAGGAAGGCGGCGTGCATCGGTGACTCTCTGACTACTGATCCCGGGTCACTCGTCGCCAAGCGAACGCGGGGCCGGCCGGAGTCGACAGGATGCGAGATGCCGACGAGTCAGTCATGAAGTCAGCCGAGCGGGTGGTCGGAGGTGGCCCGTCTATGCTGCCTCGCCTACTTCAACCTCCTCTCGTGCGAATTATTTACACCGTTGCGAACAGCAGCGAACAACATTCGCTGGCCAACGACGCCACCAGGACACCTACAAGTTCGGGTCGAGTCGCTGGCGAGCGAGGAGGTATCGGCTATAGACGATGGGGGCGCGATACCCACTTCGTTCCTATGTCCTCTTAGCACGTTCTACCTGTCCAGCAGAGTGCAACGCCAACGCACAGGCGTATACGATTCTGCAACTGAGTTGTGCCCCGTCGCCTTGTCCCCGGCCGCGGCCAGGTCCCTAGAATCGAACGAGCGACGAGCTCAGTTCGTACCGCGGAGCCTGTTACCGCTGGTGCCAGCGCTTTTTTTTCCTTCGCCCTCGTTTGCTCCACGCTCAGCTAAGCTGAGATATCTGCGCGCGTCCAGACCCCCGCAAACATGTATACTGCATCGCACACAGACACGCGGACGTACAAACATACAGGACCGAATGCACGCTCAAGGTAGTCGTACGCACTCAAAACATGGCCAGGAGCAGGCGTCGACGGAGGCGTGCTCTGGTCGCTGGCGGAATACGGTGCGCGTATCAATACGGTCTGAACGAAGAGGAATGGGCCGACAGAAACGACGATGGTGCCGGTGACAGGAAGGGCAGCAACATTGAACTCAGGGTAGCCCGGATGTCGTAGGCGATCCTTCCAGCAGGTGTAGCCTGCGTAGCGTGAATACTGCTAACATCGAACGTAATCGCCCACAGTGAAGACGCTCGCGTAATCGGGGGCAATGGAGCAGCGTTTTGTAATAAACTGAAACGAAATATAGTTTTTTATGAAAATCCAAGCATGGGAAGTGGAAACGTGCAGGTAGTCAGACGTGGTGCATTGTGGTCACCAGTCAGTCAGACGTGGTGCATTGTGGACGCATTGAGTACCGCATCATCGTCAATATCATGAGGGGAGATATCGCCAGCAATCTTGTTATTCATTATAAATTAGCTCTTTTTATTATTTATTTCCCACGAGGCGGGTAAAGAATATGTCGCATCACTGTTGTAACATATAATAATATAACAGCATAGATGCGTCGCACCGAACAAGTGTAATAGGGATAAGAAATGGGTTTAACTGACTGGTTGTGAATAGCACTGATGATTTAAATGTGGCGAAAACTGTAAATTATAGAGCGTTCGTCCATTGACTTTTGCTGTAGTTCGACCCTGGTGGTGTTAGTACACACAAAACGACACAGCTATCGAACGCCCCACCGAATTGAATTGTGGTTTTTGCTTTGTCACTGGAAATCATCGATGTATTTATTGTATATTGGATACCGTGTGATAGTACACACGGTCGTTAATTTGTGGCTAATATGTATGGTAGTTTGGTGAATAAAACTCAAAACGAACCTGAGCACATCACATTCATGAGGTTTAGGTGTATCATATAATACCATCACATTCTCCACCGGACTGCCATGCATGTATGTATTATATAATAACAATGGTGAAAATATGTAAATGGAGGATTGGAAGTCATATTGACGCCCACAAAGACACACACGCATATATTATATATGATAATTCGAGCAAATTCGCCACACGTTTGAATGAAAAAGATTTTGTTCATATTAATGAACGAGTGTTTTTGTGTGTATGATGAGTTTGATCCCTGAGAATTTGTTACACGTTGCCATCTGGTTGGTAGCTCTTGCACATCCTTCGTATGGCCTCTGTGCGAGGGGTCGTACACTATTTCTCTGAGCACTTGCTAGACCTCCTTTTTAATTTTGGTGTTAGTAATCCTCAATCTGCTCTTTAACAGCCCAAAACAACAGACGTCAAGAAGGCTTATATCAGGAGAATATGTGGATTGACCCTACAGCTTGACTCCCTTCTTGGCCAAAAACTCCTCAGCGAAAGGTCCCTTATAAGGACGAGCTCTTCCGTGGAGAAGCCACATACGCATACACTTGTTTGCGGCAAGCCACGTATCCATATTCTCCGCCAAGGTATTTTTATACACCTCCCCGCTGATGGAGGTCTTCGGAGGCGGGAGCCGATAGAAGTCGACTCCGTCAAAATCCACGGCCATAATTAGTATTCTTTTGTTGTCACGAATCTGCCCATATGGCAACACCTTCCCCTTCCCAAAAACCTCCGTTTCAGCTCTTTTATCTCGGTATAAATATTGGCGACGCTGGTTCCTGTCGGGCCGCATATAAAATCTGAGCCATGTCTCATCAATCGTGAAATACGTTTTGAGGTTGCTTTCGTC
The DNA here is from genome assembly GCA_019614645.1 of Stratiolaelaps scimitus. NCBI lineage: Eukaryota > Metazoa > Arthropoda > Arachnida > Mesostigmata > Laelapidae > Stratiolaelaps > Stratiolaelaps scimitus. The sequence continues at coordinate 691,974 of JABWDB010000017.1, forward strand.
TTAGAATTATAGCATCAAGTTCTGCTCGCAATAAGAAGCGCCAAAATCTCTCTGTTTCGGTAGCAATTCCCGTGGCACCCGTTTGGGCAGAAGGTCCCTCATGCGAACATCGTCCTCCACGATGAGCGCAACTAAGAAGTACGACGGCTCTGTGTGACGCATCAGTTCAGTTCTCGTACCAGCGCCTCGAACACCAGGAACACACCTTCCACTTATCCGCTGTTTCTTGTCGTTTCTTGGCATCGCTCCGATTACAACTTCTCCAAATTTGAGTGAATTACGCCAATGCTGAAATCATCCAGAAAGCCGATTTTGATAAGACGACGTTGTTCTACGAAGGAAATTGACGTTTTGAACCTATGCATTCACGTTCTTATATCAACCTTATTATATATAAGAAAGCTAAAGAGCCGCTCCCGGATGGAGCTACTCCTTAAATCAACCACTATTTGACTTTAGCTTGAAGTGTGTTCGTACAAATCTCTATTGCGGAGCAGGGAAGCCGGGCGTCGGCTTTAGCCGCCCGGGGGTTAGCCTTAGGTACGTGCGTTAAGGCACGGTATGCAGGAGCTGCTGTATCGGTGGCCGTGGCCGCCGCGCCGGCGATGGTGGCTGCGCTTTTGTGAGGCGTCAAGTGACATTCTCTTTTAAATATTGCCTCCACCACCATCGCTATCACACTAATCCTATTAATGCTACACAAAGCCCCCGTAAAGGCACCGACAGCAGCCTTTCGGGACAGGACGACCAACCACTTATTTTTTACCCCATTTAACGACACGGTGGGCCGGTAGGCGCAGGGCTAAGCTTCTGTGAGACGACGTCTCACCTCGAACGTTAGACAAAAGCAGACGCCCCTATCGAAAAATCGCATACCCACATGTATGAGAGGTCTGTAACCAGGCGGGTATTTAGCCAAATAGCATAAATGAGGTCCGTGCTTCACAAGCGGTTGACAATGTGTTGGTGAGAACCATGAACGACTGAACTCACCTCCACATTGAGTGAAGCCGCACCACCAGCCGTTGGGTGGCTACAGCACGTCATGTTCGTGTGTTGTGTCCATTTCCGTTGGGTAGAGTTTTACGGATGCTGAAATGAGCTTGGACGAGCCCCACGAACCGCGCCCCGACGGCAGAAGATGTATGGACCACCGATCGTCACGTCAAAGTAGAGAAGGACAATTGACGTTTATCATCCTAGCAGTGGACAAGATGCTAATGTAGTAACAATTGTTTTAACTATAATCATCCGATTTAGTGGCTCGTTGGCTATGCATTGTGGAGCATCACATTTTACCAAAGGATAATACTCATTTTTGGTGGCCGTCAGGAGATCGGAATCCCTTCCAAAGTTCGAGTGCGAGTTTACCCCCGAACGAAGATCTATCTATATAGATATCACAAAACGAGGGAGTAGTGCAGACACCACGTTGCACGAATATCTGGGCGGACGGTTAGCCGTCCATATAGCTACCTTCGTATTTGTTTTTTTAGCGACCGATGCGCGAGTTTGGCAATTGACAACTACACTAAATGCGGGAACACTAAACAGAGAACACCTAGCCTCTTGTAACACTTGTTCAAAAGACTCAGCCTATGTTAAACATATGGAAAACTGTTGAGCAACGGGATATAGTGTTCACCTGTATTACATCGCCGTCATTACCTTCTGTGTGGCTGTCATTGCAGCGAGAGGTCCCGCTAGATGTCCCACTTCGTACTCGAAGTCTGCTGAGGAAAGTATCATCTCGATGGCAGTGGCGGTAGCACCTGCGACGAAAGACCGCCATGACCGTTACAGAGTTCACACGTCGTAGATCGAATTAGTATTAAAAGAACTCGACACTCGTCTGCAACAGCAGTGATGGCCTAACTAAATAAGTCATGAAACGCCTTCTCTTCGATCGAAAGCTCTGGAGAGAGTATCGCAATAGTACACCCGTTCGTTCATCTAATTTCGCGCTGTATCGCGCGCTATGTAGCGCGTTTCGTCGAGTTCAAGCCATAGCTGCACTTCGTACTTGACAGCCAGAGGGACAGGGGGAGAGAGGGGGAGAGAGAGAGAGAGAGAGAGAGAGAGAGAGAGAGAGAGAGAGAGAGAGAGAGAGAGAGAGGACGCGTGTGTGTTAGACAGGCGCAGCGGTGTCTAAACGCACGAACGACAATAGTCAAAACAGTTCGTGGCACTGCGGCGCCCCTGAGTGGAATTACCAATCTGGCATCGATCGCGCCTAGTAATCGATTTTGTTCATACATTTTAGCTGATTAGATTTGACCTTGTTGTTATGTTGAATCCAATTGTAGTCGATGTGAAGCCGAGTCTCATCCCAGCGTGGATTCGAACGGAAGGCGTTCGGAAGCGCTCGAGCTGCTGTAAGAGATGTGAATAGAGCAGGCTGTAGATGGAGGAAGGTGCCCTCCTCTGACAGGCAGAGTCGACAGCTGCCGATTGCCCCTAATATCGTTAATGCTAAAGCTGCGAGATGTAAGTGTAAACGTACCGTGTTGTTTGAAAATGTAAAAGAATATCTGCTCGCAAACTGTCTGGTCCTATGGCTGATCTTAAATGGGCAGTCAGTCGAGATGTTTCGACCGGATGAAGATTCGGAACGAGACCTCCGTTTTGGCAGAGGATCACTTCCTAAGGAAGAGGGTGCACAATCCACTTGTTGCAATCTCCGTGGAAAAGTAGAGCCTAACCTTGTGGCAGCCCCTTTCTACTCCGGGGGGAATGGGTCACGAAGAGTGAGAGGGAGAAAGAGAACTCCTGGCAAAGTGCGGGCGCACGCAGTGGAAGTACTGTTTCTAGAGGGTCTGGCCTTCGTAGGGTTGTCCGGCTGGCAAGACCTGGCCGAAACGGATCGATAAGCGTACATCGTTCGATGTAGATGTTGGCCAGCCCTTCCTCGACGGCGGCTAGCACGACTTCTACAACGGGCCTTCACATAGCTGTACACCCAACGCCTTATACCCAAGCAGGCCTCCGAGCTCGAAGATGGCGAGGGACACAGGCCCTGTATTCGCAAAAAAAAACAACAACACGGTGCAGAGTCGGCGGCAAGAAACAGCGAATAGGTTCAGACGAAGTGACGAGTGCGGCGGCAGCGAGCACAAGTTCGGAGTTTGTAACTCGTTCCGGGCTCTCCTAGCGAGTCGTAGCCGAATCGAATACTCGTAGCGTTCGGTCCAAGCAAAGGGTTGAAGATAACCGTGTGTGCGAGAGTGCGTGAGGGGAAAACAGAGCCTTGGGGTGGCTTGGATTGAGGGAGGGAGCTGCCCGCCTATCAGCCAGAATCAACAAGGGAGCCTATCTCGCGCGCTAGGCGCCACACGACGAGAGCACGTCTGCCCGGTTGCTGCCGCTGTTTCTGCTAGATGGTCGAAGGCGTCTGTCGTCAGCATGTCGCCAAGTGACTTCAAAAACGAACGGCTCCAGGGCGACATTGAGTGGAGATGTTGGGCAAGGGCGGGCGGGCGATCCGGTCGGTCTGTTCGGGGTACGCCTAGCGAGAGACAACGAGGCGAGGCGAAGTCTGGGCGAGACGCAACGCGATTTTCCCCATCGCTTGGCCGTGCGCGCACTGTACAAAGGGGGGCTAGCGGCAAGGCGCATGCCGGACCACCCCCCCGGACGCTGCAGTCGAGGAGAACTCAAGGGTGAGGGGCGGGCGAGCGAGACTCGAAAATGTAAATTCTTGAGGCACGCTAGCGTCGCATTTTAAGGCTGGCCGTAGCGAGTTCGCCTCGTTTCGCTTTGCGCGGGTCGGCATGGCGCGTAATACTGGCCTGTTGGACAGTGTACAAAGCCGTGTCCGTCCTGTCAGCAGGCGGCAAGGGGAGATTCGGCGGGTAACCGCCGCGATGATGAGATTCGGGGGAGAACACTTCCCGGTCGTTGAAGGGGGCGGCAAGGCAGGCCCTACTCAAGGCAAGCTCTGATGCTGTGGCCGTTCGGCCTAGCGGCTTGTTGAGATATCTCCGACGGCACCTCCCCAGCTCGATACGACGAGAACGAGGCAACGAGTAACACTGGGCAAGTGAAACGGGGGCCGAATCAAGTACGAGGTCTAAGAGGCTAGAGTTGGCGGTAGTAGCGGCGGCGGCGGCGGCGGTGGCAGCGAGGCGACAATGAGCAGTTGCCACTGTTAGGTATCTATTAGGTTGCAGTGCGTTTGGATTGGGCTGTGCTAGCGTGGTCGTGTTAAGGTAATAATGGAGTGAGCGGCTATTTGAGTACAGCGCCAGTGACTGTTCGGTGCTACCTCAATGGCAGTGAGTGCATGGGGCCCGAACGGACCACGGCCACACTCGGACGTGCCGTCGTTCCGGCCATTTGCTAAACAGCGGCAGCAACATTACTGCAGAGCGTCGAGTAGAGTCGAGCGTGACACTGGAATAAAGGGTGTAACAGAGACGGTATGCAATATTATTGAAGTGCTGCTGACAACGGCCACCTCACAAGTGGAGAGTGAATAGTATTGAGTGGTGAGATTGAAATTGAGTGGTGTCCTGGAGATAGAAAAGCGAAGAGTTTGACATGGGAACTAATTGAAGAGGGTATGGAATTAGAGAGAATCAGGTTAGTAAGTGAAGATCTTGCAAACAAGCATGAGTCGTTATCTACGCGTGTCTTCTTTTTATGGTTTCGGGTCTCGTCAAGCGGTTTGAGGGCAACATAGAACTCTCAGTAGACAAAAGGTCCGTAAAGCATTGCTCATTGAGATACGATACCCAAGACCAGATCACAAATTTCCACATTTCATGCGAACTGCGCTTCTGGACTATATTTTAAACTTCGCTGACTCAGCAGAAGCGCATCCATTCTCATTTTTTTAGGCTATATCTGAAAACCTAGTGGAATCCTAGTGAGTCAATGACCTTGCCGTCAAAGGCGACATCGAACTGGTAAAGAGGCCTCTGTTTGAGGGCACGTGTGCGCCTCTGTGCGCAACCACTGATCAGGGAAATCATCTTTTCGAGCACCGCACGAGAGAAAACGCAGCCGTTGCTCGACCCGCTGCTGTCTGCGGCCTCCGCCAAGCGAGCCAATTTGAGTATCTACCAGCATAAGCCATCTTCCGGATCGAGAAGAAGACCAATTGTCTAGTATCGCACCAGAAAGCTAGGGAGAAATAGAAAAACCTGATCTCTTGCTGCATCGTAAACTCAACCCGTTTCGCCCGCTTTGTGACTTCGTGTCATCACGGCTGTGGGCGAAGCTTACCTTATGAGCTTCATCTGGTACGCGAGTAACCAGCATTTGTCAGCAAGCAGCGTCCAGCAGCGAAAATACAGTGGGAGCAGGTCGCTCTGTCGCCTACCAGGATCGGGATTGGCGGATCGGACCTCCTTCATATTGGGATTATCATATCCGGCGATGGGTCACCATTTCCAGCACCAAGACGGCGCATATCCTACCCAGGCATTCCGCCACTAGACGCAGTACGGTGACGCTTCGGCCCGGCCTTGCCGGACTGCGGCTCGCGGGTGACCTGCGAGTATCGGCCCCACACCGCCGTTATTGCGAACGTGTCCAACAACGAATGAATCCGTCCACGCAGCAGCAGCACGCACCCACAGGTCGAAGACGTATATGGATTCCATGTGTTTTGTCAGACACACATACGCCGGCAAGTTCTGTACGAAGACAGGCATCTATATATATATAGGGAATGTTTGGCTGGCTTCACTTGTGTGTGAGTGTGACGTATATGACATTTCATAGGTGGTATCATCGTGGAACGTCGTATATCGACGCCGTCAAATTTCGTCGTCCTCCACCCTGACTGTCTCGTACACCTCGTCCCGCATCGACCGTCAGCTGCAGGATGAAAGTGATGATCTGTTCACGATGATTGAGTCCCATTGCAATACGCTATCCCCATCCCCACAGGCCCACAGGCGCCATCTCATAGGACGGCAGCAGTCCTATTTCCCATCCTACGCTATCCAGGTAAGCCAGCGCAACAGGCCCGTCGCTGTTTGGTTATCCACGCGTCCGGCCTCTTCCTGCAAACAGTCATATCCGCCGGATTACCTGAACGCCGGCCATGACGACTGCCTAACTGCTTATTATTGGAGCAGGCCGCCTGATCGAATATTCCCTGACCCTGCACGAAAAATTGTGGAAAACGCTGTGGCAAGAGAGACCGGAAAGTTGGTTAAACTTGCAGCAATTTGAGCTTTTGACTAAAGAATGGCCAACAGCAACAGCGAACACTGCTTTGATGAAGCATTGTGCTTTTATAGCCACTGGTGGATTACCTTCTCAGGTACCGCATAGATAGATGGTCATTCGATGAATAATAGGATGTCGATGAATTGAAATCGTTGCCACCGTGTCGCGTAGTACCCGGAAAGTGGCGAAGGAACACAGCTCTCTGAATATTACTTCAAAACTGGTCAAAACGGCCAAAAGGTTCGCTATATTTGTAACGGGTAGTTTTTGCAATAGACAGAAGAAGGTCGAAAGGGAGAGAGAGAGGAGAGAGAGAGAGAGAAGGGCAGATAAAATGAGACGCGAGCCGGTCAGATATTTAACATGTATAGACATGTACTGACAAAGCGAGATTGGCCGCAGGGAGGGTTCAGCTTATGCGTGTTCTTGTCGCTCCCGTTGTTGGCCAGACAATTCGGTCCTACTTGTTTCATTTGTGCTCACAGTTCAAACGTGCTTTAACACCATCGCATTAATGACAGCATCGATTTCGGTCGAGTTACACAAGAGTGCTAGTCAAATCTATGTAACTTATAATATATTGGGTTCCTGCTATACCAGGCACCTAAAAAATAACCATTCATACCTCGGTCATAATATGGGGCCAGAAACTGTTCGTATTATATAATTTCATAGAAATATGCTCTTCTTTGTTTTACGTATGTCGGCAACTCAAAAAACATTCTTCGAGCTAACTCTCTCTCTCTCTCTCTCTGTCTCCTCTGCGCCCTCAGCTGTTCCCCACGCTATGTGACAGGCCTCGGCTCTAGAAGCTTCGGCACCACTACGAGGACATGCCGGGGCCACCTTTTCTTGATTTTCTCTATCTGGAACACACACAGCCGAGTTCCACCAGGATACCACGGGGGTCCATCTGGCGCGATACTAGTTGCTCTGTAAATTTTTCGGCGACGTCTTTCAAATAGCGACAAATTTGTCTTGTTATGCTATGCCAGCTGTGTCAGTCATTCCTTAAATGTTCTTCAATTGTTTTCGTCGTCGACCATTGTTTCCACCGTTGACGAGGTAATACTTTTTTTTTCTCTCTCTCTCTCAGTAGCGATGGCGCTGGGTGTCCGCCCAGTCGGAATCTTCATTCTTCTTATTCTGTCAAGTTCGGCCACTGTCAAATTGTCGGAAGCGCCCAGAAATGCTCGTCCATGGCTGAAGCCAAAGTCGTCGCCGTTCGTCAAATGACGCTCTAACAGGGACTCGACTCACATTTGCAATGATGGCAGATCATCGCAACCATCCGCTTGCTGTTCGCTCAGTCGGCTGCATGATTTCGGCTCGGGATGACTATAGTATACTCGGGAGTTGTTTAGACCAGCTCCGCATTGTTGAATTTCGGTCGGTCGGTCGGGCGACGATGCGAAGTGAAGGTCACTGGCGGAGTAGGGCGCCGCGAGCATCGCGATGTCGGCTTTTGTAAGCCAACTTACTCTTTCTTTATTCGCATCGCTTTTGTAATCCTCGATGAGGTTTGATCCAATAGTACCTATTTGATCTAATTCTCTTACTTAAGCAGGCAAGACAGAGAGAGAGAGAGAGGTCGTTAGGCAAGACCGCTTAAAGATGCCATGTGACCTATGTCATAAAGAATGTCAAATCTTGCCTCAGGTGGCTGGCTGGCCTCAGACAGATGTGGATATTTGATTGGAAAAGGGTTCACATACTAACTAACAAGCTTTGCTACACTGAAAAGTGTACTTGATTGTCGGAAGACCAACACATATGTGAAGGAAGCCAATTCTGGCCATTTAGTGGACAGCACAAGTGGACAATGCACGAACACTTGGTGGACGATCATTTATCAACTAGCGAAATCGGCTCTCGATGAAATTGATATTACATGGTCTTGTTCAAGGAAGCGTCGGCCACTCTAATAACTATCTAAGTTTTAATTTTATGATACACTTACGAAGTTCATGTACTTTGAGATCTGTTCCCAAACATGTTGATAATCAGTACAAGACTCGCGCCGAGACAGAATGGATGGATTTCGTACAGTCCAAATAACAGTCGAAACATACCATACAGAGGTTATTTAACGATATCAAGCGAATGGTCATATTCCCCATCGAAATGACCATTGGGCTTTGTATGTCGTCGGCCACCTGGGCCGTCCACTTGATGATGGCGAGGTACTAATGAATAAATAGCACAATTCAAAGACTAAATCCATAAATTAATATTGGCGTTGTGGATCGCTCTCTAATATTTTCATCAGCCAACGTTAACCACATTACAGCTCACCGTTTTGTGGGCAAATTCTATATATATATATATATATATATGTATACATATCGGAATGCACAAGCTGGTTAACGCTACGCTCTGATCCTCTATCATTAATGGATCGCACACATCGAATAGTGTCTCAGTATTTAAGCAGTGCACTCACCGTTAATAACGCTAAACATCATTCATTGATATTACCAGATATATACTACATGCATGGCCGCCCAGTAAGTGGATATTCTAATGAGGTTCTTCTTATTTCGCCTGTTATCAACACATCTAAGGCTAGGTCGGTGACGACCCTCGGCTGCATCGCACATTTCAAAAACAATCATAACGTGGGGGGGGGAAATCTATAGCAGCTGTGATATCAGTAAAATTAAACAGTATATGCAGATAAATCGGGCGACCGCAACTCGACCGGGGCCACCTAACTAAAGTGTGTCTACCCAAAAGCCCGCATCATCTCTGTGTTTCACCTATCTAAACAGCAGCGGCTGCAGCACCTCCACCACCAGTAGCTATCGAACGATGCTCCGTTTCCCCCAGGCGCGCCTGCTGCCCACAAGCCATCTTTTTCACAGGCACCACCGTGACCATTAGGTGTCCACACCTGAGGGAGTCCGCTGTAGCTTGGCAGAACCAAACGGAAAGGTAACGGCTTCAGGCTAGGCCACAAAGTCGAGGTCCTGTGGCTGTGTCTGAACGAGTGGCTACGCGATGATTTAGAACGAGCGATTTTGTTGCTCAACGAACTCTCATCTGAGTAAACTGTCGATCGCCGGCAGCGCACTCTGATTGTTGGGCCGTCCAGAAAGCCGCTGGTTGAGAGATGCCGACCCGGTTACATCTGCTGTTGATACAACGATTCCTTCAACATTGCTATGTGATTGGACGTTTGTTGTGGACAATCTAAAAAAAGTACATTTTCCGGGCTGAGGCTCATCCTTAGAGATACAACGTCCACGGTACAACTGCTTTCGGCATTGCGTCATAAGACGGACACTTTCAATGCAAGTGTGCAACGGCGGGATCGAAGATAACCTGACAAATCGAAGAGGTCAATGACAGTTCGGGTGTCGTTCCCATGCCCTTAATATATATATATATAAACGTTTTCAACGATATTAAGCAAATTGTGTGAACATAACTTGAATGTAATGTGCGTCGTTACGAAATGCGGAGCAGCACTGTCTAACGAAGAATACACCCAAATATACGGCGCATACTTATCTACGGTTAGCAAATTCGGACCGTGCAGTGGTGGTGTTGCTGCTCTTAAGTCGGATTTGTGCTCTAATTTCACTGTGTCAGGAGAATCCACACACTGATATTGTGTCGTCCTCTCGTTCGTGTGTCCACAGTCTCAACGAGACTGCTCAGTTGCTCGCGGCCTCCAGCAAAGCATGGCTTCGTCGCTATTGATTAGTGAAAACCGCTACGATATTCAGCAGGTTTGCTACCTAGCGTGCCGAAGTTTGTGCGTTTTCGTGAGCGCAATCCTTCCTCCTGTGGATGAAATGAAGGGCTTACCCATAATATGGACAACTCGATAGCACAGCTATGCATATGAGACCCGATCGGGGGTAGCTACATGACCAGGTAAAGAGCTGAGCCCGGCGTTTTATCGCTAACGAAATCTGTGTGACTATTCAGCAGGGCTGGCATAGAGCATCCGGTCACAGTGAAATGCGCGCAAGATGAAACCGATCGATGGGTGAAAGTCCCGGATGGGACGATGATATGGTCGACTCCGCGTGAATCCGTGCAGAGATCAAGTGATTATTTCAAGCATATCTCGCGACGTATAAGGGCGCTGGCGAGGCGTGACGGACTGGCCGCGTCGGCTTGCCGGACGCTGTACTCGCAACAATTAGCTGTCGGACTCGATTTCACCTGTGCCTTAGTGAGTTCTCTTGAAGTTTCGAGTGATTTGAGCTGTTCGTATCATCTCACAGACTTGTGCCGTTGGATCAGCGTGAATATCCTTTGCCCGTCGTGCAAACATTCATATTCAGGTATGCTTCGGGTATGCAAGATGTATGCCCCAGAAACATAAGGATGCTTGCATTATTCCTGCCATCACGGTAAGGTGCAGTGTAGGTTAGGCACGAGACAGTGAAGGCGACAAAGGGTCGAAGCGATTTTGAGTTGTTTTTTTTGTTCAGCAGATTGGGCTCATACTTCCCCTCTTGAGACCTATCCGTTCGCCATGTTCCCACAACATTAGTATACGTTTTCTACCAAATGTAGTCGCACGCGTTGCTAGACACTCTGCACCACAATCGTTGTTAGTGGCCGATGGGACATCGCTGTATTTTGTCGCTACGAAACTTTGCGACGTGTACTTGGCCGCACGGCGCGCGATTCCGCGTACGACAACCACAGCCCTGTGTTATCGTCGTTGTCACCGTCACGCTGGGTTCGGTAGCGATGTCGCTCTGCGCGAGTCGTGTTCCGCATTGAAGACACTACGAGCAGAGATATCCCGCTTGATGATCGACCCCATCAAGTTGTTGTTGGTGTTGTTGAAATGCCGAGAAGATTTCGACGAAGGTCAGGGGACGCCAATCGGGGCGCGCTTCGATTTCAATGGCACATCTATTGCCTGTGATGTTGTCGTTGCTGCTGTTCTCGTTGCGTGGATTGACGCCGTTGCTGGCTCTGCTCTACGTACAGTAGTACTAGTAGTGGTTATCGGTACAAAGTCATTGTTTCATTAAACAGCGACAGTCACATGGACGTTGACAGCCGTTCTAGTGGCGGACCCGATGAGTTCTCACCACCAGAATCTCAGACAGCGCCTACATCGAAGCATACACCAGCGACACTATGCACCCCATCGTACAAACACATATGAGCCATGAGCAACGGCAAGAACAACAGCAAGCAACAACAACAACAACAAAATGGTGAGCATCGGCAATGTTCAATGAGCGGGCGGTATTTTCAAAAAAAAAAACAAGAATTACGACTGTGGCGACGACGGCAGAGACGGCACTTGTGGTTGATTTTTCAGTGAGGCTGTACTGACATTGATCAAATCCTGCTGCAAATACGTTCACGCTGACATGGATGGGCGCATTGCGAGACAATGGGATTTAGGTTAAGACGTTCTCTGCAGTCGTTAGCCCAGTCGTGGACCTGTGTCCAGGCCACAGGCGCTTTGTTCAGCTCGGTAGTTATGTGAAGCACGTTGTAAGAATGTTAGGACGTTCTTAAGTATTGTGTACGTATTTCTAACCATCAATGTTATCTCAGTCAAACATGTGTTGTATCCTAATTTTGAAAGGGATCTACGCATATAATAATAGTCATAAGGCTGCCACACGTGTCACCTATCGCATACGAGGACAACATTTATAAAAAGGTGTCAAACGCTCAACATGATATCCGAGGAATCGCAGAGCTTTCGCAGAAACCGTTCGCGTCACAATACGCTCAATGTGTCCAACATTTTCTTTCGACTCATAGCACACACACACAAGCCTACTTTCACAAGGGTGCTACGTTTGGTCCCCCTCTAACGTGTTGTTCGTACGGGCGACGTTCTCCTAATTACCAACGGCTTGTAAGGGGTCTTCGTTCTCGCTTGCGGCTACACCGGCCTGCTTGTGCGTGTGTGTTCGTGGAAGATTGCGTCGTCTGGATAATATGGGGTCGTCCATCATGTCATGCTGTGGTGTCTGCACGTTCGATTATTAAGCAAAACACTGCTGTTGATCACGTCCGCTCCTCCAAGCCCGGACGCTCATCATAACGATGATGACTAATTGGAACTGGCCACCGACGCTTCATTGTCACTCACTCATGCAGGTATGCATACAAACCTATGCGCGCTTGCCTCTCCCATCATAATATACACACACACACACACACACATATATATATATATATGTATATATACAGCGCCAATACGACGCAGATGGTTGGAATACTTATTAGATATCCACGAATTGAAATCGCTCCCTTCGATTGTGATTTTCGAATCACATGATAGAGAGAATGGGCACTCTGCTCGATGCTGCCGCCGTTGCAGGCGACGTCGCCGCGGCAGCAGCAGCAGCCGCCACCGCCGTGACGTAGATCTCGCTCCAGAAGTGGGCTGAGCGTGCTGCCATTCCAGGTCCTTGTGATCCCTTCAGTTGAAAGGCTACTCGTCCAGCCTACGCCACCTGCATGCGTAGTCCATCCGACAACACGGAAAACACGGTACGTTTACTTTTTTTCTCGAGAGGTAGTCAGCACTGGTGGTCGCAGTGGAAGCATGTGTGCCATGAAGAAATTGATCAGAAGAAAGTCGGCGGTTAATCGTAGCTATTTTGCTGTGTGCTCATGGCGAAGCTCCTGTTGGACAAGTTGGCGGGACTCGCCTCCTGTCGAATGAACGATTCGATGAGGTAGCTGTTCCGCATGTACTCGACATCTTAAGCGTGTAGAGCACACAGTCACTAAAAGTATAGAACTCAGCGTTGGTTGTGTATCCATATCAGTGCTTGTAACGTAGGAAGATGCCTCCAGTGAGGTTGCGTATGTGAACACTGAAACACTGTATCATTATCTCTTCTGCACTTGGACTACACCCACAGGAGGCAAGGTTACTGCTATATATCTCTCGTCCTTATATATATATATATATATATATAAAACTATGCGACATTGGACTTCTGGCCAGTGTGTTCGTACTTCTCAGTTGCATTTTTGAACCGATCCTGTCTAGCGCGTATCATCTTTGCCTTATTGCAATCAACTTTTGTTGGTCGGAACATCAGTCAAATCATTTTGGTCCTCCTGGCCTTACATCGGGTGTTCTCTCTACCATTGACGAATCTCGGCCGATCAAGGCGACAGCGATCGGAGTTCGGCGCGATTCAGGTGTTCAGTCTCGACTGTTGTTAGCACCCAATTAGTGTCAATGCAAGCTGAAATCTGCCCTGCGCAATTGGCTGCCGTAACGTTGCTAATTTTGATAAGGGTGGGTCGCTTCCATTTCCGAGAGAGGGTCTCACCCACGTAGATATTTCGAGAGATTTCATTTCTGCTGCCGCTCTTGACGCCACCGCTGGCGCGGTCCCATCCATGACAATATGTATTAGATCCATATTTGGGAGAGGCTACATATGCTGTCATTACTGCCGACACCTTATGCTGTTCCTTCGATGGGGCGGCCACGCAGCCGCCAGCGATTGTCCGTGTGTGTACTCCCTACAGGAGGCCCGTTCTCAACCTTCATGACCTTAATTCGCTCGCTGGCGCGGATTGGCCCCTAAATCCTGCCTGCTGATATGAGCCACCTGAGCTGTCGAGGTAGGGCACCGCACGCCAGACGGAGGGAATATCACAGGGTCGAGCAGTCCAGCTGAACTTTTCCTTTGGTTGCTGTTTCGACGGTGGCTTCTGATCTATGACTGCACTAGGAATAATGGCAGTTCCACTGAATTAACAATTATGATCCTTCTTCTTATTACTAGATATATTGCACGCGTCCCATGCGTGTGTCGTTGCCTGCGCATGTGCGACACCAATATGTGATGTCAAATCTTCGCTTTGCACTTAAACGCAAGAGAACCGTGACTTGTTGCGTCGAGTTGGTGATCGCTTCCGATCCGGTACGTTCCACGAAGCAAATAGTGCAATGGAACTCACTCGATTATTCATATGGACTCAGTGAGAGGTCAACGTCGACCGAACTTCATTTGAGGGAGTGCTACTTCATTTGCGTCATTCCTGCGTGCTGCTTGTTTGGGGTGAGATGAACGGAGGGTCCCGGACGTGCGGACGAGGTCCATAGCGACAGGCAATAGCCCACGTGAAATCTCGAAATCAGCCAAGTATTCTACGCGTCACGCGGACGCAGATCCATGTGCGTCTCACTGTTTCGACACGGCGATATGGCACAGGCCAACTGTTGAAAAACCTTTGATGATAACACCGCAGCGTGATGCCAACGCGTGATAGAATGCAACCTGTGCGAAACCTGATGTATTGACCTGGCGGCGCTAAGGTCCTCGTACGTCAATCTTATCAGTGAAATACGCTGGCCTCAAAGAGCTGATCTCAGATATTACGACGTCATCATCAGCTTGATACGTGAGTCCCGGAGGAATTGCGAGTGTATTTGTATATATATATATATATATATATATCTTTGTACTGGACACAGTGGGCACAATAGTAATGAACATTACAGATAAATAATTCAAATGACGGCTTCTTCAGTCTTTGCAACTAGGTGGTGAATGCATAGTGAACCGGCAATGGCAGATATTAGGTTATATCGGAATCGAACCGTTCTTATTTTTTGTTAAATTACTATGTGCTGCTTGTGCTACGTGTGTTGGATTTTAACTGTACAGTTGTGTGAAAAGCATACGTTCTATCATCAACGACAGCAACCATATATATATATATAAATAGTTATGTATATATATACATAGACATAACTATTTGCATGGCAGTTTGTAGTCAACGTTCAAAATAATTACAGTCGATTTGTACACGTGCATAGCTGTTATTGTTTGTACAAGTGAGTAATACCAGCTAGGAAGTGTTTTCAAGCATTTTTAGTACGCATTCTTTAGGTAGGCGTCCTGTGACGTCTGTGGGAAATCAATGTATACAGCATTCGGCCTCGCGCCTCTCTCTTCGCCCCGGAAGAACTAACCACTGTCCAGAATTTAAGCGATTCGTTGCATTCAGTCAGGCTGGGAGACAATAGCCTAATTCACGTCGCGAGAACTCCAAGGACTGTTTAGACGACACATCATTAAATCGAATATAAGCAATGGATTTCCTCTTCGCGTGGTGGCAACGGCTTAAATCTCGATGTACGTTTGTATAAAGCTTACCTCGCCAGATCCGTTTGTGCCACCGAGTGTGGAAGCAAAATGGCGGATTCAACTTATTGAAATGCTATTTGCAAACATAAAGATCGATGGAAATCGTTATTCGACGTCGGAGTCGACCTCCGAAGAAGAAAGCGTTAGAATATAGTTGCACAATTTCTGGCTACAAATTCTGCGTGTGATTGCCTCGACAGTTTTCGGTTGAGCAGCACAGTGAAATGCGGCGAACAGCTTATGGAAGCGATTCAATCCTCGATTGTGTTGTGCGCTAGTGTCGGCGCGTATTTGATTAGAATCATGCCTACATAGACTGATTGAGCAGAGGTTTAGATATATATATATATATATATATATATATATATATATATATACCCGAAATGTGCCGTTTCAACGAATTGGACCACTGTATGCGTGGGTCAAAGGAGTCGGCGACGGCGGCGGCTCAGCTGGAAAAATAC
Organism: Stratiolaelaps scimitus; assembly: GCA_019614645.1. Taxonomy (NCBI): domain Eukaryota; kingdom Metazoa; phylum Arthropoda; class Arachnida; order Mesostigmata; family Laelapidae; genus Stratiolaelaps; species Stratiolaelaps scimitus. Next base: position 707,737 of record JABWDB010000017.1, read on the forward strand.
CTATCACATTCTATCGTCCGTACATCTGCAAGCAAGCAATATGTAGCAAGCTTGTTTGTTAGTCTAATCGACTATAGTAGAGATGATTCGAAAAATAACGTCGCCACGCAAGTTTATTGTTATTAATATTATTTGATGATTTATTATTTTTTTTTATTAATAAATCGGGGATATCCACAATATATATATATATACATATATATATATATATGTATATATATTGTGGTTGGTGTCGTACGTGACACGAGCACGTTAACATCGTTATGCCTTATGCAGTTTTCGCTTCTTGCTTCCCGTAGTAGCGTTATCTATTATTATTTATGTGAAGCGGGGTTCTCTCATGTTTACCCACCACGCACTGAAGATAGTTTAGGCAGGGCGCCGTTCATCAGCATGTGGCATTTAGCCGAAACCAATCGGCCTTTCACCGTATGAAATCAGTGGGACTCTATCGCTGGATAGATTTTGTCATTTTGAGCCCCATTATCATCCAATGGCTGGCTCTTAGGCCAGGCGTTATGGCACGCTCATTACCCGAAACCGCATTGCAATTGCTCGAATAGAGGTACGCACCACACCGCCATTCGGGCGACTGTGTGTAAGTGTGAATGTCGGAAACCGCGGGTGTCCGCGCGGAGCAACGGGTGGTCACCGCTTGGACCGTTACGGCGGCTGCTACTGCCACGGCGGCTGCTGCTGCCACGGCGGTTGCTGCTGAGTTGGGCAGCTTTCAAATATTTATTATTATACCTCACTATGCTTTGCTGGTCCACGCTGGTCTACGTAGCGTAGCGGTAGCCCGAGAGGCAATTTTCAGCCTGAGGTGCCCACGATACGACAATCCTACAACAGCTACGGGGCTGCCTCCTCGGCGGCTGCTGCTGCTGATCGTAGGCGCTGCCACAGCTGATTGTAAGGTGAACGGGGAGTGTCCAAAGATGAGCATTGGCCACAACTACAAATTCTACCCTTGGTCCAGTGTTCGATTTTAGCGGAAGTCGTTTCCTTTTGTCTGAACTCCTGTGAAACTCTGCTGCTGAGTGTGTGCTCGATATTCAACGAAATGCCATCGGGACACTGGGTGTTTACGCCGGGCTGTGTGGGGAACGTTCCGCTGATGAAAGCTGAACGCCGGATATAAATGAGTTACGTTCTACGCTCAGTGAATAAAAAAGGTTGGTCGTGTACTTTTTTTTTGGTAGAATTTTGTGGTTGACATCATGGTGCAATGCCTTACCTGTGCGTCGGGTACCGGACCTCTCACGTGCGCAAATGATTTTTCACTCACTGTTCGCGTCTATAACGAGTACTACAGGATGTATTGCTTGATTGGAAATCATTTTAATTTGGACCTTGACTTACTTGCGAGAAGTGAATTGATAGGTGATACGAGAAATGCTATAATCATAGCCTTGTCCGTAAGGCGGAGCGCGGTCAAAGTTAAGGATATCGTTGTTTATGACGATTCGACTAGATGTTATAGGTTCAAGGCCCCAAGTAGCGATTGACAACTTGATCGTCGACGATGTCCAATTTATGAGTGCACCGTTGTCGCTCTGCTATTTTAGCGTAGTGAATAGTGCAGAGCGATGCAGCTAACAATCCCATTTAGGAGTAGGGTTGACATAACCGCGTTCAGTAGTATTCGGTGAGCGCCTACGATCAGGCCAACGTGTGCCTGATCGAGTACCTGAACGCTGCAGAGGCTGATGGTCTTGTGCGTATCGTGTAATGATTAGTGCATCGCCCTGACGGGCGACTGGCCCGTCGCTGCTATGCCTTGTAGTGGCCATTGTGCTCTGCGCACTCGAACAGAGGATCCTGTCAACTTTCGAGGTCGCCTCTTGAACAAACTGACAGCCGCTAGGTAATGGCAATACGAGTTCTGACACAGGATGGAGACCGCAAAGATCGACTTGTGCGCGAGTCGCCGTTCATGACTTTGGGTTTCACGAGCTACCTGGTCTCCAGCCAGGTCAGGTGGATCAAAGATGTTTAATGATGCTGATGTCACATCCTGCCGAGCTGAGAATATCATGGACAGCGCAGGCAGATATCAAATTGTTAGACATCAGTATATAATGTGAATTATTACCGATTTTAAGATGCGCATCGTAGGAGTACATCTGCTATATTTTGCGTTTCGAAAACAAACCACATACGTAACGTGGTATATTTTATTATTATATAGTAGAATATATAGCAACATTATATATATGTATATATCTATATATATGTTGCTTGGTGGGACTTGGACAAGCGGTCCCAGACCAGTACAATGGTTCAAACGTAATTGTCTGGAAGTAACTTTAAATAGACAGGACAATTAATCTAAAAACAAAACGAAACAGGATTTAACTCTTAGGGGACGATCCGCTAATGAAATTCTCAGTTGCCTTTTGGTAACGCGTCGAGTAGTATTAGTAATATTGTACAATGCAAGACAATCTGTGACGATTCACCGATTGGTAGTGGTGCCCCCACACCAATGTTTTGCCAATGGTATATTGCAAATTTTAGCTTATAGCGAAAAACGTCTTCTGGCCACACTCCTTTGGCAAATTTCAGCCAGGCTGAATTACTATGAAATATTCGCCTTATGTATTATGGTCTATGAAACAGATTGGTACTAGCCTTGCACACAAAGTATCGGACATCGGTACTACCTTGTGAGACGCACCGCTTCCCGGGTTGAAGGCTGCAGCCGCTGTACTATTTTTTAATGTTAAGCAGTATGGATATCTGCGTAGCTCCTTAACCCTATCGTGCAATACATGTATCATATATCCCCACGCTGTGTGGTATACCGCTTTCGTTGAAATCAGGAACATTTATCAACAATATAGGGGTGTTTATCAATGCACGAAGAGAAACCCAGCGGGAGCATTTGAATAACAAATTACCGGGCTATTCAATAAAAAAAATATTCTTTTTAGTGAACTAGGTCGAGACGAAATGACGCTCCTTGCTATTCAACCCAGGCCCCAGAGGCGAAACACGTTTAGCACGTTGTCTACGATCTGCTCATCTTAGATCGGCCCATGCAAATGAATTCTATTTACGACAGTTTGACGGACGGGTGATGCTCGGCCGGCGACTGTGGAACAGAGTGGACATGTCAGTGACGCTTGAGGATTAAGAACGTTTGAGAAATAGAAGGCGTTGTCTTATTAGCAAACCTTTTTTTTTACGTTTTTTTTTTAGGATTTCACTTGGGTACTGAACTCATACCGTTAAGTTAGGAATGAGGTACCTGAATTTGTGTGGCCCGTAGACGTTTTGAAAGAAATTATATCTATATCGCAGAATGAGGTGACCGTTATTGGTTGATCCAAGCAAAGCGGCCTTCTTTTCAAATAAGGTATTCATATCAGCATAATATCACAGGAGAATATGCGGATTCACTCCACAACTTGACCCTTTTAGGATCACAAACGACCTAACAACAGTAACTTTGTAGGTTCGAGCGTACATTTGTTTGCGGCAAGCGGCATATCCAGATTCTCTGTCAAAAATATTTCATACACCTCTCCGGGTGACAGCGGTTTTCGGAGGCAGGAGCCGACACAAAGTGATACCGTCGAAATTTGTGGCCGTAATCAGCAATCTCTTGTCGCCGCGAATCAGCTTATAAACCTCCGGTTCAGCTATTTTACCTGGATAAAAATATTCTTCGTGATTCCTATATCGGGCTGCACGTGCACGACCTGTGTCTCATGAATCGTAAGAGTACGTTTCAGGGCCACTTTCGTCTCAGAAAAATAGCGTAGATTGCGCTTCCCAAAAAACTCTCGTAGATCCCTGTGTTCCGGCCATGATTAGTACTTTCATGATAAACATATATTAGTAAGTACCTAGTCTTTTTAGAATGATTTTAATTAAATGATTTTAGGTAAATGTCTCGTTATTATATTGGGCATTACTTTCCCAGATACACGTAGTCTGACGAAAATTAAGAATTAGCTCATAGGAGTAGCTTTTGGCCTATCAAATAACGCCCGAAATGACGAAGTTCCTTTGGGATTCCCGTTTTATGCATAACTCTTCTAGGTGGACTGAAAATGAGCTTGTTTCCATGTTGCTTGGAAAGTCGTGAAATACCTGCACACGTATGTGATAGTTGAAATTCAGCGGCAAACGTTGAATCTATTCAAAGTTTGGTCTGTCTCTTAGCTGTTCCCCTGTGTAACACGCCTCGGTTTTGAACCTTCAGGTATTACTTCGAGAGACATGTTGGGGCGACCTTTGCTTTATTTTCAACCTTGTCGTACCTGGTATGAATCCACAGATCAAGAGATCTGACAAAGTAATTCCGAGATACACGACGTCTCGCAGGATCTGAACCCGAGCCATATGTCCCCTCCTGTTTGACAATACATTGTCTCTATGTATTGTCGAGATGTTAAAGCTAGAATGGTGGGATATTATAATTTTTAGAGGGGAAACCTCCCAGGACGGCAGCTCTACCGTTGGAGTAGCCGGTGGAGTGAAATCAATCCCGCTCCGGCCTTGGACAGTGCTATTCAGCTTGATCCCAAATTATAGGTTTTCTGTTCAGAGGACGATATTCCATAGGTGAGACGAACCAATATTCACGCATTGTTGGGATACACATGCCCAAGTGACACTAAATGCGCTGCCCTTTGCCTGCGTCGCCTCTTGGCCACGTAGCTACAATAACTTGACTACTCCACGGGGAAAGATCAATGCTGTAGACCAATACAATGATAGGGGTGAGTTCCGGATGCCACGTCATCCAGCCGAAGTCGCGTCGATCATCGCATCATACTTCGCCTCAAAGCTATGCCGTGTGACACGGTGCCCTGTTACGTCGGTGGAGTTAGCCGTAGTCATGGAATGGGCTGTTTAGTTTTGGCCCTAGCTGTCTCTCTGCCCCACAAAACCAAGGCCAACGGGGGTACACGCGTGTAAACCTGCTGCATGCAGCTAGACAGATAAACAGACTTATTCTTCACCAAACTCACAAACACGAACGGTGTCTCTAACGCCAACGGGTGTGTCCGATAGTGGCTGCGTCTCCGATGACCGCCTGCAAGGCGCACCGGCTACTCGACGTATTCGAATACGTGGGCAATACATGCATGCGTCCAGGTCAACACACACACATGCATGGCCATCGAGCTCCATGCACACAGCGAGCAGCGAATGTTTACGAACATATCGCATCACAGGTCTGTGTCGTGTGGCGAGGACAATGGATGGGCATGCTCGCTCATATTCGGCACCTCCTACCCGACGGCCGCCGCCATAGACAACGTTTGCTATCCTGAACACTGTCTAAGCGTCGCCAAGACAGTCGAAACGAAGTTCCCGACACTCGAATTGCCTTATCCCTATCGTTTTCTGTCCTAGGCATGTCCTCGCCTCGCCTTCGCCGCCCAGTTCGCCCCCGCAGCAGTATTCGTCAGTGCAGTATAGTGTTGTACTCTGCAATGCGCCATTCGTATACGGCACAAGGCGGACACGGGGGTTCCATTACATCGACTTTTGTGAGGGTCGTCCGTCAACTCCTCCCAACGCTTCCCCGACGGAAGCGGACCTCGTTCGCTCCCCTACCCAGGACGGTCCTTCTTCAGCCTGTTCGGACACCGTTCCGATTTTCCCCCATTGCAATTACACACAAGAGCAGAGGGCGCGGCGCCCTGCGGCGTCCGCTTTCGACCTGATGAATGAGGGATGGGGTCGCGTGGCGTCCCCTTCGCGGCCGCCTTCTCTTCCTGTGTCGCTGAAGCGAACGGCGAACTACCGGCCTCAGGGATCAACAAATTGGAGGTGTCAGCTCCGACAAACTCGTCCGTTGGCCCGAGTGCCCACGTCATAGGCTCGGCAGCGCGAGGCTTGCGCGCCTGTTCCCCAATCAGATCAATGGGAGCTTCGATCGGGGCCCGGCGCGCCATCATCCTTTTTACCTTTTCGCATTTTTGCCCACGAGTGTCCTGAGCCCTCGCTCAAGAGGAGAGGGTGACCAGGTCCAGGTGAGGCGTTACGAGGGAAACGCAGGTAGGGGCTCACTTAGGGGGAGGTGACTACGGGTAGACAAACTCACGTCGAACTCACGACTATCCCGGTACAGGCACATGAACGTGTGGGCCCAGACGACGAGGGCGACGACAACGACCGGTGGCCAAATGCTTCGCACGCCAACTGCCCATTGGCCAGAGGCAGCGACCCAGAGCAGCGGTTGTAGCAACAGCCGATCTACAAGTTGGCACGGCCAGTAGGCGGGGGGCGTGTTTCGACACTCCACCAGGCAGCAAGAGGCAGGCGTTCGACGTCCGCCTCTTTTGACGGAGCGCGCCGCGCGTTTGGACGCCCCTTCCGGTGCGATCCACTACTTGCTGCTACTGCTACAACCACCACTCGAAATGACGATAGCAAGCCGGCATTTCGAGTGGAGCATTGCACCGCGATAACAGGGGCAGAGGCTGAAATCCAGTGTCGTCCTGAGGTCCCAGAGTGGTCTGGCTTGGCAAATCGAGGATGGATCGGAAGGCTGCATTTTTGAAGAGTTCCCTTGCTGGTGCTGCTAGTGCCGCAAGTGCTGATGATATACTTCACTTGCGCGTTATTGCCTCGTATCTTTAGCACTGCCACACGAATGCGGCTAAAACCAGCCCAAGGAGGGGGTGCAATGGGACGAGGGGGTTCTAGATTGGGGAAAACATCTGGTCAGCAGCAATCATGCAACGTTGGTAGCGTGAGTCGAATAAGAAACAATGCTTATTTTAACGAGAAGAAGGTTGAGGTGTCGAGAGGTTGTCAAAGCGTCGAATGTGAGATAGGGCAACTTGGCCAGTTAAACAACTTGCCTGAGTTCACCTGCCATTTCACTAGGAGTCATTAAATGCCGGGGGTAGCGGGACCGGCTCCGATAGATTGACCTGATCGCAACCGATCGCCACGTAAACAGATTGTAACGTACGCCTATATATATATATATATATATACACCTCTACATAGACAGAGCAGTATTCCATTATCACAAATTAGCGCACAATAGAACATTGCTTCGAACTCTCCCCATCTGCATTGCTTCGATATTCCGCATCAATTTTGTTGTATACGACCTGTAAGAAACCGGCGCCTAAAGCCCTGCTGTAACTGTATGTAGCGTGGCTTATCGTCGTCAGGCAAAATTACAGCGAAACGCTCGAAAAAGTACCAGGGTACGTAACGCTCATTAGCCTTCTCAGAATCACCTACGATTGAGAATGCAATAAGCGGAGATAAGCATAGTGATGCATAACAACCTGTTGATCTGAGGCTCCCTCTCTCTTTCTCTCTTAGCCAAACAGCAACCTGTTGCATTCACTTTGGTCCTCTGTATGGCGGCTGACGGCGATACCAGCGGATGGCCGAAATGAGAAATCATCCTAACTCTATATCAGAAATGCTCGTTGTTATGTTTCCAACATTAAGCTGTTTTTTCTTCGATCTTTACTGTGTACAAATGTATGTACCTTGGGGTGGCGTAGGGACAGTGCCAAGTTCTAGCAACCATAGAGTCGAATCCTAGAGTTGTTAACATTTTTTCTTTTTTTTTTAATGAGGTTGGGGGCAAAATCCGTTATGACCACCTGACCTCACATCTGAGGTGTTCGCCTAGGTAGTGTCGGACTCGCATCGACTAATACCCCGAACTATTTGCTAACTTGGGCCACTGTCAGGAACTCTGCAGGAAGAATACTTATGACAGCATCTTGCAGGGACCGGCAGGCAGATCTGGCCCACCCTATCCCTCGGTCCGTCCTCTATTACTCGTCCCAAGGTCTGCGCCCCCTGGCTCTTCGTTTTCTCTGCGGACTAGCTGCGCTAGTCTAGCTCTTTCCAATTGGGCCTTCTCTCGAAGAATCCTCTCGGTGAGTACCTTGCCCTTCTCACAGTTTTCCCCACTTTCACATAGATACCTAACAAATGAACTGATTCCTCCCAGGACGGCGTCCAGCAGGTCCCCGTCCCCGTCCACCGCTTCATGACGAACCCGCTACAGGGCCTCGCACGCTGACAGCGTGTGTATCGCGTCGTCTTTTTCCCCGGTTCTGCAGTGGGCACAAATGTGAGAGGCGGCCTTTCCAATCCTATGTAGATAGGATTGGAAATTCCCATACCCTGTGATGAACTGTGAGAGGAAGAACGTAAGTTCTCCTCCCGGTCGTTCCATCCATGCCTTGATATCCAGGATGACGTCCCTGACAGTTGCGCCTGGAGCCATCCAGGGAATGTTGTTCCAGTCCGTCTGCCATGCGTCCATTGTCTTCTCCCATTGGAACCGTCCCTCCTTGAATCTCCGCCGACGTTGCTCGGCCTTCAGGTCCCACGGGCTGTGCCCGCGAGAACTAGCGCAGCGTGTGTGCTGACTGATCTGTACACCTGTGTAACGCGGACGGCCAGCGCGTGCTGAGTTTTGCGAAAGATCTTCCTGACCGTTTTGTTCGATGCTGTCGCTGTTGCCCATACAGGCGATCCGAACCGCATGATCGATTCTGCTACTGCCATGTACACCTTCTGCTTACCTTCTTTGGGACCGTAGGTGTTTGGCATGATGTGGACCAGCCGCTCTTGTCGCTTTGGCCACTGCGATCCTGGCGTGTGCGGTTTCTCGATGGCTCGGTTCAGATAAACTCCCAGGTACCTGGCGGTGTGGACGAGTTCTATCCTTTCCCCCGCCAGCTTGACCTCTATGTCAGGACACTTCTTTCTGCCAATTAGGAGGATGGCCTCGCTTTTCGCCGGCGCCAGCTCTAGCCCGTGACTCCTCACCCAGACTGCTGTCGAGCCCAATGCAAGGTTTGCATTGGTTTGTAGCTCTCGCGGCGTCCGCGCTCTGACAGTGACAGTGAGATCGTCGGCGTACGCTATCAGGTTGATTCCGTTTGGAAGATCTTTTATTTTAAAAACTCCGCTCGTAAGTGAGGTTCCACAACAGGGGGCCCAGAGTGGAACCCTGAAGCACCCCTGAGAGTTGTTGACATTATGATTGTTATCTATACTCTCAATAGCGGTGTACCCCCATGGAAGTGGTCTCACTCAGTCATTATCAACTGCTCACCAACACTTCTTAATAATTGATATAGGCATGCGCCTATGCGATTGTTATCTGTATGCGATTTCTATCGGGAGGATAACTGGTCGTCGTCTGAACCCAGTTGTCTTCCGTCTTCGTACACCTGCATAACAGGCTGTATATTGCTGTATGCCCACTGTCCTGTGCATATACGTACATGCAGACACAGTGCATGTAAATAGCAGAAACCTTGCGGCCATTGTTCTCAGTGGCACACCGGCTTTGATTGCTTGACTTGCTTGACTAGTAGGCAGTAGCTTTATTAGTTTCTGTTACGCTGACGTTCATTGTGCGTTGTTCCCCGAATGGCATGCCCGACTCGACAATACGACAAGCCGTATATTGTTGGACAGACAGATCGAGAGAGAGAGAGAGAGAGAGAGAGAGAGGGACAGATAGAGAAAGAAATAAAGAGAATAGACACGGACTATGTATTTAGTTACCACGTACTGCCTATAGATGGACCTTCCCCGGACCTCCCTTCGCGGTGAAATATTGATGCTTCCCGTTCTAGCATCCCCCGTCGCTGTCGTGGACAGCGACTGAGTGGGGTTTGCTGTGCTCAAGTTGGCTGTGTCGTTTCGTTATTCGTCAAGTGCGACAACATGGCATGACACGGTCGACCATAGATATCATCGATTGACCACAACAACGAACACTGCCACTAAATACAGCTACAGGCAATGTTACTGCCTTGACTGTGGCTGATCTCTGGAGCGGGGGCATCAGTGTTCTCTCGGACGCCGGACGTCTCTCTTCAATGTCCAACACCCTGTGATGTGTCTCTCCTCGATGACGGAGCCTGTTTCAGGGTTTGCATGTCTCTGGTTCCTTATCCTCGCACGAGGCAAAGCAGTAAAAGCAGCAGAAGGGGCCCAGTCAACAAATTTGTTCTTTATTCACTACGCCCATAATGTAGCCAACTACTACGCACCGCGTACAGAGCCCTGTATAGTCGTCGCCGCTCCGGACTTCTCTAATGAGACTAAAAGGCCAACTTCATCCAAGTGATTTTACAGGCCTCATTGTCATTGTAGTTATGATTAGAGGTTGCTGTTATATCGATCACTTGATATCTTGACCGATCACAGCCAAACACAGTATCGCATCAGAGAACTAGTCACGTTCCTACCACAAAATGTGTGAAGGATCATTCATAATTAAAAAAATGTAAATGTCACAATTGCCTCGCTCGAAACCCAGTCGCTGTTGGATTCCCCCACGGGCGTGTTGCAACAACGACAATTATAAACGTGTACAATCACACATAGCGATTGGGATTGTGGCAAAGCGCCGCGGTCTATTGTATCTCTTCATATCTCTTGCCGATTACCGCATACACACACAGCAGTTAGCTCTGGTCAGCGAGGAATGAATATAAACCCCCCCCCGCCACTCTAGCATAGTCTAGCTCTCCTCCGCCCTCTTATAGCGTGTGATGCGAACGCCGCTTGTCTAGCTGGTCAGCCAACTACCTGCGGTGATGATGGCCACGAAGTGTTTCCAGCATAGTAGATCAGTGGCGCTGATTACGGACGCTCGTGATTGGCTCGCGGTTGGCTGGCCATGGAGCGGGCCACGACTCTGGTCGCCTGGTCTGCTGGATGTTTGCTGACGTTGGTTGGTAACCCGGTCGGTCGAGTTACGCCGAGTATGTCCTTCTCTCTATCAACCTATCTGGGTAGTGTGTGTCCTGCATGTGTTTGTGGAGTCCGCGCGAAGCTCTGCCACTCGTATCTCTGCCGGCGAGCGTCTATACATGTTGGCCTTCCTGCCTGCCGACCTGCTGAGAGAGCGGCCGGGCAAGCAAGCAACCTAACCTAACGCCTTCGTCCGCTCAATCACTTTTTGCTCGCGCCCTGTTCATATCAACGCCCACCGCCGCCTGCCCCTGCCATCAGTCGGGTTTCCCCATTGTCCCATTGTCCCCTAGCCTAACCTACAGGTTACCGAAGCCCATTCAAGAAGGTTGCGAGAGAAGGCGCAAGGGAGAAACAGGGAGAGAGGGAGAGACACCAGTGAAGTGTATTGTGTTTAGCGTGTCGCTCTGTGTTTGTGTGTGTGTGTGAGTGCATGTGTGCGCGAACACTACGACGTCTGTCGTGTTCCATGTGGGTGTCGCATGTGTGATACTGCCTTATGAGCCAAGCGTGTGTGTCCCGTACGCCAGCCTAGGCGTCTATGTATCGAGGGAACCACGTCTGAGGCGTGGTACGGCCGACCAGCTAGCTCGAGATTAAATCGACCCATAGACTCGGGGCCGCCGTCGCTGCCGCCACCACCGCCGCGGCTACCACTCTAACGTTCGTCCGTCCTCAATATGGGGGTGGGAAATCTGGGGTGTTCCTGTTGCCGGAGTGGTGTTCCCCAAGTGTTCTCGCTCTCCATCCAATCCTGGCTCGCTCGCTGTTGCTTCGGCTACTGTTGCTTTTGCCGCTATCGGCTGAATGCGTGTCGTGCTAGCCTGCTTCCTCTCTCATCGTTGCTGTTGTTGCTGTTGCTGTTCTCGACGCTGCGCGGCAGCTCAGCCGAGAGAGAGAGAGAGAGAGCGAGTCAGTGAGAATACGGCGACATAGGTTAGGGGACCGCAGGCTAGGGCCTCTGTTTAGAGTTAGCCAGTCAGTCACGGAGTCGCGGAAACGGGGCCTGGGCGCCTGGGGATCGAGTGGGGGCCTGATCGGCCGTCGCAGAGAACCTACGAGAGATGGTACGTTATAATATGCAGCACTGAGGCTGAGGTAGATCGGCGTCGCTTGCGACCCCAGATGCGGCCGCGGCCACCCCCAACGGGCTATGGTGCGAGTTCTGCTATGGCGTGTGTCTGAGGGATGTCTTTTGATCCGCTGGCGGCTGCCGCGGAGACGGCGGCCGGGATGGGGGTCTTTTAGCTGCGGTCGCCGAGATAACCTCGCTGAAACGGACGCCGACTGCGGGGGTCGCGGAGCCCGGCACCGTCGTCTTGCGCCGACTCTCGCGCTCGCGCGTTACAAACCGCTAGCTCTACCAAGCGAGCTACTAAACCGCCGCTATCGGCGGCGACTGGCTGGCTTCCCAAGTCGTCGATTTCATTACTCGTCTGGCATCTCATCTCAGCGTGCCACGGTGAGGTGAGGTCCGGCGCGGCGAGGTGCCAGCTCTTCAATTCTGAACCGTGGCATTTTGCGTCTTGCGAGGCAGAACGCAAGGGCAAACGCGACCCACACGATACGTAGCAATCAATGCTAGCGGACAGTGATCTGTTTAGATTGCATCGCGGTATCAATGCTCAATCTGATTCGACAGAGCAACAGGTCGTAAGCGACAGACGGTCTCGACGACCAAACGCCAAGCAGTCGGTCAGCCAACAGGTCAATGTTCAGGAGCGGACTACCAACCTCGTTGAAAGTGCACGGAACGTCGTAGCTTGACTGGCTAATGACAGACAAGTGACCTAAACCATTTCTTTTTAAGTAACGAAAGTGATAGATAGCTCAGATAGATTGGATCTCATCAGATCGCGTACTTGTGGCCTGAGTAAAATCACTTGTGGAGTGTGGTGGCCTAGTGTGCTTCTATGTATATGTGACCGCGATTCTTGTACTCGCAATGTCCTTGGCAAGTAAGTAGAACACAAATGGTTGATTTGTTTATTTGATGAGATTGTGTAGCTTAAACAGGTGCGTTCCTATAGTTCTTGTTGAGTGAAAGTTGAGACATTAGGTTGAACTTTCTCTCAAGAAGTTTCAAGTGGACTCGAATCTTGTTAAATGCTGATCGTCTCTCCAACTACGGGAAATGCATTAGACATCTCCGTCGCCACCAAATACTTCTGAATATATATCATAGTATACGTACCAATGATATCTTTAACGATGGGTACTGACTTAATCCGTTCCCCGATAATTGATCTGCACCCGTTGGGGCGCCCTATAAAAACAAGCCATTCAAACACCTCTTGCCACCCTTTTATAACCCTGACTGTACTTATTTTTAAGTCGCATTGTAACGGTATTCGTCCACATGTGTAATCAAATCAATTATAAAGCAGATAACCCAAGAGAAAGTGTCACCTAAACACTGATGCCCCACATTAAATCCGTATTTGGCGTTCGCTGCAAGTCGTTGTCAACGTGGTTACGCTAAACCGCGGGTGCTTAGTTGCCTTTGCCATTCCATTGTTACCCACGAATATTTGCTCGATTCAAGCAGATTTCACGTAAACTTTGGATCTAATCTTCGAATCTACGTAATGCCTATTTCGGGCGGCGCCACTCCAGTTTTCGCTGCTTCATACTGTTTAGCGTTTGGTGACGGTCTACGAGGTTAGATTTCTCGGTTTGTGTGTGTGTGTGTCCTTAGTATATCTTGTTCTATAATACTACGCGGAAGGGAACCGTCTAGCTTTTGCCATGGGACACTACAATCTCCGCAGCAATACCGCGCATTGTACGCGAATGCGTTGTCGCTGCTCGGTATGCGTTAAGAACGTTAAACGAAGGACGCCATCACCACACAACCCGTATAACGAATGGGAAATAGAGATTCCGTGCGTGTGGACCATAGACAGGGCCGCTGCTGCTGCTGCGTTTAGCAAGGTCGTCTATGATGGTGGCCAGGTATCCAAGCCTAAGCGTATCTTACACTCATCACTCTCTCGCTTTCTGCCTTGACAAAGACGACAAGGCCAGGCCGTTCATAGAGCACCAAGCGAATGGTATGGCGTGTTTCAGTTTTGCGTTGACATTTGCCGCGTCACTGGAGTATCCACGTTCTACCTTACGTGGGCAAGCAAAACCAGCATAATGGAGGCCGGACCCGTGTGGCGCGCCGCCGCAGAGTGATCACTGCAGGGGAAGCCACAAAAGTCGAACTGATGCCATGACCAATGGCGCATGACTTACTCGACTGATATATCATGTTCATCGTAAAGTAAGCGAAAATGAGGTTTTGGATGCATCCAGCTCGCCAGAAAGGCTATCACGCAATACGAAATCCATCGGTTTATCCAAACCTGCCTATATACACGAAGGGCAGACGATTGGGCCCACGTGGACGATTATACCGAATTTCTAATCAATGCTCGTCGCTGCGATGTTTGCTTTTTAGCCATAGCGTACACCCGAAGCTCTCATGCTGTTAAGGTCACTATTCGTCTGAAGGGACACACATATCTCCTAATGCTTGAGCTCTTGATTCGAATACAATGATGATTGGCGGCTTGCACTCGATCGTCATTAAACATTCTGCCTACTGTATTCGTTATCTCAGAAGAAGGATAACTGTTTAGTTTTTTAAAATGCAAAATATAAACAGTGCTACGGCACGACGCTCTGCACCGACCGGTCACTGCAGCATCTCATTGGCACGTGTTGCTTTGCGAGTGGAAAATACGAGAGAGCAAATATCGAGAGAGAGAGACTCGCTCGAATGTTGGTCGCACTCGAAAACTGTTACCGCCAACGACGCCGGGTAGAGTGGTTCCCCGGGATACTTTTTCGAACCCTTAAACAACTCTTCGTTGAGGTAAACAGATCTCATCTTGACTGCCCTAGTGGCGACAATGGACTCTTGATCAAAATCAAATGACGTCTAACATAACAGTAACTACGGGCGCACAGACTCGGTGTGACCTTGCCCTTCGTAATATCTACGAACAACAGAAAAACATACAGACCCCCTCTCGATTTTCATTGTTCCCAGCGGGGCTGCGTTCCGAGACGGAACGAAACTCATGTTTTGCTAGACATATGATAATAATATCATACAGCCCCCTTGAATTATCATACATCTTACAAGCCCCTCCATGCGCTTACCGAATTACCGGCCTAGCCACCGCATCGAGATACCCTCCGTCACCGTGACGGTTCAAGTTCACCGGTGCCTCGTGTTATTTTCTCTAGGTATATTCACAGTCGCCCTTGCCGACCTCACAGTCGGCCTTCGTAGCCTAGTGAGGAGTAATACTCAATCGTAGTCCACGAGAAGGCCTATGTTTCGCGGGCGCCTCTTCCAAAAATAAAAAGGCCGAAATCACCTCGAGCCACTTCCGCGCTGCCACGTAGACGTCTCGCCGCCACCGCAGTTTTGCTTTTCGCCTTTTATCGCTGTGGCCGCGACAGCCGCGAGCCGCTCATCGTGGCTAACTACGAACGTCCTTCGACGTCCGACGTGTGTCTGTGACGCGTTTGCGATTGTGGTCGCGAGCAGTGCTTGCCACGGATTCATCGCGCCGCTCGCGGAACCAGGCTGCCCGCTGGAGTAATGCAACACAACAGCGGCGTATTCTTGAACTGTCTCAGCCACTGCTCACCCACAGTCTCTCGAGCCTCGGCACGATATCGCTCACGCTCAACGAACGTCGAGCTTTTTCTATTAGTAGATTGAAATGAACGAGCACACCTGACGTAGATGAAGAAGCATCGTGAGGCTTACACGAGAATTACAATTGGGACGGCGAGGGTCAAAGCGAGCCACGAAAACCTCGTCTCGTATCTGATCACATAGTACACTCACTGAACTAGCTAGAGCTTCGGAGAGTCTGTTCGAGATCGACCAAATAAGTGAACAGGCTCGATAATATCATGGGGGGATTTTATGACACGTAGCATGAATTTGAATTTGATTGAATGTGAATATCATCGAACTACGTCGAACTGTTTCGATTTGAAGAGATAAACGAGCGCTCGCTACTATTATTATTATTGTAGAAGACCTTCGGCACTGGGAACCGCTGGCAGTTGGACCTGTATAAACTAGAATATTATGGTATCTAATATTTCACAACATATCTAACGAGTAGTAGCAGTAGTAAATATAGTCGAATTATAATGCACTACAAAGCACTGCTATACAATCTTCTGCTGATTGTGGGATTATCATTTACGAGCAAATCATCATAAATAGCTTTCAGAAACCACTGTACCATATATCGTATTCAGCATACACCTTAGACTGGACGTTGTCCAAATCGGCAATTTGATCCGTTTAGTTGTCATCGTACTGTATATTCTATTCTATCATATTGTGACGCAGTGCGCTTTGCCAGCGCGTTTCGTTCCCCGGCTAGCCTGTTGACATAAAATTCATTTCATATTATTGTGTATCTTAATCTCGTATTATCGTCAATCCTTCTCCGGCTTCAAAGTGGTTCCTGTCATCTCAAAACAACAACTGCTATATTATACATGTAACGTGTAGTGTAATATCAGGTGTATCTCGTTGTGACCACTACTATGCGGATGGGTCAACGTATAGATGAATATATACTAATATAATATATGAGAGTGTTTCTTATACACGTTAGTTACAATTACTGTCGATCACTCACGAGGGAATCGAAAACGCCAAAAAAGTAGAGTCATTGCCATGAGAGAGTTCTCTGATGGGAGTACATATATATATACATGTATTTTGTGTCGAATTTTGAGGTCGATTGTTTTACATGATCGATCGATACTTTAGTAGCGACTATCATCCTCGGGATATCGAAAATACGTTTGATACGAATCACAACAAAAATCGAACGACTGTCTTCCATCATTTCTTCTGAACCTCTGCTCTTACTTCTATTCAAACAGACCCCCGAATCCGACTCGTCTGACCAAGCACATGGCTTAACCAGCCTCCCCCCATTCAAGTCGATTGTTTCCCACTTTTATCGGACCTAACAAATCAAATGGATACCGTCTTTTCTGCCGCCTTTATAGGAATACCTTTATATAACATATCATACTATATAGTGGCATGCCCCCCCCCCTACGCGTGACCGTGTGTGAATATAATTTTAAGTCACCGATAGGGGAATTGTTGTTGACCGCTGTTGATATTATTGTTGTTTCTGCTGCTGCTGCTGCTGTCGCTACTGCTGCCTGCTCTTATGTTAGTTCATTCTCTACTGACGGCATGCGAGTTCGTCCGTCAGGCTATGATTGGCGAAGTTTGGCGTTGTAACAAGATCGTGTCGGTATCGTGTCACTTTAGGTGGCCCGAATGAGTCCCAAATGGGATCAGGCCCCGAATAAAGCCGGCATTGGCTCACTTCTCTTCTCGTTTAGCTGACGTTCTTCTCGCGTCCGCTTGTTCCTTTATCTTCATTTCATCTCGTCGCCACCGCCGCAGCCGCCACCACCACCTCCGCCAAAACGTACGTTTGTATATCATAGGAAATGACAATGTTACCCTACTGTGTTGCTGGTGCAGCTGCTACGGTCACTGCCGCAGCTTCTGCGCGGTTACCACTGTTCCCCTCCGATCACAGCTCGTTCCAACTACCCCCCAATCAATATCGTGCCATTGTTGGTCGTCATTCAACGAAATATCAGCAGCAGCAGTAGTTTGGTGCTCTGGAAATGGCCGCGCTTGGCCGGTTGTGGCCAGCGGCAGCCGCTGAAGTTTCGACAACAGCGAGCTGGTCGAAAACGAAAAATAAATATACGACAAATGTTGACCATCGTCGCTTGGCCGCCGCCGCCGCCGTCATCATCATTGGCGTCGCAACAACGGAGCAAACCCCAAACAATTCAACCCGTTCCATTACGAGACAACCGTAGGCCAGAGCCGTAGACACAAACAACGCATCGCTCTTGTTGTCATCGCTCGCTCTGTCTGTCCTTTACACTATATCTCTCTATCTCCATTCGTTCGTTTCTACATTGGCCATCTCTTTAGCTGCGGCTGCGGCTATCACGCATGTTACATTGCCGCCCGACCGCCCGCCCGCCCAGCCTAGCCGTGATGTGGCCGGGGCTGGCTGGGGTCTGCAGCGGATTCTGTTGTACGACACGCTGGGGGGTTCAATTGTTTATACCGGCGTCGGCAGAAGAAAAACAAATCAAGTACCAACTATAACCACGCGGGAGAGAAAGGCAAAATCGGAGGAGAATCAATGGCGGCGCGCGAGACTTACACAGGCGCACGAGCACGCGCACACACGTCAACAGTGAGATAGCCATTGTAGCTATGTATGTAGGTAGACGGCAAGGCAGACGGCCAAACACGCATACGAAGATAGATACAAGAAGAACGGATCACATCAGCCGACGCACACAAATGCCCAAGCACATCGTTAGCCGATGACAAGCCAGATGATGATGATGATGGTGATGATAGGGGTGATACGCTGATAGAGTGCTATCTATTGTCTAGTCGTTGGCGTTTATCGGGACTACGACGAGAGGGAATGTATGAGAAGTCCGGGCTCATCGATATACAGCAACGTATGCAATACCACATATGCGTGGATGTGTCCGTGTGTGTGTGTGTGCGAATGCGTCTGTCGATTTGTATGTACCCATGTATATATATATATATATATATATATATTATATACAACGAGCGCTAGGTGGTTCCGTGGCCTATCACATAGGGGAACTGCTCAATAGGAGAGTATTAGTATAGCGAGAGAATGATGAACGATAGAACAGCTCCTCGTTCTCTTCCTCCGAACGGCGGAGAAGGTGATTTAGATTCTGTTGCGGATTGTTTTGTACGCGTGCAGCAGCAGCAGCAGCAGCAACTGTTTGCTTGTCTGTGCTGTGTGTATGTAAGAGAAGTGTGTGTGTGTGTGTCTGTACGGCGAAGAGTCACCCGCGACGAGAAGCACATGCAACACATTCGCTGTAGAGGAAAATGGCGAAGATGAGGCCCGGAAGAGATTTGCTTTCTTTCTTTGTTTCTTATCTGTTTTTTGCTTAAGTTGATCACCACAATCGACGCAGAAATAGCTGGCAAGAGCAAACAAAGCGGTCCGACGACGACCATTGACAACAATCGCAACGGTAGCAGCAGAAATGAATCATCGAAGGGAACAAACTGAGAGGAGGCGGACTTCTACATCATTTTCTCAATTCCTCGTTGTCGTCGTCGTTGTTGTTGCTGTCGCGGCCGCTATTCGTGAAATTCAAATTTCCCCTCTGCTGCCGCCGCCGCCGCCACCGCCGCTTTGTCTGTTGTGTCTGTGTTGGTTGGGTGCGCGAGCTTTTTCTGGTGTGAGAATGTTTGTAAGGGTAAATTTTATGTGTGTGAATGGTTCTTCCTGCCATTGTGTTACACCAATCATAGTAATAATAATAATAATAATAAAGGATGACAATGATGGTGATGATAATAACAATATATTTTAATAACACGTTATTACCGCATCGCAACGATATCGCAACAGTTATCCGTTTCGTATCTGTTGCTCTCGTAGGGTTTTCGCCGCAGACGTGTTTAATAGATCCTAGAGTCACCTTTGGTCGTCCTCGACATTGGACGACGTTATGCCTTCCGCGTTATCGGTCTCCGTGCGGGGTAATCAAACGTACTGTAGATCGTTTATCCTCGTTTGCCTGCTCCTCGTATCACATATATCACATAATGGTACCAGTCTTACGTACGATATACTATGGACAAGATAGAGGCGTACGAAATTCTCTCGTTTTTTGATCGCCTCCCGCGGCTTGCTCTGGTCCTGTTTCATCAACGTCCTCTTTTCTCGAAGGGAACGCGTGTCCTGTGGACGGATTTCAGTCGAGGCTTATGCGAAAGCCTTAACACAGCACAAACGAATATTAGCGTCGATGTGCTCAGCTGAGAGAATGTGATGGCGCGTTTTATAATGGGAATTCTTAAAAAATAGAAACGATTAGCAACGTTCAAATTGAACCCGTTGTGAATGGAGTAAGTCTGAGTGAAGTGACTGTCGCGACTGATCTTCTGCGCTGGCTACGCCTCTCTCTCGACTGTTGATCCCGCTGCTGACCTTGTTCGTAGCCGCGCCGTAGGCTAGAGCTAAGCCAATTAGCTCACTGCTGGTTAGCTGTTGTTTTCGTTAACAACGTCTAGCCCTCGTGTCGACAAAAGAAAAAAAAAAGTATATTTTACACATGTTTACTGCGAGACGATACGGTCGGACAGATAATATGTATATTTTACCCAAAATGCTTATTCTTGAATCATTCGAACAGAGAATCCTTTATTCCGGGTCAGATTAAAGGAGCACGCCGTATTATTCTGTCGTTCTCCCTCCCATTGACAAACAACTGGAACTCCCCAAAGATAAATAAAGCGGCGATTAACTCAGACACAAATCATTGTTGTTATTTATTGATTCGCGCAAAACGAAGAGCGCCCTTAAATAGAAGATAATAATCCGATGTTAATTATTGTCTAGATTGTGCCTAACGCGACGACTGTCATCGTGGCACATGAAACAAGAGTCCGTTTCAAAGATTCGACGACAAGGGGGGGGGGCAGCGTCGCCCACACCTTCGCAACAGTCTAGGCCGTACACTCCCTGCTCCCCGGCGGTCTCCCGAGAGCGCTGTCTAACAGGCAACAATTGTTTGTCTCGTTGTAGCCATTAGCAGGTACAAAGCAAATACGGGACCATGACAACTTCAAGACTAAACGATTTGTCTTCGCCGAAATACCCATTAGGTAGCAAACTTCTGTCTCAGTTGACGACGAGGCAAAGCTGTTTGCCTCTGTAATTTGCAATCTCACAACCCTGAGCAACCACTGAGACCGCCGCCTTTTACCGCTGAAATCGTCTATGAGCGACAGACATTCCTGGTTGTATAGATCGATTATTGTAACAGCGATACGGCAACCGTCGACCGCCGAACACTATGTACGCGTTCAGAAGGACAGGCAGACGCCGGCAGACTATTTATACGTGAACGCAGACGTTATCTCAACAAGGAGGAAGAGGAGACATGGAAGCGAAACTGATGGCGCGGAAAACGTACATTGTATTTCTGAAACGAGAGGACGACATTACGAAATCATCGGTAGCACAATGCATAGAATTGTCTGTGTATGTATCTCTGACTGTTTAGGCTCTTCGTGCACCGGATTTTTGATAAAAAAATAAAGTCTTGCGGCGCCCGTGACCCCCTCCAAGTACTCGAAGTGCCCGCCGTTTCGGGTTTCTCCTGTCCACGTAGAGC
Source organism: Stratiolaelaps scimitus (assembly GCA_019614645.1). Classification (NCBI taxonomy): domain Eukaryota; kingdom Metazoa; phylum Arthropoda; class Arachnida; order Mesostigmata; family Laelapidae; genus Stratiolaelaps; species Stratiolaelaps scimitus. The sequence goes on from JABWDB010000017.1 coordinate 728,731, forward strand.
CAGCAGCGGTGGGAGTAGGTTCGATTCCGCGTAGCGCGTGGATGAGTCCTAATGCGTTGCGCAATGATCAGTAGCCGTGGGACGCGCCGCCTTGTTTCGCAGTGCTCAGTACGCGGCGTTCGCAGTGCTCAGTACGCGGCGTTCGCAGTGCCGCATACGTGGCGTCTTTAGGCGTTCTGTTCTAGATATTTCCTCATAGAATATCATCGATGATAGCTTTCTCAAATACGTTTGCCAATCGTCGATATTTGTTTGAGCGCAATCAAAATCGCCGGAGGCTTCTGAATGAAGCTGCTTTGCAGCAGATGGATCGCTCAGACAATACTGACAAAGGAATTGTGGGTTGGACACCGCTTTCAAGACCTCGACTGAAAACCTGGAGCACAAACATTTTTTAGCGTGTAGGATTTAGAATTGTCTTGTTTTTCACGAAGATACGCCACCGGCATATTCGTTCGTGTTCTTCAACATTTCACATTTTTTTGCCCACCTATGTGTTTTCTTCCCGCGAAAATGAAAGTGATTAGGTAGCAGCCAATGCTGTACCCGCAGCGCCTCTCCTGTAATGACACCAAAAGCGTTACCTAGATCAGAGAACAGAGTCGTACCACTAGCTAAGGTGTTTTGTCACAAACGCATGCAAACGCACACGGAATAGTTCTACCGATAACGAAATGACATGATCACGCTCGAAGATCACACAAGGAGTACCCAGCAATCAGGCTAAATGGCCACATGCGGATCTCGTGGTAGGAACATTGAAACGAACGGCCTTTACTTTAGCTTATCCACGCCGTGATGACTCGAGGCGTCCGCGTCCTCGACACTGGACGCGTTCGTTATTCTGCAGTGTGGTAGCGTAACCGATGCTGGCGTTCCCGTCGCGTTTGCCAATGGGTGCAGCGCATATCCTCTCACCACTAAGCGACCCCCAGGGTGATCCAAGGTCTAGGGCGATTATCGAAGCCTTCTTGGCGTCAAGCACGCTTAGTTCCGCGGCGGCAGACGCGAAAGGCAATGTTTAGCTAACGCGGGCGCCTTCCGGGATACAAACGCGGTTAGAGGAGCGTTGAGGATACGATCGCCCCTGCAACCACAACGAGTACGACTAACAACAGCACCAGCAGCAGCAGCAACAACACCACCGCCGCCAAATATGGACTACACGTCCCCAGCGTCACCACCAGATGCCGCAACCACGAGGGTCGTCCACTAGCTACAATACACGCGCAGCCAGCATCTAGTAGCGCAAGAGCCAAGCGAACGGTGGCTCATATCATATCGGTGACAATGCATTCGTCCACCTTGTTACAGTCCAAAGCCAAACTGCATACTACATTCACCTTGTATAGGTAACCGTGGCCAGATACCGACACACACACCGAGACAGGCAGACGGCCACACACTCGTAAACGTAAGCGAACGCCACCCCGAGGTTGTTTGCAGCTGGACGCCGCAACGCTCGAGAGCGCTTTCCCACTGTCTTGAGCGCTTTCTCTCGCCAATGGGCGTCGTGCGCGGCAGGGTCACCGCTCCTGCTAGGTCCTGCCGGCTGTGATCTGCGTCCGTCAGTGAAAGAATGAGAGAGAGATACGGGTGATGGATGCAGCCGAGCGAGTCGTTTCCGCTGAGCCGGTTCGTCCTGGCAGAGGTCTGCCCTTGCCGCGTGGCGAATGCGTGTGTCGCCTCGAGTTGCTTGCAGCGGTGGTGGTATGGCCTGAATATGTGGATGGGTGTAAATTACATTTGGGTGTGTGTCCGTTGTGTGTGCCATAGGACAGACACATCTGCATGCACACACTCTCACACAGCGATACAGGCAAACACAGCTAGGCATCTGCTGGTATAGGCTCTGCTGCTGCTGCTGCTGCCTGCACTGCACGGCATATATGTACATGTGTATGTATCTACTGTTATTATTATTATTATACCAAAAACAGGAAAAGCCGACTGGTTCTTGTGATGACGAGGGCTCTCGAGGCGACACAACAGCCACGGCGCAAATTAGGTGAGAGAGAAAATACGTGTGGGGGGGAGGATCACGTTGAGGCAAGCAAACGGACTCGTAGGTGACGCGCTGCAGCGATGCCACCTCCATGGCACAGCTCCGACAAGGAAATGAATTCTTCCAGTTCGATTCGAACAGGTCATACCGCGCGAATAGTGAACAAGTCCATTTCCTTCTGCTGCAACGATACCAACGATCATTGCCTAGCGTGCTTTTATACTGCGGAGGCACAAGCGGCGGCAGCAGCAGCGGTACATAGGCAAAATGATTAGGCCGTCGGATAAACGAGGCGCATAAAAAACGAACTGCTAACCTATACCTCAACCCGTTTGGCAGTCATTGATGCCGTTGCTGTTTCGTTGTGGTTGCTGTTGAAATTGGAGAGAAATTAGCTCTATTCTTCGTTAGTTTGCTTGTTGGTGGTGACTGTAATGTGCTGTAATCAATAACGGATTAAATGAGGATCTCTTGCACAGCGATCGAGTTCAACTATATGGAGCGATCGTTTGATATGAACAACAACAACAACAACAACGACAATAATAGCAATAGTAGTAATAATAATAATAATAACCCGGAGAAGAGAAATAGTAAACAACGGAGACACGAACATCGAGTGTGTGAATTGACTTCAATAGTGGTGCCTGCCGAAGGCCGTAGTGTGTTGAGGAAGTGGAGGAATCTCAGGGGTGGTGCACGATTCGGAGTACTGGATTGACGAGGACGAAAAGTCTAGCGTGGAGTAATATACTAAACGAAGAAGTCTCATCACCGGAGGTCGTTGTTCCCGTCTCTGATACTGATCGCCGATACGATGAGAAGCGAGGCTGAGTTCTACTAGGCCATTCTGATCGAGTACAAGAAGGACAACAAAATATACATATATATATAGGATATACATTTAACGTATTGATGTAATCTGGACCTAGAAGACTCGTTCAGCGAGCGTCCTCAGGCGCCCGACGATATAAGGAGATGAACACATGTATGTATCAACGACAAAGTGACAACTATTAATGGCCGAAACGTTTGAGTCTGCAGCTTGAATTTTTTGTGCTGCTTTCATTTTGTTAAGCTCGTTTTCAGCTGTCGATTGCTGAATAATGCTCAGGTCTCACGGCTCTCAACGGCACCCGCAGTCGAAACGCACGTCAAATATTTTCTCAGGTTGCGACCTACACTTCTCTTGTTGCTTATCGTGGAGCTCTGACGACACACGTGGTGTTCGCTGAGAACGTAAACCTTGACATTCTCATAGGTGGCGATGGATCGCGATAAATCTGTCTCTATGAACTGTGATTATTTATTTTCAAGGGCGCACACAGCTTGGCGTCGCCTTATAATACGACGCGAGTAACGAAGCCATGAACGACGAGTACAACATGTGAAAGTCAGGTGTAAACTATTCTAACAGAACCGATCTAAGACGGGCCATGTTCAGCATTGTCGATGAAGAAGTCACGATAGGATTTCGACGAGACGATCACACCAGCAAAAGTTATGTTGATATCGGGTTCGACCGCGTTGGTCTGGATAGGCGTCATTATAGCTTCTGCCAGGCTAGCCCAGTGCTGTCAAAGGTTATCTTATAAACAAACTTGTAAACACTAGTGAACTGGCTATCTTGTCAATAGAATCATTGTGCCGTTTTAAACGCTCTGATCACTATGGGCTGCATCATGGATAGATGGAAGAGGCGAGAGAATACGATCGTTATATAAAGAGAAAGCTGCCTACACCTAAGCACAAGTAGCAGAATTCCTTAAGTATCTTTCTCTGAAATCGTGCGACGCGTCATCCTAGCTGTTCACAACCGCCTAGATCCAAGCTCATATGCCCAATTGATTGATGTCTTCTAAAGCGATTGCCCCCAGATAAAAATTTGCATAAAAATTACCCAACTATGTCAACTCAATAAACAAGAAATTTCAATAACTGAATCCTTGCTACTTTGAAAAAAATAACGTGTCCAACTGGAGCACGCAAGTAGTCACGCCGTTTGAGCGATTCATTCCGGCCAAATGAGTGGTCACTTGTCACTCGGATATCGGACCATCAGACTTGAGTGATATAGATGCAAATGCACTGTGTTAAATTTCGATTATAGAGTACAAAATTGTCTAGATCGTTTCCTTTCATCTAACCGAATGCTGACACCGTTCTAAATTAACGATATATTCAATAACTAAGGAAAAACGATCAAAAACCAGACGCGCATCGAAAATACAATCACTGTGTCAATTCACACAGCGGTGGAGAAAGTAGACTTCGAGCGATTGCAAGGCTGTGGCTATGGACAAATACTAAGTAATCTCACGTCTTGTTAGAACAGTCGCATAAAACCTGCGCCTGGTGATTACTATCATACCATCACAATGGGTTAAAGGATAACAGGGCCGAAGGCCGACGGGAACGCGACCCTCCCTATACTAATTTAAATAAATATCCTACTGCTACTGCTGCTGATCCAGTAAATGCGGGGTAATCGTTGTGCAGATACTACCGTCTCTGGCTATTGTAATAGCGCCACCAGCAGCATCGGCTGCAGCAGAGGTGGCGGCAAGCTCCGACGATCATTTCGGTGATTTCTTGGGAGAAATTATTGCCGGGCGTCGTCGTAGCGAAATGGCGACTAACTATCTCCAAATATTGAGGCTGGGAGACAGCCGTAGGGATTATCATTATTATTGCTGCATTGTGGACAGAACTCAGCTGTGGCTAACTGGCGGTGCTATTACGGCTGTGCCGCCGATGAGAAAGCTTTAATAGCAGCCGCGGGAGCAGCAGCAGCATGTTTGCTTTAATGAAAAATAAATGCGAAACTTCCTCGATATCGACACCTGCAGCGATGTCTGATATTATACAAGTGGCATTGCAAGTTCTGTGCGATCGATGGTATACGACTTTGTGTATGACACCCATCTTCGTTGGTAATAGAAAAGTTAGCCTAATGCCGATCATTTTGTATTGTCAAAAGTGCTATGCGACGTAACGATTGAATTTAGGAGTTTTGTGTGGGTGAACACAGTAATAGGGAGATGTTTCTGTAGGTTCTATAAGCTCGAACTTATAGATCGACTGCCCTAGTATAACTCTGGTCAAAACATTGGCCTGCGATCTCGAAAGCAGAGGGTTCGATATTCAGTTAAGGGTAAAATGACTCCACCAACAATAATAATGCTTTCCGCCGGTGCGATTAGCTCATGTTCGATTCCATCGGCAACCTCGTGTGGTACGACCATTGTCGAAGCACCAATGTTCAAATGTTCCACTGCTGACAAAAGAAGGCTGCTCAGGCATCAGTGTGCTCAAATGCTAGATTGACACAAGCGACAGAACGTCAGAACCGTCGACGTCTAGTATTTACAGTGCGCAGAAAACAATTAGGCTATGGGACCTCTCATTGTAGGCCACTCGCCCGCCAACGAATCCTTTGTGCGATAGCTTTTACGAATCAAAGTTAAGCCTATCAAACCCTGTCCATGTTTGATCTTGTTGTGGAAGATGTGTGAAGACCCTGTGCACTGCGGGATGACCTCCGAGCGTGTTAAACTTTGTTTAACATCTTGAAGCGCTCGGTGGGGATTTAAGCAAGGTTTGCTGCCTAGCGAACCTGTGAGGATATGTTCTTTATCTTGTTTTGTATTGCAAAGCACTTCTCGACGACAATTAGAAGTAAACAAACAAAGGCTACATAAAAGGCCTATCGTCGAGACTGACGAGGTTTGCTTAGGTTCCCATTTTAGGTGTTGTGTAATTCGATGAACAACCTGTGTGTGTATATATGTGTGTGTGTGTGTGTGTGCCCTCACCACTCTGCAAAAGGCCTTGAAGGTCGCGAAAATGCGGGGTCCCGCCCTTCACATACCCTGAACATTCACAAATTCTGGCTATGACGTTGATGGGCCTCTCGATCGCGAGCTTATAAAGACTCGACGCACAGTTCTGTGCGAACAGCTTGTGCGCGGAGCGGAAATCGATAGAATTCAAAAATGCAACCTAACAAAATAGGCAAGAAAGCAAGGCAGAGAAATTCACTACTCTGAGATACACAGCTTTCTCGACGAGATTCGATGTTATTGTACAGAATATCATTTTTATCTACAGAGATTCGTCCGACATATTTTATATATAGATATATCGCATGGACATATAGTCATTTTCATATATATATATATATGTAATAGGTTATATTTAGAATATATTTTCTATATTCATATATATCTACATATTGACTTTTTCATAAAGGCATATATAATCGACATGCGCGACCACCTACCTGCCTTGATTCGAATGACTCGTACACGTACGCACACCTAAACCGTAGCCAGCAACGTAAACTACTCAGGGCTATTCAGCCAAATTGGTGCGGACCTTTTTTTTGGTTTACGATATAGTTTTTATAAACTCAAAAAAGAAACATGACGACACTGCTACCTTTAAGTGACCCACCGGCAGCGTTCTCTTTGCTGATAACCTCCTCGGCTAAGTGACGAATGAAGTGGACATCGTAACAGGGTCATTGTTGATGATGTAGCGAATGAACAGGTTCAATTGTCAAAAAAAAAAAAAAGAATTAAACAAGCATATTATAGAAGGCTCCGATGACAACTGACTGTGTAGAATAATAAAATATACGCTGAATATAATATCGTTATACTGAGTTATGATCCTCTATATATCATCATGCATCCGTATGAACGGTGCAAATATGGAGATGACCTGAGAAACACTGCGCCCCTACGACGCACGTATGAGTACCCTCGTTGATCACCATTCGCCATTTGGCACGCTGGCAGTCATCAACATACATAGAATCTGCTGAGGGCCTGCGGAATCGAAGATATCCGCTGACCAATTGCCCCTTTTAGCTCGGGTGATGTCGAATTGTGAAGAACACTGAAGAAGTCTAACCATGAGACGCGTCACGGCGGTAGGGCGCCCAGAGCAGTTTAAGTTAACTACTGCCGTTCAAAATTGGCTCCAAACAAACAAAGATGCGCCGGCTCGTACATTTAAACGAATAGAAGACAAATGATGAATAATTGTGGATCTAGATATATATATATATATATATATTATTATGTGTAAATGTGTGGGTGGGTGTTATATATATCAATTTCCATGACAATTCATTAACGATATATATATATGTATATATGCATGCATTACTGGTGAAACACTAGTGAAGTGACCTAGCCATGCAGTCGCGAGGTTCAACATTTAACTTCTCTCTGTTTATATATTGTTTTTTCAGGTTTGGAGCGTCTGGCTGAGGAGCTGATGGGGCCCAAGTATTGGGCGCTCTTTTCTCATCCGATTCTGAAGAACTCCTTCGGTGAGTGTATTTACCTAATTTAACCTCAAACAGTGACGACTGCCACCACTCAGTAGCAGGATATGGCGAATACTTAGACGTTCAAGCACAGTTCGATGTTAAGCACAGAGAGCAACTGTGTGCTTGAAATCTAATATGAGGACGTCATACTATACATATATATATATATATATATATATACATACATGTAAGCATGTCTAAGTAGATAAATCCTCATGGCGACAACTATTATTCGAATGTGGGACGGACCGAGTTCTGTTTATTCGTGCATCCAAGCAAGTTGAAGTACGTACCCTGAGCCGGACGTCTACATCGAACTGCTAGCAAGCTGCTGGAGGAAGTTCTTATGTTAGCAAGTCTTATGAGGCAGGCGTGACATCTTTATACTAATGAACGTACATATTCTTCTGCTAGATGCACTATGCGCACGTGTGTTCGAGTGTGTGTGTGTCAAAAACAACACAAAAATCGAAAGACGTTAGAGACCCAAGTTATACGAGGCTAATTACCACAATTGCTACTTTTTGTTGAAAAGATTTAGATGTATATCTGTTTTGCGGAGCATGACGCTGCTGGGCGTCGTACACCTCCCTGTGCCCGGCGCTGACGATATGACGGGGTGTGCCGTAAACGCTATTTTATAGTCATTATTATCTTACATTTATGTTATACTGATGCATTACTGCCGCCGCGATGGTGCTGGTGTTTAATTGATAAACGTCGACGATTGATCTCATTATCCATCATTATTATACAATATTTATTATCATCATTTCGTATAATTACATTGTCTATATGCCTTGCCTACACCTCCCGCTGTGTGGCAATCAACCCATGAACACATATACATTTAGCATCCACTGCCAATAAATACGGGCACTCCCTCGAAGAGCATCTACGACTTTGAACTCCGTCCGCTGACGCGGCGCGACCAGAGCTATTCTGGTGGTGCTAAGCAAATATTTCCTTTTTATCAACTATCACAATATACACACATGAATAGACGATGTATTGTCATCAATCTGGCCGTCACGCTCAAGTAGATATGCACTATGCGGACATACCAATAATAATAATCACGTTATCGATATCGATCGACACGAGAATCGGACTTGAGCATAGCTGACCAGCAGAGTTCAAACGGATTGAGAGCCTTCGCTCAGAATCCCACGCTTGTCAACAGCAGCAGCAGCACCAGCAGCAGCCACCGCCGCCGCCGCCGCGAAATACAACGCAACAACGCTGTTCAGAATTTCGCGACCCACGGCGCCATAGGGTATCAATCGCTTTCGGCACATTTGCGTCAGATTACTACGAACCTTGCCAATTCGGCTATATTTCCCAGATTGAACCAGCACGCCCGATCGGTCATCTCATTCGATGAGATAAATCTATATAATTGACGACGACAATCAGGCAAGACATATCAGAAAAGCGGGCGTCGTCGTTACAGTGTAGCACTTACACTGGCACGAAATGACACCAGGCCTAGGAAGGATTGATCGACACATTGTATACAAATACAATCTATTATGCAAAGGCGCTACTTGAGTTTAATTGAACTGTATCGAATCGAATGTCCCCGGCCACGTGTGTCCATGTATTATATACGTAAGGTACATACGTGCATGGACACGTAGGTGAGATGCCAGCATTATTTTTCGGGCCTATCTGGCTGCGTGCGTGCGTGATATAGTATAATTGCGAAACCACTTGGACGAGACCACCAGACTGGCTATTGGACGATGCTGTTGTTGTTGTTGTTGATATTTGGTGCTCAATATACGTTGCCAGGGTTTCCCGAGAGATCCACCTCCCGCAAAATAATCGACAATAGAGTTCTGCGTCCCTGCGTGGCGTAACCACACCAAACATGGCGATCGGGCCAATCGATAGTGGGGTACGTGAGGAGGACATATTGTATTGGACCTAATACATTACGTGCTCCGTTACTTCGATTGGACACCACAGTCCATTCTTTAAATGAGGACGGTGAACGCTGACTGTAGCCAGCACGCCCGCTTCAAACAGGCAAGATACATTCTCACACCGCCGCCGCAAACCGTTCGTTCCGTGAACCGGTCGACAGCGCTCGAAGGGTCAGTCAGTAAGCCAGCCAGTGAACGAATTTCACCAACGGCAGCCCTCGCTACAACGCCCTATATCTTAACCATCCCACGCCCAATGATATACTATGTGGTATACGATCTAGGTATGGTTGTCACTGGCAGCCGTCCATGTGGTGGCACTTGGTGATGCATGATCCCCGCAGGAATTTCCAATGAGTAAGCAAGCAAGCAAGCTGACGAAGAGACGGTAGACAGATAATGTATCAATAATAATAATAATCGAGTTCCGATCGTCGGTGATGGAACAACAAATCTGTCCATGATGTCCGTGTTTATTAGTCGTATTAAGAAAAGTACACTGCGCTTCTGTTTTGCTTGCTTTGCTCGAGGTCCGCCACATGACGGGTAGTGTGACGCACACTTGAGTATCATGATGGCCAGCCACTATATCTGATGCTGGTGCTGGTAACGCTAATACCGATGAGCATAATGAAGATTCGTGTTACTAATAAATGTAGGATGATATTGTAGTGATCATTATTGTTATTATTACTGCATTGTGACGTTGTTATTATCATTATTGTTCCGAATGCCTGCCCACAGGTTGCTGTATATCCGACCTCTCTATCTCCCTCGCTTTGTCTTCATAACCGCACACACACACACACACGTGCATGTAAAATAGTTACGAAGGAAAGTCAAGCTAGTTCATGATGCTTGCTTCTAAATCAGCAGCGTATATATATATATATATATATATATATATATATATATATAACCTAACAGCTTGTTTGTTACTGCAAAAACAAGCTTCGCGTGAACAATCAGCAAGGCTCACTCATGTTTGCGCGGATGATGTCGGCTTGGCTTTCTACCGCTTTTCTTGACGCTGATGAAGCGATGAACCACCACCAGCAGCAGCAGTAAACCAACGGTGAACAGAACCAACCGGTGACTGCATGTTAATGCTTCGCCCCTCTCCACGGCTACGGCGCCGGTGTCTCCGGCTAAACAACAACAACAATAGCAGGAGGAGCAGCAGCAGCAAGCGAGGAGTTGGCTTGTATTCGCCGGCTAGAAGAGCGCGGGACGGGACAGGTTTTTATTTATAATAGAAGGGTTAGAAGGGTTAGTTTCGGTTCACCCAGTGAATTTGGTGGTAAATATCATTCAGTGCCGCTGCTGATTATTATGGGCGAACGCACATTGATCGTGCTTGCTGCTGCTGCTACACTATGATATGCAAGAGATTTACAAGCTACACATAATATAGTTAGTTCGTTAGTTATGCATAACAGCAATGGCAACGACGCCTACTTCAACCACGACGACGGTAACGCGTGCATATAGTGCCATGGATTTGCGCGATTTGTTTGGTAACGTTTTGCAACGGCCCAGGGGTAACGGGGCAAATGATCATGAACGAGAAATATCGAGAAGGCTGGAGAGAGAGGGAGAGAGAAAGAGAGAGAGATACGACAATGAAATGATTACGCTGTAATTGTAATAACCGGTTGTTAGCGAAGACCGGCACACTATTATTTTACGCTCCGCGTACGTCGCGTATTGCGATCGCTATACGTTATACACAGGCGGGAGTTCTGCATGCAGAACTAGAGCTCTGCAAAATGTTCCCGCGCCGCTGTTTGTGCCCGTTGAACGGTTCGCTTTGACTGCCGGGGCAAGAGTAGCGGCTTATCCGCCGGTTATGAAAACCACATTGCGGGAGGCCTTCGGTCTGAAACGTGGCTAAATCAGCATTTTGCATGCACGTGTTTTGTTGATCGTCATTTGTAGAGTACTTATACAGCGAGGGCACGTGCAAATTAATTTCTCTGAAAAAAAAAAATTGGCACGTCAGTTTTTCCTTTGTTGCCGTCCAAACTCGAACGTCTACGGTTATTATTCTCGACCGGATATCAATCAAGGAACGTATGTGTGTACGCTTTCGCTGGCGACAACGTGACTGTGCTTAACTGCTCGCAGTTCATAACTGGGGTCAATCGGACAGAGCTGTCGAATTGGTAATGGACACATGTTATTTGTTGTTGTGTAACAATCGGATTCTCTTATTTTTGTCATACGCTAGTTGGGTCGGCCAGCTTGTTGAACTGGTAAAATTTAGAATATAGTGTGTTGATATGTTTCATTTGCAAAGTGACGTGTACCACTCACTGGCTTAGTTACAATATAAACTGATACGAGAACTTATATTAGGAGTAATCGATCCTAAAAAACATATATATAATATATATATATATATATAGATATATATTGGTTCTATAGCAATAGAAGGAAAATGTGAAGATGTTATATGCTCTTAGGTGAATTCGTGACCAACTTTTAAAGCACCGTGTGGCCCACCAATTTAGGCTTACGATGACTACGTAGCTTTTCAGTATTATCGGTGTTCCGAGACCTCATGGCGCGTCTATACTTACTCATCTATCTATCTGTCTGTCTGAGTAGTGGCAGCTCAAACAGGAGAAATCGTTGTAATAGCTTCTTTGGTAGCTTCCTCTCACGCGATCGCATTCAGGCGTACTAGAAGTTAACCGACGGCCAACAATTCTGTGCTGCCGTCCGGTTATGCATGAGGAACTACAAATATGATAGTTGGTACTTTCTTCCTACCACATATACATGCAATAAAGAGAAAAAGAGAGGTAGAGAGAGAGAGAGATAAAGAGTAGGCGAATATATATATATATAATTTATATGATTGCTCGTATATAATGTTCGAATATAATGATCCGTTCGTGGGGCCGGGCGATATCTATCAGATTTTGGTGGTGGTCACTTTCACACATCTGACAGTCCTTCGTGTTCAAGCGTCTGTCCGTTTGGTTTCGATTGTGTACGCAATTGAACATTAGCCGGCCCCTGGTCAACTTCTATCTTTACCTAGCCAGGACAACGTATAGAGCACTTTTCCACCTGTTCAGTCTGGCCACTTACCCGCCACATGAACGGGGTGGTCCCACCCGTGGTGGCGGACTTTTCGATGGCCGCCGATGAGGTAAGGCAACGCCCATATAGAATATTTCTGCTGCCATCTTTCTTCTCCCTACGAATCTGCGGTCTGACAGGGACAAAGCGAGATGTCATCATCGGGCAGTTATTGTATAATTTTGCCTTACGTCCAGCATCAGAATCATCGTATTATCGGCACTGAGTGTCTCCCAATTCGTCCTCACCCATACTAACGACACGACGCTTATATAATGTGATAACATATAACCAAAAAAAACACATCATCCCACACGCGGCACACACAAGCCATCGCGTATTCAGTCGAGCAGATAGATTTTATGCCTGCAGGCAGTCACACGCACATCCGAATCAGCGAATGACTGAATGAATGATTGTCGGTCGGTCTGTGTATCCGTGTACCGAAGCGTCTGCCCGCTCGAGCTGTCGTTGATTGTTGTTTGTTTGGCTGTTCGACACAGGTGCGTTTTTCATGCAGTTGTAGTTTGATTTCCCTATTTTGCTTGCTGGTTCGCGTCCTAGCAGTGTATGTATAAGGGGCCAAGCAACCAGCACCCCTATGTGTATATTTCTGAGCACTTCCCTGTGCCTCAGCCTGTGACCACTTTTGTCGTTACGACGACGATTGCTGCTGATGCTGCTGCTATAATTTACGTTCGTGGACGTAAACAGGAACCACCAGCAACAGTGGTGGGCAGCGTCAACGCCAGTGAAATTCGGTGGTCGAATCACTGCAATGTCACGTTAGGCCAGCAGCAGAAGATATGGCGGTTAAGGCCATCGCCGCCGCCGCCGTCGCCGCCGTCGCCGCCGCCAAAAACGTGGTATAGGCGAAGAAGGGGCTAGCAACGAAATCCTGCAGTGTTACTGTTGCTAGTGTAACTCGTCTGCTGGTCCATCTGTTACCTACCACACGTCCGTGGTTTGGCGGTGCTAGTTGTGGTTGTTGCTGCTGCTGCTGCTGTTGTTCCTGTGACTGCTGCTGCTGCTGCTGCTACTTTTGTTGCAGCAATTGTCAGCATCTTTTTCTGATGTGCGTTTACTATGACGTCTATCAGTGTGCAACGCATACGACAACGACTTTCAAAAGCAGCAAAGTGCCGCCCGCCGAAATAGCGCCGCGGCATCCCTCCCGTTTGCCTGCTCAGTACGTCGTCGGTGCGCGCGAGCACTGCGTCCGCATCAGTAGCAGCAGAAGGTGCAGTGGTAACGTAACCACCACCACCGCCGCCGCCGTCGCCGCCGCCGCCGCTGCCGACAGAACAGAAGAGAACGCAAGCGTTACCGGCAGTGGAACGACACTCGACCACGTTAGTCAAGGCTAAGAAGGCTAAGTAAACGCGGGCTGTGTTTGGCGGGCCCAGCTGACGCTGATGACGATGGACGGCCACTTCTGAGCACGGCAGAAAACCTGCGGGGGGGGGGGGGGCGGGGAGTCTCGGGGGGCGAAGTTACTATTTGGCTAGACGGGACGAAGCGGGAGCGGGTGCTGGGGCCAATTGAACATATAAAATGCGAGTTACTGAAAACAATAGGTACGATTCGTGTATTCTGCGGGGAAAAACAATGACGGTGGAACATCATCGTTGAGGGTGGCTTGCTCATTTACACCTGAGTAATTAAATTCGTTGAAATGCGCTTGAGGGCTAGATGCCGAGGAGGATTACAGCTGCAACACATGACTGAGTGTTCTTGGCAGTAACTAACACATGTTCAACATGAACACATATTGCCTCATTCCGTTGTTACTACGTGCGTTCGTTTCCTCACTACCCCCCTGTTGGCTCGCATGCATTTTTTTCGAACATCAGACTCGCTCTCGCTCTCTGCCTCCCTGCATCTGCAAAGCCTAGAAAATTTTGGAGACACATTTACTGTGGCACATAATACCATAGCTCAAGTACAGAAGTCCTGAGACTGATTGCTCAAAAAAAATATATATATATACATATATATGTATATATATGTTTGTGTACTCAAACATATACAAGCGTAGACTGAAAGAATCCTCATTTCTACTGAAATCTGCCTTAGCCAGCAGGAGAAAGTGGTGACGAGATCGACGCAAACCCACAGATATATATATATATATATAAAGTGAGAGAGAGAGAGAGATGAAGACAAAGAAAATCTATGGATTCGTATTTAGTTTGGCTGCAATTCGAATCTGTTGTCTGGTCGGTTGATTCAGCTGCGCGCAACCGCAAGTGCTGCTGCTGCTGCTGTAACTGACAAAAAGTTTTTCAATTGCTTTTTCCTTCCCTTTCTTCCTCGGGCTTCCTCCACCAACTTCATCTACGCGACCGCGAACGTTCGCAAGCATCCACCGCGGCCCGTGTATCACTCACTCGCTTGCCGAGACGGGAGCACTCACGAGCAGCAGCAGCAGCAACAACAACAGCAGCAGCAGCAACAACAACAGCAGCAGCCGCCGCAGCGAACCGGACGAACATCCAAACCACACTCATTTATTCACACATACTGGCTAGCAACATAGCACATGATGACGATGCTAAGATTACAATATTACCGCAAGCAAATATCGCGTAGTTCGCTCTCTGTCACCGACGCGACGGTTGCCGCTGTGACCGGCGTCGGGGGCTCCACAAGGCGGACAGGGCCGAGCGGGCAATCGCCGCCACCTGTTACGTGTATCATCATCATCAATCTATCCATCTGTCTACCTATATATCAATCTGTGTGGCTGGACGGCTGGCAGTCTGGCCAGCCAGCCGCCCTTCTATCCATATATATGATATAGTGTTCCGCGCGCGCTGAGACTAGATTGATTTCCGAAAACCATTTTGGGTTTCCTCGACCATTTTTTCTCTTCACTCTGCTCGGCTGGCTGATGATTATGAAGACGACAACACGTCGTTTTCCGCCGCAGCCGCCGCCGCCGCGCGGAGTGATGCCGGCAGCCGCGGCGGCGGCGGTTGACTCCAACGGGGATGTTCACCACTAATATACTGTGAGAGAGAGAATGTGAGAGAGAGAGAGAGATACCGAGGTGTCTACGAATGAACGCAGACGCGCGCACTCGGAGGCAAAGGTAAAAGCGGGCAGATTCGCGTAGGCAAGCCCACACTCACTCACGCGCTGCATCGTCATCATCCTCGCAAAAGTCCTGAGCATAGCAAAAGTCACCACAACTCGAGTGCCGCCGCCGCCGCTGCCGCCGGCCAGCCTTCCACGCTGACATCGACGATTGCGCGTTTTCACCAGTTTTTTTTTTTTTCTTTGTCCATTTTCTTTTTCATCTTCTGATGACTTTGTCTGAGGTGTTTTGGCAAGGTGTTCCAGAGACGTGTGTATGTGTATGTGTGTGTGTGTGTGTGTGTACCTTGTAAAAGTGTACCTAGCTAACTGACTCTCGATGCGGTTATCGAAGACGATTCTGCAACGCGCACAACGCCGGTCAGCGGAGCTGACCCGACCCGACTCGATCAGACGAGACAACCAGTGTGCTTGTCTGGCCGGGTAGACTAAGCGTACCTGGGCCAGATGGCTGGAGGACACTCCTCTGAATGGGGTAATCAGTCGGCGCGTCGGCTGGTTGACGCCGCCGGATCGGGAAACAACGAGAGAACAACGCCAAAGAAGGGACGTCGTGGTGACGCTAACGTGAAACGATGAGATCGCCGATGGCTCGGCTGACGACGAATCGAGCGCTGGCAGCGCTGCGATTGATTGAAAGATGGACAGAAAATGAAACACCCGAACTGCTGAAAAGAAAGGATTTCCTTTTCGTGCTGTGCTGCTGCTGCTGCTGTTTCAAGACGCCGCTCTCAGTGGTCACAAACACTTTAGGCGGGGCTGATCGAGCCATCAACAGTTGATTTCGTCAATTTCCCTAACGTCGGCGTCACATTATCCCTTTAGTACTGCTTGTACTGCTTCATATTTGTGTACGTTTGGGATATCAGTGGGAAATCTGGCCAAATCCGGACGCCGTCTCGTACAGCCGTGATAGAAAGAGTTCTGCAAAACGTTTTCGAATGATGTTTCTTGCCGTCTACGTCACATGTTTATTCTATATTCTTTTTAGAAAGGCAATTCTTTCGCAATACTTGAGAAGGGCAAGCTCACGCTAACAGTACCATCTCATTGGAAGCCGGTGGTGAGGAAATGGCGAAGCCGTGCATCACCATCATATGGGGGCTTTTAGGGGGCATTGCTCGCCTAAGATGCCGGCTCGCCAGCAGCAGCCGGGCGTGCGGTTAATAAGTGAATGCTAGTTAAATTAGCCCCTCCCCCCCCCAACTGTGTCCGCCACCACCCTTCGCGGCGGAGATATGGAGTCCTGGGGAGGTAGGACCTCTGCCGGCATAGATTGCACTCTGGCGTGGTGCTGGTTCAAGAATCGCTGGTCAACTTCGAGCGCTCGGGTGCGTTAGCCAGCTGTTCGGCCTCGTTGCAGGCGGTGACCTTGCCCCGCGTTAAACCCAGATTTCGGCCGTGGTAGATGAAGGTTGCCCGCTCGCGCTGCCATTACCGCCGGTAGCACCGCGTTTCGTTGTCTACTTCTTCTTCTAGCACGGTAGTACGGCAGCTACATCTACCGATAGTACTCCGAATACTACTTCTGGTAGGGCCATCATACACATGTCGTGTGCCAAACATAACACTGTCACACAGAAAAGAAAATGCATCTACCTCAACGTTGTCCGTAGCAGACGCCGGCCTCATTTTCTCTCATAGGAGTAATCTGTTTTTTTTTCGTTGGTAGATGCCAATAACGTTGTACCAACGTTGTACGACTATAAATAAATATGGCTATTGTACGATGTGTACCGATCACCGAACCCCCGCCCCAGCACTGGCACCATGTCCTGCATGTGAACTTGATTTATCCTGGGGCCTAACTCATCCATACTTAGGTTGGTTTTGGCCGCCGTTGCCCGATCAACCGGGCCGGCCTCGCCAAACAATTACGATAGATGGCCGATGCAGTCCAGCTCAGCTACAGCTCATAAGGTCATTGCCAGCT
Source organism: Stratiolaelaps scimitus (assembly GCA_019614645.1). Taxonomy (NCBI): domain Eukaryota; kingdom Metazoa; phylum Arthropoda; class Arachnida; order Mesostigmata; family Laelapidae; genus Stratiolaelaps; species Stratiolaelaps scimitus. The sequence goes on from JABWDB010000017.1 coordinate 746,127, forward strand.
ATGGCGGGTTCATGTTCTGTCCATTTCGTTTGCCTGCCGCCTTTGCATTGCCATTATTCCAGCATCGTTCGAGGCTTCGTGGAACAGAGCAAATTTCGGAAGAAGAAGAACGTCTCGCGTTTGTTCTGTCTTCATCACGATATGTAATCTAGCATCGTATCACGCGGTGTGATAGTAACCGTTGGGCCAGAACATGCCACTAACGAATTTCACTGACGATGACAGATCAGCTGAGACGTGGATACTGCTAGCACGCACACCACGTATGGATATATAGAACGGAAATTGTGTCAATGTGCATTGTGAGCTACAATGTGCTTGTGGCCACTGTTGCTCGTTGTACACCACAGCGACGCACACTTGCATGCCAGTTCCTACGTAGTTCATTACATGGGTTGGTGCATCTGACTGGCGGGTCTCAATGCAGAGAGTCTTGATCGCGTCTCCTGTTATTGTTGCTGTTGCTGTTGTTGTTGTTATTTGACAAAACCATTCTGGTTTGCCTTGTAGCGGCTGCGGCATCACCATTGCAGTGTGCCTTCGCGCTCATGGTGTCGACGATTGGACACCCCTTTGGTGGCAAGTGGAGCCTTCATTAGTTTCTTGTAATTGCCCCAGTAGTGCAGGACGCTGCAAGTATCAACAACTATTATGGTAGTTATTATAATCACACACACACACACACACAGACCAACACGTAGGCACAAAAGCACAAACACACAAAATCGTTAGCAAATAGCGACCGGCTGCATGTGAACGCTGGGCCACACACAAACCATACTACAGTCCACGCATCCGTACAAAGCAGCGTATATATATATATATATATATACAACGGCGACAACGACAACTGTTATTTACCATTATACTAGATTCGCGTTTAACCTATGTGGCCGTGGCCATCTTGTGTGTGAGCCGTGTGTTATACACATTAGGTACGTGTTTGCCGTAAAGCTGTGTCATGTGTGCGTCTGTGTATGTCCGCCTGTGTAGATAGGTGATTCAGTTAGTTAAATAACTGCGTGATCACCCAACAGCACTGGCTGGTCGTGATGATCGTGAGTCCCAGTTGGCATAGATCATAATAATAATAATAATGGACAATAACAATACCAATAATCGTGTTAATAATACTGTTGTGATACGGATAAGAATGCCATGTAAACACTGCTAACAGCTAGAGAGGTGATGACTACGGTGGTGGTGCGGGCGGCAACGCCAACAGTATCCGCCGCGGATCACACGAACCAGTCGACTTTTGTCCTGCATACGGCACGTCCAGAACGTGCCTCGCTGGTGGCAGATACTGCGGCCAGTTGGGAGGCTCTATCCGATTTTTTCTACTTAGCGACAAACGCTGGCCGTGGCATCTGTGACTGCTCTCCGCTCGGGCAGAGGAGCCAAAAATCAAGGGAGCACTAGTCACTTGTCTGGCCAGAAAATAGCAGGAAATTGTGAAATGGCCCCTCGGGGCTAATGCTTCGCTCGCTTCCACCTGAACAGAGCTTCACATGTACACGCACATGTGGTGCACACAAGCACCTAGATCTTCCATGGACAGTAATACTGTGCTGAGCAGGGTTTGTGTGTATTCTGAACGCTGCAATGTTACAGAACAAACAAGCGATCGAAGCAAGTTCTCGAAGTGATGATCTGTTGACCAATACAACTTGTCATTTCGACACGGTACGGGCGATCCGTCCACCCTCGCCCGACCTTGTGTTATTTAACATGATATATTAGACAGCGGCACTGATCGGTGGAGATCGTCGCGCTCAGTATCAAATGATAATAATAATAATAATCTCGATTTAGGGATATAATTAGGGTGGTTGTCAAAAATTGCATTTAGGAACCGAATACAACATGTTGATGTGTAAATGCAAATCAGATGTTGACGATTAGGATTGTTGTTTTCGGATTTTTCGAGTCCATACTGTTAGCATAGTGCAAAGCTCTATCAACAGTGATAATTAGATGTTTATTCTAGCTGTTTAGAAAAACAGCGTTGTCAATGCAATCTCGAGTTTCTCTCTATCCTATTGTTAGTATAATTTTCTAAATTTATTTTTCCATGGATCTAAATGCTATAACAGTAAACCAACTGGAAGTAATAGATATAGAGTGCACTCATGCGAGATTTGACACCAGAGCGTCAGCATTATATGCAGCCTGCTCTAACGTCAAGCTACGTAGTATTAATCAATGTCATCAATGTTGTGCCAAACCACTTGAAATCCAATGTGCTCCTTACACAAAAGACGCTCACGACATCACATTAAATAGTGAATACGTATGGTATGAACTATGAAAGGCGCTAAAACAAAATTGATTTGTGTGTTAGCCCAACGTTCAGCCGCTGTTGCTGTTGCGGATGCATAGGCCAGCGTGCTTCTTCTAAAAGAAATCGAATAAATATCAATGACGGCAACAGACAAGTCAGACGATGTCGGGACCAACATACACAGAAAGCGCACAATGAAAGGTATCGATAACAATAGGTAATAATAATAATAACAATAATATTAATAATCATAATAAAGGCGACCTCAGCCGATATCACTAGCCTGACCTCCACTAACTCCGATGTAGAGAACAGGGGGGAGGGGCACAATAAGGCTGGCCAGTAGCTTGGAGATGGGACAATCCGGGGGAGATTGGTCCAGTTTAAAGTGTCAAGCAGCTGGCGGCGTCGGGTCGCCGATCGCGAGCAGATCGATCACGATGGACCCCTCCTTTTGAATGGACCGCTGCTGCTGCGGTGGCCACCACACAATACATACCGCACGCCGAACCATACTCGCATGGGGAAGGCCTCTTGCACGTTGGACGCTGGGCTTGTGCTGCGTGAATACCCGCCCTAAGACTCGGTCCTGTGGCGGCTGCTGCTAGCGGCGAGCAGGAGGAGGAGGTGGTGGTCTAGTCTACTTTTTTTATATAAAAACCATCGACCCATGAATTGAAGGGCGCTTACTTGGGGCGGAATCGACTAAGAGGCTGATACACGCCAACTCCTCGGGCCGCAAGTTAGCATAAACGAACACAGACGCCTGCAGATTAACTATGGATTATGCCATTATGTGCTGCGTTAAGTTGCTATAGAGAGAGTTCTCTATAATACATAGTAATATATATATATATAATATATATAACCCATTTTGCTATTATCGTACTCGGAAAATATTCAGGTACAACACGGTGTAAAAATGAAAATATATGATATGTATATATATATATATATATATATATATATATATATATGTTAGTTAGTTCGCTCCTTTCAAATGTTCGCAGTTCCATCGAACGTTACGAATTTTTCTTCGAGTTCACGCTCCAAAGATGGATGTTCCTGACGAAAAACAACTGCATCTTCTATACCTACTGTATTTCGATTTTTTGCCGATGACTTTATACATAGAGTTACTGTTCAGAAGTGGTTGCTCTTAGATGCCATCTCAGACTTGGACAATGAGGACCGCCTAAAAAGATTTTTGAAGGGCGACGGCCGTCAAAATCTAACTCGTGCATTGATCGAGGCATGGACTGCGATCAGTACACTGTCTCAACGATTCTTAAATCTACGGGTTGTTTAGAAGGCGCATCAAACTAATTTATTGTATATATATATATATTACCTAGATAACTAGCAAATAGACACAACCCCTACCTTATGCACACTCCCAGAACCGCCCCATTTTCCAGGTTTAAACGTTAAGGTTAAAGGATTCATTAGTTCATTAAAGGAGCTGCAGTTCTCTTACATGTCACATCGCGGGACTCGATCCTGTGGCCTTCGGCTTCTTACAGCCAAAGACTGAGCTGTTCAGGCCACCGCGCCGCGGGTGGTTCAATCTTGAAGCTTTCACAGCGAGACAGAGAATCAGGATGTTCGTTGTGACCTTGAGGTGCCACTGCAGCTTCTACTGCAATAGCGGCACCGAGATGTTATTAAAATTAGCCTCTGCGAGCTAGATACTGTGCGTACACTGGCTTTTGGTTCGTCCTCAGCAACTCGGTCGGCGGTAACAGGAGCAGCCATTCGTCGTTCCCTGCCACACGGTCTTCCGCTGTGAGTGGAAGCTGACTCGGCTGCTATTACTGTTGCTGGTGTTGAGGGTGATACTCTGGTGTTGCCCCCTTTTTTGCTACAGCGGGCGCGAGCACAACAGTATCGTTGTCACCTCCGTCTCCCTCGGGGGCGTCGCGTCAGAACGGTTATTATATGAAGGGGGCACCCGCGTAAACGAGGTTTCTGAGAGAGCCGCCACCGTCTCCGGCACAGTTGCACCGAGACCGGATACAAAGTGGCTTGCAGGGTCTTCGGCAGAGGTTTATGTAGCGCGCGGTGGGCTACGAAGTAGCTGCGTCCCACATGTAACACAAAACAAGGAACAAGAACCCCCAGCCCCTGAGAGGTTTTGATCCGTCTGTAGCAGAGTGGGTTAAACAGTGGGGGACCGGTGGATGCTATAATATTATAGCATGTTGAGTCGGACGAGTCTGGCTAGAACTTAGCCCTGGTATTTGGATAGTTCTCTGTTGTTAAGTGACCGTTGATGCGCTACCCAATATACTTAACAGAAGTATACTTAATATAATCAGCGATTTGGTTGAGGTCACACCGAGGAGATTAGGCGTAACCTAGTACCTGAGTATATATATATACTACTAGTAGTATATATATATATATAACTAGACCGCATCGGCTACGTACATATTCCACGTAAATAACTTGCATCAACCTGATAGTGGTGTGGTAACTTTTCCGTGTTACGTAACACACACACCGATACAAACATATGACGCAAATATTTAGCCCCGTACACATACACAAATCAATACACGCTCATACGCTAGGCACAGGACACAGATATCCGTGTCCACTGATCAGATTGTGTCAAAGATAGATATATTACACAAGGTTGGCATTATTTCCTCTGTTGCTTTCTACCTTCTCCACGTCTTCGGCGTTTGTAAAATCCATCTGGGGGGGGGAACTATAAACAGAATATAACAAAGAAGAAGCTGCCGGCGCTGTAACAACAGCGAAATAATGGTCGACAAAAATTTCTTCCTCTTTCCCAAGTTTTCTGATGTCATGTGCTACACGGAGACCAACTTCAATAAGCACGCATGTGCCATTCGGTGCGAGCAACTGCCTGTTCTGATCGTGATGTAGTATTCGTTCCGTATTTATGTAGCTGCTCGAGGTGCGTGTTTGTGTAGGGTTTTCTCGATTTGTAAGACTTTCCTTGTCTTATGCAGCAGCGTTGCATAGCTTCAGTGGTGGACGAATCAATCGACTGTAATCGATTTCATTATTATTTTTTTTTTTTTTTTTTTTTTTTTCGCACTTAGGCACACATTGCACACAGACGTTACTCGCATGCATGAATTAATAGTTTATATGAAGGCTGTCTTCTTTAACAGTAGAATATTGCTTTTATATATATATATATATATATATATATTAGGGGCGGGAATATGTGTTGTCTAGTTTCGGCTAGAGAGAGAGAGAGAAGAGAGAAACATTGTCCTGATTGGCAAGATAAGAAGAATGATTATTGTTGCTGGATCTATCTTAAATTCACGGAGGGGGAACTCGTTCGATTCGCCTGATAAAATATTTTGTTTACCATGGAAAACAAAGAGGCCAAGTGAAAATCCTGTGAAAATTTGCGCGCTATTTTCTTATTTAATTTTAAACTTAGATATTCCGCGGTGGATACGGCTGCTGAGTTGTGTGAAGCCTTTGGATTAACCTGTGTGTCTGTTAAGACTGTAGAAAGGTGGTTCAAAAAGTTTAGAGCTGGGGATTTTAACTTGAAGGACGCGCCCAAGTCAAGCAGACCTGTTGAGGTAGATGAGAATTTTTTCCGATCAGAACTAGAGGAAAAGCCTTGGATGAATAGTGTAATGTTAGCTGAAGAGCTGGGTTTCAGTAACCATGCCATTAGAAATCATTTGCATAAGATGGGGCGGATCTATAAGCTCGGGAAGTGTATCCCGCATGCTCTGACAGGCGTCAGAGCATGCGGGATCCACTTCCCAAGCAGGCTCTGACCACATGCTTCTCTCTACTACAGCGTCAGTCCAAGTGTAATTTTTTGAAAAATATTGTTACCTGTGATGAGAAGTGGGTCGAATATGATAATGAAAGTCGAGGTCGTTCCGGCCCGTCATAAGCAAAGAGAAAAACTAACCAAAAAAAGCGTCTCCTGTGTGTTTGGCGATTTACCAAGGGAGTCCTACATCGTGAGCTGTTGAAACCTGTGTGACACTATAAATTCAGATGTCTACTCAGCACAGTTAGAACGGGTGCACGCTGCGCTGACCGAAAAGCAACCCAGTCTCATCAAAAGGCACGGAGTCATACTCCAGCACGATGACACATCGCGTTGGTTAAATTGGGAAGTATTATCCCACCCACCATATTATCCTGACCTCGCACCCTCTGACTAAAAATCATCTTTCTTGAGTCTGCCAAACAGCATTACTGGCAAATTTTTCATATTAGAGATGGAGATAGAAAAGGTGGAGGTATTAACATGTTTTTCCCGGCCCAGCCAGAAAAATTTTACGAGAAGGGAACTGTTGATCTACCCAATCGATGGGCGAAGTGTGTGGAAGCCGAAGGAGACTACTTTTAATAAAAAGTGTTTAGTACAAGTCGAGTTATAAGCTTTTTAATTAGCATGCAAAAACCCGGCAACACATATTTACACCCATAGTATATATATATATGAAATGACACACATTGCTACTACAACGAAATAATCAGTGAGTGAGTCCAAAGCAAGAACCGCGGGCGGAACAACGAGCTCAAAAATCAACGTAAACTTTTTACTATTTAAAATCGAATGCATGCACACATGCATGTTCGTGTCGTGTGTCCGTAAGCAATATGCCATTATACATGCAGGGCAACCAGTGGATTTCAGCTCGATTCCTGATGATATTTCTGTTTATATTAGTATATTGTATAAGGGTAAGTGAGTCTGCGTGTCCGCTACAAAGGTTCGGCATTCGCTCGGGTGGGCGGAATACGATGAGATTATTATGGTGAAGTTCGTCTGAAGTTCCGCTTCGTCTCGAAACCGGCGACGCGTACGCTTGCCAATGCCAGCGTGCTCCAGCTGACCTCTTTTTGTTTGCTCCACATTTCTCTCATTAGTCGGAAAAGGCATCATATCTTGTAAGATATGACAAGAAAAAGGCTCGTTATTAACAGGATGGATAGAGATGGTAACTTGGTAATGATGGACCCAGTAGGTACGTCCTGTGTCTGCTTGTGGGTGGGTACAAACATAATGCCGTGAGTTGTGCGTAAGATTATTGCTCGAGACGCGAGCAGTTCAACGACATGAATCATACAGACAATTGACACAAACGAAATCAAGTAAATACGTAGCATCAAGCCCAGAACGCAGGGCTGCTAAGTTGCCAAACACTTATTTATAAATATTATATATATATATATAGTACTCTTATATTTGAACACGTTGGTATGCCAACGAAACGTCAGTAATTATACGCTTTCTAGCTTCCGAGTCGAAGTATGCATCAATGGTTACAGCACTAATTAGTTGGGACGGCTTTCTTGAATGCTCATGTTTAACGCCGGCCAGCAAATAGGTTTACGTTAAATTCACGTTCAATGATAACACTATGATCATGTCAACGATATGATAATAAGAGGGCCTCTGCAACTAATTAGTTTACCACCGAAACCAGAAAACCCCTCACGGCTAGTTTAGTCCAGCGCGTTGATTGGTTGTCCAGCAATACTGAGATCCCCGCTCCCCATGTCGTGTGATATCCAATCGTATTTTACTGAACCAACTTATTGACATGTTTCTTATCACGATCAGGATCTGTTCGGCGTCGAATCACGCACAGACAATTCTCGTTACGGGCGATGCGACGCCCGGCCATGGTGGGGGCTCTGTGCGAGAGCTCGCATGTGATACTTCGACACGACTTCGTTCGTAGGCCGGACTTCCCTCTGCTCGGGGTATCGATCCGGCAGAGGATTCGGCCTGGCCGAGTCGCACTGAGCTCGTCGGAGTGGAGCGAACTTGTCGACCTCTCGTACAATACGTTCCTTCCTCTGCCATCGGCGCGTACGACGCCGTACGCCTCTGTTCGAATCTGCATCTCAGAGACACATCCATAGAAGCGTGCAGCAACAACACCTCATTGTCCCGATGAGGCGGCACTATCGTATGCATGATTGAGCATGGAAGCCAAGGGGCCAGCCACTCAACGCGAACAACGACGACTTTGATCATCTTTGACCGCCGCCGCCGCCGATTCTAAATCGCTTCATTGCTCTCGTTTACCTCGTGGCTGTTGTGTCCAGTAGCAGTAGCCAACAGTATCAAGTTGGCCTGGAGCTACTGCGTTCAGCCAACTCGACAGTTCGATTCTTCTCGAGGCGCAGCAAGAACGTGAACATTTTATGTTTCGTTTTCTATTATAACAGTCCAATGGCAAACAGATTCAGGGCATCTCGGGCCATGTAGCACTTTACTAATCTCTAACGATGAATGTAATAAACGGCGTCGTACGTTAGCCGTTTTCAAGTCGGATACACTCCTTGTTGATTTAGTGACAAGCAGATGACGGTTACGCGGAAGAGCATTGTATGCTACACAGCTTCGATTCGCGGCAGAACTAAGCGCGAAATAGACAATGGTGGTAGAAATTAATGGGTACTCGAATCATTATCTATATTCGAAGAACAAATATGCTACTTAAGCAGTCCGAAGTTGCACTTCTGATCCGGTTAAGTAAATTTTCCGAGCCACTCGCAGCCAACACTTAACGTCCACGGTACAACTGCTTTCGGCTTTGCTTCATTAAGACCCCTTCAATGCAAATGGGCAACGATGGGCATCGAACCCGTGCACCGGTCGGGGTAGCGGTTGTAAATTGAGCGACAGACCTCAGCCCTGCAGGCTTTAAATGGGTCGTCAAGTTTGCTGTGCAGTATATATATATATATATATATATATATATATATCTCGATAGTCAAGCCTCAACGTGCATGTAGCCTTCAAGATGTTGCGCAGCTTGGTGATGTATTGTCCGATAACTATGTGACTCCCTGATGAAAGATCTCTTGCAACATACGCTCAGTAGATATATAAAATGTGCTTTTATTTAGCCGTTTATTATCAAAACTATCCTGAGAAAACATTATCCTAGTGGGCAATACTTCAAGTTCATCAAGTAGTGTCCTGCACCTTGATACTGCTGCTGATTATGTCCAATGCCAGCATGCATGGTCTTGATGTATATGTGGGCAGCTAACCGCAAACATCTGTTTGCCAATTTCGCTGTCCATTTTGTCAGCTAAGATAAGAGTGGACACCTTGAGCTTTTTCTTTCGCTGACGTAGATGACCATCGCCACGAGATGGCGGCTCGCCTTCGTAACGCCTTAATCATCTTCACCACCGGTAGCAACCGCGGCAGCAGCAGCGGCGGCGGCTATGCTAATACCCACATTGTCAAATCGGCGTTTCACTCCGCCGCCCTCGAAGTCTGCTTACCAACAACAAAATCACTGTCGCTAACCACTAAAAAGAAATCGCTGTTGCCGCCGCTGCCGGCACCGCAATCGCTACAACGGCAACAGCAACAACAGCAACAACCAATCACGTTGTCTCTCCATCTGCCGCCGTAGTTGCTACCACTGTTGCGTCTGCATTCAGCGCCTGCTGCTATTTATCGGTTTCTCGAACGATCAACAGTAACCAACGATGGCAAGAGGCCATTCGAGACCTTGGTTTAAACCGGCCGTGCTCGCGGCCCGGCTCACTCGATTACTGATGTGTATCAGCGTCTATAAGTGTGCTGGACCAGCATCAGTTGGTCCAGTACAATCTAGACATCGTATGTTCATAGTATCTCGGTGCCTTGCCGCTCTCTCTCTCTCCCTCTCTTATATATATATATATACATGTATCTGTGAACGAACGTGCAAGCTCTCGTCGTGACGACCTACACACGTGTTGTCCTCAACGTGGTCGGCCCTGTTACGTCGGACGTCGCGGGCTGCCCCGAAACCAGTGACACTAAACCCTCTTATGATCACAGGCTCGTTGTAGCCCGCCGGTCTCACAAGCTGCTTCGGGCCGCCGGAGATCGTTTGCCTGCGGACAACCTGTATTTATTATAGATGTGCGCGCTCGCTCATGAGTGCGTGTGTGTGTGTATTGCCGTCTATGGTAGCCGACTTTCCACACTCATTTTGTCCCGGCTTCTCGCCGTTCCCAGCTACACAAGCCGAGACCGTTGACGTAAACGAATCGCTTCGGCATTGCGTGGTGTTAGGCGGTAGGTAAGCGGCAAGGTTGGGCTGTCGGAGAGCTGTAGTTGTCAGCTCGAGGTCAAAGGTCCCCGGCCGTCAAACGAGACGGTGACTGTCTCGCGCCGGTCTATGCGACCGCGTCTCCCCGTCTATCGCCGATGAAAGCGCGCGCAGCAAAACAGATTGAATTCAAGTTCGCGTTCTGTGCGCGTTTTCCAGCTTCTTGTTATAGTGGCAGCAGATTGGCTGCTGGTGTTTCGCGACCCGTACCATTGGTGGACATCCATTGTACGTTTTCGACACGAGCTTGAATGAGCCTCGGTGCCTGCTACGCCGGTGAATACCGTTAATATCGCTGTACTCGTAGAGTGGTCGGCGCGATGTGAATCCTGTTGTCCGTTAGTCGACAGACAACATTTTAGCGGAATAGTTGACTATGATTGGTAAAACATTTGGCGTCGCAGCTTCGACGACCGTGTGACGAGCAACACTTTTATGCTCATCACAGTCGTTGTTATATAACGGCAGGAGCGCGAGGAGAGTTGTTCGAGCAGGGGATGTTCGATGTGTTCCGAGATATGGCCACATCACATTAATTTCTAGTCAATGATGACCGGTGGTACAAAAACCCGAAACTCAATAGACAGTCCGAATCTGAGTCTTGCCTTCCTTGCGGCAAGACTTTCTTCAAATGTTTATAGCAGGAGCACAGAGTCTAAGGAGGTGATCTACTTTAGTCGTCTCTAAACGAGCCTGTCTGACACTGATGACCGGCAAAGGTCGATAATATCCTACGGATCTGTCAACGAAATCTGGGATCTCTAATAGTATGATGGGGTAGACAGAGATTTAATTTGAATACACGCTTCAATACGGGATTGTACTATTCACTTTGAGTAAGGTACCGTTCAATGGCTAGCGTTGTTGTTACGACATTGTCATTAAATCACGTATGCAGAGTCACACTCGGGCATTGAATATATAATGGCCCTTGTGCGACAGTTAAATGCTATTGGTCAGAGATAACGATTAATCTCACTAATGGTCACGGAGAAAAAGAGAAAGCGACAAAGTTCCCTAATCACATATTTAATTAATAGCTCATTGTGGAAAATCATATCGAGTCGTTTCGCACCATGTGTACGACAGTGTTTCGATTGCTGCCTTCTTTCGTTCATCTCCTTAAAAGTGCCGCAAAACGCTCCTTGCTGCGTTTTGAGTGCTGCATTGTATTCTAGCGTCGAACGCCGCCACTTAGACGATACTTACAACCTTGCAAGGTATCTTCCTATTGTATTTGTTCACCAGCTGGTCGGACGAGAAGAATACGATCGAGGTTCAAACGTCCGGACAGAGTGTCTCTGATTGTCCTTTAGCTATTCGACAGCGAATGTCTACACGGGTATGGATAGAAAAAAATGGACCACAAAATGATATGGGCTCGTCCCTGGGGTCCCTGGGACACCTCAATGGCTGGGATAGCTCTCAGTCAGCCTTGGCATGTTGGCTCGTATTTGACGAGGCGGTGGTATGCGCGCGACTCTTAAAGGCGGTCATGGAAAGTAGTTAACGCAACTGAAGTGGGTCGAGAGCAAAAGTCAGGGCTGTTTACTCCAGCCAAGGAAACTCCACTGTCTCGTCAGGTGACCTTGAGTTATGCTTTCACATAGGAACTACTAGTATAGTTGTTATCCATCGAGCTGTGCTGTTATTACCATTCACCCAATTCAGTGGCGCACGTTGGTAACCCCTAACCGTTGTGCTCACCTGTGAAAATAATCTCGGGTCTTGTACCTCTCTTAAAGGATAGCCTTACGTATACAGATTCGGGCAATGCAACACGAGATTCGAAAGATTCGAATGAACTCAGGAGGACATTAAAATAAACGCAAGGCACTCTTTGCCGCAGCATGTACAACATCTCTGTCAGGCTTAAGTGGACAATATAATCAGTAGAAGATTTCTCACATTTGTTACTAGGCCGAAATACTACAAAGGTGATAACAGACATCACGGTCGCGTACAACCCAGGAAGATGCCCGCGCATGACTCAAAGGATTTGCAAGGAAGCCGAATCGGTCTTTAGTTCGGTAAAGCCCAGCCTTCCACCTGTTCCTATAATGCGCTCCCTAATACTGTCATCCACCTATTACCTTGAACGTGTAATAAGGCTAAGCACGAACGAGTCGATGATACCGACTAATATGATACCTGTCGCCATCTGTCCTCCCTTTCGGAAGATTCAAAATCAAAAATTCAACGGCACGCGTAGTGTGCCAGCCACTTCTGAATCGGATAGGCCCCTACGATTTATCGAGGGAGATGGAAGATACGCATGCAAACCGCACTAACAACAACTGGACACATACGATATTTCTATATTGAGGCATATGTGGTGCAACACCTTATAAACACGGAATACGCAATTCATTTGGACCTTGTGTACTGATCATGATCACACTCGTCTGTCGGCATAGCTGTCGACTCGCAGCTCAGTGGACGTCTTTTAAGGTTTTCGGGCTGACTCTCAGCCAACATTTAACGTCCACGGTACAACTGCTTTTAGCAATGCTTCATAAGACGGACCCCTAAATGCAAATGTGCAACGGTCGGGATCGAACCCTCTGGACGTCTGGCGAAATGAAACGTCTCGCATTTAGCCAGCCTATTTTTTGGCGTTTGATTTACGCTGAGACTCCTGGTCATCATCTCAACGACCAATGCACGACAGTCATTCGTCTTTAACCGTGGACGTTCGCTCTTCGCGTGAAGAAATTAATGAAAATACTAGACAGAGACACACTTTGATAAAACTCACCGAGGCAAAAAGGGGTGATTCAACACGAGGGGTATAAGCGATCTCGGGCAAATTCTTGTTTCAGCGTAGGATGGTTCCAGCCTTCGAAACGAATCGCGAGTAATTTTCTATCCCTTTGAGCTGCTCCTTTCATTTCTGTTAACCGATCATTTTGCTTATGTCGGATTCTACATGAAATACCATCATCCCCCCGCCGCCGCCGGAGCGTGTGTGTCTGTGTGAACACAGAATTCAACACGTTCTGGCAGATATTTGCGAACGACACGCCAGAGATTTGAAATGTGACAGAGGTTACCTCGTAATTCGTTCTTTGGTCATTTCTCGATTAAGTCACGGAACTGCTACCGACCGATGGATGACTATACCATACGACATAGCGAGGTGGCAAACCAAGCTTATCTCGCTAGCTTTCTAGGACTCGCTAGCGAGCATAGAGACGTAATCAACTCTAGCTATGGCCGGTCGTCAGGCGTTGCCATTTCGCGATGGTTTTACTTAAATTGGGAATGCTTACGGGTTGCCGCGCCTCGGCCTCCGGTAGATCACGAACTCACAATGATATCGCAAACACGCTACACGTAGTCGAGCAAACAGCTCAGAAAGCTGAGCTAAATTACAGATCGCAGATGATGATAATGCTGCTGTTGCTGTTGCCGCTGTTTACGGCGAGGCGGAATCGCATCCACGGCACCATCAACGTCAAGGGGTCGTACTCGAAATAGCGAGAACGCTTCTTGGGCGTGCCATTTCGAGCATTCCTTATACGCGTAACAGCAGCGGCGGCAGCGGCATCAACGAGAACAACAGATGTAACCATGAGAGCATATTGAGATACACTCACATGACTCTGTCGTGGACCCCTCGTACGGATGGCAGCACATGACGAGTTAGTCCGCTGTAGTGGCATAAATCTTCGATGATTCCGTTCAACATTTTAGAGACGGTGCGAGATGCGGATGAGGTTTACGCGGCACTCGACCTAGTTCAGTAGGCTACAGCTACGCTCTAGGTTTCTCCCGTTTCATGCGTTATTAGCCTATTTACTGTGGTGCAGAGCACGTCTTGTCTGCTGTGCCGGTCACGCGCGATTGATTCGGAGTCTGAGACGAAGCTGCAGCTGAATCTGGGAGGATTATGAACGTCAGCAGGCTCAAGCTGCTGAATTCCGGATATTACGGATCTCGGATGCGTTGAGCGCTTATCATAATGACAATAACTATTCTACTAGTGAGCTTAGGCGATTGCGATGAATTGCGAATGGCAATATTCTGCAAAGATACGCCAGCCGTATGCTTCAGAGATGTCCGGGAAACAAGATGACAACGTCGACTCAAGTAGTCCAGATCATATTAGATCAGGTGATGTTAGGCATATATACATATACATATACATCCGATTGGGGTACGTAATGCGTTGTAGTGCCCGCTTCTCTACGCAGCCAACCTACAATGAGAAAGGTCACATTTGATTATATTGTACCAAGAGGGAGAAAGCCAGAGAGAGAGAGAGCGAACGGTGGAAGAACATGCAGACGCGAAAGTCAGCTGTGGTGTGTCAAGTGACGGGAGGTTAGCTAATTCTTAGAGATCTCTCCCAGGGGTCGACTGCGAATGGATGACGCCCATCCGGAACGGGAACATCCGAATCTGGTCAGCTGAAGCGATTCCCCACTCCGCCTATACTGTTCTCGTGTTGAGCGGAGGTGGCGGACACACCCGTACTTGCAAGGTGTGACGTACCGCATCGCCGCCGCCGCACAGGTCGAATCGCGGCAGCATTGCAGTCGAATCTGACGAGGTGGCAATCTCTGACACGTGATGCCGCTCGATGTCCTCTCCATGGGCCGTATCTTCCGCTCGCTGGCAAGTGAGTACACAGCGCAGACTAAAGTCATAAACACCGACTGCCAATATCCATCGCGCAGAGATGCGCCTGATGCTAAGGGTGTGCTGTGCTTAGTCCACGCGTCAGCTGTTCGTCTCGAGTTTAGCCTCTAGCCTCTCTGTTCTTAATCAAAGCAGCGTTTTGGCAATCCATTTCGTTCGTGTTTGCCTATACCTTAGTGCGATCGAACCCCCATCCAGTGATCATCGAGATGAAGCATCCGCAGAGGCGGCGGCGGCGCCGGCGTCGGCCGTGCTAATCACTGCGACACAGTGTTTAATTAGCCGATAGGCTACTGATGATGACCACGTGGTGGATGAAGGTCATGCTTGTGATGGCGGTTCGCTCATTGGTGATACCTCAGATGCTATATGATATATTGTGATAAACCATCTGTTTCATCTTGTGACATTGTTTCTGACGTCGTTGTTCAATCAAGAATGTGGAGAAGCAAGACCAGCGTGTCGCGCCGCGATAGACGTTGGCAGTACGTTGGCCACGATGCGTAACCAACGAGGCGGTCCCGAGCCATTCGTTACGTAGGTATGTACACGGTATCGTCCAGTGACAACAGCAGCAGTAACAACAACAACTGGCGCGAATTTAATTGCTCTCTGCACCCCTTCTCAGCTTTTGCTCGGATTTCAACAACGTTCGGGCTCTGTCAATTACAGACGCACATCAGAATAGGGATAACCAAATGAATTGAGTCTCCGTCTCTCAAGCAATGTGCAACATCATACCTATATATATATATATATATATATATATACACATATGTATCGATATGCTGTAATTCAGTTTTGTTGAACGGCGTTTGTACCTATCTACCTCTTGTAGAATGTGCCGCGATCAGAAATGCTGCAACTTCTGCTGCGCCTTCGCCGGCCGAGCAGTGCCGTGGCAATCACCATTTCTTCGCTTGCCACGACGACGTCACCATTACAGATCAATTGGCCAATATAGAATATATACACATATGGTCTGGCTAGGAGAGCAAGCACGATTACTGGCGGAGCAAAGGAGAGATCCCAGATACTGTACCGCGACATCATAGGGGTACGATGGGCTAAATCGTTATAACCCTTATGATTCGTTGTGTGCTGCAGTTCGCGGCAACGCGGCGGCGGTGGCCGCCTCGTCGCGGTGGTGCCAGTATTGAAAGCAGCAGCAGCAGCAGCCGCCACCGCCGCCTCAGCGGCAACACTTCGTGAGCAATCGTTGACCAGCCGCTGCGGCGTTAACCAGTTATCGCGTGCGCGGGCACTGCCGTCACCTGTACCTGCTTCCAGCATTACTACGCCTCTCCTACTGCTGCTAGCAGCCCGATCGGCGATTGAAATTCGTTAATTAATTTCACCTTCACGATTGAGTCCTGTCTATTGTATTATAGTTAGTCACCGTTGCTCCTGCTGCACCGTCTCCTTTGTCCTGGTGGGTGACGGCGTACGGGCGAGCGCAGACAGATTGCGGCGCTGCTTCTGCAGCTATTGGTGAAGTTGCATAAAATCACCTTCGGCTTCCTGGCCAGCGAGCCAACCAGCAATCGAGTCAACCAAACAGCTAACCCGTAGCCCTACCATGTCAGCGATAAGAACGGCACCAAGTAGGAAATTTCAGTGAGCTTACGTTGTGTTCGACTGGAGAAGCTTAACCGACAGTCAATTCACTGTAGCGCAGCTGGCATCAGCAGCAACAGTAACAGCAGGAGCAATGCATGGTATTGTGTGCAACTGCTGACGGTATCATGGGCCGACTCCGCTAATGCGGCTAATGTTGTGACCACCGACTTGCGTGACATATGACCTTACCCCTAAACTATGCACCTTATAACCGGGTCTTCCATGACATGTTATAGTACCGGCTACTATAGGTGCTGACAATTGTTATAGATTTTCATTACTGTTGCACTGTTGTGAATATGGCCCAGGGAACTTGTTTTTTCAAGCGCTTCGGAGACGCTTTGCTTCCTGTGCCTACGGGGCGCAGAAGGTGAACAAGAGTCGTACGTCGATATATTGTACGTTTGAGAAGCACACGCGATTTTATGAACTATAAACTCGCTTTTCGATTATCGTCTGTGTGAACGTACTCTTTTGCATTGAGTACAGCTCGGGATAACATGGAAAACCGAAGGTGAACTAATGCCATAGCCACCACCAAAACGTATGAGCTGGTGCGTGGGCAACCGACAAGCTTGAAGAGTAGACAAAATGACGATGCAACCTGAAATTGTTGCTAAAATGAGAACGCATATACACGGAGGTGATCTCGACGCCATCTAACAGTGGCGTCGATGAAGTCGCTTATCATGATAGATTAGCATCACGCCGCTCAACGAAACACGCTGGCGGGCTTCTGGTGAATTGAGAGGGACACCTTCAGAGACACACAAATCTACGAGACGGTAGATTCTTGACCTGTTTCTTGCGCCATCCACCTGTCCGAGCATAGCTGTCGAGTCTTCTGTTACCTAACCGTACAGGGAGAACGTTGACTGCTTTACGCAGCAGCACTCGCGCAAGCAATATCCTACTACTAGTATGTGTGTATACACGGTGCGTTTTGCCCGTCCCGGGCGGCAGTGTTTCTCATCAGTAATGAACGAACAGAGACAATTCAGTCATCTTCACTGATGATGCGCTCCTTCTCGCCGACGATACATTGGCGTACTCGCAAAACGAAGCCAGAATTAACGATGTGGCGCTGGGCGGACGAAGCAGCGCTGCAACTGATTATATGATATGTAAGCTACATGATATAATAATAGATAGCGGTGAACTGCTCCTGCAAGTTAACGCTAATGCATCGTCATTAGTTAACTGTGCATCATCTACTGCCAGCGAAAACAGAAAATCTCGTTTGTGTCGTAACGAGGACACAAACTGCTGGAGCGGCGGGTCAGCACGAGTAACGCCACACCGTTCGCCGACACTAGACAATTGGCTGTCTTTCGGTGTCTGCCTTCGCCCTGAGAACTCGCGATTCATCAAGTGTCGACGATGGTTGGGGGCCAAACGAAAGCACTGAACCGACTGTGATATAGGCTAACTTTATCACCATGTCCACATCGTACCCTGATCCGTCAGGCTCGATGGATGGGTTATCATTATCATCATCATCATCATCCTGTTGTTAACGTGTATATGATTGCACGTCCGTTTCGACGTAAAGCCGATCCTGTATCTCCCTTCGGATATAGTGTGAATACGGCGTGGCCATTACTTGACTGGCGTATGTTAATTCGCTTTAACATTTTTCCGTTCGCGACGGCTGTTAATAATACAAGCAACCAACCAACCATGGATAATTGTTCATTGATCGCTCATAATCGACTAATTGCACTCAGTGTTTGCTTGTTACTCGTTACTATTTCGGATAAACAGACCTATTCAATATTTGTTTACTGAGAATATGCTGGAAATTTGTTAAAATCGAGAGGCATAAACAATGCTCTCCGGTCGAAGACCGACCTGGCCGATAGCGGGGTGACCTAATATATAGCACAAAATCTGTGTATGATATAGTGCATGCGTTTATACTGTTATTCATTTTTTTTTAATGTTATGATGATGATATTTTGAATCTTATTATATTGAAAATGACATATTCATCGACTACCGTTGTCTTAGCCACAATAGTTATACATATGTACCAATAATAAAAATAATAATAATCGAATGCGACAAAAATGATCAGCCATATATAGTGAAATAACAAGTGTACTATCGAAACCGCTTCAATAACTATACAACAATATATAAGCACTCAGTGGGCACTTACTCGATGAACACTTTAGTCTGTAATTCTCGATCCTAATCTATAAAATATTTTTAGTCAAACAGAAATGTTTGGGCAGCTTCGAGCAGTCGGCAATTAAATGCAGCCCTTGTACAAGCGTCGATTGACTCTGTTTCTACCTATTCTATGCAGAGGGGAGCGTGAAGTAGACTCTTCTTCTCCGCCATCTGTGTGCGCATGTATCTGATCTGAGCAGATGGTGCGGTGGTGATATGATCTGAACTCATGAACTTGAGATCAACCACGATCACTACGCGCTCCGGATTTTGGCGATTGTTCTCCGCCGGTCGGCGGATGGTCGCTGCTTGTCTTTCAGTGGTCGGTGTGCGTCACCACGTAGACAACAGCACACGTTTAACAAGCCAAAAGCTACACGTAAACCGTTGCCCAGCCATCGTGATTGCGCTGCAGCGGCATTCCAGCGAGAATTGTCGTTTCTCGACCACAAACCTCTCAGAGTTCGAACGGAACAGCGTCGTTGTTATTACGGCAGCAGCAACAACCAGAACAACAACAACAACAACAGTGCACACAGCAACGCTGTATCATGTGCGTGTGCGTTCAGCATTCGGCGGTGGCTGTCTTTACGATATCGGTAGCCACGTACGCTTAGTATGAATCTCTCTCTCTCTCTTTATATATATATATATATATATATATATATATATATATATATATATCATAGGTTCTCAAGTTACTTGGCCGTAGCCGATCTCTGCCGGATTTCTCGCAGCGGCAAAAAAACAACACCAACGAACACAGCTCAAGCACACCAATCGAGCCGAGATTGTGGGTCCACAAACACTTTTTGCTGCTCGGGCTGTCGCCACTCCCCTCGACGCTGATGCTCGCCCGGTCTTGATCTCGAGCGAAACATCTTAGTTGACGCCAGCCGGGTGTGATGGTGTCACACTTGTCATTACAAGTGTAGACCACTGTATCGGGTTGATATGTCGATGCTAGCAAGGACCAGAATCGAAATAAAATTACACGCAATTGACCCACGAGGTTCGACAAATAGACATTTTTCGCGCTGTATATTGCTCTCCCACGTGGAAAATGACATTCTCGCCGCGTTTCGTCCGTCGGCGGCAGCATGGCACGCCACGTAGAAGTTTTCGCTCTTGCTAGGTTTGTGGAGTGGACTGCCTTAGCGTTCGAGCAACGATGGCCGCCGCTGTCTTGTGCGCCGATCGGGGGTGTCCGATACGGGGATGCTTTTAGAGAACCGGTGGCACGGCAACACTATCAGGGTAACATGATGTTTGTATTGTATTATAGCATTATTGTTCTAGTGGGAATCGGCGGATTCGCTCCGATTCGTTGCCGATAGGAAGGCCGAGCAAAGGGTCGAGAGGTGGGGAGAAGAGACAAGTTGTGAATACAGGCGGTCACTGAGAAATACGGTGCCCTCCTGCAAGCTGGACCTGTCGTAGGGGTTTGCTGTCGCCGCAAAAGAGCTATAGAAATGGACTATTGAGTGGGCAGCTGCGGGCACAGAGGCACACAGACGCGGTCAGGAACG
Source organism: Stratiolaelaps scimitus (assembly GCA_019614645.1). Classification (NCBI taxonomy): domain Eukaryota; kingdom Metazoa; phylum Arthropoda; class Arachnida; order Mesostigmata; family Laelapidae; genus Stratiolaelaps; species Stratiolaelaps scimitus. The sequence continues at coordinate 766,472 of JABWDB010000017.1, forward strand.
ATAACGGGAAGAGGGTAGCGGTTTGTATCTATATCGATGATGTATGTATGTACGCTAGCACGATGAGCCAGTGACTATCGGGTTGACAGTGAGCTGTAGCTCATAGGCAACGAACGAATCGTTGATGTCGAGGCTCGGCATTTTTCACACGGCCTAATAAACGAAATCAGTCGAAGGTACAGTCCACCAAGTCTGCGCTGTTGTGCTGCGAGTTGTATGCACCGCAGTGAGAGGAGATATCGCGAACGCAGACTGGAATCGAGATCGCGGAACATCGCACAACCCTAACAAGCAGAATAGCAGGTGGGGCGGCGCTTGACGAATGGCGGAGGGTCATTCGTTTCGTTGACCTATCGGATAGAAGACATCGAGTGAGAGAGAGAGAGAGAGACGGGGGGCGAGAAGGGGATAGATTGATACTTCGCATAAACGCGTAACAACAGTTGCTGCCGTTGCAGCAGCAGCAGCAGCAGCAAAAGAGAGATCGAATACAGCGAAGAGCAGCAAACCACAAAGGGTCGAATGCCCTGGTGGCAACAACAACAACAGCAGCAGCAGCAATAGAGGTACTAACAAATAGAGAAATAACGACAACAGCAACAACAACAATAGCTGAACAACGGCAAGCCATATCTACTGGGACGATACGATGCTGTAACAATGGGCCGAAACTGCTCAACACGTAACGAGTTCACATGTTCACGTATCGGTAGGATCTGTGGATCGGTGAACAGGGAGGGGGGGGGAGGGGGGCCGCTGAATGCGTTGAGACAAACCAATGACCAGCGGCCGACAACTGCTAGATCACAGCAGCTAACAGCCACCAGCCACCACCAACCAAAGCGAGAGAAAGAGAGAGAGAGAGAGAGAGATCGAACGAGCATGCGGTTCAAAGGAGAGTTCTCGGCAAAGCTGAATTCGACTCGATACATTCGACAACTACCCGATACCCGATATAAACTGGTGAATTTCTTCACCCGGCGTCAGGCCGTGGCAGTGGCCGCGAGCTGCAGCCGCCGCCGCAGCTTTCGAGTACAGAGATCAGACGGCTGGATGAAGAGATGGCAAGTCTCTCTCTCTCTCTCTGGCCTGTGTTCGCTTGCTCAAAAACAACATGTGACAATACAACGCACAAAGCGAGGCCAACATATAACAACAACAAATTGAACCACTCAACCAATCATAACGATGATGATGATGGTGATGACAACGCCAACAATAATTCGAATGCGACGAACAACGACGGCCACGGCTACAACACTAACAACAACAACAACAAGAGCCAATTATTAGCTTGGGATAGCGCAGTTTACCCTAGGATAGACGACCACTGTCGTCGTCGCCGCCGCCGGCACCGCGCCACAACAGTTAGAGACCGTAGTAGCGGCGATAGAAGCTACGAAGTGACCTCTCGACCGAGGCAATCCCTCCCTGAATCCATCTCTCGTTTGACGGACAGGACCCCGTTGCCAGCTTGTTGGCTAACCCGTGGGTAAGATGGTAGTGGCTATGGTGAGTGAGCAGCTTTCGGTAGCTGCCACTGCTGCCGGTGACCGGTGACAACCTGTGTTTGCGTCTCAGAAGGTCGGGTCGAAAGGAAACACTGATTCCGTTTAGCTATCTTAGAGCAGAGCAAAGGAGTGTTGTGTTGTCGCCACCCGCTCGGTGAAATCCGCGCCGGCCGGTGGTGGATCCTCGATTCGCTGGAGTACTTCAAGGGATACGCACAAGCAAGAACACTACGGTTTCGATTTGAGATGCGATCATGTCACGTTGAGGTCGCAGGGACCATACCCCCGGGGAATCCTCTGTCGAGGCACTTCTATCATTAGATTCGTTGATGGTGTGTGTTAAATAGCCAAGACAACCAATTGCAGCGTGTTATATCTGTGACTAGAGCAGGTGTGCGTGAGTGTGCCTCCGCGTGACTTGATTGCGCGAAAAACCGACGGCTGTGGCGGATCTGGCCTGTCATTGGCCTAAATGTATAATTTCCCTTACTCTTTGTAGAAGGCCGTTATCATAATGAACGCGCGCGTGCTCATACTTCTCATGTGATGCCATTCATGAATTTGGGTCTACCCGATGACTCAATGGGCTCGAGTACTATTGTATATATATATATATGTATATATACTGTACAAATGTGTTACTTGAAGAAGTTATCGCTGACAGCGAGGCAAATATGATAATGTTGTGCCGAAGGAGACCGGGATTGTGAGTGTATACAAAGCTCTACAGAGTGTGCAGTAGCCGAGTGGGGCGCGAATAGCGAATGCGACTCATAACAGGACAGGGTGTCTATGCAACACGGATCGCCAGGTAAATCAAACACAGTCTCTCCATGGAGAAATTCGAACGTCTCACCCAATCGACATCACACTTGTATATGTAGTTGTTGTTATTGTTGTTGCTTTTGTCATTTCGTTGCTAAGCGAAAATAGATCGTATGATATGTACCTGATGCACCCGAAGATGTAGCGAACGCACGCCTGCAGAGAAGTACACTACCAGGGACAGAGCACTCGGAGGAACAAAGGTGAAAGTGACAGCAATTTGAAGAATAGCATTCGCTAAGCAGTGACCCGTACCAAACATCGAGAACGGTTCAAAACCGAACAGTTCCTGATAGCATGCTGGTGATGCCGTTCAGGCGATGATGTTGTGGTGGTTGCAGCCACTGTTCAGTTGTTGTATGGTAAACGTTGCTGTTATTGTTGCTACTGCTGCTGTTGTCAATGCTCTTATACCGCTACTGATCATTGTTATTGACGGACACAGAATGACTCCACATTTTCAACTGGACGACGTAGGAGCAGTAGTACAACGGCTGAGCTGTTGTTTCGAATCCGATTGACGCCGCCGCCGCCGCCACTGTCTGCTCCTGCTGCTGCTGCTGCTGCTGTTGAAGCCGCCACTTCTGTTGTTGGTGATTTGGTTTTTGCAGAAGAAATTGACGAACTTCTGCATCGATGACGACGGTTACTGCTGCCGCTATTACCGGCCCCTCACGTCGACCGCATCTCGATCCAATACTGCTGCTGCTGCTGCTGTTGTCGTCGTCGTTGTTGTTGTTGTTGTTGTTGCTGCTGCTGCTGCTGTTGTTGCTACTGGAGGAACGGGTTGATTGTTTGGTTATAATGACCGCAGAGAAACGGCACCTTTGCTGTAGTTTCAGATGAAAATCACTACTGATATGCGTGCACAGCGGCTGATGTTCTACTCTCAACGAACACACATCTACACTCGCATACAGACCAACTACACACACACATATATATATATATATATATACAATTGGAAAACGTATATCAATATGCACTATAGCCAGCACGAGGGCACGCAAATCGTGAGGAAGGCGGGGGAGCGGGAGGACGGGATTTGGCAGCCAACAGTTGTCTTGGACACACAGGGGGGGCCAAGACAAGCGAGCTGCTGTCGCGTCACCTGCACCGACCCGGTCACAGAGGGGTTAGCCCGACGGCAAGGCCTGCACGGGTTTGTGTAGGGTTCAGTTCGCTTGGCTCAGATCATCCGGACACAAACGCCAGATTTCGTTCAGTATCATATAAAGGCTAAAGAAAAAACGAGATGGCAACAATCGCTGATTTCTGCGATACGATTCGATCGACGACGTTGTTGCTCACGCGGGTAACACTGCTAGCACTGACGAAACTGTTGTTTTTGTTGTTGAGCTTTTGGTTCAGTGATTGCTGCTGTTGCTGTTAATATCACTTTATTTATCTGCTTTATGGCTAATATACATCTATATGCGTATGCACGTCGTCTATTAAACCATAGCAGTGTGGTATTGTTGATTTGAAATTCAAGGACCGGAACAATTGTTAATGGGGGCCCGAGGAGGCCGAAAACAGTCTGTCGCAACGGCGGGGTCAAAAACGGGGTCCCTGAAGACATCCTTTTCAAATAGGATGACGACCAGGCATTCTGAGCGGGGTAATTGTATTGTAGTTCCCTCTGTATTGTGCGTGTATCGCTGTCTGTATAGTGCTTTATTTGCAGTGGCTCGTGCAACGAGCGGCCAAGAGTATTTTCACCGATACGAGTGCATACTCTCGGGAGGGGCCGGTCTGGAGGTGAAAAACAAGACATTCGTCGTTTTCCCAAACTCTTGTACTGTTGAATAATATAATAATCAAAATATATTAACACCTTGGCCAGGCAGACGCATACCTTAATTAAGGTGAGATTGAGAGTATTATTATATATATTTAGTATGGCATTCGTTTTCGAGACCTTTGGCGGGCGCTAACGATGCACGCCTGCTGGAGCTCTTAAATGGAAGCGCTCGGCAAAAAACAAACAGGAAGCAGGACATACTGGGGAGGATATCTCTTCCCAAAGTTGTTACTTGTGTTGAGCGTGGGATAGCCTTGTGCTCGTTCGACACCATGGATAGAACAATACGGGGAAGGGGTGGTGGTGGTGATTAGTTGCATCGGATCGCAGGATGATGGCTACACTCTGACATGTGTGGGTTGACGAGGGAGTCATAGGATGAGGTATACGTTCATTGAAGTCAACTGTTAATTGAAAACATGGCTGAACATCTTCTCACCATTTGCCTCTATGACACTTGGCTGCCAGAGACAAAACGACGTTGCTATTGTATTCGATTTCGAATTCAAGTTAGCGGTAAATGCCAGAATCGAGAAAAACCCGACTCATTTACGTTTGAACGTGGCAGAAAGAGCCAATTAACTAATATACACTAAATATTAGTCAATCCTCTAATAGTTAGCACGAAGATAACAGACAAACCAGAACGTGTGTCTGCTCTCTTCATGCTATCTATTATAGAATTGATATCGTTACTGATTGTCCGATAGGAAACGGAAGAAGTAGCTTGAATCGATCATCACTAGTAATCGCTCAAGGTGGACTCGGCTGACCGAGAGGCCGGTTGCTTGCTCTCGTCAACAATGATGGATTTTCTAACGGTGACGAAGAGCGAGAATCATAGACCTTCGTTCAACGTTTTCTTGCTCATCTGATGTTTTTCTTGATAGAGCTGAACTAATATCTGTTATAATAAAGCTGATTCGAATAATATTGATCCCGCAAACTATACGCTTAGAGAATGACAAAATGAAATTGCAACGCATTTAAACATCGTCGGCCATACCTGACCACGTGCACTGACACACAGAGAGAGATAGAGAGAGAGAGAGAGACAGAGATGACAGCATGACATTTTCTTCTTGTCATTTTCAATAGATTTAACCATGTGCTTCATATATAGTTCTGCTGTATCTAATATATGTGGTGTTATCCCACATCGTTTATGCTGTCGGCATCGCGTTTCCTTTAACTGTCACAAGGGTGTTTTCGACGAGGGGGCGCATTATAAGCACACAATTTACTTCGAAGTAGCACGCAGCAGCAGCATCAACAACAACCACCATCAAACCTTTGTCGTTCTCCAGCAAGCTCCTTTTCTCTGCTGCTCTTCGATTGTCGTTGCGCTGTTTACCAACTAACTTAGTTAGTTATTACCATCATCGCCGCAATCCGATTGGGCTGTGATAGCTCATCTGAAGTAACATAACGGCAGGTAATCGCTGCGTTGAGCTGAAAGCCGTCATATTTTTCTTTGCCTCTCCTCCCCCAACCGAAAATAAATATCACTACGAAGAAAGCTGCTTATCGCGCCTCGATGTCGAACTGCAGCTCACCAAGGTGATTGATTCCCCATAGGGCAGTCACTGCCCTGGCTCATCATAACGAGTTTGATTACAGTAGCGTCATTGTCAGCGGCTTTCGGAGGGCGATCGGACGAGGAGATGTGTTCGCAGCAGCGGCGGCAAAGGTCGTGGGACGGCTCGCCACGATGCTGTAATGACATACGATCGTTGTTCAGTCCACCGGATGACAAAAAAAAAAAGCACCACTCATACACGAAACATAAAGCGGCAGTTCGAAGTTCCCGCGTCGCAGCTGAGCCCAGCCCGTCGCCAAAGTGCGATCCGTCCGATCTGAATTTGTGAGGGCTGATTGGCACTGCTGTTCTACATTTACAAATTCGCTTTTCCTTACGATTTCTCTCTATCTCTGTCTGTCTCTCACCCTCTCTGTCTGTCTCACTCGATATTTGTGTTTCTCTTGCGCGAGCGAAATTTCCCGTTCATCGCACTTCATGGGGTTGCATCCAAGTCTCATTATGTCCACACCTTTCGTTCATTGGGGTTAGCCGCTGCATGAGAAGGAAGGTGCACGCGGCAGCATCATGTGGACTCGTTCGATAAAACATCTGAGGAAAAATCGCAGACACACGGCAACATAGGCGTAAGTGTCGAATCATGCGAGACGCAATTGATTCGTCTCGTGCGGATAGAGATAATGAAGACGCCCCCAATAGGCGAATCAGGGAACTACCCGAACGCGAACGAATAGTCTTAAGCGTGTCTCGAGACGGGGGTGGACATAAAATACGCACGCTACAAGCGCGCTTGTGTTCGCGGCGGATTTTAAAACGACGGTACTTGAAGACCATACTAAAAGGTTTAGATTTTGCTTGCTTGCTTGCTTTTTTTTGAAAATACTGTTGTGCTGGCAAATATTAAGGAAACCACGCACACACACCCAAATAGCAACCGCCAAATTCAAGCCAACCCACACATCCATCTGTCGCCTACCTGGCGAGTTAACCGTCTCGTGTCGATGCCCTTGTGTTACTATGGCAGCAACAAGCTGCAGTACTACTAAAAGCAAACAAACACGACAAATGATAGCTGTCACTGACGACGACAACGACGACGACAAATTGGCGTCGTCACTGGCAAAACGATCGAACGACTGATTGGCTACGACTTCCACAAAAGCTGCCACCGCCGCCGCCGCCGCTGGTATATGTATATATCTATTAGCGAAGCGTACTGAATCACAATATACTTATATATATATATATATATATATATATATATATATATATAAAGTGATCAACGGTAGCCGTGACCCCCTCCGCATACGCCGACTGGAAATCTATCTCGCGTATCATCATTGGCGTTAACGCTAGCCTGTGCCGGCCTATCTGCCCGCCGTCCATCTGCCTTGCTTGCTGGTTATTAAAGTTATAAAAAACAGTCAACAAGCAAAGCAAGGCAACACCACGGATGAAATTAACTCCACATCAGTCAGAAGGCACGCTCTATGTACCGAAGAGTGTTGCCGTTTTTTTCAACACGTCTAATTGGCGTGAAGAACGGCGGACACCTTTGAATTAGGCGCTTGCTTCAATGCGCGTGCCCGATGAGCGCTGCTCAACGATAAGGATCGCGATTCTGTCGGGATTTTCTGCCGCAGATTAACATTTCTTTATGAGCTGTGTCTAAGCAGACAAGGCTCGGGTCGCACATCGCGGGCCACCCGTCAATATCGAAATGCTACTTGTCATTTCAAGTTGTAGCTGTTGCCGGGACAGGATAGAAGACTTCTAATCCATCGCTGTCGCCCGGCACCCCTTCCCCCGCCTTTAGCCTAACAATCACTGGTTACTTATATATGATGGGTATTATAGTACGCCACTTTCAAGGGCCGCTTAGCTCCGCTGGCGGTTTCGACAGGATTCGTGTGTATTTCGTACGTTACAGCTGCTGTGATATTTATACAGTTTCTTTGTTTTTTGTGGGACTACACAACGAAGCTCTCTCTCTCTCTCTCTCAATTAAATAGGATATTTTCATTTCCGTCAACCACGAATACTCATAATATAACCTATATATGTAGTCACAATAATTTTCTCTCTTTTTTGGTGAAACTTTTAATTTCGGCTGTCACCGTTGGCCCTGAAAGCAGCGGTGGACCATATCCGCGCGCCGGCGAAAATACCATTTTTTTTGCAGCTGAAGCTGCGGGACCTACAGACTTCTCCTTTCTGTCCAGTGAAATTCAAACCATATCAATATAGTCAGCAAGAATCTACCGGCTTCATACGAAATAGGCTCACGCCGAATGGCGGCCGCATTGCAAACAGAGAGCATTATGATTATGGTAATAACCGTGCTAATTAGTCAACGTCATTATTACAGTGACCGTATCCCGCTCATACAAATATCGGATATCCATAACACTTACCACTGCATGGTTTGGCCAGTGCATGTCTAACTGTTATTAGGAAACCGTCGCCTGGGTTTTTCCTATTGCAGTGCTTTTTAGCGAACTCACTAATGCCAACAGATGTAATAACAAGTAACAGCATTTTCGAGTCAACTCGAATAATCTTTATTTATTAACTCAAATAATTTATTATTAGGAACTGTTTAAAAAATGAAATCGTGTATTATCTGCGTCACGGTGTCTGTCGGTGCTCAAATTGGTCTTAGTTGTAGACCATTGACCATCCATCGGTTCGTACGAAAAAGCCCATTTGAATCATCATCGACATGCTACTAGGGGATCGTTCGTGGATATATATATATTTATACATATATGAGTGCGTGTCTGTCTGCCTGTGTTCATGTAAGTATCTTTAATATATTATACGTGACTAGGGTGGGATATGTGTACCCAAAAGGGACGCGACAATGAGCACGTTGTGTACGCCCGTAAAATACCCTAGCATTAATATGCAGGCCAAGCCGTATGATGCTCCTATACTATATGACCTCTTCCTGGTGAGGTGAGTGTGGCCAACTGGACAACGCTTCGTCGACTTCGTGATCAGCCAGTTCCAGAGATTTCGGATATCGATCCGCGAGAAAACTCGACCTTTGAATCGGTTTCCATGGTTCCCAGTCCAATACAGGTGAATTCCGGACGAATTTTGTCAACTCGTAGCGAACCTGCTAATGTTGTGAGGGAAGGTCAGGATATATGAGGAAAAATCAGTATAGATCGTGCGAACTCATCAGAGCTGTGAGCGTTTTTTTTTCTTCACACAAAACGAGAACATGCGAAATAACCCGTGTGCTTTATGCATTGCTTATATTGGTTATAATATAATGCCGCTGCTTATTTATTGACAGCGTTTTGACAAATCGACAAATCATCAAATCAAGTGATTCGAACATTTCGCGTCTTGAGAGAGTCACATGCGCGACCCCCGCCATCGAGAGAAACTCGATGAAGATCGCTTCGGTGTACGCCACTGCGTAGAAATTTCAAACAAAAGCTGTTGTTATCCAACGTCTTTCGATGAAGACGTAATTTCAGAGTAATCGATTTTGTTGAATTCGATGGTCGTAGATAGAAGTGTTTGTGGTTGGACACTTTGTAGCGTGAGCATTTCAGCAGCGAATTTACTGGCCGGCAAGGGCCCGTTTTGCAAAGCTGTCCTCTGTTCAGCGCAGTTTACTGCGCTTTCGCGTGCAGCACAGCGCACTCCGACATGGTCGGCATGTCGCGTGCACGACATTGTCTTCGAGCGTAAGTAGACACTAAATCAAATAATAGTTGAAAGTGGCGCGATGGTCCCGGGGCGTTTCCTCTCGTCGATCCCCCGGCTTGGCCCTCATCTTTTCCGTATGAAGTCATCAGGATCATGGTATTCGCCCGCGTCGACCTCCCACTGCTTGCATCGTTGGTGTTGTTGTTGCCGTTGTTGTTATTATTGTTAGTGCGAAGGTTGCTGCTGTTGTTGTCGTTGTTGTTATTATTCCAACTGTTGGGATTCGCCTCCACGCTGTTGTTATTGCCGCAATAGCAAAATCACAATATATCTGATTCCGACGACGGAACGCAGTGTTCTTGTGTTTTCAATCCTGCAACGGGATTCCACCTTTTGTAAAATAAGAAAAAGAAAACACACAGAGACAGGCCGAAATGTATATATGTATATATATATATATATATATGCATACAGAGGATCGTTTATTAAATCGTCTTTTGCGCAAACAGCGGCAAAACAGTGTTCTCTTTCTTCGACTCGAGCATCTGTATTTTGACGCACTTTAACGGGCCATCACGAGTCGGCGATGATGAAACCAACCGACCGAACGGGTTGGTCGACGAACAAGGCTGCCAAGCAAGCAGCCAGCCGCATGGGCATCGTGGCGCATCGTATGAACGCCAAAGAAATAACGCGTTATTTAGGCACTACTTCTTTTCAATTCAGGAGAAATCAAAGGAAGGAAACCTATATGTCTATGTATCTGCTGCTAGTTAAATGACCGATATATATATATATATATATATAATGTTATAGGCGATGATTACTATTAAGGTGGAAAATCGCTGGTGGTACAGTTGGAGGTTGATTAATTAGCTAAACAAAATGTAAATATAAAATAATATACAAGTGGCTGGTTGTATTTTTTTTACTCCGATAATTTATTACACTAACCACACTCCTCGGTTTCGTTTCTCGAACCTGCTCATCATCGTCCGTTGACAGCCAAACATTATATATATATATAGATATATTAGAGCTATATTTGCCTATCTCACCAGCCTTAGCCTGCAGCTTCGACCAGCTCACCACCATTTTTGTTAGCCACTTGTTGCGTACGCGAACATTAATCGAAGCTATACGGGGCGGGGTGTGTTAGCCAGCTTTCGTTCATACTTCTCTCTATTGCCAGATTCTCCGCTTTAATCACCGCTCGTTCTCATTTGCCTGCCCTAACTATTAGATACACTCGACCTATAGATACTTCTGTGTGCAACGTCATTCGCTGGTCCCGCTGTTGCTCGTGTTGTTGTTGTTATTATTGTAATGTCAACTCATGGTTGGTGTTCTCTCACCGTGCTCAATGCAATCAATCCGTTGGCCGCCATATTTTGCAGCTTTTTCCAGCTACCTTCGCTCGTCGAGGCTCTCTCTGTCGCTTGTATCCAGTCCGCGCATTGTGCCTATCTGCTTGGCTATGTGTATATATATATATATATATATATATATATGTATGTATATATATATATATATGTGCTTATATTGGCAGTTCCCGGGACGGTTGTTGCGGGACTTTTTTCTGGTTCGCTTGTTGTTTGGTAACCCAGCAGCGGTAGCGGTGCTGGCGGCGACAGCAGCAGCGGATCTCTCTCCCCTGCCTCGATCGCATTGCTTCCGCTAGTTAAAACTTCTGTTTCAGTTAGAACCGATATAGTTTATTCTGTACTGCTCGTGGGTTATGTCCGCCGGCCGCGCTGTAGTCCTTGTCCCCAGATCGTTCTCGCTTTGGCCACCCCCCCCCCACACCGACCCCCGCTCTCTCTCTCTAAACCGATCGTTGTTCTTGCTCCTTCCTTCTACGGTTGTTCTCGTTATTATTACTGGGTAGTTATATAGTTAAACGCACTGCGTACCAGCGTACACACACATATATATATATATATACATGTTTTGAGATATACATACCCGATATGCGTTGCCGGTTGTTGTTGTTGTTGGGCCACAAGGACGCCGGCCGCCGCCGCTGCTACTCGATCGAGAACCGCGCACATATAATACAAATATACACTTGTTCGTATTATACATTACTTTGTACATACACACACACACACAACCACACTATTTTTCTATAGTATCCTGTAATGTAACCCAGTGGAGGATACACTTTGCGCGCGCGCGGGTGTTCGTATGTGACCGAGTGGCTGTGTACGGGTAAAACACAGCAGTTAACGTCTACGATAAACGTTCACCGTACGCGCTTCTTCCCATTACGACACTCGCGCTCCTGTGGTCTCCGCTCCGAGTCGCTGGGTTTGCTTGCCTTCTTGTATTCGTTTGCTTGTTCATTTGCTCGATGTTTCGTCGAAGGCGATGTTGACGCGAGCGATAATGTTTAGTATTTGTTACGACACCGCTTAGCGCGACAGCAAATGATTCGTCTGTCCCGTCGGGTCGTCGTCATATCGTTGTAGGCCTCTCGAAGTGGTTAGATTTTTTTTTTGCGCTACATAAAGATATTGCCGATACGTTTCGACGCCTACCGTGTGTAATATGTATCGCGCGTATATGACAGCAATACAGGCTTGCGTTGCGGTTGCGAGCGTAAATGCATCTGTGAACGATAGGATCATGACTCGCCTGGATATAACTCTATATATACGGGTCGGCATGGACAGATTGGCCGAAACCGACTGATTGACGTCTATCCGAATTCAAGGATCGATGTATACTTCTTCTTACAAGTATACCATACGCCATATAATAACATTTTGAGTGCACTCTGTGTGTAGCTGCGGTAGAAAGTATAACTTATGTCGAGTTTGGCAGCTTCCCTGAGCCAATTCGCATGTTGATCGTCTCTCATTAGAGAAAGAGCAGACAGGGTGGTGGACCAACAGAACCTAATCAGAGCATACTTAAGCCCTCATTGGGGCTTCACCTGAATTTGGACCTATCACTATTACAGAACTCTGAGCGTTTCACCAAGACATATAATATCTATCCATTGGCGCGACGCGAAATTCGTATCCACATATGTATTTCTTGCCGACTATGAATTGATTAGATTTTGCACCTGTTCCCCAAATGTGAAATTCAGCTTTGCAACCTGGTACAGTAATTCTACGCTGCGCAGCATTATCAACGAGCATTTCCCGCCAGCTATCGGACAGATGAAGCAACAACAATACTAATCATTAGTAATAATACAGATATCTCATGTACTCTATCTATTATATGTTCACTCATCATCAACACGAGAACACTGTCCATACGTAGATATGCTAATCATAATAGTAAAAATAGTAGAACTAATAATTGTCCTTAGCTCATCATCGAGTTAACGCAGTGCACGTTTTTGCTTCTTGTGTTTGGCCCGAGGAAGCTTCCGCATGCCTACCCGATAACAAAACAGTTATGAAGATATTCTCCACACGGCCACTTCAGCCATAGACCAGCCTTGTACATGCGTACATACACATGCACACACACACACACACACCTATGCACCACAATTACATCTGTGTGTCTGTGTGTGGAAGTGTTTGAGGGTTGTTTTTTTTTTGGGCGTTCCCCTCTCCATCTTATTCTCTCTCTAAATATAAATGATGATGCAGATGAACACGATGTCTCTCTCACTATCGGTCTCCGTCTGACGTTGGCTGTCCGCTCGTGGTCAGGCAAATGGACACTCGTATCTACAAACACAAGACACACCACCCGGCTGCTGGAAACGGCTCACTCCGATACGCAGATACACTCACGCTTGTCGGTCTTCTCAGGCAACGCACTCGCACAACAATAACCCGTACAAATGATTATTTCCATCGCCCATCATCGTCCAGCACTACATATCACCATATCATAATCGTTATCATCATTATCAGCATCATCGTCTGTACCTGTCAATAATGCGTAAAGCTGTACCGCTCCTCCGGCTGCTGATCGAGTAGCTGTTGCTGTTGTCCGCTGCTGTTACGCTGCCGTGGCTTGGTGTCAGTGGTTCCCGTACGTTTTTCTTCGTTTTCTTCATCGTTGGAGCAGCGGTACTGGAATCGTTGGGGAGGTCGCCCGGGGGGTGGGGAATGATAAATGATCATCCTATAACAGCAAACACCACAGCAGCAGCAGCAACGTAGTAGTCGTTATTATAGTATAGTATATAGTATATATATATATATATATATATACTAGCTGTAGTCGTTGCTGTGACCGTTTCATGCGAACCGCCCGCTGCCCGCCGCTGTGCCGACATCTCTCGTAGGCAGCCTTGAAATAGTTGCTGCTCTTGACAAGTTCATCCTGCTGGACAGACACGCGTCTTTAACTAACTATGCACAGTCGTCGTTCGCTGCATTCGTTCCCGGCGGCCTCCTGACCGGTCCCGCCGACTAGCTCGCTCACTCAATGAATGGGCAGGAGGCAGATCGAGCGATCGACCAACGTCCATTGCTCGCTCCCTGCGTCGTGTTTCGACGACTGCTGTGCAGTCGCCCGCAGTGGGGCACTCTGGCTCCTTTCTCACTCATTCGCTATTTCTTTCATTCTGCTTCTGACGTGGTTACTGCTGCTGCTGCTGCTGTTACTTCTGCTGTACTAGAATGATTACCATGCCGCCGCCGCCGTTGCTGCTCCCACCTCGCGTTATATTGGCCTATTGCTGTTACGGCGGTGGTAGACGTCGCTCTTCATTGCCCGCTTGGTTGTTGGCAACGCGGGGTAAAGGCGGACCAGTCGCATCAGCATACATTGGTTTAGGACAGAGCGATCGGATATTGCTGCTGTTGTTTCAGATGTTGCCACCACCGCCGCTGCCGCCGCTACATCGCTTCCCTAGACACAGCTTCGGCAGCAGCAGCAGCCGCAGCAGCAGCAATAACTAACTGTTGTTTCACTGAGGCAACACGGGATTAGCACCGGTCTTTGCCGGTCTCGGCAACCGACGATGATATCGCATTGTGGTTGGCGCGCAGGGGCGGCGAGCACGTGACCCGAAGGAGTCAGCGATGACCAGTTGAGCAGGGTCACCTTCCCGGTTGGGCGTGCTTTATACAATATACAAACGTGCGAATGTCATGCCGAAACTTCACGCATCTAATCGATTATCTAGCGCCCAAGTGTTAACGTTTGAATATATGTTTTTTATATCTCGTCTGTGATCTGTCATAGAATCATAAATCGCAACAGCCAAGTCCGATATAGATTAGCTAACACTGGTGGATCCTGCTGCTGCTGTTGTGTTCGTGGTGCTCTTTTTCTGGTTAGAACTGTTGAAGCGAAGTGGGACCGTATCCAAAATTTGGATAGTTAAACGCGAAAAGCATTATCAATCAATGCAAAGTGAAGACGATCAATGTGAACTTTGCGACAACAGCCAAAACTAATCTGAGACCTCCACATGAATCGGTCACGTTTAGGTGAACTATAATATATTCGAATTTCTGAAACGTCAGCGTGTGAGAAGATCGGAGTTACCCTTGATGACATTCTGCAGTATACAATATATATATATATAAAATATATATATCACCGAAACGACTAGCGTTATATTACGACTAAGTAACTTTATCAAATTGTTATTTAAAACATGGATGTGTATCTATATGAGCTTATTTCTGGCAATAGTTACACCGACGCTGCTGTGCAGCGTTCTCGTATTGAGCTCCACGTCAATCGTGATTTTACAACGAATCCAAAACAGCTAGATTATTGAAAAAATGCGCTTATTGTTTGTTGTCAACGAGTATACACTTATTGGCAATCGGGCCTCGTGTGTTCAAGTTCAGTTCAGAGACAGTTCTTGACGGCGTCACAATAGAAGACCCCGAGGACGGATACTAGACCTTGGTCAATGGGAATTTATGAGTTTGGTTCCCGGCTCACCAGATGATCGTCCACCCAATGTGAAATTTACTATCCTTGAATCGACATGACTTGTAAAGCACGTAGATATAGCCGAGAATTTTCCGCTGGGATGCTCAAACACGGCCCTGCGTTTATCGTAGTGATCTGATATTCTACACTCGCTCGCTCAGTCGCCTTCAACGCGTGTTTCAAAAACGACAACGTGACGAACGCTGTACCTTCATCTGCTGTCATTGCATGTACACGTGGACGTAAATGATTATAGAACCTAGCACAGGAATGACGGCCAACACATGGGCAGCTTAGGGGAGCCTGCTCCGACATCGGGTCCCCTAGACAACTTATCAGTCATTACGAGTAGCGTCACTAAACACCGGGAGAAGCCTCGCGAATATCAGGGCGCCCGGAGGAACAGGCGGAGCGCGTCTTTTTAAGGCTCATTGTGCAAAGCTTTGTTAAGACAAGCACAGTCCGTTTCATAGCCGCCACATTTACTGATCTCCCCGGCTGGCATGGCCAAGCAATGCGTTCTCCATCTTGCTTACCTCTTTCACCATTTATTATACGTTGGACACGACGCCTCTCAGTGGCTGCAGGACAAAGCCAAGCAGATGAAAGCTTGCTCTCTTTGTCTGTGCGAATACCGCTCACGGTACTGTAACGGCACCCCTTCTGTTATACATCACGTATACCCGCCAGATTAGCAGCTACCTAGCGTGAGCCACCAAGCGTGCACGCCAGTGTATCCAAGCATATGCGTATGTAGTCCTAATGTAAGTACGGTACAAGAACGAATCTGATATTTTTCCCCTCGACTCGAAGTTGGCCACTAACCCGGCCTTCTAGCCCAACAAGTGAACGCAGTGGCAAAGCGACCTGGTCAAAAAATCCCAACTAGCCAAATGCCAACAACACACTATGCCGGCTGAACAGCTGAAATAATTCGTCGCTCTCTCACCATTTAATATTGTATAATCAACTGTTCTATGTATTTTTTTTTCTAATTTTTTCTTCGTCACGGCTTCGAAGTGGCAAGCCTTGACCAGACGGCGCGCGCTCGGCGGGACGTCGCTTCCGATGGGTCTAGACAATCCATCCGTTATACTATCCATCGTATCGCACCTGTAGGTGTAGGTGCGTCGACCACAAACACAACGCATCGATCGAGGCAAAATAAAGACGAAGAGAAAGTACAAAAGCTCATCTGATCTAACGGCAGTAATGGTCGCCCAATATTGCAGTAACAAATTGCCGCAGTGTGTACACAATGTGTGCAATAAGAAGCACAGTGATGTGCAACAAATGAACAAAATGCATACACAGCTCAGTATATACGAATATATATATATATATATATAGAATACAGATAGATAATGTAAACGGATGAGCGCAATGCGACTACCGACGATCTCTCTTCCGCTGCATTGAACTGCTGTGAATGGCCGACAACATGGCGAGCATGATTGCGAACAATACCTTTCCTTAGTCGACTCTCACAGTAACAGCGGCGATACTGAAGCCGCCCGCTGACACGTTTGAATGGACGTTGATCATTTTCGATCATTTCACTACATTGGCTACAATGTACTGAAACGTTTTACACAGAATGACAACCGTGTGTTTTCTTCCTGTTGCCGTCTAGCACCCCGACATAATTAACATTTTTAAATATTTGTGCGCAGCTCCACGATGTGATGATTAGTAGATCGTAATCCAATTGTGCTGCGCAATCCCCGAATGATTCTCGCTGCTCTGCGTGGAGGCCGGGCGGTGAGGCGGACGACGGTGGCTCGTTGCTAAAGTGTTTTCTGGACAAAAAGTTGTGCCAGACAGATAGATTATGCGTATATATATATATATATATATATATATATATATATATATACATACATATATATACAAAAGACGAGCCGTTGCCTCCTTTTTCCGCTAGCAGCTGATTGATTTTCGGAAAATCTTGTATATAGTCGTCGTTGTTGCTACTGTTGTTGTTGTTCTTGCACGTATTCATCTTCATTTTATTCGTCCAATTTTTCGCTTTGCGTGCGTATTGCCATGCTGGGATGACCAGCAACATTGAATATTTTAAAATGAACTCAGCTCAGCTGTATGCTAATGTCCGCATCGAGGATGGATAGTTATCATTAATTGTCGTTACTTCAATGTCTTCATATTGGATGAGCGGGTGAATCAAAACAAGAAGATGATCGTGTGCGCACTCAAGGTGACGCAAAGTGACTTGACCCGTTTAATCACGACACTGCCGTTATGCGTGCGCCTATATGAAAGGCCGTGTTTTGGAGGGATCGCGCGCGGTAGACGAGCTGTACCGACGATTTGCGTCCGCTTCATACATCAAATCGGCTACAGAGGTGTGTGAGGTGCCTTGCATTGGCCTTGGACACGACCGTCTCAGTCGGACCTGTTCACGTAATCTCCTGAAATGATGTATATATATATATATATATATATATATATATATGCTGAATTGATAGAAATCACATTTGAGACTACAGTCATATTATCAAGACGATAGCTCGTTTGCGCCCCGGTTGGCCGGCTGATGCATTTATGTAGGTTGATCGATACAATTTCAATCGCTGAGTCGGATATGAATTATAGTTGACGCGCCCACTGCTCTCATGCAAATATCATGTATACAACTGATAACACGGCGCGACACACAGCTTGCTGTGATTCAGATCAACCCCATCTGACCTGATGATTCGCATACACACTGTTATACATGGATGGTCAACTCTGTGCCACGGATTAGGCTATGTGTTATACATATATTCAACAGTGTTATATTCATAATTGTATTTCCTTCAACACCCCAACCCCATCGTCATTTACAATCTCATTCCACTCAATCGGGACAATATCTGGACACAATGGCAGACCGCGTTTCGTTCGTTCAATATCGGCACGAACCTATAAAACTGAATGATATATTTTTAGCAGGCGAGTGTATCCGATTCGAAGATGCCCGCTTCTCATTGAACGGCCTTGCTCCCCGGCAGCGAACGCTTGCAATCCAGCGACGTGTGGGGCCTCAAGCTCTACTACCTTCTGGCGCATGCTTTGATTCATTAGTTACTATTATATATATATATATATATATATGAGAGTGGTGTAACGCCAATCCGTGACAGTTGTTATTGACTTGCATAGCCTAAGCGCAATGTCCGTTTATTTGTTATCTATTTCTTTCATTACGAGGTCGGCGTGGTCGTCCCGCCGCCGCCACTGTCGTCGTAATAGTTGTCGTATATTTTCGGGTCACCTTCACATGCCCTCGAAGAGGCACGCTGCGCCTTCAGACCACATGAGACGAGTCCGTAAAACATCAGGAGCGGGATCCGAGGCGGCGCGGCGGCAGCAGCAGTGGTGCAAGCGTTGACAATTTTGTTGCTGTAGCTATTTCGCTGTTATCTCTCACGTTTTTCACATCAACTCGTTCAGCCTGCCTGACACATACTCCCGCGCCGATGCCGCTCATCAGTTTTGCATGACATCAGCTAACATGTGCGCATGTGTGCGCCGCGTGCAGGCACATCTTCTTTTTCCGCACAGCCATATTTTAATTGGCATCTCGTGCTATTCGCAATCAGTCTATTCAGCAAGTGAGGATCCCCAGCAACTGGCAGTGGTCGATGAAGGCGTGATATGATGAAGGAAGAATGAACAATTCGGACAGGAGGCGAACAGTGGAAGTTGGTGGTTACGTATAACAACAACATCCACAACAACAACAACAACAACACCAACGACAACAACAACAACATCGATAACAACGACGACAACAACTATCAGAGGGGACAGCATCGTTCGGATGGCTACCACCGGTCAGCTGTTGTTATCATAGGAGCTATAGGAATCTGCCGCTGAATGTGAAGATCCAGTAAATTAGCTTTTTTTTCGTTGTCGCTTGACCCTACATGGCGATCAACCCCTGTTTTGCCTCTGCCCGGCGCTCCGGTGGTGGTCAGTCAAGTCAACACGAAACTACTAAACGCTTCTCCCAAGCGCTTGTCCCACCAATGCCGTTTACATGGTCATATATATATATATATATATATATATATATGTATATATACACCTGTGATTCGATTGTATGTATACACAGGCACACACACGTGCATATATATATATATATGTATATATTTACATGCACGCGTACAATCTATAGCATCACTGTTGGCATGATTGTGATCACTAGAGTATTATCATTATTATTATTAGTGGAGTAGTTGTTCTTCGAATAAAAAAGCAAGAAGAGGTGTGGGTTGTTGTTGTTGCTGTAGTAGTTGTTGTTGTTCTTACTCATCTCATCATTTGTATATGCGGCGGTGTGTGTTGATTAGCATTTACATGCTTGCATGGTCTTCTACCTCTGGGTGGTTGTGTCGACAAATCTGCTAACGGGCAGCGGTCAGCCGCGATAGCAGCAGCGCTGTCCCACGTCGACGGATGATCCGTTGCGGGTGATGATGCCCGTTGTGAGCCGCTTTCTAGCTGCTTGTTCGTTTTTAGCAGCGAGGGTGAAGCCAGGGTTGCGACCCTAAACGACCCCCGCCCCCCTTCGAATTTTGGACATTTGCAACAACGGCAGCAGCAATGAATAAACAAAACAACAACAAAAAAAAAGAACACAAAATAAAATAACAAATTAACGAAGGTCTTTTGATGCAGACATGAATCACTTGGTTTTTTCTTCGCCTGCCGAGGGGCGCCGTGATAGGTAGAGGCACATCTATCTAATATCTATATGATAATGTATAATATAATGAATATGGGCCCAAGCGATCTGGCAGTCTCAAGGTCAACGTAACCGAGAAACGCTTAAATACGATATGTATTGTGTGTGTGTGTGTGCTGGCTTTCTCGACTATTATTCTCACCTAGAGAAAATCAACCTGATTGAAATCGTAGTACATTGTGCACGGGCGTTGGGACGCAGGGATCCCGTCTTGGGTACGCGGTCTACATTTACATGAGCCTACACAAAGCTAAACATCACCTACAAGTTACATAGAAGCTACAATAAAGCTGTTTACTCAATGCGTTTTATCATGTACATTTCTCTCGTTATGCCCGTAACAATTATTAACAACTCTCGTTATGCTGTGATGATGCGCGCCTTTTAAACTTGTATTCATGTTCGACAAATTCGGCAGCAATTAGGAATCGACCTGATTAACAACAATGCTAATATTATTTATTATAATATATGACACGTATTTCTTTTCACAAAGCAAACTCATTCGGTGATAACTCAGCTTACTCTCGTTTGATCTCATTTTCTTCTTCACCTGCCCTCAGCCGTGGAGCGGCGCGAATCACTTGAAGACTGGAGCCCCTCGGACAGCGGCTCAGGTGGGAAAGGTTCCCGGACCGGAGAGCTCCTGGCGGGAAATTCAACCAGCTCCATAGCAGCTGGCTCATTGGACATCAGCGAACTCCCTCTAACAAACGACAATACCAACCGATACTCCCCCTCCCCCGACTTCAAGCATAGTGGAAATAGCGACAGTTGCTCGTTGAAGGCGTCGCTCGCTTCGGCTGCTGGCTGTCTCGAGGCCGACAACGAACACAACGGAATCAGCCCTGGAAACACGAGGGGACGAAGAAGCTACAAGGCGTCTACGCGAAGTCTCGCCGGAGTCGCCGCTGCGAGCAATCGCGCGCAGTTGGCCAACAACGTCATGGAGCACATTGACGGCATCGTGCCCCAGATAACAATGGGTACGAAGTTTTTGGAGGTGCAGAGATGCGCACCGACTATGCAGGCCATATAGAGTGCGCTCTCTCACTTGTTCGTTTGTTCTTACAATGATACGATTGATTAAAGGAAGATGCAAGGGTCTCCCGGATACCAATGTATTACACAACGGCCTGATGTTGTCGCGAGTTGACTCGTATTGAAACAGACGGCGTTTGAGTGAGGTTTTTAGCTACACTGCCGCAAACGTATGGAATCGTAACTCGATACTATTGATGATAAGTAACCATTAGTGTTAACCTAATCTGCTCTCCTTCATGATAAATGATGGCTCTTGCAGTTGTAGGAAGTACAGGATGTTGGCCGTTAACCGACGGCCGTGATTTACCTGGCTTTTGTGGCGGTTCAACGTTGTCGGACGGCAATGAGAGCGGATGTGAAGGACTTTGTGAAGGCGAGGATCAGCCCCTCGACCTCAGCCTCAATAACAGCAACAACAGGTCGTCACCTGAGTCAAGCGGGCACTCATCTACCGCCTGCGGTTCAGGGCATATTGGAAGCATTTCGTAAGTCACTTTCTCACACTAATATATATATATATATATATATATATATAGAATCCATCTAACTTAGTTAATCTCCCAAGCAAACCCTCAACTTTCCGCGCTTCGCGACAGGTTTTCGAGATCAGCCTCAAACAGGGTCACTTGTCCGAAGGGGTCTTTCTGAATTTTTCCATAGCTTTTTCTTTCGCCTACCTTCAGTGTATATATCGACTCCCATACTCGCCTACCGCCTTGCTACCTACCTCCTCTTCTTCATCTAGTTACCGTTGCAATGCCAGATTAGGCAACGCCTTCATTCCCCTTGCCCTTTCGTGTTATTAGATCGAAACTCACCGAAACTCCCGATTACAGCTAATATTCTACTTCAAAACTATGATATAAAATTAGTCAGTCAGACCTCGTTTCACCTCGCTTAGCTCCTGCTCAGAACCAAATTCATTGTTGGCTTTTCTCCCGTTGTCCGCATCGCCCGTTTCGCCTTCCAGCCTGAAGCGCAAGTCGTCCGACAGCGTCCTCTCGACCACGTCAGGAGTTTCTTCCCCGCCCCACCCGTTGGCCACGCCCCCGACGACGCCGC
Organism: Stratiolaelaps scimitus; assembly: GCA_019614645.1. Classification (NCBI taxonomy): domain Eukaryota; kingdom Metazoa; phylum Arthropoda; class Arachnida; order Mesostigmata; family Laelapidae; genus Stratiolaelaps; species Stratiolaelaps scimitus. The sequence continues at coordinate 788,548 of JABWDB010000017.1, forward strand.
TCCCGCTGACCGCAGCCTTGGCCACGGCGGCCGCGGCAGCTGCGACCGCGGGCGTCTCCGTCGCCAATGGCGGTGGTACGACGCTGGCCAGCTTGCCTAGCTTGGCGGGTCTCGCCCCGCTGTCCGGCGCTCTCCCCTCGGGTCTGCCCACCCTGCTGGGTGGCGTGGGCGTGGGCGTGGGCGCGAGCGCGGCTGTCCCGCCCAAACGGACCTACACCGAAGACGAGCTGCAGGCAGCCCTCCAGGACATTCAGATGGGCAAGTTGGGTACGCGAAGAGCCGCCGTCATCTATGGGATTCCCCGATCGACGCTGCGGAACAAGGTGTATAAGATGGCCAATGATCGCAGGAAGATGTCCGCCACGGTCTCGGCGGGGTCGGCGTCGTCGAATTCGACGACGCCAACGTCGGCAACGGCAACATCAACAACAACAACTACAACAACAATGAACGGAACCATTGGTGGAGATTCGGCGGGCGTTAAGAACCTCTGCGGAGCAATGGCCGGAACGGAGGGAAACAGCAATAACAACAGCAGCGCGGCGAATACCCCTCCAGCGACAACTCCTCATGGGACACCTCCGGGACAGACAGACCCTCTTGACGGCGAGGTAAGTTTTGAAAAGCACCGTTCTAGATTAGTGATGTCATTGGGCTAGCAGCGGTCGGTCGTTTGTTTAGTCACCTAGCTAATAGCTAATCGGCAGTGCCCACGACTCGATTGGGTGCAAAGGTATTTTTAATCGAATAGTTTGCGAGTCTGTTCTTTGAATGTATTCGTCTGTCAAGTGGTATGACCTAGGGCCGGCTCCGAGAGCTTGGAACAAGACAGCATCCAATTTGAATCCCTTAGGACACATCAGTGGTTTGAGGTGATACGAAATTAGTTCCAAACCATGGACCAAGTAACAATCATTTCGGGGTCAAACAACATGGGTAATGGACCGGTTTTATATTGAATGTAAAATGCTCTGTACACTTAAATGCAAAGGTGTTGAGTGGTTGTTTTTGCTTGAGCATAAAACCCTACTGAATATGGTGGATCGAACCGAGCAACACTTTCATCCGACTCGATGTGTTATAACATACACAACGGAAAAAGCATCCTATTTCGATATTCCATTCTCTTTCATATTCGACTCAATAGTTTAGCTCCCATAACACACATATTGTTATATCCCCATGACAAAGATAAATGTGTCTTCATTATAAATCGAATATACATGGGGCGCCTTATTTCTCTCTCTCTCTTTCTCTCTAACTGAGGACTGCCACGGAGAGTTCATGTATCTCTATTATTAATATTATATTGATGCGGCTTAGTCGATGCGAGAGCGATGTCTGAGATACGTGTAACAATGTAATACTTATGCATGCCAAATGTACGTTGTATTCGGTGTTTAGCATAGAACACGTACGCATATCGGCAACAATAGACTTCGTTTAAAACGTACACCATCTCCGACCTGTCGGCAACGTGAGTCGCCATCGTGTACAAGATTGGGAGCCAATGGCACTATAACTCTCCGCGGGTCGACGTTTCTTTGTTCGGCGTTTGTTACTATTGTTACCCCGACTGGTGTCCCGGCAGAGAGCAACGTTGGTGGTCGCTCCCGTCTCGAATATTGCGGTCAAACCTGCAATCAGAAGCACTGTATCGCAAAACCCTCAAAGGAGAGGCTGGCTGGAGTCAGGGCCCTGAGAGGCTGGGGCTCCCGTACACAAAACAAAGCGAAAAACGAGCAGCCAATCCCGATGCAGGTTTACACTGATGCGCCACTAATGGTGGCGCAAAGAACATAATAGTAATAATAATAATAATAATAGCGACCAGTGCAGAGTCTATCAAATCAGTTCACCTCCAGTGGCGTATGCGGTCAATATTATCCTATTCATGTATCTCCAGTGTTCATTCACAGGACGGCCAAGCGTGCGACCTTGCTGCCCTGATTTTTTGCCACGCTTTGACCTGTAACGACCAGTGAAGCTTGAAGGCGGATTTCAGTCGAGCCGGTGTGACACCGATCTTGATCACAATAACCTGCCGAAACAGGGTAGATGAATTATTATTGTATGTTGGAATGAAAAAGCTTGCCTTTTTGCCTATTGTATTAATTTTGAAATATGAACCGTATCCGTAGTTCAGACAGTGTCATAATTTAAATGGCGCACTCTGTCCTACTTTAAATACATGGAGGCTACAGCCTTTTCTGGTCATCAGTTCAAAGACTGTGACACAAAGCGATGCTTTTCAATGCACTATTTCCTGCAGAGAAATCGGAATCAGTGAATAATAACGCACACACACACATGCGCCTGATTGCAACGTGCTTATACGATACACCTATGTGTAATAAATAGTAGACATAGCTTAGCAGCGAATTTCGGTTCTGTAGAATATATAATACATATATATATATATATATATATTAAACTGGCCAAGTTATACTTCCGTGACGTCCTCGAAGGCGGAAGTTTCCGAAGGACGACAACGACACAGTGTGAGTATCACAGTCTCACGAATAACATCGTCGTTTTCGTTCGTCAAGATCGGCTGTCCATCAACTCACTGCAAACGACGTCTTTCCAGACTAACTCTTAGATCCGACTGTTATCTTCGCGCTCCTTATGATATCGCGCCTCGCAGTTTTTCGGCTCCGCAGCAGAGATCGCTGAAATTCGTCACCATTTCACGGCAAAGGCCGAAACGCGGCGCAACCGTGGACTTCCGATGGAAACCTTTCAATTCCGATATGGCCGGCGTTCATTTGTACCTTCGGCAAGCCATCGATATTCTGTAAATCTCCGCCGATGAAATTCCCCAGCGTAACGTGCCATCAAAACAACGAAATCAATGATTCTCGATTTTCTCTTCGCCGCCATCGGCCCGGCGCTTGATGGAGCCTTTACTATTCACTTTGTGGCCGGGAGGCGGGCGGGCGGGGGGTGACTAAGTCGCTGTTGCGGACATTGAATTGTGACTGCGAATTTTGGATTTTCTCATTCGTCTCATGGACGGTGGCAAGCCAAAGGCGCCAAACGGCGTTGTGTTGTAAACGTAACCACGGCGTGTTAATGGTTGTGTGCTTCTTAATGGATATCGAATTGCATCTTAACATTTTGTGTCACTGTACGATACGCGCGCGAATCAAATGCTGTGGGGGTCTGTCGACGGACAGACGGACGCGGGGTGGACGATGCTCGTAGCGAAACAGAACAAATCTGAACTAGATGGATATTGCTTGAAAGGAGTGCTGCTATTATTATTATTATTACTACTATTTTTATTCGTTGAATTGTTAAACCGGTAGGTATTGTACATATGCTGTTAGACTATATGCCACATATATGAAGTATATATATATGCATAACATACCGTGTATGATATAAGGTAATGCGATCGGTTTGTCTATTGACCAATGACAATTACCTGAACGAGGGAAAGTGCATGCTGGTGATAACTGCGCAAAGCAGCGTATTCCTATCTGGATTTTTGTTTGTGATGATTTGGCAACAGCGACGAAGTCGGCGGGCACGTCATGCTGAGCATCCCTGAATCGAGGAGTTGATTAACATTAATTGATTAATTGACATTAGATTTGTCGACAGTGCGCTACGAGAGTGAGCCTACCCACAGGTCCATAGACCTATGAAGTCAAGCGCTGCTTGTCGTGAACACACGCATACGAACGCAAAGAATATCGCTAAATCAGTCATCTCACCTGCATGCTTAACCAGACCACCAGATCACCTTCATGTTTAACTTATAATCGTCAGATTTTATTTAACAGTTCTCGAACGAGTTATGGCTGTCACAATAGTATGAATAGTAATGCAACAACGCCAACAACGCAACATTATTCGAAAAATTGTGATTATTTTTGACTCCGTCTGATTCGGCAACTCGTTAGTGTCATATAGCTCGCACTATCGTTTTCCAGTTAAATGCAAAAGCGTTCCGTTTCTCGATTCGTAATTCTGCCGTAGAGAATGCATTGTCCACGGATGTCAGTAAAAATGAAATCCTCACCCAAATCATGTTAGATATTTTTACAGGAAGAAGCTGTTCTTGTAATCTTTTTCTTGCGGTTTTCTACCCTTGCCCGTAGTACGATAGTAGCAAATAACTACTGCGGTTCCATGTATATATATATATATATATATATATATATATATACGTATGAATACTGAGCAGTGAGTGCCCAACTAACAATTATGGCGAACGGGAGGACTCGTGGTGGACCCGTAATGGCGTAGTGGTGCGAAAGAAATATGCTTCGGACAACATCACCGGGTACGGCGATTACTGCCGGTTGTGGTGGCGTTGGTTTAAGGTCACTGACGGTAAAACGCCGAGTGCTCTAGCGCCGATAGGCAACAGCAGGGGCGGCAGCATTTGTGACGGATTCCAGAAAGAATCGTAGCCTGGAAGAAATTCTGAACGACAACAATCAGAATCAGACACAAATTCTTGACCTTGTTTCACTGAAATTGGATATTTTGATTTTTGCATGATTTTCTTGAAATTACTCTTCAGTTCCGACGGCAGGTGGGACACCAGGCCGACTATTTTTGGCATATATACATATATATATATAATCTTTGCTCCCCAACGAAATAGTTCTAGTAATAGAAGTAGTCCACATTGCTACAAATGCTGTTGCACTAGAGTCGCAATCATCCTATTTAAGATGGGCTGCTAGTCACAAAAAAATCAACATTCTGGCATAGTATTATAGATATATATATAATATATATATATATATATATATATATATATATATATATATATATATATATATATATATATATATATATATATATATATATATATGGGGAGAGAGAGAGCTGCAGTGTGCTGTTTCATTTGCGGGAGCTATGCATGATTTATAACGATTAGAGTCGTCTTCTAATGACCGTATATATGAATACCGAACACCGGGGCATAATGCGTAAAGGGATAATCATGTTATCAGGCGCATTGGCGGTGTCTATCTATTCAAACGACAGGAGACGAGTTCACTGCGTTCGGGGACGAACCATCCAACAAGAATATTATTAATACAAATGTCAAGACCTATCCACATGGCCCGGCTGTCTGTGCCTGTTTGTGCGGGTCCACGAAAATAATATATATATAGACCATCATATATTATAGAACCTTTCGCCCAAAAATGAGTTAAACTAGCGGTTATTTAAAAAAACACACACATAAACGCATACCTATTTGTCGCGCACTACTTTAGTTATGCTTGATGAACACTTGACACAACGAGCTGTTTCCAAGCTTTTGCCTCATTGAATAGGCTCGTGGTGACATTTTCATATCACGTACTCAGTGAAATAATAGGAGAATAAAACAAATATATATATATATATATATATATATATATATATATATATATATAGATAAAGGATATCGATATGGTTGTTCAAGATAACTTCCGTTTGAAAAAAGCAACCTCCTGTGACTTATTATAATAGCCGCCCTACCTCATCAAAGCTGCTAATAAACTGCGAACTAGAGATTTGCAAATAGGGATAATATTCTAAACAAGGTTTTTTTCGAAAGCTTAAACCAGTTACGAATATATCATACGATCCAAACGGTGCTAATCCCATTCGTTTCTTTAATCTCATTTAGGTTGTAAAGTCTTCGATCGCCGGAGGCCTAGGCGCGGGCGGTACTCGAGCGTCGGAGAGCCTTCGTCAACTGCTGAAGTCGACGATCAATCAAAAGGGGGCATTGCCTTCACCCGCGGCCAGCAGCACCTCAAGCGGAGAATCCTGCTCACCTCCACTCGGACCGTTAGCCCCGCTGTTCCTGGGCGGCGTCGGTGGAGGTGGACCTCTTAGTAATATGGTCGGGGTTCGAGGTTTGGCATCGCCACTGGCTGGTCAGAGTGACCCCGTTCAAATGTTCCAACACTTCCTTTCATCGCTTCATCAGCAGATGGCTCTTCGAGGAGTCTTACCTGCGGAGCAGAGCATGCTTCCGGAGCTTTTTAAGCAGTTCTCGGGTATGGAACAGAATTCGATATATATATATATATATATACAAAGATCACATGTATGCCTGTAACAATCGTAGCAGCTAAAAACGATCTATAGGTGGAAACAATGCGAGTACTGTGATGAATCAGGGTCTAATGACAATCAAAATGTCTCATATATCACGGCTTGCCCATTATTGCGATTCGTTTGTATCTGTATCCAGCGCATGATCGATTGCTGGAGGAGCACGCGAACTTTATGAAGGGGCCGTTGTGTAATGGCGCCTTTGCCGGCCTGAACGTCGGTGGACTCAGGGGGGTAGGCAATAGTCTGCACAGTTCGAACGGGCTGGGATTCGGGCTCGGCGGTCTCGGCGCGGCAGAGGGACTCGAAAGCAAGTTTCGACCGACCGCTAGATTGACGGAGCCGGGGATGAAGACGTCCGCGCTTGCGGGGGCGCTGCCGGGCGGCGTTGGCGAGCAGCTAAATTCGAGAAATGTTGTCAAATCCGAAAAGCAGCTGGACATGGCGCCGAACAGCAATACCAGCAACAGCAGCAGCAACAACAACAGCAGCAGCAACCAGAAGAAAGCACCAGAGGGTACGAGATTCGTTGTAGCTAACTTAGCGACTTGCGGCTCTCCGAGGATAGCATCCTCTCAAGTAACCCATTCTAGTTAGTTCTAAGGAGAAAGTGTACTGTTAGTCTAAATAGGGCGTAACGTATCATAGTAGTACGTACTTGCAACAAAGTCAATTGATCCAACGAGACTATTTTGCGACCGTGTAATTGTTATTGTTGTTGCCGTTGATGTTCTATGATAACGTTGTAGTGAGTGCGGACGGCAAGGTGCCGCGACCGAAGCGAGGCCGCTACCGGAATTACAACCGCGACAGTCTGCTGAAGGCCGTTAACGCCGTCCAACGGGGAGATATGAGCGTGCATCGCGCGGGAACTTATTACGGTGTGCCCCACTCGACACTTGAATACAAGGTAATACGGGTGCGAGTTTCGCCTACAACTGGGGACGACCAATATCCTGTGAGCTTGCCTCGTCGTGTGCCTTGGAAAATCCTCGTAAAGCCATCGTGCAGTGTAGAGTCCTTAGAAAATTCCTCGAGTATTTCGTGCTAACAATATAAATGAATAAATCAAGCTTGGCATTGCCCAGTCGTGTAAGTGCATTCATGTCAATGTTCTCATGTAATTTGCCAGCTCGTTCAATGAGACTTTGCAAACATGTTTATTTTTTTGTATTTGTAGGTGAAAGAGCGTCACCTCCTCCGTCCCAAGAAGCGAGCTCCGAAGCCCCAGAACAGCCAGCCTGGCACTCCGGGAACTCCAAATACGCCTGGAACCCCGCCAGGTCCGCTAGGACCTCCAGTTCACCCGGGTCCTCCGTCGTCCCGAGCGTCCACACCCCCTGACAGTCGACCAACATTTCCATGGGCGTCGATCGTTTCACCTGTGGTAGGCCCCGGAGGCCTCATGCCAGACAAGATACCTAATGGTCCATTTTTTTCGCCCCATTCGGGACTTCGAGGAGAGATACTTGCCCGAACCGGGGTCGACGTCGAGGTTCGCGAGATTCACGAGCACACAGAACTGCCGGACAATCCTATCGACGTAGATCCCATGGATGACGCTCCTGTCCACGATCAGGTATATACACACATACGCTCATTCGTATTCATGGCGGGCTCCGAAGCAAACTCGCGTAGTCTATGGAACGCCATTCCTTTGGTATGCTTTTCTCCCATACACCATTCGAATATCGACTAACTTGATGTTCGTTTCTATAAGAACTTGCTATTACTTATTTTTAACACTATCTATGTCCCTGAACATGGTATTGCTTGAGTCACTACTGCTAATATTACTATGCAACAATCGATTTACAGGGACCGGACGAGAGTGCTAGCGTTCTGGAGAAGTTAATCCAGTCAACGTTAGAAAAGCGGGTTGAAGATCCACCGCTGGACGACACGAACTTCGATTCGGACGACAGGTCGTCGCCAGCGCCGCTCAAGATCGCAGAAGGGCCCGAGGAATTGATCGTGGAGTGAACAACCTTAGACGCTTAAGACATTACTGATGCAGAGAATGAGAAACGCCTTCACTTCACTGTCGATAAGCGCAAACGCCGTCCACGCGGTCAAGCATCCTAGGAGTCGCCGCATACGTGTAATCTAGTCTCTCTCCCCCTCGCCTCCGAACTCCGTAACCCCCTGAAACCAATAAGCCGAACAGGCAAGACTGAAGATGTCGTCTTTGCTCGCAGACACATTCCCAGTAGATATCCCCATTTAGTATGGATCTAATATGCTAGATACAGAGAGCAACAGCACATTGAGGTGTTTAAGTATTTAAGTAGCATAAGGAGCAAAAAACATTATCATTCCCCTGTGACAACAAACACACACATATCGTTTCGAAGAGGATTCTCAAGATCCCGAGGATTTGTCTGCTACCCTTAACTACCCGCGAGTGCGCGGGCCTCTGGAAGTATCACGGTAGTTTCCTTGCCAGCGGCGAGATCGGCTGGCAAGTTCAGCTGACCTGCGTCGAACCCTTCGTCGATAGAAGCCGATCATTGTAGAACAGATATACAATACAATACAAGTACATAGCAGTTCATCTATCAGCAGTTGTTTCGGTAGTATCAGTTCTGCCTAGTCTACCCAGCCCTGTGATGGAGCAACCAAAAAGTCCACGTTGGCCGTGGCATTAGGTTGTGTCGTCCGGTTAGCGTCGCCTGTCCGTCCCGAACGCTGTCGCGTATGAAATACAAAAAAACATAGAGCAAAATGAAGTGGCCGGATATGCGTGCAAACGAACACAATATAGCAATCGACAAGCACCGTGTCCGCCTCTGCATCAGGGCCGCACCTGAAGGGCCCGCCCGACGCGATCGCTCACATTCGTGGTGGCTCGTTGACATCGCGGGACCGCAGGTCACATGAGGAAACTGCCACTGTTCTCTGCATATAGGCGTACGCCTCCGCTTGTGTGCACAGCTGAACAGGGAAGGTCCGCGTCATGTTGGCAGGCGAATGTATGCCCTTAGCACAACAGAAATGAACATCTACTTGATTACCGAGTTGTGCGTGTGTAATATTTGGCCAATTTGTCACTGGTGAACTGAGATCGCGACTCGTCGTAAGCGGATTGTGTGCCACGCGGGAAATCGACCACCCTGGTGCTGTGAGTCGATCCTATAGTGCTTCTACATTGCCGACGAGGTGCTGGTCGGGATCGCAGATCTCAGGGACATCCGAAGGTTGGCGGCGGCGCCGGCGGCCAATTCGTAAACGCATCAGCTTTGGGAAGACAAAGACGCACCGACCTGTGACCAAAGAGTGTCCGTTAGTGGAGGCCGAGTGGATATCACAGTCGTTGTTGCAATTCCTAACAGTGCAATATATACGTACACTACTCAATCATGGAGAAATACTTTCCAAGCTGAAATCTCCTTCGTGTTATCATCTCTCATTGGCCTTCATCAAATATCGCCTATCGCATAGGTTCAATAGGTTAGGTCACACACACACACACATACACGCTCTCCGAAGCCACGTAGGCAGAGAGTCTTATTGCGGCTGAAACAAGGGATCATACGATGGCTAGCCATTGTTAATTTACCAATCGTGCGCCTTCTATTTTAAGGGTGGTGCTTTCACTTCGATTTTGTGAATCGTCTATTATTGAAACAGAAACCAAAAATATCCCCGAGTGACCGACACTGAGTTGAGCGACTCGTGATGTCCACTTCGTTAAGGGCCGCCAGAGTTCGAGTGGAAGGCAAACTTAAGAATGCATACGTATAACAATCAGCTCGTCAATATATTGCTGTTGAGTGGTACGTTGACGATCCGTGGCAATGGGTCGGCGACTGTCTGCACGCGGACGATGAATGTGGTTGAGATGGCGAATTGAGCTCTATTTTGTAGGGAAACAAAGCATCGTATCCGTTCATTCAGTTCCCCCGGCTCAGGTAGCTCGGTTCACTTATACGACCCCTTCGTACTGTTTGTGTATATACCCTGTACATAAGTAATTCCTATTGTAGTGCGTATCGCTTCGACTGGCCATTGCGGCCGATCGTTGGATCGTTAGTTATCTAGTACTTGGACCGGTCAGGGGAGACATTGAGAGAATAATCTAATTTACTCGTTTGTAACTGACACTAGTGTTCTTTCCGAGCCCACACACAATAAACAAACATATACATAAATACACACACACACACACACATGGTAGAATTCTTCCAATTTTAAATACACTAGCTAATCGCCGTGTAATTCATGTGTAATGGTGACTAAGATGTCGTTACATCATTTGTCGTAATTTGTCGGAAACTCCTACGGAAAGGATGACACATCTGTGTGTGTTGGAAGATAGGGTATCGGGATATATATATATATACAGCTATCGATCTAGACTCATTTATATATACATTATAAGTAAGTACATAATGTTAAAGCAAGGCATAATTTGTAAACTCGATATAACATAGCACACTTATTCCAGTTGATGATATACGATGATAATGATAAGGATGAAGATCCTGTCTTGTATCGCTAAATCGCTTCGGTGCTGCAGTTCTGTTCGATAGTATCGTGAATCAATCACTGAAATCCATGAGCCAATCAATCAATCAATTGATCACAAGCGGTCGTATGGCTACACAGCTATAGTTGCTATACCACTGTTCGATGATAACTGTGAACGGTGAAATGGCTTAGCCCACCCATGAAGGGTTGAGCTCGATGGTTAAGATGACTCAGTTGTGAATGAGAGCGCCGGCGTTCCTCACTGACATTATCATTATTATAACAACTTCATATTATTCTTATTATTAGTAGTATAGAAATCAATCAATCAGTGTACCCTGTACGGCAGATAGCCACGCCCTTGTTTGTACGACCCTATTTGGGGACGCATATATAACTATATAGATATACCTAGACATATACAAATGCATATAATAGCTATTTTCCACCTCTGAAAGGCAGCCGCATTTAACAAATCATGTCATTCTCCGAGCTCATGGTAGTGGCAGTAGTGGATGTGTTGTACTGTTTTTCTGGACAGGTCAAGAAAGAACAGTGAGTGGAACACAAGACGACAATACTTCGATATGTAACATATAAAGCCTTGTTATGTATGAAGGCCTATATGAAGCCGTCGTATGCAGAGACAAAATACATGACCGCCATGGGATAGTCGTCGGCTGAAGCATACACGTAGCATACTCTCAATTGGGGAGAATAATCAAATCCGGGACGCAACTGATTCTTGCAGATTGAGACAAGTCCGAGAGGGGAGTAGTATTCGCCTAACGACACTATACGACCCGAAAACAATTCGAACTTTGATTTTATAGGAAGGCCCAAAAATTTACATTGGACTGAAATTGGGTCCAATGTTCAAGCTTCTTGAGTACGCTGCCTAACCCGCGGCAGGTGACACCTCACAACAAAATGTTCTCATAGCATTGCAATTCGCCGAAGTCTCTCTGGTAGTATAATTCGTCAACAGAAACAATAACTCAAGTCCGGACTGTCAAGTGTGGCTACTACTTTCCTATAACTATTTTTCTATCTCACATTTGATATATATATATATATATATCTCATTCGTACAACTCATACGATTACATATATAAGAATAACAATAATAATATGACTATAACTGTTATAATTGGTACCGATCAGTGTATACAGGGGCCCAAAAGGAATTTTAGTGTCATTCAAACACGGCCCACCAGTCTCCGAGTACAGGTTCCCTCTGTGCGCCTCCCTAGAGACGGTGGTAGCTGAATTCGTCTTGCATTTACCATTCTACCTTGTATGCGTACGATCGTTGACGTACGAGGCAGGGGAGGCAAATTCATCAAACGAAATACAAGCACGGAACACAACTTCAAAAATAATTGTAGGACATAAATTGTGGAGTACGAATGCTGAGTACATACACACACACACACATATACACATTCACATAAACCAGGGGGCTAGAAGATGAAGACAAAACGACATATCGTAGTGGTAGTAATACTAACATTAATAGCTATAATATACTACACGATCATTGTTAATCATAGGCGCCATATGACAAATCTGACAAGCAACCAACCTCATCTCATGACATTTCATGATAATTGATATAGAATATGATGCGCCGTCGGTGTTTTCTACGGAATATGACAGTCACCAATGCTCTCTTTGTGTGGGCCATTCGCCACACGACAGCGTCGTTCTATCTGATGTGATAACAGCATCGGGTCACATACAAATCGAACCACTAAGCATAAGTCATATTATAACAATAATAATAATTGCAACGCATCATTTGGCTATTGAAATGTATTCCATTAACTGGCAGCATGTTTTCGTTCTTCTTCGTGTATAACCTTAAAAATTCGAGTTTCCATTCGGCTAGAAGTCCGACCTAACTTCGATCTCCAACCAATATTTGGGAAAATACTGCTTTTTCTGCTTAAGCCCATCAAGAAGTGGCCGAAGGAAAAAAGCCTCTCGGATTCCACACTGTGCTCGTACTAGTCGGACCCTGAGGGAGCCCCGAGGCAAATCAACAAGAAATATTCTACAGACACACACACGCACGAAAATCTCTGCCAAACATCAGTTGCGCTTCTCGACGAGTAGCCAGCCGTATTCGTTGTATTGAATAAGCAGTGGTATAGTCGACGCTGTCGTTATCATCATGTTGGCGTTCTGTGGTGCCGTGTTTCTTTCAATGCTCAATATTCTTTCAACTTGTCTGCCTTAGGCCGCTGTTGTCCGGACCAGCCGTTGGTGTGGGTCGTCCGGGTGTGAGGTGCGACTCTTGATCATGGAGATATACCAGATACCTACATACTTAACGTTATTATTATTATTATTATTATTAGTAATAATATATATAGACAGAAAACAAATGATGATATAGTACAGACTGGATAAGGGAGATATCGTTTTGCTGCGCAAGAACAAATTAAGGACAATAAGAGAGTTGTATTGTCGCCCGTGAACAACCACAGCAGCACGAGCAAGGTTGACGTTTGGCGGTCACCACCAGGGGACAGAAATGAAGGTCTAAAAGTTGTCGACGACCTGCAAAGACCTCAAGCATTTAGCTTCTGCCGTCCTTTTGCAGAGTATACGATTGAGTAGGCTACACTCAGCGTAAGTGTAGTCGGTCAGGTCTCGGATCTCGACGTATGACATATACACATATATAATTGTATTATTACGATAATGATGTTGATAATGATGATGATGATGCTGATGGTGATTCTAATGATAATGGTAATAACAAAGATTATTATTATTATTATTATTAAATGTGTATGACACTGTACGATGATACTTAAGTATAGATTGTACACGCGGGGACGTAATACGCTGTAGGGTGGACAATGCCAGATATGGTACGCCCATAGCGTGTGATGTATGAGAATGATATTAGATTAGGTGAGCTGGCAATTGATAATAATGACAATTATAATAATGTCCTGATATTCATAATTGATGATGACAAATGTGTCCAATCAGCAGCAAAGAAGCGGAAAATCAATTTAAGCAATTATTAAATGTTTGTACGCTAACAAACGGGCCCCCATTTATTGTAATACATTGTCGATCAGTCAATTGATTAAGCATCAATACTATTCTATCGTTCGAACTAATCAATCACTTTGTGATTATGCCTGTCAATCAACAAGTCGACCAACTGCTAATATGGGTATGATATATACGACTGGCAATGATTGACAAACTAGCATGTTACAAACCCCACCAACCGAAGCCGTTGAGTCAACGGGACTCTTCGCGTCACTGCCGGAAGTACCGTTCTATTTCAGTCAGGTAACAACGGTCATGTTATTCACGATCGACCACTAGGCTAAGACTAGGCTGTGGCTTAGCCTAACTGTAGGCTTTCGAGGTGTCCACTGATCCTCTTTCAAATAGATTGGTGGATTGGCTCATTAGGGAGGACAGACATTGTGTTCCAAGGAGCCGAACAAAACCAGCTAGCCATTCTAAGTAGATCAAATCAAGGCAAAGTGTTTTAGAGGCTGGCGAACATACCTGGCAGAGGGCGCTCATGATTCGGAATTGTTTCCTCGTATCGAGTCCACAATTAATCAGGATAACCTCAATAACGCCCTATTGTGCACCTTCATCTGTGGTTTCTTTATAACGGCGGTTCGTGATACATATATATATATATATATATATATATATACATGAGAATAAGGAGCTATAGTGACAGCTAGGGGAGACATAGACGATATTGCAAGTGAGAGGATATGTCGGTCTCATAAACAGAAAGAGCAGGGTTTCGAGTGGCAGAAAAACGCTACATCGGTACGGAATTGTCTTTCTTCCTCCTCTTCGATTGCTCGAGGATTTCTATAATGGTAGCAATAGTAGTTATCTTATCCGACCTCCCACTAGGCTTAGACCTTAATAGCAGTCCCGGATGAAACTTAGTCTCTGTCGCGCTCCTATTGACGAGCGTATCCTTTTGGTACCTCCGCCTCAAATCCCTCACAAAGAAAAATAGACCAAAAATAGAACAAAGAAAGTGTAATTTTACAGCCATATTTCGGACGCTATACGCTGTTGCCCTGGATTACAGAGACATAGCGTATACCTTAAACCCCTTACCACAGTGTTCCAATAACCGATATTCAACCATATATTCTTTCTCTATCTCACTCGAAGTGGATAATGCTGGACTGTCGACGTATTTGCTTTGCCGCGAAATGGGGTTCCGTCCACTCGGGAGCTGCTATACGACCACTATAATAATGATGCTACTAATCATGAATATAATACGTACTTGTATGCCTGTACATGTCTGTCGTAAATATATGACCCCAATGTCCGGGGTGTGCTAATCCCAAATCCCCGGGTGACAATCTCCAACCTGACGACATCAACAACAACAACAACAATCAAACAATAAAGAACTGAAGAATATAAAGGTCTGTCTGTTTCACTGCTACAAACATGTACACCATACAGTAACAAACAAACTACCAATTTCAACACCACCAATATTACCGTTTGCTGTCTATAAATCTATATAATAAACCTATAAATAAACAATTAAATAAATACATAATAATAATAATACTAAATATCATAACGTACGTATATCTATTTATATCAATCTTCCCCCGTCGAACATTATGACCTAGATGTGTATCACCCTAAACTCAACTCAGGACAACTGTAGCAAAGCACAGCATCGGACGCAACACCCCTGGCGTGATACCAATCATGCTATTGTACCACTGTATGGAGAAACACAAACAACAGACGAGAGAGCCAGCAAGCGTATATAAATACACAGATATCTCTCACAGTTTCATCTATCGTTGAGACGCGCAAAAATCATCAGAGTGTATATTAATGACAGTAGAAAATCAAGGATTTAATGGGGGTGACTAATAACAACAGGGGCGGAACAGAACGGCAGTTTAGGCTACGATCGAGGGACTTGGTTATCGACAGAGAGAATTGGCAAGAAAAGTGACGAGAAATTTCATTTTAGAAATCAGTATCGACCGAGGCAGACAGAGGAAGGATCCACGTTAGTTTACTGTCACTGGTATCTTAATTATAAATTTTATTATCATTATAATTATCAGTTAAGTTGTAGAAAGCCTTGACATTAAGATGGTGTTAAGAACCCAAATCATTTGAAGCCTATACCATAGTTCTCACCGTTATTACAACATGGCTCGCATTGTTTCTGGTTTAACTATTATTTGACAATAGTAATATTCGATATATATATATATATATATATATATGTGTGTGTGTGCTGATAATTTTAACAATAGAAAAGAGCCGTGTGTCGAACGGGCAGGCAAAGGAAATGAAAGGAAACTGTCAGGGTGTACCAGTGGCTAGAAGAAAAGCATAATTATTATTACTAGTAATAATAATTAACACCACTACTATAATTATTAGGAGAAAAAGTAAAAGTGAGACGACCGCATGCCGGCAGCATTTCAACTCCTCGTGTTGTTAGGCCTTTCTTGAAGTATTTAAAACAAGAAATATATATTATATATACATATGGATATATATATATATATGAATGAATGAATAAGAATAAGAAGATATATACACTGTAGGGTAAGAAGCACATGAAATGAGAAACAGCACTTCACTAATAAAGAAAGTAAGTGACTGGTGATTCAGGTAGGAACCAACAATATGAGTTATTATTATTATTATTATAGTAATCAATAAACAGAACAAAGAGATCATTCAGTTGACCTTCGTATCGGTATGATGATACGTCCCATGTGATGTCGGATAGAGGGATAAAGAAAGACCGGTAACATCTACATCAACAATTACAACTACTACTGCTACTTTGCGATTGAAACAGAAGAAATGCGTAGACGAAGTAAATACGAAGTTTTATGGCTGTGTCAGCAAAGCATCCATCGTATGACGATTTGTGCTCGAGATTGCAGCTTGATTAGTGGAAATAATAAATGATAATTGTATCAGTTGAGCCGAAACAGAGGCCGTATAAATCCCTCAGTGGTGTATTCTAGGTATATAAATCTATATATATATATATATATAAATAAACAAACACACACACACATATCAGTTATATGCTAGCCGTGCAGAGAGAGAGATACAGCTGATCGAGTGCAGCTGAATTAAATGAGGAATCTAATTCGGCGATGGAGCCTACATTCTGCGGCTGCTGTGTCCTTGTTATTATAATGTTTATTTTTTGATTGAATTGTCGAGTATATACATAATATATACCATATATATATACAACAACAACAACAACAACACAAACCGCTGAAAAGCAACAACCAGAAATATATATATATATATATATACTTATGAAGAGCATTTTCTTTGGAGTCACTTTTATCTATATGTCAATGGTAACAAGCGGAACACGTTTAAATAAACTCGTCAAATTTGCAAATAATGCTTTTCGTGTTGTTTTCACTGAATTTCACCTAGAAATAGTTCTTCATACGATCATCATCTGCGTCATCATTAGAATTGACGTTGAATGTTGACTCCATTATTGGGGATATAGCTGTCACTTTGGGAGCAAATCTATTCACCACTGTCACTACCGAGGGTCAGTCGTTCATTGAACGCCCTTGTCAATAAATACTCACCAAAGACTCCTCGCCTTGCAACGGTGTGCGTTCGTCCGGGTCGTTGGTAGCTTATAGCATTGTTGATCCCACGTGTTTTTATCTGCCCCGGACTCAAAATTCGCGAGGGACCCATTTTGCATTTTCCTTTGGTGATTTTCAATGTTTTCGTTCTCATTTGGCAACATAGCTATTCTCGAATGGGCTAATGAAAAGGTTTTTCTCAACGTCTAGTTTTTTTGCTCCGAGGATGCAAGTCTGTTCCAAGAGATTCAACCAGCGCTGAGCAGCATCTAAGCAAAATACTAAAGTATTATATAAACAGGTCAAATTACTCCTGGCTATGACGCTCGGTTCGAATGCAATAAAACGTTTTTCAATGTATAAAATCGCTTCGTAAAACTACTTTGAAGGGGACGCCTCAACTCGACCATGATCTTGGTATCTGTTTGATCAGTTGTTTTCAATGGGCCGGAATCTCTCGGCATCAGTACCCACGCGGAATATCTTTCCCGTCTTGCGCGGTGGGAACCATTCTCATTCTGCTGCGCACAGGGAGTGCAAAAATATTCATGCTCGTCAATCGCAACTGCGCGAACGTTGATGTTAAGAACATGTATAATGTGAAACAAACGACAAGGTCTCAGCTAAATATTGAACAGTTGAAACTTGTAAACGTTGTGTACTCATGTCTGGCCAGAAATTATGTACTTCAGCATGAGCTGCTCACACCCAGATATGATTGTGAATAGAATAACAGAAATTAATTCGGTAGAAGCCACAGAATTAGTTAAATGGCGTAGGTATGTTGCAACAATGTCGTCCGGTTGGCCGAGGTATGTGAATGACTACCACAATCTGCTGCATTTCGGTTTTTGTACCTTTTTACTCATTTATTGAATGACACTTCTATTGGCACCGTGCATATTTCTTTATATTAACTAGGTTCAACGGATTCAACAGTCTGTTGACTGACAGTCATAATATTACACCAGGACTCTATATATATATAAACTCGATCTGTCCAGAACGTGCACATAATACACTGTATCAATCGAGACTACCTATTCACAGTTTGTGCTCTTGGTCACCCTTTGCACTCTCTGACATCAGAGGGTTCGTGGCAGAACTTTAGGCCGCCGATTATTCAATACCAACAGTTGTAATTTGTCATTTTAGTATGAATTTACATTATTCTTGCCTAGCTATCGATATCGCAATTCTCATCGTAGAACGAACGGCTGATGCAAGATCTCAATGCACACCAAATCGTGCCCATGCAATATAATTCATAAACAACGCATTCTCTCTCTCTCTCTCTCTATATATATATATATATATATATATATCTATCTAGCTGGCAGTGTGCAACACAATAACAAACTGCCATATGAGTGTTACATTGTTCAGCACGAGCTTTCTATATTCATTTATCACCGTTATTATATTAGTACTATTTCTGAAAGTCGACTCAATGGGTA
The DNA here is from genome assembly GCA_019614645.1 of Stratiolaelaps scimitus. Classification (NCBI taxonomy): domain Eukaryota; kingdom Metazoa; phylum Arthropoda; class Arachnida; order Mesostigmata; family Laelapidae; genus Stratiolaelaps; species Stratiolaelaps scimitus. The sequence goes on from JABWDB010000017.1 coordinate 807,191, forward strand.
TCTATCACTAGAACATAGTCACCTCGAGTGGGCGTACAATAGTCGTTGTCTAGTCGAGGAGACTACAATCGAGAGATGCATTGTGCAGTAACCTAATATCATATTATTAATAGTAAATAGACACACTCTCATTGACAAGCTTGCATTGTCAAGGGAACAATATATGCGTTGTGCTGCGCCAAGCACCAATTTCATATGTGAACCAAAAAGGCGGATTATGTATCCATAACAAGCAATGACACTTTTCAAGTGTACATAGTAGACATGTCTCTCTGGAGACCCCCCCCCTTCCAAGAGTGCTAAGTACGACGCAATTCGAACGCGTCCATTGAAGCAGGACCCTGTTAGTGTCACACCTCTGTACGAGCAACGCTTGTTGTATCCATTATAACGATGGTTGGCGAGAACCTAAACAGAATGAGCAGAGACCTGCACCCGACTCGTTGTCGGTTGCGGTTCTGTCGAGTATCACGTTCGGCGATCGCCGTCTCAGCCAATGCACGAAACGAGATGCGCAATTTTCGATTAAATAAGTGCCCCTCTTAAACGAAACCGAATCCCTGACAGCCTTCCCGAAGCGCCGTTCGAAGTTGTCTCGCGAGTAACTCACATGAATCGTATGCCGGTAGGCATAAGTAGTTGAAACTGCAACGAGAGAAAGGATTCGAACGAAATAACAGTTCAGAGTAATTAGCTCAGTGTTACTCCGGCGAGCTGGTCGGCTGCTGCCTGCGGAACAACTGATCCACTCAATGTAGATTAATGCACTAGGCCGCTTTCGACCGTCAATAAATGAAGGCCAAATGGGCTCGCTGGTAATTGGTGTATTTTGTTATTTGGCCTTAGTTCTGGAACCAGAGAAGCCAAAGTTTCTTGGTTCTTCGACCAAAAAGCAATACTTTAGACATCGTAATCACGGCAGCTCAACCTTCTTTGAGCCGTTATGGTGGCGGAGTTTCTCATCACGATACAAGTTCGACAGTGAAAGCCCTTTACCACATGAGCTGCTGTCAATCCACTCGATTCGTAACCCCACAACAAACCTTGATTGAATTAAGGTTCTACTTATTCTAGTACCCAATCCTCCTTTGCGTTGTTATTAAAATTTTGCTGTAAGTTCATCGTAGTCTCAATTTGATTGTTGATAAATTAGCTAATTTCAATAATTATATCATTGTTCATTGTCACTGAGCTCACCTTCACTATTACCAAATAAATGTTGGTTTCCTATTGTACCGTTCGCCCAAGTAGCTGGGTACACGATATAGTGATTGCTTGATATCATGTATTGGTCGCGTCCTAGATAGGAAATGTATTATGTTATAGAAAATTGGCGTCGTCTCTGTTGAAAAATAAAGGCTCACACATACCAAGTATGGGCCGAAGGTAACGTGTTGTTCGCCTCCACGTAGACGATATGCACCCACGGTTCCAGCTGACCGAAACCTCCCAGTGGAAGTCGACTACTCCCTGTAAATAGCAAATTAACTTGTTTTATTTTTGTGCTTAGCTACGCAGCTTAACATACAACACCGCCTCCAATGGGTTAGGGATAAGCTAGGCTGCTACAGATGTCGACAACGACAAACGGCGACCGGGAGAATTGGCAAACTATGTAAATTCAAAACCAATATGTACGTTTGTATATAGGCATAATATTGATGGTGATATGTGTGTCTAAACAAAGGTGGCCCAGACAAGTCCTCATAGTAATACCTAAAAGGTCAAGAGCTGAGGCTTGTAAGATAGGGCAGGAACAGCTGAGGGTTAGCACAAAAAAAACAGATATGTGTTTTTTAAGTTGACATCAGTTTCTTCGCCAAATGTTATTATGTAATTTGAAATAAATCTTTGTATTGGACTAGGCCTCTCTATATTGTAGTAACACAATGACTCCTTTTTTTCTTATTCACCCTGTCTTAGGAAGACTATGCCTGTACAATACTCATTTTTAGCTTTTGTTTAAGCGTCTAGCTCTCGCTAGAATCAAAGTCATATATATGGCAAGAACCTGCACATGTTTGAGTACACCTCTAGTAGTTTACGGACGACACTCCATTGTCGCTGTACGTCTTACCGGTCACAAACTGGACGAATTGTGAAAGTTCTTCTTCGGAGAAAGAATCCACCACCTTAAATACAACACAAACACGATTACACAATAATAACCGATTATTATACAGTGATCATTTGACCATCAACATACCGATAATAGCACGTGTAGTAGTCTACGGGAACGACGTATCCAAAACACGTGTCAGCCTGCTGTTTATATGCAGGAGGGTGGCTACATTCTGCTGTACTTTTTGGTGGTGGTCTGCCCCAGTACAAATGAATGTTTTCGACTGACCGTACTACTCAAGTACCTTGGGTAGACGCTATTCACGCTTACTACTGATAATGTACTTGAGCAATATATTTTCGGTACGATTGGTGTTTGCGAATGACAGAATTCGCCAGTAGATCATGTAGAAGAGGGTGCAGCAGGGCTGAGTAGTGCAAAAGCGGTTTCGTGGACGTTAAGACGTGTTGGCCGAGAGTTAGCCGAAAAACGTTGAGTTTAGTAGATAGATACCTTCCAGAACCATTGAAGGATATGACGATTCGTGTCGGTCCAGCCGAGGGCGTGGTGGCTCTTGCGCAGGTCTTCGACGACGTAAATGGGACTGCCACAAAGAACGAGCTCAAGTTCCTCCTCGTCAAACTCTCGAAGGAGATTAACATTCAGGACTGTATTGAAACCCTGCCGAAATGGCGAGCATAAGAGAACTATTATTAATATTATTATAAATACATATTAAAATCATGTATCTGCTGATAAGGGTCCATATAATACCCGAGACGAATATATACTGAGTATATGAGCGTGTGCTGTTACGCTTTAGATTGCACAATAATGAGGGCAATACTAAGCCACGCTATTCAAACCTGTAAAAATATTTTAACAATGATTTCATTGAAGTAAAACTCGAAATCTCTCAAAACCGTCATACCAGCATAAAGCTTTTGATGTGAGTGCGAACTTTCCGTGCGAGCCTGTATTCGGCCAGAGCATTCAGATACTGGAACTTATTTGTTTCGGTCACAGCAAGCGATGAGCCCCCGTTGGCGAGCTCCACTTCCTACCAAACGGGAAAAGGGATTATAGTATGATCGTTCGTTTGAGCGAGAAACAAGAATCGCTACATGCCACGTGGACATCGTCTGGCCGGCAAACACTCAGTTATCCGGACAGACGGCACAAAGCAGGAAGTCGCAGGTTCAAGTCCCGCGACCTGGTGACGTACACGACAATTTAAGGCATTAACGTAGATTTAAGTTCTAATAATACAACCAGTATAAAACCTTCACCGTTATTCCCACATATTTTTGAGACCGTGACGAGATACGTACTTGCATTAATTTTCCGTCATCCGAGAATTCCTCGTCGATGAATGAAAGTTGAAGGTTTTCAACGTTATTTTCTAATATGTATCTGAAACATTTGACAAAAACAACAGTCGGTTGATTCGATTGTGTCTGAGGGTGTGTGTGTGTGTGTGTATAGTCACGGAAGATGACTTGGAGTGAAGTGGGCTATTTGTTCGGCTTCAGCTTAGTAATAACTTGATATATTCTCCATAAGATTAGACAGCACTGAAGAAGATGCCATTTTAATGTTTCAAGCTCATTTCGGTACAGAATCAACGTTAGAGGTGGACGTAAGCGGACGTTGCGTCTTACATAAACCCGCAGTCGATTTAGCCATGGTTTAGAATAAGTGGTGCCTCTACATCATTTAGACTCCTGCCATCATCATCGCCATTTGTCCCGTTGCTTCTGCGGACCACTATATGCGCTCAAGGTGCATTAGAACTCATCTCAATTTCAAGCGCGAAACGTATCACTCGACAGTGATAACCTACTTAGTCAATGGCGCCTGTTCCACGGACAAACTCTGCTCTAATCCTTCATCAAATGACTACGGCAAATATAGTTACCTGACTTTGCCGTGATACAGTTCGGGGTCATCTGTTTTGAAGTGCCTGTATGTCACTGGCCTGCCGAGCATTTGTGCTAGGAAAGACCTGAGAGACACGGAAACGGTAATTCAACAGTGTGATTAAGAAACAATGAAACAAGAGAATCGCCTTGAGTCTATGGAATACTTTGTCTGTGTCACATCAGAGAGTGATTTTTTTGGAGCCACGCTAACGAATGTCCATTGGAGTTTGTCCGACGGACGTTTGTTGACGTGGATCGTCCTTGGTTTGAATCTGTCTCCTTCAAAGGGTGTGCTCACCTCGCAAAATTGGCTTTCACAGTCAGCCGATGTTGGTTGCCGAGTGCCGACTCATAAACACATTTGGCTACCACACTACCAGCGAACTCAAGCTTACGTAACTGGCTGGCGGATGATGAGAGTGAAGCGTTTGGTAGCACGAAACCCTGAGCTCCGCCATACGACGTAAACAGACCTGGAAATGCAATCAATCAGATAGAGTCTACATAGCCTCTAGCACCCGGACCGCGCATCTTGGGTGGCTAAATTTCGTGTGTACACTCACGGTGCTGTTGTCACATCCTATGTGACATTATGCAACATGCCATCCGCTGTGGAACCTGGCAGGCGATATTTCACCGCTATATTTTCTTCAAGTCAGTTTGATATACTGTTCTTGTATCTAGCTGAAACCAATACTTTAGGCGCAGTCATGGATACGTGGCGACAATGGGACAGTACGAGTCTACTGCGACAAGCGGCACACGAATCACTCGACGAAAGATCAATGAGATGTCGATGATTTTCGTTTGTGTCACATGATGCCTACCCACCTTCCTGAGGGTCGAAGAGTTTTATGCAGAGAATCTCAAACCACTCTCTACTCAGGCCGCCCATATCAGCGGCAATCTCGAATTTGATATTAATCTGAAATTTGCGCCTCCAGTCCTCACGATCAAAGCACTCGGTAGCCTTCATCGTCTGATCGCCAACACAGAATTCAAAAACACAATGTTATGTTACCCCTCATATTATAACCCCGCACTGCGTATGCGATCTATATACTATATTATATTATAATATGTAAATAATCAGTGAATATTTTCAGGGATATCATTTTTTTGGAAGGAGGAAATTTTCTTCGAACGCACGAATATCTGTACGAAATATACTGTGCGCGTTTATTGCAACTTTGATCTATTCCTCAGAGAGCGATACGTTCTATTGTACTTTTTCTGCTAGCGAAGAGTGAGCTGCTTAAATGTCCTGATTGACAAGTCGGTCAATACATCATAAATAGCTAGTTATCGTTATTTTAACTATATGGACCAAGTTAATAAACAAGATAACAACTCATCGGGATTACGAATGTGATATAGTACTTTTCCGTTCTGAAGAAGGCTAAATTATTATTATTTATTATTATTACTATTATTGGTAACACTTACGGTGCCGAGAGGATCAGTTCTGCATACAACTAGTCTCGCCGGGCCCTCTCTTTCCCGTTGATGAGAACTCACTTCACCATTTTGGCCGCGGACCTAATACGAACAGGGAGGATAATGTAAACGGAACGATCATTGCATTATAGTGGAGGAACCATGCCATTAAGCAGCGCACTTTTTACCAGACACTGGGGTTTTCCAGTGTCTGGGTGTAAAAAGCCGGAGGCCTCAGGCTCGAGTCCCGCGACCTGGTGACGTACTCGATAACTTAAGCATTGTTAAACTCGTCCTCGTAATAAAAAGAAAAGGTATAGCAGTACGGATTCGTACAAAAGTCGCTTTTGTACGAATTCGTGTAAAAACAATGCACAATAATCACATCAAATCGCACTCCGATGTGAATGCTGCTTTCGAGTAAGAAAATAAAACTGGACAAAAGAACATTGTAATAGAAATTCCGAGCAGTAATGAGCATACTAACAAGATCTAAACATCACACGACTTCAAATCGCCAGTCAGTTTGTCTATTGTATAATACGCACCCTCTCCGCAAGCTGGTCACGGCGTTCTTCAAAAGCCCTTCCGGCACCAACCAAACGGTCTGTTAAGTGTAGGAGTCCTGCATAGATGAACAAACTTGAGTGTTCCGACGTCACTGCTACCCGAAGATGACCCTGCTTGTCGCTTAGCTCCACCGTACGATTCCGAAGGGATATCTACGCGTAGCTCAAGAATAAAATGTTTATAACCAGAGACGTGGAAAATTGTGTAAGAACTGACACTACTGCGGCTACTATAGATACCAGCAAAAAAGCGTAAATATCGAGCAAAAAAGATAGAATGGAAAGTAAAATTTAGTGAGACATATCACGTGAAACTAACTATAAGAGCCATTTCACAAACGAAATGGCGACTTGCAACGTAGGCGATACCGGTTCCCCGCTAGAAGCGCCACGACCCTCAGGTTTGCTGCCAGGTCGATGCAATCGTTTACAAAATCGAGGGCATTGTTATATCCACGATAAAATTGCATCAACAACTTTTCCTTTTCGTTTACTTCTCATAATTAACTAACGGTAGCAGTAACATACAGCCTCTATATTTACTTCAAATATTGTACTATTACACCATTACTGGGGGGTTTACAAACATGCCTACACGGAGAATCCAACATGATATACTATTGACATAAGGTCATGGCGTACTGCGTAACGGCAAATGGACAAGTACGTTTGCTATGGTGTGTCGAATTGCTAAATGTAAAGGTTTGCAGCACAAGATCATTCACCCGTGTAGTGTTATGACCCGGTCGCAATGGGGTATCTCATACCTTGAGTGAGCCGTTAATGGAAAGCCTGCTCTCCGTGCCATCTCTCGTAGTGAAATGGACTTTACTGCCGGATCCACCAGCGCATGGACGAATCCGTATAGAACACCTGATAGTGTAGGGTTAGGAGCTATTAGCGAGCATCATCACATCAAGTTTCATTCGTTATTAGAATGCGCAAAAAATAGCGAAAATGAGCCATTGAACGCTCGGCTCTGAGAGCACTATCCACATAATTACGGAACTCGGCGTATATCCCACTACCTGACTTGATCATGCTTCGCGTCGCTGAGCAACGCCGATTCTCCAAGATTGAGTTCTGCCGAGGGGTCATCCTCGTTGTAGTTCATCAGAGCGTGATATCGCGAATCTGGAATTTGATAGGAAGTCCACAAGTACGAAAGATTCGTAGAATCCGTAGACGTTTACATTTGACAAAATCAACATACAGCACTTTAGTTCTATAGTGCCGTTGATTCATTTGACCTATTTTATCCAATGTGTTAATTTTCGTAGGCTATCAAAAGCGACTGTGAAGGATAAAGGCTCACAGGATGATCTGACAGAGACAGTATCGATTTCCCACAGTTGGCGATACTGCCGTGAGGCACAGTTTCAAAACTGTGCGAGCGTTATATAAACTTATAAAAACACGCCCATGTTCGAACTGGCCATCCGTTTGGTTTCTATGTATTTAAACCCAATAGGTTTATTTTTTTTGACAGGTTTCACCTCCTACAACATAACTGAGACAACACTACAGCACCTCCATTCGTTGTTGGCAGAGGAAAATGACTTTCAACGTTGAAACCTCGTTCACTAGCGGTTGATTAGAAAGTTCAGACGAGTCCACAACGATAGTCTGCGATCAAGTCTAACGCAGCCCACTTTCCTATCAGATAAATGTTCTAATGACATCGAACCTTTGCAAACACCCAATATTCAACACTGATAGACCATTGGGTAAATTAATGTTAAGCATAGAATTGAACAAAGCTCGAGGGCAGTGTCTCCACACCAGCTCCGTGCGGAATCACCAGAACACAATAATTTGTTCGAAATCCTCCGAACTGACGAGTAAGCTGGAAATTAATCTAAGCTACAATAGACATTTTGTAGATGAATTCGCTGACTGCGTAAGTAATGTAAAATCGCGGGGGAACACACAGGGGTCAACTGTTACGCCATTTACCAAGTGTCATAAATTCAGCCGAACTCCACGACGCGCGCAAAGCCATGTAGGGTTTGGACAATTGGCACTTGGCGAACAATATGCGGGAAAAAGCGCCGAGCCGTGGCGTTCAAACGGAACGGACAACTGTTGATTGGACGATAAGCTGTTACGCCTTTGACGACGTAGGGCATGGTGACAACATCTATAGTTCGGCCCACGTATTTGGACAGCGTGCAAAATTCAATACATAACTAGCTAGCAGAGTTAAAGGAAGTGACAGCAATTGTACTGACGATTCAAGTAGCAGCCTTAATACTTGTGTATAAGGTACTATACACAAGTACTTGTGTTATACTTTAGAGAATGCGCAATTCTAAACAAAGAATGAGAAGCTCACCTGTTGAGCGTGACATGTTCTGCTGTAGAAATTAGATAAATTGACATTTGAAAATGGATGTTAAGAAGAAGGTTTTCGGGCCGACTGAAAATAGATGTTAGTAAAGCAAATACTCAAATACCATCCAGTTGATTGACCATTGGAGCACTGGATGGCTGACATTCTTAAGGAGCACATTTGAATACATTGAGAGCACCTGTCTCGAGCCATTCTGGTGATCTCAATGCCGAGCGGTTACATAATCAATCGTTGAGATGTTTAGTGACGATGAGTGAAGATCCGCTTCGTAGAAAACAAACTCAAAATATCACAATTTTTTTGTCTTGAATGTGTCGTATCATAACATCCGTCATTGTCTACGTGGACGGCGAGTGGTCTTTGTCAGCACACTGATATCTATATCAGTGCCGGAATGATTCTTCTGCGGAAGGCAACTTAGCTATTCTTCTTTGTAGGATACTTGTTGATGTAATCAATTATTTGCAAATGACATATGTGCCACAGTTCAACCGAAAGGCGAAGCGTTCGGGGGTAGAGTTTGTCGATATTTCTTTGTCTTTTATCGGTTCGAATTATTTCGAAAAACCATTGAGGTGAACACAGAAAAATTATCATAGAAAAATGTATTCTGTTCCTTCCACAGTTTAAAGGCTTCCAACGTCAATCGTTTGCTGCAGAGTTTGTTGTCAATTCCTTGTGAGCCACACCCGAATGCTTCTTTTTTAAGGCTGTAAAACGTCTCCGCTGGTGCGCACCTCTTACGATGCCAACGCTTGAAGAGGATCGGATGCTACCCAGAAGGATCGGTGCAACTTCTGGTCTACTGATTGATTTGACTGCAGACCTATTGCGCTCACTCGACACAATCGAAGCGAAATATAATGTTGTCCCGGAGCGACTAAGTGTTCGCACATTTCTCTAGCTTGCAATAACAGTGTCCATAGTGTGTGGCGTACATGTGCATGTATTATACACAGGCGTATTCGCCTCACAGACGTATGTACATGGAAAAAACAAGACAAGTTGATCTAACAAACAACAAGGTTGATCCAAACAAAGGCCAAATGTTCGGATTCTGCACTAACAGCCGTATCGATACTTTGCCGACATACACGCCGTGTCCCCGCCAGCATACAAGAACCCCTAGCGGTATTTGTCAACGCTGGATTGCACGTTTGTGGCGTGCGAATACGGCACCGTTCTATAGTACTGAATCGTTTCGTGCTGAAGTGACACGTACTTATGTTGATCGTCTGCGAATTGTTTTGTGGTTGACCAGAATAAAACCTTGGCACATATACAGCCAGCAGGGTTGTGAACAGCTGCCAATATTGAATGGGACGCGTGTTGAGATAATCAACCACAAATCAAATAGCAGATCCGCAGAAAATAGAAGACTAAGTGGCCTGTGCAGCTGCAACATCAAAGCTACGATTAGCCAGATCCTCTCACGGTTATAGTAGTAGTCTTAGTTGTGGTCCGAACAAGCAATGCAGCCATACAACCAAATGGTACACCCGATAATACGGGCTTAGTATCGACTAACGACAGATATATAAATATATATATATATATGATTGGCTGTGTAATATTGTTGTGAACGGCCAACTCACAGCGTTTGCTGACAATAGAGTCTCATATTGCTTGATTCTTCCTATACAGAATGTGTTACAGCCTGGCCGGCAATACTAATAATACCACCGTGAGTGTCAGGGCATCAACGGCATCGTCCCCAATTCGAATTATCATTTTGTTTTCTATTATGCAATATATTCCGAGGATTTCATGGATCAGGCGGCCCCAGGTAACGATGGACACGTGTATACATTATATATATATATATATGTGTGTGTGTGTGAGAGAGAGAGAGAGAGAGAGAGAGAGAAAGAAGGGTAGAGAGAGAGAGAGTGCGCGCGATGGAGCACGAGCTGCCGATTCAGACATTTCATCACGGTGCGCCATCGGCCCTAATTGACTTCGACGGGCGACATCGATGATGTAACATCGAAGGGTAAATGACTCGGAGCCTTCATCGTGAAAGGTGACGTCTGTCATTAGAGGAGAGTATTGTCGTTTGTATGAATAAGGCTTCTCAAAACGTTCCTCAATATAGCGACAGGCGCTTGTCACTATCAGAGTTCTTTCCTCAAGCGATATCCTTGGCGTCTTCGATCCTCTCGTGTTACGTTCTCCGCTCTTGGTCAACAATACGGCTAGTGAATACCTTTTGTATTTAGCAATGTCTCATCGCATAACATTATGTTGTATCACTTGATCCATTGTACACAGTGGTATGCTACCTCTACCTTAAGCCACGTCCTACGTGTACCCTCCTACATTGTGATTGACAGCGTTAATTAATTCAGCTAGGCTTAACCGTGTGTATGAGAACATGGGCAGGGCTCCGTTGTTAAGGGACAGTTTCATGGGCATGCTACTTCGTTTGACACAACGTTTCATGCTGTCGGCTTTAACTGTATGTATTATCCCGATGTTACAACTACAGCCTAATTTATAACCTAACCGTGTAACCCTCATCTTGTTCTCGTGACACGGTTACAGTGTGCTACACCGGTTCAACGATATCTAGTCTCGGATTTGAGCTGAGTATGAGCTCATGAGAACCCGATCACTCAATCTTTAGTCAATGTACACGAGCTGAGAAGCGACACCGTAGAAGGACTCAGCTATCATCGGTCAACTCGAAAAAGTCCCAAGATAATTCGACAATACATAGATCATCGTGACGTACGAAAAAATTATTTCGCAGTATGTGAGTTATCTTGCGTGTAAGCATGCCATTAACGTTGGCTGATAGATGTAATTAGCTAGGTACTTATTAAACTAAATGCAAATGGACCATTCATTACATTAGCCGTAACGTACCACATATGACGACCACTTCGATGCTTGGCGACTTCGCGAGAGGCGTCCCATCGTACAGAAGCCTCAATCTGAACAGGCCCGGACTGGAGAGTTGTACAGAAAGCGTGGCCGAATTTAGCAGGACATCGTCCCGCCAAACGGAGTATTTCACCGCGCTTGCCTTACCTTCGTCATACTGCCGGGGCCACGACAGATAAAGAAAAATGGAAGACAACAAATGAGAAGTTCGCGATTTTGAGCAAATCGCATATGCCGTGTATATGGTCCGGTTAGATGAAAAAGTTTGGATCAAACGGAAATCATCGGAAATCGCTAAAGCTACATATCAATGTAGCCAATTCTTAATTGTAAAGTTGTGAATAAAAGATCGTGATGTAGTGTAAACAAGAACAAATTGATTGGTTCTTCCAACCTGTGTCTGACTGCATAGTCGAACTTCAATTCTCCAATCACAATGTTCGAATTGTGACTGCGAAATAAGCTGCTTAACTAACATCTATGTTATGCATGTTTTATCATTGAACAAGACATCTTGTTCCAACCTAGAACATGGTACGAGCATGAAATCATCTTGATGGCTAAGAGCTTAATGAACACAGCTAATCCTAATTGCTGGGCGTCGACATTATCGCCTTATATTCTACTTTTCTGAATTATGTATTCAAATGAGGCAATTAATAGTAGTGGTAGTGGTAACTAGTAGTAATAATTAGCTTCGTAAGACGGACCCCTCAAAAGCAAATGCGCAACGGCGGGGATCGATCGGCCCCTGTGTGCACCTACCACGCCACTGAGCTCGAAGCAGTACCGAAAGCAGTTGTACCGTAGACGCTAAATGTTGGCTTAGCTTCAGTCCGGAAAATTGACTAGTAGTAATTAACAAATTTAGTGAAACGAATCGCCGGGGTTGCCAATTCTTAGTTTTTTTGTTTTGGAAAAAACCGCCAATTACTACCACTCGATCACAATGATACATATTCAGTGAATTTCGAGTACTCTCTAGTCACGCACATTTGTGTTCCTACTTGTTGCCTCTATTTAACTATATATAATATAATAATAATAATAATAATATAGGCTATTCGGACTAAGACTATATTTGCACGGCAATTGTTAACGGGACATCTCTGCCAGGCAACAAACCCTTTCGATGCGAAGCCTGAGCATCTTCTCAAGTCTTGCCGCGTTGGCATCGTCAACAAAGGTTTCATTTCCGTATCTATCACGAAGACGAAGCTTCAACTGAAGTGCGGTACGGTCACCAGTCACCATGATCGGCGCGCAGTTTGAAACCGTTGTATGACTAGCTGTTGGCTCGCCTAGCAGAAAAAGGATAAAGAAAAGACAAAGAGAAAGAGCGAGAGAGAGAAAGAAAGCGAGACGAAACACAACTTACACCTTGATTGTGTGCACCTACAAATGATCATTGTTAACGACGACTACAACAGCAGCTGCAAGATATTAGTCGCTAAGTCATCGCATGAAAACTTAGCTCGGTTAATGAGTCAGCTCTAAAAACAATATGATGCTATGTGTCTATAGAGTCGCCGTGGTCGGAAGTGGCAGAGCCCTACGGCGTTAGGAAATGTATCTAACCCCCCATGAAAACAGCACGTAAAGTATTAAAGTGTGAAGTGGTCGTCTGTGTGTGTGTGTGTTTTGGTTGTGTTTCACTTTGAGCACTTCACCTCACGGTCTCTGTGGAGTGATTGAACCGCTCAAGGGATTAGCCACTCCATAGGGGTACGCTATTTTTCTTATAGGAGGAAATTCAGCCTACGGCTTCGCGTATGTTTGTTTGTTGTACTTCTTGGTAACCGTTTGGGCACCAAAAGGTTGGATGACTTTCCGAACATTCCACTTAGGTGTGCATTATGTAAAATTACATAAATTCATTTCGTGATGTGAATAATATCAAAATTTGCAATACACTTTCACTGTATCACTCAGTAAATAGAGGGAACGGCTGTTACACACCAGGATCAAATCGTTTGAGAAATGGGCTTCCTGCAATAGGCACATGCTCCACTGCTAAACGAAACGTGTAGAAGCCCGAAACGCGTGGGGTGAATTGGACCTAAAAGGAATTAATGAAATAGTTCGTTACAAGTATTAGTAATAGAGGCAGACGGTTTTAACTCGTTAATCGTGTCATGAAGAGTTCAAGATCAGGCACCGGAAATCCAAATAATCCCTCCTTCAATCTCCGTTAGAGCTGACACTTCATTCATCAGCAGTATGTCATCCACAACGCCATCTCATCTTGCATCGAATAACCACGCATTTTCAAGGTACGACAAAGTGACTTTTGAAACTATCCTGTGGCAAGTTCAGTGTTGAGCTTCCTCTAGGAGTTCTTCCAATACAATATTATCGCAACATGGCTATATATTCAGTGCAGGTCCACGGGTGACATCTGTAAAGGGTAGACATAAAACAGAACATACCCGAGCCTGACCATTGAGCGTATCGTGCTGCACGCAAAATGGTATAGCAATATCCCCATTGTGCATCGAGATCGTGAATTCCGGCGGTCCCCGATCGGCCTTCGATGGCGAGTACTGTTGTAGTCGACGAATTCACATCATATCGGTATGAATTAGTTAGAGTAGCATCTCGGTTTAAACAAAATTAGAACGATACATATCGACGCAATCAAACTTCGCCAAAACCTTTCATAGTGCTTCCACAATCGCTAGCTAAATAGGAGTCGATAATAAAGGCAAGAGAGAGAGAGAGCGAGAGGTATAGGAAATCTCATATATCCACATACGTATGTCTTTCTATGTGATTGCTATACATAACGATGTCATCCGAAACCACCTCTTCGAACATCGATCGCTAACAAAGCGCATTTGCGAGATCTTCGGTACAATGGCACGACGCTGGCCAGCCGTCGTTGTGCTGACTTCGATCGCTAAGAAGGTTTTTATTTTTTTTATAAAGAGCTGACCCTTAGCTGTTTCCCTATCTGACAAACCTCAGCCCTTAACCTTTTAGGATCGCTAAGAAGTTGCCACGCAGTATATCCGACAACGTAGATATACGTGCATACATGATGGGCGAGAAGAAAAGTGATTATAGTAGTACAGATTCCCACTCCTAGTTCTACTCATTTCGTCCGACCTCGTTTCCATCATACATCTGCTTAGATGGTATCATATAGAGCCACAAGCGAATTTGCTATGCAGCTCATGTCGTGGTAGGCGGTGGTAGGCTATTATGATTTACTACTAAGCTCATCTAGTTGTGAGGGCCCGGTGCCCATGCAGGATTCACCTTTAAGCTAAATAAAAAAAAAAGGACGAGGTTCGAACGACACAATCAAGCGGTGGTCGTATGTAACACGATCGATTGGTGAAATAATATACATATCTATAATTAATATTGAAACATTTTATAATTTCATAAATACGCTCGTAGACGTGGCGTATTGTGGGAACGCTGCTGCTTTATTACTACAATGTCACCCATTTATTGGTTTCTTTAAAAGTAAGTACTTATGAGATTCACACGACCGATGTTAGTCACGTATATAAGACGTACGTCGATAAACTCATTTAGGTCGTAGACTGGCAATTTGACGAAGAAAAATCGGAGAGAAATCTGCATTTCATTATACGAGGTGTAAATTTGTAAGTATTTGATAGTATCGTTGCCCCGGCTTGGCGTGAGACTACGGATAACGGTATTGTTTTCGGCAATTTCCCACTCGTATTCATGAGAAACGAAATGATTGAATCACAATGAAGCCTCCAAGTGATATATCTTTGCAGCTGTTACCTTTGAGCCTATGAGCAACACATATAAATATATATATAGAATGAGCATGTGATGCAGGTGATTTACTTACGTGTATAATATATTCGTATTGTTCACCAACCCGGGGTGCACACTCGAAGTCGTTCCACAGGAACTCCACGTAGCAATCCTCGGTTTGAAGAGACCGGCGCTTTGATAATCGCTTGTGCGAAAACGCCAACGTCGATGCCAACACCGAGCAGAGCAACACGAACACTGAAGCAAAAGGCACAAAGAAAACCAGATTCGAAATTAGCACAGATAAATAGAACACTAGCAAGTCGATCATACGTCCCACCCATATAACTAACCCCGTGTCTCTTCGACACACACACACATGTCCTCTTTTGCTAGAGTTTATAGCCGAGCCGAAACTTTCAAACGACCCGATCACATCATCTACCTGGACAATAGCTGTGCATATATCCTCTTGGTTCGATACAGGATTTTTTTTAGATGTTGGAATGTTTTTGCGCACTGTGATCACTGGGCCAACACAGACGCCTGTAGGGAATCCACCCGGGACAGTGTGGGACACGTGTGACTATGGTCTGCCAACCTCTACCTCACCAGGCCTCAAATACCCCTCTAAAAGAGGCATACAGGGGTTGGCAAGGCCTTCCGGCCATTACTTCGCACCCCCGTGTCCTTGAGTCGGTCCTGAGGCACTTGGCCAGGTACTCCAATGCAAATTTATTGTGAATTGTATTAATTCACAATAATGTATTATACTAATGCATAGTGATCGATGCCGGGGT
Organism: Stratiolaelaps scimitus; assembly: GCA_019614645.1. NCBI lineage: Eukaryota > Metazoa > Arthropoda > Arachnida > Mesostigmata > Laelapidae > Stratiolaelaps > Stratiolaelaps scimitus. The sequence continues at coordinate 822,961 of JABWDB010000017.1, forward strand.
TGGTTCGATGCAACATAAAGAGATCTGGAATGAAGCCTTAGAGTGTCCCAATGTTCATAGCTTCCCAATTTAAACTCGACCTCACCAACTTTTGCGACCTCTCTCCTAACAGAGAGCTATGAGCCAACGCAGGCTACGACAGTACGTTCAGGATCTCTAGGAAGAGGGGGCGCCGAATGTAGTTGAAGGTTGACATTATTCAAACATAGTACACGCTAAGTCAAAAGTGCCTTGAGCTTCCTAGTGATATTGAGATTTCGCTCCCATATCAGCCACGCAAGCTTATTTCGTCGACTAAATCATCAAATCCCAATACTCCCATAACAGTTATCTGTCGGCGTCAGCATAGCTCGTTCCAGAAATGGGGCTTCGTTAAAGCATGGGCAGGGACACCAGAACAACTATGAACCTCTGCGGCGAAAGACATATGAAGGGCGTTTCACGTGGATGCCTCATTCTATAATATTATATAATCGAAATGCGATCTGTAGCTGCTGCGGGTGGAGACGTCATATCAAGTTCGTTAGCGGAAACTCCAGTCAAAGGCTTGCCAGCTGATGAAACAGGGTGACGATATATGCAACTTAAGTAACATGACTTGTGTTCAGCTCGCTATAGATCGAAACAAGGCAACTCGTGTGGTCAATGAGGGGCTTGATCAAACTTTTACAAAGGCCTAGAGGGTTTCGGAAACTGCTAAAAACGAGAACGATCATCCGCAGTAATGCTACCGTTATACCAATGAATACGAGCCGGATACGACAAATCACAGTTGTCCTACCACACAACTAGTAACAGGCTACTAGTCTAGAATGCACCCTTGCTATTTTCAAACTGTTATCTCACCGATTTGTTAGTTATGTTTGCCGGTGTTACTGATTTTGTGAAAAATACAGTTACACGTTTCGCCGAAAACGATTAACCTTTTTCTTAGTATCTGGAGAAAGTTCAATGACTGTATCCCCGGTCCCCTCAATGTTTCGAAGGCTACTGGTCTAAAGTAGACTCAAAGAGGTGTATTTTCTGTTTTTGGCTTGTTCGGATGTATTGGCCATATGACCAAGCTGCGTTGCTCAATGGGATGATAAGTATTCCTAGGTGGATTAGTTATCACTAACAACTACGTTTACTAAGGTAAAAAACGACTTAATAAAAAATACATATATCGCTTTCCTCAATTTTTGTGGGGGCAGAAACCTCTCGTCACCAATATAGCCGCCAAAATCGCCTGGGAATCTATAGGTGACGTTTTTATTTTACCATGCATCATTATTTAACAATATATCTTACAGAACACATCTAAGCCGTCGGTTATCGCAGTATACGTTTACTGCCACCGTCAGAAATGTCTGCGCAGCGCGAGTTTTTACTGTTGTTACGTCAGATATCAATTCGAATAAAGCAAATTCGACTTGTGTGGAAGAATACCCCAAATCCATACCCTATAGGTAGTAATCATTCGACCAGCACGTTCGCGTTACGACACCGAATCAGCACATCACCTCAAGTATATCTCCTCTCTGTACTTCGTCTGATATCGGAGGCACGATCTTGCATATCTCTCGGACGTGTTCGATGCCGAGCGGAATTCACCAGAATAATCCAGAAGAGAAATATCCGCACGTCATTCTTTTAGCCACTTCCTCCGGTTGTTTCGTACGTTTTCAATAATATCTACTTGTGCGAGAGGCCGCTGGCGCAGAATAAGATGAACGGGGGGCATACCAATTCGGCTATACATGTAGCTCGCCGTAGCTGTGTGGAGGAAGAGCGCCCTACGGTGCTCCTGTAGCGAGTCTCTTCACTTTGGAAGCCGGATGTCGATGATGCGGAGAGGCCGGCGCGGAGCGGCCGATAGGGACAACAGCGATATGGTTGTTGTTATTATAAATACATATATATATATATATGAGTGTGTTCTTCTTATCATGCAGATGGGCTGTCTCGTTATTGAGAGATAAGCGAACAAAGTGTTGAGGGCAGGGCGTAGTATGAAGGCATGGAAGAATGTTCGATGCATGAACATTGTAGTCGTGTCTTCGTCTCGAGGATGTGACATGGGGCGCGAAACAGAGATCCAGAGGGGATAACTAGCGAATTTCCTTCCCGCGTCCGGGGAAGATAAAGTGATCGGCGCTAACACTTTCGATGTCAATATCATGAGACACGTTAGAGCCTATGTAATAACGGAGGTTAAAATAGTGAGTTTGATCGCTCGATGTGTGAATATATATAAATATATATATATATATAGGAATCCTCATTGAATTCGAGTTCTTTCTGGTATATATGCACAGAGTAAACATGGATTGTATACTTATTGCGCAAGCCAAGGAAGATAGAGTAGTACCGTATGTTTGGAAAACGAATGGTTGTAGTAAAGGGTTAACAGATTCGACTAGCGTTTAGAGCGGGCGAATATTACGTTGCACTATTGCGGATACTATGAGTGCGAGCCTTGCGATAAAACCATTCTAAAGATCCGGCTCCTCACAGTACGAACGGTGGCTACAACCTGGAGGTGGTCTGCCATCCGGCAGAGATGCACAGGATGCTATTTAAAATATTGTCATAGCGGAGTTGATAGATTCCGGCATCACAGCTCCGTATTCCCAAAGGAACGGAATGAAGGTCTATGTCAAAATCGATGGAGGTCAATGTATAAAGTGTTGGCTTGTGAAAATTGTGTGTAAGTTTCTCAGGCGATACAGCCTTCGGAACGATGTTATCTTCTCTCAATTCTATAAAAGTAGTGTGAAGTGCTACCACGCCCAACCTAAAGGTCATCCATTGAAGGGATCCACGAAGGGATGCCCACACGTCCCCTCCTTTACCATTGACACAGGTCGCGGACCGATAACGAACCGGTGACGAGCGATTAAATCAGCGTTCAACCTGCGCCTGCCATGCAGATACTCCGCTTCAGCGCGGTGTGCGTATAGCGCGGCCTTCACCGCCTTAATTAAAGCATATCTACGGGTCGAGGTGGAACAACCTTATGGTTCAACAGCACCAGGTATCTTCCAGTCGAACTAATTATATATTTTCTTCTCTCTGAACAAGTACGACTACGAGTTACTACTGCTGCTGCTCGTCGTCGTTCTCGATCATTGATGTTTTCGAAATGCTAGCGAAGCGATTTTTGCTATGTTGTTTCAAGCTGGCCACGTCAAGTGAGTTTTTTCTCCTCGGACGACCAGACAGAGGCTACTACTATGTGCTGTTATCGCTGTTGTTATTACCAGAGCTGCACTCACCCACCTTCGTCGACTACACCGGTCGCTGCCGCCTGCTGAACTTTCACCATCTGCGCGCGGTCTACCCAATCGCGTTGGCTATCCACCATTAGTCCAGCGGCGGTAGCAGCAGCAGCATCATCGGCTGCTGCTGCTCTTTTCGTTGATCTTGGCCTACCTGGCCACGCCGCCGACGCCGTGATCACCGCTGTCGATACCTAAATGCAAGGGTCCTGGCAGCGACCACCGGCTTGCACCTGCATTACGCAATAGTCCATTGAAGTGGCGGCGGCAGCGGCGGCGGCGGCTGCAGCAACAACAAAGCCAGCAACTGTTCGGCACCCAGCTGAGCTGGTCTTGTCGGAACGACCACAAACGCTCTGACCGGCCATTCGACCGAAAGCGGAAGTCAACGACCAGCGCAGCCATCGCGGCCGCAGCCCCTACTCCTGCTGCTGCTTACAACAACAACAACAACAACAACAGCAACGACGACGATTCGACGTCTATTTGATCGTCTACAGACATCACGGCCACCGCCGCCGCCGCCGCCGCCGCCGCCCGAGAGAAAGTCCATTGCGTTCATCTATTTGCTGCAGGCCATTCTTCCATCCCCTCGGTCGGTGGTGATCGGCGGTGGCGTCTAATGCCGAAGTAGCAACATCTGCAGCAGCAGCAGCAGTTACGGCTACGGGTCGGCGCGTTGGCCGGACAAACCGATCGTCACGCAGACGGGCACCGGCAAATGGCGAGCTACGACGCTACGCAAAATTGCAGCCACCGTGGCTCTCGTAGTAGCTGCAGCAGCAGCAGTAGTAGTAACAGCAGCACTGGAAGCAGCAGAAGTATTAGCGAACCAGTTCAAGGTGGGATCGGTAGACAGCAAGCGACGACATTGGCAACACCAGACAGCTCGCCCTCGACTCGATGCGTAACGGAGTTGCCCCACCGCTGCTGCTGCGATTGCAGACATCTTGTGGACGATGGACCGTGAGACGGATCGCCCCCTGACCAGGGCTGGCGGTGCTCGAGCAGCAGCACTGCCGCGTACCGGCGGCACCGCTCCGAAAGCGAAATCGTGCTTGATAAGCTGACAGCTGCGGAGTGGGTCTATAGCGGCGGCGTAACAAGTGGCGTGGCTGGTTCGCATGTCTGGCAAACGAAATGGTGAACAACAACAGATCGCTTGAAAGACGGGATAGCTTTGGTTTCATCGAGGAATCGATGAAACGGTAGAGTTGGCTGGTGTCCGCGACGCGGGCTGAAGCGCTTACGACGCCGCGCATGCGATCGATATTTCGATGACGACACCACAACACCCGGCGAACGAGTGAAGGCACGTGAACGTGAAGATTGGGGAAGTTAGTTGGGGTAAGTTGTCCGAATGATGGCCGTCGCGACGATCGACCTCACTATCGCTGTCGAGAAGAAAACGGCTCAATCGCCCGTCATCATACGCAAGGCACAATGAGTGGTGATTTACACCACGAAACAGACGGTAGCAGCAGCAGTAGCAGCAAGATAAAGGTATAGCTAAGAAGCTACGAAAATAAATGAATGAATTACACAATTTTTTACATAGATAGATCGATCGATAGAGCAATACACCCACAACAGTGAGCAGTGAAATAATCGGTTCCTTCTTAACAACAACAACAAAGAACAGATTGCAGATGAATAAAGTGAACAAGTTCATCGTCGGCCGATTACGCCGATTACGTAATATTACGCAGACTGCTCCATCGCACGAAGGACGGTCAGGTGAACATTTGTCTGAGTGGCACATGGACAGAGAGTGGTTCGAAAGTTTTTGCCGTCCAGGAGTGCTGCAGTTGCTGGCCCCGATTTGTTCGCTAGTCAGTGGAGCGGTATCGGACCCGGCGTCAACTTGAAAGCCGGCAAGTGAAGCCGTCCGCCGTCGCGTGATATGATGTTTGGCTTCATTTCTATCAGGAAGAACAAGCACGGAGACAACATGGCCGCCAGGTGAAGTTTGTCGTGGAAAATGTTAAACGAACACAAACACACACACACACACACATATATATATATATATATATATATATATATACCCGATCACGTGGAATATATCTAAAAACAGCCTTCTCTATATGTCATATAGAATATTTAAAACAAGAATGCCCCACTTCCCCGGTCCCTGAGCCTGCCCGAAATAGAAATTGCATTGCCTCTATTTGGATATCAAAAGAAAATTATTGCATTAGCGTTTTGTTGCAGAGAACCGTTCTCTTAATATCCATAGAAAGTTTAGTGAATGTATTCCCGGTCCACCTCGTGTTTTGAAGGCTACGGGTCTAAAGTAGTACTTATTCATTACAGAGGCGTATTTTGTGTTATTGGCTTGTTCGGCTGTATTGGCTGCGTCATCAGGCTGTGTGTTGCTTTACGACTGGCAGAACAAGCTGCTAAATTGTTAGCTACAGTGCAATCCCAAACTAGAATTTTACCTCTAGAAAAGGAAATTAATGGCATACCACCAAGGCGCTACCCATTAGAAGGACAAATACCTGCTGGTGCAATAATGCAAGGAATAGATGGGGAATAAGGGGCTCTAGTCAAAGTCTCGTTTATTAAAAGATGTCTCGGGCCACGACCCGCACTTTTTGTACAAGACAATCCATGACGACCACGAGAATCAGCCAAAATTTCTAATGGCCGAACGCGATGGCATAGTGCATTCGTGTGCGCCTTGCAATCGGAGGAGACACGTAGGTGCACGGGTTTGATCCCCACCATTGCACATCGGCATTTAAAGGGGTCCATCTTATGAAGCAATGCCGAAAGCAGTACCGTAAACGTTAAATGTTGGCTGTGAGTCAGCCTGGAAAATTAATTTTAGATATTCTAACGGTATCTTATTAAGTAGGTTAAACTTCACATTAAGTTCATCTCTGGTTGACACATAACACCTCCAAGCATCTTCAGGTTCTAGTTTCTTGACCAGATTAGAAATCGAACACATTGACTCGATGACATTGGGTTCAGCTAGAGAAACTGCTGCTGAAACCAAGTCCTCTCATGCCAATAGGAAGCGACTGTTTTTGAGCTATTGAGGAAAGTTGAATATATATATATATATATATAGTAGGGGCACCGAGTGGTGTCTGCTGCCACTAGCCCTATATATATTTGGCCCGTCATGAACGGCCATGGACATCCATGCTCCAGTGAAACCACTGCATTGTTCAAGCCACTCAGGTATTATACATTGATTCTGTTATCCCATCACCCTGAATCACCTATCAATGATCCCATCCTGCCATTGCAATTTGCCAGCTTCCCTCTACCCGAAGAAGAGCACTTGGTGCGAGCATTGTTGCCGCCGACAACTTCACCATATCCTGAGAGACCTTAGCAGGTCCTCATACAGAAGTATTGAGCTAGGCGTTGTCCAAGCACACGCTGATGGGCCACCTACTACAATTTGCACGCACAATATATTGGAAGCTAGATATTTGCTTATTTTCAATCGGCGGCACTAATTCGGACGAAGACAACTCTTTGTTATACTTAATCATTCATCTGAACACACACGGTATTGTACTTAAATTGTTGAAAAATATAATATGGACACAAAAACAATGCGATCCAGTGATCCGCATGAATGGCACACACACGTCTTCTCAGTGGTGTCTCGGCGACTCTCTCTACAAATTCAAGTCCAATTTCGATTTTTTTAGTTGATGTCCAGGCCAATGCATTTACTACCGTAACTCGCGCAGCTAGAACTATTGCCCCGTTATTGCTAATATGTTGGGGCCGAGGTAAAAGTTTTCTTGTTTTTCTAAAGGAAGTGCACGTGTGGGGCAATTACTTTGCATCGGTACAGACGACATCCTACTTAGTATTTACATTTCGTTAGCGTTGGAGGTAAAGGTTACGTATAATTTTAAACAAATGCTAAGGTAAAGTTTTTTCATGTAAATATAAATTAGGTTCGACTAGTGAATAAGTAAGATTTAAGTAAGCAAGCCAGCGGGGTATTTTTCGTGGTTCAAATTCAACATTCTGTTCAGTAAGAGCATGTCCCCAGCGGAGACTTTCCGTATCTAGCCAGATAAGTCTATGTAGGTGCATAATGTATCAGTGTGCAGTATCGTCTGAAGCGGGCATCGTTCGCGCTCATGAAATGGCGACGAATTGCAGTCGTAGCTTACTTACAGAATTCGGTGAGTGGGCCGGCTTCATCCTTTTGGAGGTAGTCGTTGGCGCGGCTCAGCCAGTCTCCAACGAACTGAAACAAACCCCGCGCTGGAGGGCGATCTCGAACCACCTCCTCGATGAGGCTGCCTCCAGCCTGTATGATCGACGTGAATGATATCATCTCCGAGCGCTTGTGCCGCACTTGGTCTCGTGCTTGTCAGCGACTTCGTCACCCGTGGCAAAAACTAATCACTGATGGCCGACGATGAAACTCGAAGCGTTACGTAACTGTGGCATTGGGTACGAGTCACTGTTCGAACCGTAAACGTCGCAATATCACTTAGCAACATCTCTCTCTCTCTGTCTCTCTATCTTTGGCCGGTACCCTTCCCGCGTTTCTTCAATTGCCACACCATACGTCACAACATGCATATGATACTTTGAGGTGTCCGGACGAAAAATCGCGAAGATTCACTTCGAAGATGACCCTCAAGTGAGGACCGTTCGCGACTTGAGCTCGGAGCGGTGCCGTTCATTGGATTACCACTACAGGCAATTACAGGTCATTGTCCCTCACAGACACGTGCATATTTACAAACACTCGAACCAGCCGTAAGGGCACTTCCTACACATACAGTTGGATCCCCGCCACGCTATCAAGTATCACCACCTATAATGGCATCACAAGTTCAAACTTATCGATTCACCTGTGTCCCATCGTTTTTACAACTTGCTCCCTGAACTACAATACCTACTCCTCTCCACGGTTGCACGGTCACATGGCACTCGTCGACGGTTTGCAAAGCAAATGATAATTTTTCATTATTATCACCGATACGCGTTCGACGTCCGCGTTATCTAATCCTGCCTAAAGCAAGAGGCCATCTGACACTCATTCAGCTGTTCCTGACCGCCATTCCCGATTGGCGATCAGAGCGGAGCGGGGAAAGGGAAAAGTTAGATGGAGCTTGAGCAGAAAAGGACCGGTGGCGCCATCGCGAGGCATGTGACGAAAACGCCGACGTTACCGCACGATAGTGTGCGGCCGCGTATCAGTTACAACGACTTCGCCGGGCCAAACAGGAAATAGCGCTGGCCGATCTCATCAGTTGGTCAGTGTTTACAGTTAACCTTCTCCTGATTTAGGCCACCAGTTACCATAAATGCGCACATAGTTATATATATATATATATATATATATATATACGAAGTCATTGGCAATCGCGTCGATTGAGCTAAGCTCAAATTGAAACGAACACCTGCGATAACGCGTGATGGAATAACTTCGAGAAATCGGAGACAAGATCGCGCTGTCGCGCGGGGCAATACCACTTAGGTATAAGGCAGATTCAACTTCTTGCTTATCTTCTAGTCGAGATAAAACATACACGAAGCTACCAAGCTAACAAAACAGCCGGAATGAGACACAGCTCAGGAATGACACTGTCTATCGGATAAAGCCCAGATCTTGAATTTTATCTGCCAACATTAAAACGGTGCTTTCAGTCTAAGTGAGTCGGAACATTTAAGTATGATCTTTAGTTGTACTGTATAAGACAGTGTTGATGTGCTCTTAGTTGGCCCGTCCCCGCTATGAGCGTAACCGCTACAGCGGGTGTGAACTGTGAACTCATTAAGAACCACAACGAAATGAGTCACCATCCTGATAATTACTCATGAGAAATGTACAGCGCTATTTTATCACGTGTTGGGAACTTAGTTTGCTTCCGTTTCTTTCCGGACAATACATGGCACTGAGACAAAAAAAAAAAAGAAGAGACGCATGTCGTTCTCCTTAGCGCAGCTATCTTGGTCAAATTCTGGAATACTTACGAGCTACGTTGGATACCGGCTTAGCTGAACATGCAGATGTCAGGAGCTCTATAGGGGCCTGCACTATAATGTATACGTTGTAATCCACGAAAAATACATTTCACCTAATCAGAATCTGTGAAGAAGCTGTTTAAGATTTATGCCCTCTTTCGCTTCGATCCGTTTACCTCGTTTCGGCGACAGGCAGACAGTCAGAGATCAGGGGACTCCCGAGGTGAAACGACGTTTCCCACCGTAAATTCTGCCTGACACTACATACATACACCCTGCTTCAAGTGTTCTGAGTCTAAAGACATACGCCTAATGTGGGCACGATAAAAAACAAGGACGTTCGAAACGCAGAGAATCATTTATCGTAAAAGAAATCATACGTTTTTTTTTCGCACAGGTCGACTTTAATCGCTGGTTAGAAACACCTCGCTCGGTCAGCAGTCGTTTCTAGAGATGCACAGAAAGGTGAGCGAATTAGAGAATTTGGCTCTAATGAGAAAGTCGATAAAGCGATCATCGAACAATGCCGAATATCGTATTGCTGAGCCTCATAAATTCGATATGGCATTGCCATCAACCTTCACCACCGATATGATCGGGCGTAATGTTGATCGTAGGAGATGTTGGAGTTGCAATTGTTTTTAGCACAGCGAAATATATTAATAACGGATATTTCGTTGACTCCTGTCCCTGAAATAGGTATGTACATCGTGAGGGTATCATGGTGAGTGTAACACGAGGGGATAGTCTCACTGGCGGAAGTAAGAACTACGATTTACGATGTAAATGCTATTATTTGCTACTATTTCGGTAGCTCCGTGAAATTTGTTTTCGGTAGGCTATCAGTATCATTGCAGTAGATACAAATGTACATATTATTTGTTATATATACATGTTTATATAAAGAGGTGTTAACATGGCTGTACGAACAACGAAAAGGACGATTATTAAGCTCAGAGAAAAGTACTCGCATCGATATATGTTGTAATGACATCGACCAGTAATGAACGTTAATTGTTTCGCACTGGAAATTGTAAGCAATAGATCACGGTTAAATATCGTTTAACCAACCGCTAACAAGACGACTGTCGAAAACGTCTTGACTAATTCATCGTAAAGGCTACAGAAAAGCACGGGTCGACAAATGGAACCCTCGGAAGCTTTGTGCCGGTTTTCCTGGTCTCCTGTTGCCACGAAGGTCAATCCATCTAATCGCGTGCTGTAACGGTTTTATAGCAGGATTTGTTCAGGATAGATATTGCGAGGAAAACCTGCTGCGATTGCTGTAATTAGTGGATGAAGTAATCACCGTTTGCAGTACCGACTGGGAGTCTGCGCGGAAAATTAGTTAGCTTGTACGTTTTACGTACTTACGGCATATTCTCGCGAAACTAACACTCTGCCAATTCTTTAACTGCTTTTGTAGTCCAGTGGGACATTTGTGCGTATACAGCAAGCGGAAGCGTTGGACAAAATCAATGTCACAAGCCGCGATATATATATATTGTATTTGCTTGAAAAATGACGCATCCTCGTAGTCCATTTTTCGGGACGCGCGTAAAATTCCAATTCAAATGTTGGCGCTCTTCGCTTCCCCGTTCACACGCGCGCTCTCCCATACGCTCGCTCAGCTGGTTGGTTAGCGCAGTACGCACCGAGCCAGTGAGTGCGCCTTTATTCTTCAGCCACCCATAGCGCTCTCCGCCCTCGCCACAAGGCGCGCTGTCCTCTCCACGCTGAAACTCGCGTTTCATCGTCTCTCCTTGCAGCTCGATCCTGCTCCCTGTGTATCTGTCCGTCCGTAGGTGAGGCGGTAGCCAGCGGCGGAGCCCAGGGTGCTGCCGCGCCTGTGTCGATGCCCGAGGTGGTGGTGGTGCTGACGGCTGCTGCAGCCGCATCAGCAGGACCCGTGGCCACCGCCGCCGTCGCCGCCGCCTGTGACGGCGCCCGCGTATTGTCCGATAGAAGGAGGAGAGACCCCTGTGAACCGCTGTTGCTGGCTCGGCCGTGTTGGTAGCGGCGGCGAAGAGTGTAGCAGTGAGTGTGGTGGTCGCGGCCGCCAGCAAATAGAAGACCGACTGCCAGCCTTCGTGCCTGCTCCGCCGACGAGTTTGCTGCTTGCGGCGCGGAGCAGAGCGGAGCATCAGCCAGCCAGCCACCGCCTGCTGTTATGAGCTCTAGCTACTGCTACTGCTGCTGCTGTTTCTACTTATTGCAGCTGCCGCTGTTTCCGCCGCGAGTGCCGCCACTTCTCGGATCGGCGGATTCTTCCTCGGTATTGTCGTAGTCGTCCCATTGGCGTAATCGTGCAGCCGCGGCTGTTGTTACTGCAGCCGCTACTGAGCCGCTCGGGGTACGAACTACTACTGATCGTTCAGCGCTACTGCTGCTGCTTCGGCTGCTGCACAGCTGCTGCTGCTCCGGAGCGGCACTACCGGTGGATGCTAGTAGCTAGTCAGTCAGTCAGTTAGCCAGCCGTCTCCTTCTCATTACAGTGCTAATATCACTATCATTACAACTACAAATACGACGGGGCTAATACCCGCTGCCGTGTTGTTGTGTGTCTGAGTGCTCTCGCTGCGGCTGGTGCTCCTCCCTTCACCACCGATCGAGTGCGAGCTACCCTCGATAGAATCAGAGTACAGCGCAGTGCAGCTTAGCAGGCGGTGTCTGTCGTGCCGTGCGATGGTATACTATAGTGGTGGTGGTGGTGGTTACTGTCGTTGTTATCGTTGTTGTTGTTGTGGTTGTGAATGAGATAACAACTATTGCCTCCGCACGCGGGTCACTGGAGCTCCACAGTGCGCTGCGGTGCGTACACGCCGAGAGTACGGCCAACTCGAAAAGGAGACAATTCTGCCGTGTGTCATCATTTTATTTATTATATAAAGATCGCTCGGACAATCTATAGATAGACGGCATGGACTGTCAGACCCGTCGTGGTGGTCTTCTTCTGTCGACAATGGTGGCAGTAGTGCGAAGGGTCTAGCCTGCTGGAACGTCCAGAGCGGGCCGAAGTTCTGATCGGAATCGGGAGCGGTGTTGTCGACTTATTGCCCCCTGACGAGTGCGTATGAGAATCACGACAGCTATCTTCGTTTGTATGTAGAGATATCAAGAGGGAGAGAGAGAGAGAGAGAGGAAGAGAGAAGAATAAAGGATCACGTAATCATAGCAGATCCAGGGCCGCTCCTCGTCTACAGCTGGTCTGGTGGTGGTCAGCGACAGCAGATTCAGTGTCAACGATCCAGCTTCAGGCAGAGTCAAGCAGCCAGTACCCAGTCGCTCACTCGCGTTGCGGTTTGTGGCGTGATGGCCCAATAACATCACCAAACATTAGCATCAGCAGCAGCAGTTGCTGAAGCGCCGCGACCAGCAGTGGCCACGGCAGCAGGCATTGGGTACTCTGCCGTTCGTCCGGCCGTCCGTCAGAACCAGGCACGAGACAGCCGTCAACGAGGTGTGCGTGTCTGCCTCGGCGCCTCTCGGCCACCACAAACAAACAAACAGAGAGCGAACGAGCACCACCATCAACTCGCGATGGAGGGGCAAGCGGCTGTAGTTGCCATAGCTATCTACTCGCTGCGAGTACCTCGTCATCCGTCCGTCTGCGTGCGTGCTTGGCGTACAACGCAAGAGTGCGACGACTGATTAACGACAGCAGTGGCCGGCCCATTAGGTCAGTGCTCTCAGCCTGTAGGAAGTGTGCACCAGGCCGTCGCAGCAAGTGGCATTATTGAAACAGTCATGGAGAGGTGTACGAAGAGGTGTATATGATCGACGTAATCTCTCGCCATCTCTCTCTCTCTCTCCCTCTCTCTCGCTGTTCGTCCATAGTGTATCTATGTGTGTGCATTCGTGTGGTCAGAGTGGTGTGATGTGCCTCGGCAAAAAGGTGTTGTCAACGACGATAGCGCAGCTGACGGTAGCGGCTACCGGCAGTCGGCCGCGGTGCGTATACGGTGAAATGCCGACAGCAGTTCGAAGATGCTCAGGCCATGGCGGGTAAAAGAGACAACAGATATCGTCGGGCTATCGAACGCTGCGGATGACTGCGGATGTCGACCTGCTAATTAGCTAACAGCAAAAGGGCTGATTGGCGAAGTGTAGCGCGGCCGGGTAGAGAGCAGATACTGGAGAGAGACGGAACGAGTGAGTGTGATTGATAGATAGAGAAAAATAAGCCTACAGAGAGAGAGAGAGTTATCTTGATTGGAAAAGGTATACGGCAGCGGATACCGCAAAAATATGGCCTACCCAGCTCGAGGCTGACTCCTCGAAGCCGCGAGTTATCGTGACAGCAGAAATACAGTATCGGCATCGTTCAGCTGTACCGGGTGGTACGGTGGACAGTGTGGCGGTCCTCAATAGCGAATTGCAGGACTTAGCTACGCTCAGACACCGACGAAGGCTGGACGAAACAGCGAGCTGATGCTAGATGAGGAGTATGTGGGCGACAGAGATCTAGAGAAGGGAAGATTATCTATCTGAATCTAAGCCGGAGACCGAAGAGCCAAGCTAGCCTTGCCGGGGTCCATGTTTGCCTACTCCGCCCCAAGCGTTGGGTCTCTCTCTCGGTAGACAGCAGAGGGACGAGTGTCGAGGGTCAAGGCGGGCCAACGATACAACTCTAGATAGAGTTGAAAGATACTCTAGATATATATATATATAATAATAATAATACTGCATCTAATAATATCAGCTGCGGTCGCTACTCCTGCAGGCGACAGCCGTCACATAGCCGCAGCATCTCAGCCTTCGTCAGGGTTGCGGTTCAAAGTTAGAGCAGAGTGACATCGGCGAGGAGGTAGAAGTGGATTCGGTGAATGCGGAATGTAAAAATGGAATATCGCACACACAAATCGAATCAGAGTACTACTGCCGAGTCGTAGCCGTCATTTACAAGGAAAGGGGCTGATATACCACAATCGAAGTGGCAAGATGGACTCAAACGATAAAGTGGCGCTGGGAAGCACCGGCAAACGCCTTGTGGACTATGTGGTCGTGTGCGGATTGGACTTGAACAATGGGCTCGAGCCTGACTCTCAACAAGGTATGTGACCTATATATCTTTCTCTCCCTCTCTCTATCTCTCTCTCTCTCTCTCTATATATATATATATATATATATAACGAAAACGCTTTCATATTATGTAGGAATGAGGCACTTGGTTGGTGACAAGTTGATCTTACATGGATACGATACTAGAACGATATAGCATTGTTTAGTGAAAGGGCTTATTTCTAGAGCGTTGCATGCTGAAAAGACGCTTAGCCACAGGTGCGCGTACCACCTCGTATATATCGCGCGTATACGGAGCATCGCTCCGGGTATTAAAGTGGCACAATGTTGGACGAATCCTAGGCAAGATGTACGTCACAAGACAGCCTGGAAACTTCTGCTTTGTGCGGCGCGCACGTTCCGAATCTCGTACTTCGCGCTCGTGTTTTCGTTTTGTCAAGCGAGGTCGTATCTGCCCGACAACGGCTGCAACGTCGGGCGATGCATGCGGACGGACTGAGTGGTGGTAGATACCGCAGAAGAGTACGACAGAGACAGTAGAAGCGTGCAATGCGTCCGTCCAGGCCAGTGTGAGATTGTGTGCGGCCAGCGGAGAGAACGAACACAGGGGTGGCGAGTGCTACTAATTTTAACACCTTCATTGCCAGGGTCGTCGGAGACGCTGGGGCAGAGTATGCAGACGAGAGATGGACGGGCTTAGGAGGCAGTGTCAGCCAGGTCGGGTTGGGGGCGTGGGAGGCCGGCTCGGGTGGGAGTTCACTTAGCCAGTTCCTGACAAAGTCAGCGACTCTCTAACGCCGCCTGTTCGGAGTCTATCCTCGGAGCATCCCAGGCCCCGTTCACCTCTGCGTCCCCGTTGCTCTCAGTCTGTTCGTCTGTTTGTTCATCCGTCCATCCGTCAGTTCAGCCAGTCGCTTAGTGTTCTACAAATTGCTCCGCGTCCGGTCGGTCCAAGTCGTAGCGGTCGTCGGCGCCACGGAGCAGCTAACAGCATCCTACCGCTCGGCCTTGTGCCTTGTTCCAGGCTGGCGCGCCAACGAAAGTCAGCTTCTGCCTTCCCATATACTGTCCTCAGCTAGAACACATCCGACACGTTGGCCTCCAAACGCCTCTTCTCAGCTCGGTGTTTTCTCGTTAAACCTGACCTTAGTCGACTTGACTCGGTCGGCTTCCCGGCGATCGGCGCCTGCTTGGCTAGACCGGGGACTTCCAAAACGACCGGGGCGACCAGCGGCCACCTCGACCGCAGAGCCAGTGCAACTGGACGCTTGTGCAGATGGTCGGACGGTTGTGGTCACATGCAATGCAGCAGGTTGGCAGAGAAAGCATGCATACAAACTGGCCGCAGGGCGGGCTCCGGCCGGCCCAACTTGACTGGATGGCAGCCGTGGCAGATCCGAGCGTCGTCTCTGAATAGCCGTCGCATCGTGGGCCAGCCACCCGCCCCATTTACATGCTGAGATGCCAAAATCCCCGATAAGCACAACCCCTCCATGTCCTGCTCCCTCTGAATGCGCTGTAGCCGTCCTAGGCAGCGTTTAACCTTCCAGTGTCATACGTTGCGCTTTCCAGCTGCTCAAGCAATTTGACACAGGACACGTAGTCATTGTAGCGAGTAGCTGCTGTACTGGAAGCACCCACAATAGTATTCGTGGTTCGACAAACACACACGAAACAAGAGGGACAAATACGGAGACACCCACAGAGCTTTTGTGTCGACCCGAGCAGTAGTTGCAAAACGACGATTATTACCTATAGCATACGTTGATTTGGCTCGGTGATGATGGGACGGAGAAACGGCTAACTCCCTGCGATTGCGTGAGGCGTCAGAGACACATGATTCCGTCGTTTGGCGGCCGATGAGTAGACAAGGCGATAGGTAACGGCGGAGACTGAAAAGCGCAAAATTTCTATTCGATATTATAGAATAATAATAATAATAATATGACCGAACGAAAAGTCTATGTTTATGCTGCCTAACACGCTTGCGTGCAAGGTGCATGCTCGTGTTTGCGTATTGTATTTGGTATGCAAAAAAAAGCAGAAGAAAATTTAAATCGAGACCTGAGAGAGAGCAAGCCGTCAACCACCCATCCATCTTCCGATCCTATCAACGGAGTTCGGTGGTGCCATCATCGACCTAATGTGTTTTCGTGTCTATTTTTCGGTATGCTCGGTGGCTTCTACTGGTCGTCAATTTTGTTTGATCCGTCGTCGTAGTTTGCCTTTTGATTTCTGTTGAGAGAGAGAGATAGGGAGAGATTTTGATCTTGAGTTGATTAGCGGATGGTTCAAACCATTTGAGGAATTAGGAGGAATTTTAGCGATCTGGCTACACCCCTGTGTCTGGATATGGAACGTCTGGTAAGTTCGCATCGATGTGTCTCGAGCCGCTTGAACGTGTTTTGTGGATGTAAGCATTGAGTCCGCTCTGGCCCTATCAATCTAGACTAGGTCTGAACTGATCGATCATTTCTGTTGGTAATCTCTTGCATCAGTTGCTTGCGCTAGCCGAATGACAGCGCTAGTATATTGATGACGAATAATAAATGAGTCCTTCTACCAGTAGCAGCACACAGTGTATATATATATATAAATATATATATATATATATATATATGTACATCGGATGAAGACTGAATTTTCTATCGCTTACTGCGGCAAGCTGCGTCGCAGCAAGCCGCCTATTGCCGTATACAATGTATGTATCTATCTATCTATCTATCTATCCAGCAAGCGCAAAGAGGGTGGAGAACTCTGCTGCGAATACGCGGGGATCGAAGGGCTGCTGCTGCTGGAGTCGATTATGGCGTCGTTCCATTTTCCAACGGAGCCATACACACTCACACTCCGTCAAGCCTCTTCATTCGACCGTCTGTATACATCTCGATTATACTGAGTACATGCGTATCAGCAGCACCAGTAGTGCTCGTCATGACCGGCCGGTAGGTCTCTCGACGCCAGACGCTGATGATCAAAGTGAGATGATAGCAGTGAGCGCACCTTACGGCGCTGCATAGTCGCCCGGATGACTGGCGCTGCTCCCACGCAACGGGGGGAGACCTCGTTCCCACCGCTGACAGAGTTCAGCCCTAAACAAGACAGACACCGCTTGCTGCGATAGACACCGACTACGGCGGAATCTGCCTACGCGGAGATGAGGGGCAAGTATATTAGTAGCAGTATTTGCCTGTAGTTGTCGTGTGTACAGCGGAGCGAGGGCAGTGCCACCGGCGAAGGGTAAATGCCGTCTGGCCATAGATGGATTGGTGGAGGGCTCTGCAAAGTAGGAAGACCTTTGACTTTTGACGCGAGCATCTCCTCTTGTTGTTGTTGTCCTTTATGCGAACGACGCCGTTAGCGAGGAGCGATGACGAGAGGAGACGAGAGAGAGAGCGTGGGGGAAGGGGGGCTGAAACATCATCTCTTAGAAAACAGAATAACGGTCGCAGGTCTCCGTTACAGCTTTCTATGGGAAGGTTGTGCGATGGCTGTGAAACAACTATTGATGTTGTTGTGACTAGGCGGCTTCATTCATTGAGATTTTTTGCAACAAACCGCGTTAGGCTGAAATATAGAAAGGGCGCATAATACGTGTAGCTGCAATCAGCCGAATCCTGTAATGAGCCTGCTGGATCTGGTCAATTCAATCGATGCGTTTACGTAGACAGTGGTGCAATTTAGTATCGATAGTACTTGCAAGTGTGTTGATGTCTTTCACACGTTCAGCACAATGTCAGCAAAAGACCAACCCTTGCTGTAGCGTTTAGTCAAACAGGAGTGAGTGTCCCTCGTAGCTTCAGTGGCTTCGGTCATTGCTTCGTTTTCAAGACAATAAATTTGGATGCGTAACAAGGGGAATGTCAGAGCCATTTTCCAATTCTCCCTGCACTCCTATGAAATTAACATGTATTCAGTGTGTTCCTACACGTAACCTAACTCCATGGATACACTAACCAAAGTTGACAGTTCTGAAGGCAAACTTGCCTGTATTTGATCGCTCTATTTTTGCATGGGACATATTTAAATAGTACCGCAGATATTGAGACCAGAGATGGGCCTTTCCTATTTTCAGACACATGTTTAAGTGCGCTATTTAAACATGTGTCTACTAAAATAGAAGCGATCTCGGAAGGTTACCTTTGAAACCATCAAACTTCTCGTTAGCCGCCCAAAGGTTTGGGCTAACCTTCCAAGCATCCCATAAGAGCACAACTGGCAGCAGAATTAGGTTCAGCATACTTTCAACCTGACCGATGTAATCGCTTTTCATAGGCCGCTTGTCATTATCCCTGTAATGGCGAAGATGCCTCGAGATGGAGGGGAAGCTAAAGTACGGTAGATTATTAGTCGCCGAAATAATATACGAAAAAGCGAGGGGAGGCTCAGCAAGCAAAGGGGGCCTGTAGAAAAACGAGACGCTTGTTAGTTCGTGCTGTTGCTTAACGAGGCGTAGATGGTCACCGATCACCCGAGGCCACGCAGCGGCGACTGCTACCACTGATTGCCGCACTGAACTGGCACTCTGTCCTCGAAATGGTTTGCGTCGATTTCACTGTTATTTGAATGTTATTCGACCCGTATTGGCCCATGGCTGAGAGTGGTTGATATGATCCCTCTTCCACCCAACAGCATCCAGCGGGTAAAAACGGTTATTTAGCAAAGCGTTATCTATTGCTGTATAGACATGACCTCGACAGCCTGCTTGAGACCTTCCTTTTGCCCACCATGTAACATCTTCCTTATCTCGCCCGATGTAGTGTTCTCGTGGAGCGGCGTCCCATTGAGCATACGATTGACTAGCTCATACCGACATCTACGGCGCTTGTGTTGTACAGAGGGAATCAACATTTATGAAAAATAGTTGTCCGACTTTGAGTCCCTTTCTATCTTTGGATGATTGTGACATCGAGACAGTCGTCAACTAGCCACCGGTTGAAGGGAACAGAGAAGGAGCGCATTTAAGAGTTCCTCGAATATCACCTTCGCGTTGTTGTTTCATCAATTCCTTATTTGACTAATACCATCGCGTAAAGACGTTCCTTCCAGTGTCCGTTTGGTGCGCTGACAGTGCGCAGGTTGACGCCAACTCGGCGCTTTGCACGCTCGAACGCTCGGTGTCTTGCGGTCTTTGTCAACAGCAACAATACTATGTATTGCTCGATGAGGAATTGAATCAGCGTTATAGCCAAATGAACGCTGGCACAGAGAATATTTCGGAAACGATCAAATAGGACGAGTGGTTCGTACGACACCACTCATTACTCACAGTTTCACAGGCTGAAACCGTTAGTGTACTCTAAGCGTTTGTTTCTCATTGAAACGGAGGCGTTCCCCGAACCGGGCCACAATCGGACGTCTTATGTATTTAGATCCTCTGTGAAAACACCGCTGTGAACTATCAATAATCTTGATGCTGAGTTTCGGGGAAATATTTCTCCCTCTTCAGCTGCGCGTATTTGTTGACAACAGGCACGGTGAGAGAAGGACTTGATTGATGTCGTCGATCTGTATACGACGATGCGAGCACTCAGAACTGCAAACTGCGCCACAGAGAGACTAATGACATAGCTGCGGATTAGAATACGTTCGATTCATACTAATGTTGAAATGCTTCATACAAGCTTACTCGGGTTAATTGCTTGCCCACAAGGAATGAATATGAGTTGTGAATATACGCGCTGTCAAAGCGTGCCTCAGAGGTATTTATTACCAAAATAGATGGTGCGGATTCTCAAGAGTATGGTATACTGCTATGATATTGTCAGAGATAACTTCAGAAATAGCGTTGTCGGCAATGAAGACCAAGAGCTGAACATTGGCACATCTCGTGGAAACGGCCTTCATCTGCATAATTTATAATGTATATTTGAATTTATTTATTAGATTATAGTCGAACATTGTAGTAAAGCTGTAGTGGAAGGGCAAGATCACAAGAACCCCGATTAGCATTAATGATTGAAACGGCAGGAAAAACAGGCGGCATTTTTACATAGCCACGTTTGCATCCGTTATACCTTGCCAGGTAGTTTTCACTAGACCTGAAAAAAAGAAAAAACCTATTCCAAAATTCACATCCAACAGAAAAAGCCGTCTCGTTCACTGTCTATATTTACCCTCAAAGCGAACATTTATACACTACGAGATAGATGTGATGACAACGACGACAATTGGTCCTCCGACAGCTCGACGCTCGGCTCAGTTTCAAAATCAATACCGCCACCGAGACAATCGGCGTAAAGTGATGTTCATCAAACAGCAGCCTGCAAAGCAACCAAAATCGTCTACGTATGACAGCGACACTTCGTTGCTGGTTACATTGCATGCCACATAGGTTTGACGAATGGATGGCCATGTGATGCCTGTCAATGTGCAAGTCAATGTGACAGCCCTGTTCACCAGTGTGCCGAAGCATCAATCGTTTGAGAGAGAGCGAGAGAGAGGTAGAGAGCGGGGCGAGATTTCATTGCGTCCCGCGGAGAATACTGCGAATATCGAACATTCAATATCGCCCTAGTGGATAGCACGAGAAGCAAATGCGTACACGCACATCAACTCGTCTCGTATATGGCTGAAAGATAATGAAGAATGTGCTGCCTTTTGTCCGACTGGTGACATTTCGAGTAGCAAATACGAATGGATCGAGTTGGCTAGTCGACGGCTAGCTGGAAAATGTTTTGAATGCGAGGCCAGCCAAACATGAGTCAACACCGACTGGCCAATAGGGGGGGATGTGAACATCGACTGTTTCCATGGCGGAGTATCTACGTGACTCTTTCGATTTATTAGAAATTGACGTTAACAAATAGTCGCCCCGCACAGACAGGCACACTCGAGTGATGTAGTGAATCATTCAAGAGGCACCGATTGAACTAGAGAGAATGCAACCACTTGAACTCTAGTCTATTAAGTATGTAAATGATATAAGTAACGTTTTGGTTGTGTACAGAGACCTATCCAATTCAGATAGGTCATACTAGTCATTTCCGACAATGACAGCAACAACAACAACACCGGAATAATAATAATAATAAGAATAATGGCAGTAATGAACGTGCGATACGTACGTATATTTAGACGAAAAAACTGATATTTCTGTGATTATGACGGCAGAGACCGATAGTGATATTGATCAATAATCACTACGATATATGCATGGCTGTCGCTTTGCCTGAAGGCTAGACGACTGAGAGTCCACTTCTGAGAGGTTCGTTGTTGCGAAGCCTAATACGGTCCTGGATAATTGTAGGCTAAATGTATTTAGAAATAATAGTCGGCTGTGTTGCTTATAAGAATAGTGTCAATTGATCAACTATAACACAAATTCTTGTCCTCCTAAAACAGTAATTATCAAGTATATGAGAATGATTGTGAGAAAACAAATCATTATTATCGATATTATTGATCTTATGATCGTTCGGATAGATCACAGAGTAATATAAATTAATGATTCAATTAATTATAGAAATATATGTGCGTATTTCAGGAGAGCAGAGTCAAGTGACGCCGTTGGAGCGATGCTACAAATCACAGGCGCTCGTACACTTTCCCGAAAATGTCGAAGGTCACACCATAGACCCCAATTCCATCAATATGGTGAGTTCATTCAGTTCCATCCTATATGTCAATAGCCCATATATATATATATATATATATGTATGTGTGCGTGTGTATACAACGATATGTATATCAGGGATCAGAACAATTTGAACGATTCTCAATGGTCTTGCATTCACGGCAATAATAATAAAATCATTTCAAAGCAGTATGCTCTTTGTTTACGATGTGCGACGACTAATGAATTAAAAGTTTCATATTCTAACACGATATTCCCATCTCTGTAATTCGCTGCTCATTAGCGCCCTGCATTTCCATCGCGTAGTTCGCAAATTAATGCAACTTTTGGCCCTGCTGAGTTTGCCGTCGTTAGACCCCGATTAGGACAGTTTGGGTTAAACAGTGACTACACTGTAACCTTGGTTCAGTGGCCTCTTTGCTATATAACGTAATGATACCCGCACTCGACCACGATAGCCACGGCCGACGTGTGCGTTTCCCAGACAAGCATTTATTATTACTATTACTCGTGCGATCCGGATGAGAGGCTGTACATTTCAAGGTGTCTCCCAAGGCTAGGTTAGGTTAGATATAACTTTCTTCGTCGAGCATGGTGGCGTGGTGCGCCACGCGACCGGAGGAGACACGTAGGTGTACGCACGGGCTCCACCATTGTACATTTGCATTTAAAGGGGTCCGTCTCACCAAGCAATGCGAAAGCAA
This sequence comes from Stratiolaelaps scimitus, assembly GCA_019614645.1. Classification (NCBI taxonomy): domain Eukaryota; kingdom Metazoa; phylum Arthropoda; class Arachnida; order Mesostigmata; family Laelapidae; genus Stratiolaelaps; species Stratiolaelaps scimitus. Next base: position 845,487 of record JABWDB010000017.1, read on the forward strand.
TCCCGTGGACATTCAATGTTTAAGGCTGAGGGTCAGCCTAAAAACACTAAACATTAGACATAACTTTGCTCAGCATAGCAGCAATAGCAACAGCGAGCCGCTACTGTCTCATGGCTAATGACATACGATACAGGTTGTATTTGTGTAAGAACAAGAATCTCAGCATCATCCTGTGTTTCCTCCACCTCCATGCAACGAATGGCTCATTTTTGTATTAAACACATATATCTATAAACACGTACGGACGCGCATATCTTTGTCGGTCTCGGCGTAGCTCGACTCGGATGCACAATGTCACAATGTAACGCGTGCGTGCGCTTTCACCAGAATATCGACGGCCTCTTTACGCGCCGTCGATAGCTGGTGCTTATAGGCGCCACATATCTTCCATTGTGCCGCCGTGCATGGATGTCGCTCGCGCGAGGCTGAGTGGTCCGTTGGTTACCAATAGAGTTACACGTTTGTTACCTGAATATCTATCTGAATTTGACACTTTGCGTTGTCGCTGACACGCTAGCCCACCGCATATAATAGTATTATTGCCAGCTGTGTTCTATTAATTTTGAGGTGGATCTTCAGGACACGTGCTTCAGTGAAATGTATCGAGGTAAGAGAGGATTGCTGCAGAATGATGTTAGAGCTTGCTGTTCGTTACTCTTGTCGTCAGGGAGGCTCGGCTCTCCGCTTCGTGTTTTTATGGCTATGACGAACACGACGAAGTGTTCATGCTGAAATGTGAACTTAATTATACTTAACGTTGTCGACTAACTTCGATGTCAGCGAATGTCATGCATGCAAGAGTGAGTGGCCGTACATCGGGCGAATTAATACTTTTAGCAGATATTAACTGGAATAAATTACTTTCGTATTTACGCTGGCATCGAAGCTCGATGACATATTATAAGAGCTTTGAAAAGGTTAACTGTAAGCGGCTGTTTAATGATGCGCTCTTGTTGACGAAGTAGCGTACATTGAGATAGTGTGACAATCTGCACTTAATCCGCTTAGAAGTGGATGCCGTTCTTGTTCATAATTCCATTAATGAAATTATTAATAATAATAATGATAATAAGGCTGTGCTTTCAGATAGAAGAGTTTTGGGCATGATTTGGATAGGGGTCACTGATCGATATTATTCATCCTGTTGTACTGATTCTTCTTTTTGAGCCGTTCAACGTTCGATCGGCCAGTTCCGGGGTCTTTTTCTGCGGTGTATGTTTAGGCCATACTATTGCCATCTCGAGTAGTGGCAGTAGGTCAGTCGCGTTTTCAGTTGCGAGCAAACAATAGCTCTGTGGGGGTCATCGAGTACAAATTGAAAGGCAGTCGATCAACACGCGTCGTTCAACTCAAGCATTCACAGCACGCCGCGTTGTAAGTGACTGCAGTCGGCGAATATCCTGCCGACCTTCTGCTGTCCTGTTACTTGAATTGAATAACAATTGCCCATGTATTCACGATTCGTACCTTTTCCTCTTCGCGAAGTTAAGTGCAGACCTAGTTCTGTTGTCACAAGACCTTTCAAGGCTGTAACGCAATCTTAAAAGCTCGTAACTTGAACATATCGTATCCAGGAGCTTCCCAGCTCGATCTCTTACGGTCGTAGCCGCAGAAGCACAGCACAGGTAGCAGTTATCAATGAGGTCAAACTGATTCACTTGACTGATTATACACTTGACTTTTCAAACAAAGTACATCTCGTATTCTAATGTAGCCCACGCAATTTTACAGGTAATGTTACTTCCCGTAATAATCGGAGTATTCCAATTAACTAGCTGCAGGTTGGGTTCAGTTTCGCATCTCTAAATATCTGATGCTGATATTTACTCTAGATGGTATCGGAAATGTGTCTGGATACGGCTAACCGTACGGCCATCCCTCTCGGAAACGTATTTATGATATACGGTCATGGGAAGTGTCTTGTGGGTTCTCAAATCGTCTCTTTTATTGTTCTTTGTGCTAGCGACGTTCCTTGATCGAAATGACAAAGGCGCAGTGTCATTGAATAGCTTCAATGAGCAAAAATTACCCTTTCGGCGATCCTTGTTGTATTTTGCCTTGTGGCTGCCCGTAGAGGAAAACTGGATTCGTTCTTCTGTGACCGCACGTTTGTGGCATTTTCATCCTTTGAAAATCTATGGTCTGCAAGTAATCATTGGCTAAGCTGTGTTCAGTGCTCGCCTGGATACACACCATACGCGCACTACGATCAAGTTTAAGTTTAATTTCTACTCGGTTTCGATTATCAAGGACGTATTAAGGAACGTCGAGCGCGTTTCATTTGGCTCACAGTGACGTTACATTTTGAATGAATCTGGCACATTGTGGTGATGCTTGTTTGATACCGCCTCCTGTCTCGCTAACTATATACGTGAAATGCTGCAAAACAAAATTGATTTCGAGCAGTCTCGCCGACAATGTGACTAGGCTCTTGATTTTCAGTGAACCGAGAGTGAATAATCCGTTATGTATATGTATATATATATATATGTATATTTGTAGTGGTAATGTCCCAACCAAAATGTTTTCGTCCGCTCCAGACGACAAGAATGGATAATTTATTGGAGATATTCTACAGCTCTGATCCGTTTGCATCAAATCGTATTATCACTTTGATTAGTGTGCGTCTTCTCGAACTGTTGGGATAGCCATTATATATGATTTTATCACACCGAAGAGACCCAAAGTTGGGCAAGTTTTCTGTCTCGCAGCCGTCGCACACACGAAGTTTAGCTTGTACAGTGAGGCGTTCCGGCGCTAAAATGCCAGTGGGAAATCCCTTTAGTGAACGCAACGGGCAATTCTTCGCCGACTAAAGACAAGCAACGTATGTCCGTTTTGCATGAAATTGCGCACGTTCTAAATTACCCTGCCAGGTCGGGCTATTTTCGAGTTTTGATCTTCCCAGCTGAGAGTGATATGGACAGATCGGAACATGACATCAGTCGTGAATAGGCGCTCATCAGCTTTCCTAGTAGCTTCTTCTTTCTAAAGATAATAAAAACGTTACGAAAACCTAAACGAACCGTTTAGGTACCAATTAAATATTCTGCAGCTGCTTGGCCCACCCCGTTGTCATAACATGCAGTAACCTGACATCGAAACTGAGTGCCAGTACAGAAGAGTTTCGCAGCACGCAGCCAACTTGGAAAAGATGGCCGCAATGTTGCACACGAAGAGCCAACGTCATCCTTACCCCATACTTTAATTAGCAACTTGTGAGCAGTGGAACAGTCGAACGAAGCCGATTACAGTTTGCTTTGGCAATGCCACAATGCTACGATGTAATCGCAAAAAAAAAAACAAGAATCGACACCTTTCTGTTTGAGCAGTTGCCTGAAGCTGACGGCCAGTGTGTCTGGTAGAGTTAGGACTCCCATGACGAGAGATACGAGTTTACGTGTCCTGGAGTGAAGGACTCTTGCCGGACTCTCACTGTATTAATTCTGCATGCTCCTTTAGTGACAATTCAGTGTGATTTTGAGTACATTGTGGAGATAGCAATTTACAATAGCACAGGCTACAACATGGTGGCCCCTGGGAGAGGCTCACCAGTAGGCAGGCACCAAGGGCTGCGGTAGACGAGTTTGCTGAATGTACAAGCAAAAAAAAATGACAAAATGATGATCATCAGCTGCTATGTTTAGTCAAGTGTCGGGTGGTGCAACGGAAGTGGCAGGGCGCAATTTTTTGCATGTCTTATTTCATTTTACTATATTTACTATATATATATGTATATATATATATATATAGGTAATTTTGTTTGCTGTCAGCCCTCCTATTTCGTATTTATCATATTCAGCTCGTATTGTTGCCAATACAGAGACGACCTTGAAAACTAGCAGATGTATTGATAGGGCTTGTGATCAACAAAGCAATAGCTCATTGCACCCTTCACCTTGTCACTCTGATTGCGCCGTTCCAGCTGTGTCTTCCGTCGGGCCTGACGTTCTGTACGCAAAAGATGATGAAGGCGCTCGAATCCAACTCGTGGTTCCATACGTTCATCGTAACGAAGGAAGATGGCTCCCGCTCGTACGGCCACGCACTGCTCTTCTACGAAGAGGTGAGACGGAGGAAAAAGATCAAGGGAACAGTCCCTGGACACCGACAAGCACACACACACGCACGCACTAACACCGTGTTTATCTGTAATCCAATTTTCAAACGTATCCTGTTAACTTGAGATCGAAGGTTACGCGTAAGTCAGCGTAAGTAGAGCACAATTTATTCATAGGTTATGGCGGTAGAAAAGACGCCTACAACGCGTGCGTATCGTTTAGCAAGATGATGTTCAGGAGCAGTGAAGTTAGTTAGGAAAGTACTTACTATTTACAACTTCGTTATATGGTCGCCTATCATTACTATGGCTCGTTTTAGGTCGGAGATCGAGATGTCTGTACGGCATTGCACACTCTACAGCAGATGTACATGGCTGAGCTAAATGAGGGTCGCACTCATTCGGCCTCAATCATCTCGCGGAGCTTGCCCAGATCGTTTCGACTGCTTAGCCCTAAACTTGCTACCAAAAAGGTAGACTTTATCTCATATTATTTATTATTATTATTTGTTTACATGCAATGATTTGTTACGCGCCCCATTTTTTTGTCACCGAGCAGTGGTTGATTTGTGCCTGATAAACATAAGCATGACTAAACGTGATTGATATCTTGGCAACGTTATTATTATTATTTCTATCGCGGATGAAAAGGAAATTAATTGTGCTCCCATACGTGACATAGTCGCCCGCTTCCTCGTCCCTGGCCAGCTTGAACTACCAGGTCGACCACGCTGAGCGATCAGCACGAACGACTATTTCTCACCATGCATTAACGAAATCCCCGCCGCCTTGTGTGCCGCAGATACGAACCGGGTCCTGAAGCAAGGCACTGTAGTACTCGCGTGTGTATTTTGTAAACAGATTGTCTGGCGGCGCGATTAAGGCACATTTGAAAATTTCGAGTTTCAGTCTTTATTTTGTGCTATATTTTTGCTGTCTCCTTCCTGGCCTTGGCAGCCCCCCCCCCTAATGGACGGACGTGATGCCTCATGTTGAGACGGATTTTTTGCGTTGTGGCTATGTTGCAGGTGCATAGTGAGCCGGCGGGCGCCCTATACGATCCTAACAAGGACACCCTGTACGTCACAAAGGCTATATGTCTCATAGCCACGGTACCGATCGTATGCGTCGCAAAGGTCAGATCATCAAGCGCTGACTGGACTGGCATGAATGTGAATAGCATAATGAAGATGATCTGAGCAACAGAGAAAAGATCATTCTGTCACTATTGTTTAAACTGAGCAATGGGGGAAAATACTGGGAAGCAGCTCTCTCTCTCATGTTGCGAAATATATTAAGATGACAATGCTATTCATTTTGTTGCTGAATGTCAATGGCACAAGTACTCTTAGGGAGATTTAGAGATATATTCTTCCATGTCGCACCCTGGGGTTTCTTATACGAGACTTCGTGCATACAAAAATGCAGCACTCAATGCTGTCTGCACAATATGATACGTAGAGGTGTCTCGTCCATATAACTCAATGCACGTACGTGCTGCAGGTGATTCTTCAATCCTGGTACCGAATGATTACGGCCAGCGATTCGCCACCGCTGCCGTACGAGTGCTACCTGTATAATGTTCTATATGAGTTGCCAATGCCGGAACGAGGCAAGAGCGTCCAACTTTGCTATCTCTACGATGAAATCATTTTCCAGCAGCCCGGTAAGTTATGAAGGTTTGGTTTTGCTTGGAGTTCACACATGTGTGGCTTGTACTGTAAGTAACGATTGTACCTTAACAAGACCGAGGGCGTGTATTGGGCGGCCATCTATGATCGCCTCTGAGTGTTCACTGTAGTTTTATGAAGTGACTGGCCCGGAAGCGATATTTATTCTCCAATCATCTTTGAAAATGAAATTCTCCGAACTCTACTCGATTACTTCGTCACATCTCGTAACTTCTTACTTATATAGGAATTAAGTAAATGCAAGGTAAACAATTCGACAATTCGAGCTGACCTTTTACTGCTAGTAACTATTTACATTATTGCCATTGTGTGCTTCGCGTTACACACGCTCCCTGCTTGCCAGGGTGAAATTAGAGCCTTTGCTTTATACAGCAGCTCTCTTCGTTTGGCTACATTTCTAGTTATACGAATCCAGTAGATATACCCTATAACATTCACAGATTCGTTGGCGTAATAGTATAATGTTGTCAGTCGGCAGTTGTAACTCCAATTGACTGTTTCGTCCTCCTCGTGACAGCTCCATGTCGATGCAACGCTTAATTTAAAATTCTCATGTCGATGAGAGCAAATCTTCTCGAGCTCATTGTCTCCCCCTCCCCCTCTCTCTCCGCTCGTTAGTGTGTAGGGTGCACAAAGTTCTGATGCAAAAAAAAACGCAGGTCTAGTGTCGTTGTTGTTTGCAACGTACAAAAGGTCGCGTTTGACCTTTTCGCAGATTACGGCGTATGCCATGCACACCAACGTCGTCCGGATACAAACATCATCGCTATAGAGTATCGTAATCCCATACGTTATTCCACGTTCGTATTTGTATTTTGAATGCAAATCACAGCGGTTCAGGCCAAGGACGCGATTATTGATCAATTTCAGATGTCAGATGTGTAATGAGTCCTACAGTTCACCACTCCTCATTCATTAGTCAGCATACTCCTTAGAGTCATTCAGCCTTGGTCGGGGGATATTTAGCTTTACTCATTAAAACACACACGCACACACACAAATACACGCAGCCTTACATTTTCGATGTAATTCGTACAACGCTAGGCTTTGTGGAATGCTCTGCTTCACTGAAAACAGAGTGTAAAGCGGGATGGCGTCTGGGTACGGCTCCCACACTATATGTTATCCGGTAAATACTTAGCGTGATACCCTGAGTGGTGCATAATACAGTTCAGAGTTAATCCTCTAAAGAAAAAAAGCGGTGCTTAGAACCCTAAGGTTCCCGGTTCAAATCCCACGGGACACATACCGTTTGAAGGCGCAGTACGAAAGTAGTTCCGAACCATGGCCCAAGTAACAACCCCTACAGGGTAAACATTCATTTATGGGAAGCGTAGCTGTACACGTTGACCCATTCTAGTCGTAGCTTGCATACGTCAGTCAGTAATATATTTCAGCCGGTGGTTCCGGTTATTATTTAAGCACACGTTTATCGCACATAGCTAACTATTGCTGTTTGAATTTTCCGAATGCCTGCCCGAATGACCTGTTCTCATCAATTCTCTTGACACTGCCCAAAATCAACAACGATGATGACGACCACGACAACGATAGGGTCGATGGAGTTACCGCATTTTGACTACTCGTTTCGAGAGCTCATTCTCCTGCTGGGTGTTGACAATCTCCTTCAGTTGTTCACCAGTGTTCTGTTCGAGAACCAGGTGCTTCTCTGCGCGTCAGGCAAGTGATACCATGATATGCTACAGGTATAGATTTGCATTTCGAATAGAGAGGCTTATTTATGCAGCGAACAGAGAACAGTGAGCGCCGGTGGGGGCGAAAGTGCAACAGGAGCGTGATCCCACGTCTCGAAACATGTCCTGTCAAGGTATCTATGCAGGTCATAAGGTATCTGTATAATAACCCATCTCTCTATAAATAGATACATACGCATTGCTAGAACTTGTTATTCAAGCAAGCAAATTGGTGTAGTCGTCTCAATGCTGGAAGCTAATTGAGCCTTTCAAATAGCTTCCAGTCTAAGGTGATTGTTGTGACAGGTAGGTGAGTACAGGCGTAGCGCTGTGGCACTGCTGGTGTCGTCACCATGGCAGAGGTTGTGGAGGCAGAACTCTATCAAGTGACTTCTTTGTATTCTGCGCTGCGTCTTCAGACCAGCTATTATAGCTCTATCGGTTTGATGATTGATATTCTTATACTATTGAATTTGTATATTGTGTTGTGTTCATGCATGTTGTAGGCAAACAATTGGTGAAGATCTTGCATGACTTATTGAACTTGTCGCTGGAGACAGACGGGTAAAAAAGAGCACCTTGATTACCAATTTTATGGCTGTGTCCATTGGCAACGAGCCTCTACAGTCAGAGCGACTAAATTCGTGATGGCTTACTATCGCAATTCTAATTTTAGCAATGATCAATTAAGTTACGATTTTACTGTCATTATTTATCTATAGCTTTTTTTGGCGTACGTGACTATGATATTGAGTTTCGAGGTTTGGCTGAACGCAAAGTTTTAAATTGTCCATATATACGTTACCTGTTAACATATCGAGTTCCTATTTGTGGATAATTAATTAGTGCATTCGTTGCTTTAAATTTTAGATGTCGTTAACAGTTTGGGTGCCACCATTGATTCTATCGGCAGCGTGATTGTTCTAATCTACTAAACTTACAGCATCATCAACTAAGTCGGCTATGGGTTAATAAACGGTGTCGACTGAATTCACTGCAAACATACAAAAAAAAAAGAAAAACTCAATCGAATATTTTAGCTGAGCCTACGAACACAAATGAGAACATGATAATTGTAACATACACACTAGTTATCTTTTACTGATTGTTCCCTTCTCAGACGATATCGTATTAAGAAATAGACCTCGATTTAAATCGAAATGTTGCTGTTCTTCACTGCTTGATTGTATTGCTCGTCGGCTATGTGTAGTCGCACCATATGCCGCTTGCGATTGCATACCTATCGTATCAAAGTTGCACATCGGGCAGAACGAAGGTAGATGGTGAAGTATTTACTACAGCTGCAACGTCATAAAAGCTATCTCTAATAACGGACGGCGATGGTCGTCAACGATTCAGACGTCGGTTGCACCGGCTGCACATGGGCTTGCAATATATCACCCTACAGCCACTGATCCGAAGTGGTTCCCTAGACAACAGGGTCCAATGACGGGTCTGACATAACAGATAGGTTCTCCGGTCCATTAGCTCTAAATTTGTCGACTGGGGTCTGGTTAGCATCAAATCGTCGTGGCATGTGACACGTTGGTCTGTGCGTCAACTGTGTTAATTGAGATTTATAGCCTGCTCACAAATTTTAATATACCCGCCCTGCTCAGAGCCGTGCGGCTGCATCCACTCACAGAGACGTTTGTGAGCGCATTGAGTTACGCATCCCTATCGGACTACACAAGCTAGCTGTTGCGTACTACACGTTCGCGTGGTTCCTTATTCGCGTTCATTTGGCGTAAAATCGATGTGCACATTGGCTCATTGTAGGACAGAAACAGCGATCAAAGGCGTACCCATATATACACACAAACAAATAAACACAGACACACACACACACACGCGATGGTTGAACAGGAACAAGCCATTGTCCGTCCCTCGGGAGAACTCGCCACTCCCGAGTGATTGCGACCCTGAACGTTGTCAAGGTTCGATGTGTCATTTCTTCGAATTTCATCATTACTTCGAATTGTCTGAGCTCGTCCGTCTCTGGGAACCTAGGTTAGATTATCGTTGTAGATGCAATCCGCCAGATGTCGACGGACTCACAGATACTGCAAAAGGAAGCCTAGCCGGCAGCCTACGTTTATTACGATTGCAGCCGAGTGAGTTAATAATGAATTCATTTGTCATGTCCAAATGCATTATTAATTTCTGGCGTTATAGTACTATTAGATAATAATGTATGCGCTTTTGCATGTCACTCGCGGTGGCCGGTCCCGTTACAAGTGACAACGGAACGCCTAGAAGGCTAGTCACTTTGTAGGAGGCTTCATATACTTGTCTAATTAGAAAGGCGCTTCACCAGATGACGCGTAGCGATGTACACTATGTATGATACATTATACGTGAGGATTGATTACGCGGAATCCCATGTCGTTGATACATTATGTAACACACATGTCGAAGTGTTGCCACAAACGCTTGCCCGATCTGTGTAGTCTGTATACATATGTATTACATTTTTCAAAACGACCAAGCAAGTAAAACAGCTGAGATTCGAGTTGACGGATGGGGTATTGCAGGTCGATCTACTGCTTGAGTTGACGATCTGTGCGCAGTGCTTTCGAATATCACCCCGTTCGCCAAAAACCCAAAAATCCAACATCGGATCGTTTCGTCTATGCATCGCGTTTGCAGATTACTACAAGTTGATGCTGGTAGCCGAATGCGTGACAGCGCTACTGTTCCCGTTTGCATGGGCGCATGTCTACGTACCTGTGCTACCAACGCAGCTGCACAACTTCCTCGACGCGCCAGTGCCTTACATCATGGGACTGTGCACGGCTGGACACTCGCCCGAGGTGCTCGCCAATATTGTCCCAGGAGAGGTGAGTTCACGCCGGCGTACCTAATCAAGAGATATTGTGCAGGGTTTTTGAGGTGACACATGGCATAATACCGAAGGGTGTACGAAGGTATACAGCTGGGGGAGAACCGGTGACCTCGGACCGTGAGGCGATACCTGAACAATTGGCAAACACCGAAAATGTTTCTAGTAGAGAATTTTTTTAGTTTTTGTTTTTCTACGTGTATTATGTATGGCCGTATTCTAATAGATATGCTAGCTGGCTGTCTGGTCTGCCACCGTCACAAAGTTGAGTTAACGGGCGCGCAAACCTGCAGGGCCTGTTCAAATTGTCAAATTGCTTTGTTAATCTAGTTTGTCTGTCACCGTTGTCGTTGTAGGCCAATCTTTGTCTAGTCGACCTGGACAACTGTCGTGTGAAGGTGCCCGAAGATCTGCCCCCGTTTCCTCATCGTCAGGAGCTGGCGCGAGAGCTCGTCGATACCCTGACGAATGTTTTCAAGTTGCCTCTTCCTGACAAGCAAACCTTGACAACAACAACAGCTACAGCAACAGCAGCAACAACAGCAACGACAACAACAACAGCAGCGTTCTCCACCTTCGACTGTAAGCACCACGGAGACTATATATCCAGCAGCGTTGACTTCAACATACTATCAAATAACTCAACTCATACAGTGTGCTATGTTTTTGGGCTCACAATTTATCTTGGCATTCAGCTCCGACATCCATTTTTCGATTATTTAATTACCTCGATATGACCGACGCACCAAACAGGACTTGCTTTGGCCGTACTCGGACTGGAAGTCGGTCCGCAACAGTGATTGGAGACAGCATTTCACCGAGCATGTGTATTAAACAGCTTCTAATTTGAGACTTTGAGCATGCACGCGTACTTTTGCCGGTCCCCTCGTTAAGAGGCTGGGCCCTGGCCCTTCAACTGTTCAATATTTCGCAATACAATCATTTCCGTAGGGTGTTAATACGACAAATGTCGAGGGAAAGTATCCGCTTCTCGCTGATGCCACTGACGGAAGCGTCATAAATGCCTCTTTCTAGCAATGGTGCCATCTACAGTTGTGGTCGCTCCTACCGACGAACCTCGGACTCCGTCGACACCAGACCGCGAAGCCCGTGCAGATAAGAAGCGCCGCTCATCGAAGAAGCACTCGTTGCCTTTCCTTGATATCAGTGTCGACTCGGAAAAGTTAGCCGTACGCGAGAGGGCGTCGTTTTCCGGAATTCTGCCCGCACCGCAATCATTGTCGCAGCATCACAGCGACGTCTTTCATAAGGTAAAAACCAAATACGAGGCCTTCTGACGAGGTATCGATTTTGTTAATTCATTCACCAGCGTCGTTGGTTTCGTGGCGCGAGGCGATACGGGGTGATGTTGCTAAGAGCACAGGAGGCGTGTGTCGAAGATATCGCACTCCGAGAAAAACGAGTGCTTGCTTGCCTAGGATCACGTCACCGGGCTGCCCTATCCGTCCACTGGACGTTGCAGTGTGTCGTCGTAATTTAGCGTTTGTTTCTCTTGTATGAGCTGTGTTTAGTTGATGGGAAAAGAAGAAGCGAATATTTAGATCGTTGTTTTGTCATTTCGATAGGTTCACGCGGTAGCTAAGAAGGTTGTGGATACGCCGGATAACCTTCGCAAGTCTCGCAAGAAGTCGACAAGCATTCTCGATGACCAGGGTCCGTTGCGTTCGCCTCCTGTTTCAATGGCAGCTTCACAACAGGGCCAGCAGCAACAGCAGCAGACGCCGACGAATCCTGCATTGGAGGAACTTTGTATAAATAACGCTGTGAGAGAAATATTTCTGAACAGGTTAGTAGCTGGAGCACCCGGATCCACGTCTACAGAAGAGCAGATGCAGAAGACCTGACACATATACACATACATAAACGTAAACAAAGGTGTACCCACACACACATACACACGTACATCCGCGTAACTATGAAACATCAGTAGACACCTTATTAAAGCACGTGCCGTCTAATCAGAAATTCGAGACTGAGATTGTTTGTGCACAAAGTTGGCAATTGGTAAACTCAGCAGACTTCTCCAGATTTTGTAATCTCGCCAAGATCTAGATCTTCGTAAGGAGAAGTGCAATCGAGTGATTAACTTCACAGAACACACCTCACCAGGTGTCATCAACTTCCATAGCATGTGAAACTCCACTATACAATCTGTATCTTCGTACATATGTAGGCTGAAATGTAGAGAGAAACGCCATGCGATCTCTGAACCATTGTCCTCTTCGTCTCTCCGTCGGTAGGTTTCTTTCAATGTTCTGCGGCTACGAACAGTTCGTGGTTCAGCCGCCGTTGGAGAAAAAGAAGAATCTCGACTCATCACCGAATTTGGCCGACATCGAGAGTTGGCTCTCCAACAATCGGTAATTTGCAATTGGGGGGGCTCACCTTCACTGCGTACTCAATTTTCACTGCTCACAGTTTCGTCTTGCCACCTGCGATGTTTGCTATTCTTGTTTGGCTTTTTGAAAGAAGTGCAGTTGACTGGAAGCCGCGCTGGCTATGCGAACTCGCTGTGTGTGTGTGTGTGCGGGATCATTCAAGCTCCGTTGCTTTTGTTGTGGCTATGAATGAACATTGATTGTTATAGTATGTTATGACATGTCGCGCTAGTTCTCACACATCATACGTTGATATTTAATGAGTCTTTGTCGAGTTGAGAAACGAATTTTCATCGGGGCTCTTCGTTACTTATTATCCACAAGTCACTAATTCCACCTGTGAGTCGCGCGCTGTTGAAGACTGAAAATCAACGGTGAATCCACGTGTTGACAAGGAGGATACTAAATACATTTCTACAGTGATCTCTAACATGTGCCTGTTGTCGCCTTCTTCCGCGGTGTTCCAGTGAAACATCAATCCAGAATTTTGACAAGACGTCGTTTCTATCTGACCAACCCCAGCAACATCTCGCCTTCTTGTCCAAGTTCATCGAGACGCAGATGTTCACCTCGTTTGTCGACGCCAAGATTGTACAGACACAGCATGAGATCACAAGCAAAAGCGGCGCGGCTGCCCACCAACAGCAGACAACGTCGACGCCAGCGCAGAACAATGGCACCGCCTATGACGAGGCGCTATTGGCAGCCAGAGATAACGCCGGAGTGCGTTCGGTAGCTATCTTCGACACGAGATTGCGCGACTTCAAGGAGAAGGTCGGCGGAGAACTCCTCCGCTATGTTCGCTGTGAGAGCTTTGGCCAAAGTGCGAAGCCGATCGAGCTGCGATTGGCCTGTCCCGATATGCTGCTGCCGGCGCCGAAACGGCCACAGGATGCGATGGTCTATTCGACGCATAAGCCAGGCGTGTTTCAGCATTGGACGCTAAATAAGGGCTATCTAAATGGCACCGGGCCAACGGAGTACAAGCGTCGGCGGAGCAGCTCGGATCGGGGTGACCGCGACGGTTATGATCCGCATCTGACCGCTCACCAGCAGCGGAGGCGTTCGTCCAAGCAGCGGATCGCCCAGGAGAACTCGTCGGCGGCCCTGATCGCTCAGTCCAACTGGAAGTTCGTTGAGCAGCTGCTCAACGAGTGCAGACAGAAGACCAAGAGGATGTGCGTGGAGAAGATGGGACACGCGGAAGCCGTCGAAATGGGTCACAAACGAGCAAGCGACAACTGCAGGACGTCGACGATTGAAGAGAACACTCTAATTGGTTAGTACTTTGCATCTATGAATAGATAGACAATAGTTGGCATTCATCAGTCATATCATCATAGTAGAATCGTGTAAGGTCACTATATTGAATATTTTGATATAATATGCATGTTAGAGACATGATGATTCAGCTGAAACGGTACTAGTGTTATCACGAATATTATTGTTCGTACCGATAGGAGTTAAAACCTTCTAAATTTGAATGAACGTAGTTGATTGACAATGTCCTTGTCTTCTCTCTTAATTAATTGTCAGACAGCTCATTTCTCGCGATTGTTGCTAACAACGTTGTTGCTGCTGTTATTGTTTGTTGTTGTTACTCGTTCGTTAGCTGGTCTATGCGACTTGCTTGAGAGAATCTGGTCCCACGGTCTACAAACAAAGCAAGGAAAGTCAGCGTTGTGGGCGCACCTTCAGAACTTTCTCGAGATCGAGGATGGCAAGCAGTCAGGAAAGGGTGGCATGGAAACAAACTACCTCAGCCCAGGTTGGTGTCTCCGGTGGTGCTGAGAAAGGTCTGGCTATGTGCTCTGCTGTGCTATGCATATTAGATTACTACAGCAAGCAATGTGTTATTGTCGCTGTTGTTGTCATTGTCGTTTTTGTCGCTAATGGGACAAAAGTGTATTTATGAACATGTTGATTCTCTGACCTTCCATTGGCCAAAGCAGAGGAGACGTTATAGGCGGGGAAACCTTAAATATCGTTGTTTCTATCAGGGGTGGCTGTATTTCCAAACCGCTAGTGTTGTGCTCCCGGTGCTACAAGTATGCACCGGTCACGAATGCACCAAGGTCGGCGTCGGGCAACCCAACCGACTGAGCCTCGAACCGCCGAGACGCAATCGGAGGTCTCACGCGAAGTCTGCAAGGGTTGCTTATGGGATGGTTCTATCGATGTGGCGCTCGTAGCAGCGGAAATCTGTGGCGCTCAAGCTAGCTGACGGTTGAGGAGTCGATCCTGGCGGGCATGCAGGTCGAAGGGTAGACGGGTTTCGGACCTGCACGCACCGGCTCCCACTGAAAAAGCTCGGAAGTCTTCGAGACAACCCACTCCGACCGAAGCGACTCTGCTCAAGTCCAAGGTTAAGGCTCGCCCTTGGTAGCTTGCTGTAGCTAGCTGTCACGCCCAAAAATAGCTCCCTTCCGGGCCAACCCAACGTATATAGACAATGTTCCACCACATTGGATTGTGTTTAAATTTAAGCACATCTTGCGCATCCCAGCTTTGCGAGGGAACCACTGCCGTGTGCTGCGCTTCGAGCGGTCTGTCGCTGAGCAGAGCCTTAACAAGACAGAGCCTGTTGATGTGGCTCAACGACCGGTGTGAGAGGTTCATGGAGGAGAGTGGTTATTTCGAAGGTATTAAGCTACCGTGGAAAGGTCACAGGACAGATTAAGTCATCTAGTGGAAGTGTTTCTGGAGACATGCACGCGCGTAAATACACACACGAACTCCTATGTGAAGACGAAGATAGAGCTTTTTAATGAGAGGACACCTCGTTACGATTAACGCTAGTGATTATTATTATGCTACAATACAAAAACTATCTTTCTTACATTTATGCGTTTTGGACCTCGAAATGCCCTCGTGCATGTACAAGCGTACTATATATATATATACATATATATAGTACGCTTTCATAGTGTATGTGCTAGGATTTCCTTTAAGCAAGCCAGGCTTTACAATACTGGTTATAATATTTATATAATAGTATATTGTCCATTGAAGATGGGAAGTAGCACACTTTTGCAATGCAGTTAGACATATGCGATCGTAAGACCGCCGCAATTACTCAAGTCCAAACTAAGGTCGACTGGTGAATAGCATATGGCCCACTACATTGAATACGTTAGTGTTTGAACCCCGTCGCGGGAGCGGGTTTAAACTAAACTGAGAACCCATTGAGGGTATTGTGTTGGCAGAATTCTGTATAAAGTGGCCTTTTTTAAGTATGTATATATATATATATCTGCGATATGTATTTGCTGAAATATCATAACCGACACTATGCTTTCAATCGACTTAACCCAACGTAACCATACCACTAACAGCGAAACTAACACAACTTACGCCTCCGTTCGTTTCGTCCGTGTGCTCCCATCGCCTCCGACCATTCTGCCGTCTCGATAATCATCGCATATCATTCAAACATCCCATCGCTCGCTCTCGATATTCGCCTCGATATCAATCACTATTTCTCGTTATCTCCCTCCACTGATATCATCAACGCATCTGGCCTATGATCGACCCACATTTACTTTGCGTACGCCTTATTCGTGCGTCCGCTGCCACCTGCTGTCCACTGCACTGTTCGTGTCGCTGTTCAAACCGACGAACCAAAAATCACCTAACCACACAACATCGTCCGCGACTCTCGTCCCTATTCATGTATCTCGGCCATTGATATCACCGTCGTCTTCATACGGCTTCATACGAATCGTTGCGGTGATGTTCGCTTCTCATTGGAATGAAAATCAAAACGATCCAACTGATTAAACTCTTGTCGATATTCCGCTATCACTTAACAAACGGCCACCATACGGCGAACGCATCGATGCATCCAAAACCGAAATGTCAACCGCGTACATTCATCGATGTTCATCCATGTTCTAATGATCCAGCTCTCGCGTGGTGCGCGCTTCATAGCCGGGTTGACTGTACGTATTGCTATCGCAGTTATGATTAGTATGTCGTCTCTCAAACATTGCGTGTATATATGATTATAAATCGTCGTTTTTCATTCATTTCACAATCCCACCCCCTTTCACTGTATCACTGCGCCTCGCTGCGTTTGTTCCATATTGAAACAATGCACATAGTGTTCTGCTTGCGAAACTCAGATGAACCTGCATTGCTGCATGCTCGCTAATTACATATGCGTAGTTGGCCACTGATTAGGTGCGCTCTGCTTTTTGTCAATGGAGCGAGACAGGCGGACCGGCAGTGATTAGACGCTTGGCAGATGCCCGGCCTCAGATACTATTACTATGCGAGACCGGATACAGCGATAACGATACTCTGCCCGCTGCAATATGATTTTGATCATGCTCTCGTTATCGTCGCCGTGTCGCATTTATCGTTACTGTCATGGTTATTGTTAAGTTGTTGTTGTTGTTATTGCTACGTTCGTCGCGGAGTTCATTGTGGCACTCTGGGCAAATGCGCGTTGTCTGCCGCACAAATGACTGATGCGTATCCACCGCCTGCGAGAATCTGGCCATTCCACTGATCGCTCCTTGTTTCGTTCGCACCGCGGCAGGCAGTCCGAAGACGTGACTGTGCTGATCCAAGTCGACATCTCGTGCGTGTCCAGTATTGCATGATATACACACAGTTAGTCAATCGAACACATAATGAACATCATCATAGCCCTGGCTAATCAAGGAAGATTAGGATTAGATTGCTATTCGTCGTCTACGGCAACGTAGAATGCGTGCTGGGTGCCCTACAGCGGAACACGTGCGTTGTATGAGTGTCGGAAAGATTGAGAGGTCATTGTGTCTATTGCTTATTAAAATCGCCTATGTGCATACACACACACATACACATTATAAGTGTCGTTATTTTGCTGGCTAATTAATAGCGCTATGACTGCCAACAAGTTTTGACAGTTGTGATACGTCTCGTTGCGAACCAGCGCTGCCAATTAAATTCGCTAATTTACTAACCGTGACTATTATTTTGCTTTTGTTCGGTGCACTCATATAGAGCTTTTACTGATCTAATAAGTACAAGATCAACGGTGAATATTTATCTGGCAGTTTATTTGATTGAGTAGTTACGGCCTTTGTGGTCAGTTCTACTGTTTCGACTTGTTTCTCTACCGGCTGTATCTGAATATATGGCATTATTAAAAGTTATGTTATAACAAGTACATAAGAAGTGTATACAAAACAAATCTATATCTGATTTGTAGCCAGTTAACTGTACCCTACTTCTCGTTGCGTTGTGTGTAACATTTTTTTTTTGACTTAAGTAGGCTCTATCTTATATTTTCTAGATTCTAATACCGCACAACAAAAAGACAGCGGTTTTTCAATTAATTTGCTAACGATTTTCCATTCCACGAATTTCATGTGCAGCTATTGTATATTCCTATAGTCCGCACGGTTCGTTAATGTTCTGCTTGTGTTTATTTGTCATTCGCTGCTTATTTATGTTGTCCAAATTATCGATTTAGCTGGTTGTCGCAAGACGGCGTCCGCCTCCGTTCCAGCCACACCTCTATCAACGATTGACGATATAGAGATGCCGACAGATGTCGCGCAAGAAAGCCAACATTCGGATACCAATTTTGGTAGTGGGGGTAATCCGGCTTCGGCCAAAACTGCCATTAGTACAAAGAGTCCACAAACTCAACAGCAGCGACAGAAACAGCCGCAGACAAGCTCGAAAAGTCTTGATTACTACGTTGAAGGCTTAATCTCCAGGGCCATTTGGGCATTAGGAGAGAAAATTTTCCCATTAATCGGTAAGCGTGCGAGCTGTGATCTGACACTGATAGCAGCATGTGTTTTATGTGGAACAGCTAGAATGACTGACAACGTTTTGCGAGCAAACAACCTCTAGTGAACAGTGATTGACCTTGACTAACATCGCTAACGAATGATTCAACTCTGCAACTCCTATCTGGCAACCATGGACTGGATTTAATAATTCCATTTGCTCCGTTTGCTTGTTTTGTTATGCTTTACGATTGTGGCTGTTCAAATTTCTTTTGCGTGGAAACTTCGTTGAGTGATCCCTAACAGGGGTGGGTGAATTTCGAGAGCTTGGCGATAACTTCGACTAACGACTGTCGTTCCGAATACTGCTTTATCGTCAAAACTCGTACCGGGTGTTTATTTATTGCGGTCTCGCAGGCTGGCGACCCCCGTTCGTCTGCCTGTTCTGGAGCTTTACGCGGGTGTGATGTGGAATGGTACTTTTTGGTGCATGTCTACCCAAACAAGTGCTCTAACCCAGTGAAAAATTTGCCCTGCACGTAGTATCCTTTGAATTTACTAGAACTATTTAGCTAATTAACAAATTTACTATTTTGCCTTGCTGTGTCACTCTGCAGTAGTACACATAGCTATATATCCCGTGACGTACACTCAAATCAACCTGCTCACTGCTCCTTTTATTTCTTCAAATTTGTCTAAATGATTAGTCTGTGCATCTCCAGTTTCATACCCTTCATTACTTCGGCTATTAACGCGACAGGGAGTGTATTCCACCTGACCGAGTTTCACCCGTGTGTGCTATCCGTTACTGATCGGGTTCACTGCATCGTATCCACTGCCTTGTGATATCTACCATAGCCGATTCAGCGGCGCCGTTTGAGTTGTTCCTGTCGAACGAGTGCATGAAAACTTTCCTAAGTATCTGCCGAGGCGGTACTCTGCATTTCTGGTCAAGCCAAGATATCTATGTGTATGTTTCCCATCTGTCCGAGCCCCAGGTACTTTTGCGGCCCCTTGAGCCATTATCATCCTCTCTTACCCACATCTGATGACTATCAGTAACACATTCTAGTAGAATCAGTCTAATTATTCTAACAGTAGCAATACGTTCCCGCCCCATCCACTGGCTGCGGCTTTGGACATCGATCCGTAACGATCTCATCGCCGCCTCGGTCCCCTCCAACTGACGTACATTTTGACGTATCCTCACGGAACGATCCGGCCTTCGGTGTCCGCTGACATGCGTGATATAGATCTGTCATCAGCAACGGATCTCAGCTCGGAGGAAGCGATGGTCGGAGGTGGCGGGAAGGGCGCCCGTTTCGCGACGATGGACTCGTCACCGGCGAATTCATTGTTCAGCTCGTCGATGGGCGGGGCCCGCGACCGAGACAGCAGGGACAAGAATCGAAGAGGCTCAGCCAGAACGGCAACGTCGTCATCTGCGCCACCAAGGAGACATTCGGCAACACCGACACTCGGTAACTTGAGCGCGGACTTCTTGAGCTCGTGCGCTAACAATTCGATCAATGAGCTGCATGACGTCCGTAATCAGGCCTAGCCATCACTATGTACTGTCAACCTTCGTCCCTTCGACGGCTTGGGGGCATAGGGCCCCCACCGTGGGCTAATTCGTCGAAATATAGCGACGGCTCATGGCGACTCATGATAACGCGAATGCAAGGGACTTATATATGTTATTGCTTCTTAGTGGGTCTCTCACCGCTTTCAGAAATGCTTTGCTACTTTGTTGCTTCGGTTTCAGAACGGTAGTAAGCCCTGTAGTCATGCGATCGATGTGATCCTACACATAGCTAGAAGATCGCACAGTGGTCGCGAACATTTCGGCAACAAATTTGCAATACCACATCACGTTGGGGACTCGATTCAAAACAAGTTAAATAGATGTGGCGACACCCTACAGTGATGCTCCCAGAGGATAAAGATTGTATTTCATGGAGCGAAACAGAAGTTCCCGCCCCTGTGTGATTCTTACCAAGATGAAATAACTATGGTGGAATTTCAATATTTCATGGATCATTCAATGAAGCTTGTTCCGGTTCGCTATTGTAGTTAGAACAATTTTATGACAATATCATTCCTCCATAGGAAATGACCTCACATGACTATTAACAAATATCAGTTTCCACATATTGTTCGGATGCCAGGACCGAACGGTTCATTCATTTACATCACATTGTTCCTGCATAAAAAATCTAACATTTTTATTCGCCGTGTACGCCGTACTCAACATTTAGGTGATCCGATCGCCCCTCTGGCAGCCTCTTTAGCCAACGACATCCGGTTCATCCAGGCAATGGAGGAAGTAAAAACAGACATAGGATTCGCCCGCGCATGGGTGCGGCTTAGTCTCGAGAAGAAATGTCTCTCTAGACATCTTAAAACGCTTCTCTCGAACCAAGAGCTACTAAGGTAACTAACCTCTATTCGTAGTTCGTTTCAGCAGTATCCGTCGGCGAAACCTTTCTGTCGCCCCCATTGTCTGTGGGGACATATTTAGATACTGCAACGTGTAGCAATTTATTTGACAAGAAAAAATCGATGGGTCGACCTCGTCATAACAGGACGGCGAACTGTGCTCAGAGGGATCCCCCAGAGCGTAAAAATGCTTTTTTTTTTAAGTTTGGAGTCCTCTAGGATAACATTTTGTGGGTTTTCTCTTTTGTTTGTTACTTTAACGTACAGGGGACTATCTGTGCACGTTCTGTCCGAAAAAATATATAGAAACATTACGACGCAGGTTTCCTCCGAAACGAACAACCTTTGGCTAGCCTCGTATAGGGTTTCGCTAGTAGGAGCATTAATTGAAAAACATTTGCATCGACGATAAAATGCACTCCACAAAATTAGGTTTTTACAATATATAATATTTCGAAGGTTCCGCCACTCCGCATTAGTCTACATGTCAATGGTACTGTGCTAAATCACAACACGACGTAATTACGCACGTACAATTGCATTATGACACTATCTTTCCAATTGCAGGAACCTTTACAAGCGCCATGCATTCCTACGATCGGACGATGAAAAAGAGTATTTCGTGCATTATTTGCTCACGCTGAATGCACTTGACTATGCGTGCTTCACGACGAGTTACACGCACACTGTGTTACCCTATCGGGTGACAATCTTCCCGTCGCGCAAGTTTCACGCGAACACCACGTCGGCGAATCTATGGGTCATTGTCAGTGGTACACTAGCTCACACTGATAAGCCGCTTCCCATACCTAAACCAAGCCTGGAAATGGTCTTTAAGGTAACAAACTATAGGTTGAAAAATGACAAATATCACATACGTATAATAAGAATAATAATAATAATGATAATGATAAAAATAGTCAACTTAATAAAATCATGATTCTAATAGGCTAATCGTTTATTGTCATTCAAATTGCGTTGCATGTTTGTACTTGAGTCGAACGAGCGCTGTATCATAATTATATACTATACTGTATTATTTCTCAGTGATAATGTATGTGGTCAAACTTTGTATACCAGCTTAGGAGTATACCAGTGGATGATGTCGAATGACAATATATCAAACAGCAGGTACCCTTAGCTATATCGTTCGTGTACATTGTTCGCGTGATGTAGGCTAGAAACCTGGGCATTCTGACGACGCTGCGAATAGGTCACGATAGTTCGGGCCTCACCCCGAAGATCCTCATCGAGCACGTGCTCGTTCGTAACGAGCTGACCGGACAGTGTGTACGTTTCCCGTCAGGCAGATGGCTTGGAAAGGGAATCGATGATGGAGCGACGGAGAGGCTTCTTATTGCTGGTAAGCTACATGGACAAGCCCGCTATATCCTTTATGTCTCTCTTATATATATATATATATATATATATGTACTGTTTCGAACCATTACTAAATTGAGTTATCTGTACTCAAGATTATTAGGCACGTACATGCTTACAACTATCTAGGGTTCGAACTGCTCAGTCTGTCCTATTTAACTTGTGTTGAATGCTTAACGCGCATCTCTAAATTGCATGTTATGTATGCGATTGCAATGCCTACGCCGCAGCTACCCAGTCCTTTCGTGCCGACGCCATTGCATTCACCCGACCTCCCACGAAATAACATTCATACCCTACAGTTACAAAAACCGACAATTGACGTTCGTTTGGCACTTCAAATATTTTCGACTCGTAATTGCACTCCGTGTCCTCTCGTCACTTTTATACAGCTCATACACCTGACCAAATCCAGCTATGTCTCTGTCGTATGTTTGCTGCCAGTAGAGAGATATTGGCATCCCTTGTCTCAAAATGAGGGAGTGTCTTGAATTTGCATACCCAGCGATGTCCAAGTATCCTACCACGAGGAGGTCTATTTCACGTATGCCACTGTGATTGATCTATTGATGCAATCGCTACCTCACGCGATGCACAAACATAAATTTCTCCTTTGCATTCAACACTGTCGACTGCGAGTGCGAGCTCCATTGTCTGGCTCTTCTATTTATCACTGTGTCATCTGCATAGTTAGTTCGTGGCCAACTCGAATGAGTCCGCCCTACTCCCTGTAGTCGTCTTAATGCACTGTCACAGCAACTAGTTCATCTAGCATGAATAGTGCTTATCAAGCCATTATATTGATATCGTATAGGGTATCTCGTTGTCGGTGTCGCCTTTTGTTACACTTCGCACAAGTTCTCGTAGTTCTTTTGCACATAGAGTCAGTCCCACTCTCTTCATTTTCTTCGAAGTCCTTCTCCAGTTCTCACTTCTACCTTAAAGGAATCGTGTCTGCGTGAGTATGTAGCGTAGATGATTTATCCGGAACGGTGCCCCCCTGGTGAGCTCGACTTGCATACTTGCTTTGTTGGGAATCCCGTTTGTATAGTGAATACTCGCAAGCGTCGATCGTCGTCAGGCTGCGTTTGCTTTCAATGCCGACCGCTCTGCACTAGAGACGATGCAATCCTATGACCCATGTTTTTCTCTTCTTGGATCGTCTAAGGTTCTCACTTTCTGCGTTCGCATTTACTAAATCCTAGACGTCGAGTCGCGGCCACGACGATAACGTACCCACTTAGGCGAGACGGTCAATCGACGTATCTCACGTATTTACCCTATCTCTCATATTCGATCATGTATTCAGTAGAATTATATTTTTTTGGCCAATGTTGATCTAACCGCAGGCATTCTATTCTTCCTATCCTAACTGTGTTCTGTAGAGTACATCTCCTTGGGCATGCCCGAAGCAGAGGTTTATGAATCGTGCAGGACTCCCCCACGATGCCGTTCTCCGTCAGTTCCGCGCAGGCCGTCCGAACCCAAACTCAGCGCGCAGGTACTATTAGGACTAGGACAAAGGCAACCTTGCACCAAAGTGCAAGTTAGCCACCTCTGTGGAAGGCAGGGTTTAGGGCTAAGCACGAACAAGCTCTCTGATCCAAGATCCATTTATCGATGCTCAGATTGACGGGTACCGAATTTCCCAGCAGACGTCATACGTTGATATTGAATCACCGAATAGATGTTCGTGTTATAAAATGTAACATGTGTATGCTCTGTGATCCTAAATATTGTTAGCGTTAACGGTAACATGTGCCGTTAGTTAGGCACTGTGGTACAGGCTCGTGGGTACTCCACGCAGGAAAAGTGAGCTAGCAGCAAGACTGTGCGCAGGAAAAGCACAGTCTTGCTGCTAGTCAAGCTGAGTCCGCTAAAAGACTTCGCTCATATTCACCAGTTCGATGCCGGAACTATATTCGTTAATGCGGTCAAGAATAAGTTTTTATTATTAGGCGAGGCACTTTTTATTAATCCGTGTGATTTGTTCATAAAGACTTATGGTAATGGTGTATTTCATGTAATACTGTAAAGATATTTCTAAAAAAACGGGTTCTTGAATGATCCCAAGTGGTTGATATATATTGATGCGGCACATACGTGTTGATAGTAATATATTTAAGACATCGTACAGTACCGTGGAACGGAACGGTGGCCTATGCATTTTGGCTCTTAACTTATGATGAACTTCTGGAAATTAGGCTCTGAAGTCCATATACCATCTAGACTCGTTAAACTAATAACAAATTGATAGGTTTCGTACTTTGGGTATATGCTTGGAGGACGAGATCTAAGGGATAATGTCAACAAACAAATTGTGCCGTGTCTCGGTACTAGGCAGAGCCATAGCTAGATGCCATAGCCAGCAGTTAGAACCGGTTGTGACGCGAAATTTTAAAGATCGAGGCTTGAATATTATTGGCTGAAATGAGAGATTGGTGCACACACTGGTGGAACGTAACAATCCCATGTCATGGTACACCTAATGTGGTGACCTCGATTGATAATTCCTCTAATGAAGTAACTTTGTTAATGCTATAATGCAGGATAACATTAACGAGGTACCATAAATGGAGCAATTGTATTTCACTTGTACAACACTAATATGACATACAGTGGCTTTTACAGATATTCAATAATGACATAAAATAAGTAGCTTTTAAGGAACCCACCCACCGAGAAAGTTGTCTGTCAATTGGTACGTGCACTTACCATTATATCATGTGACTATATATGGCATCACTCGTTATAACGATTTTTTGGAAATGTCACACGAATATCTAGAGAAGTTCGATTATGTGCAACCAAGTGAGCTTGTGTTCCGGAGGAAGTTGATTGTCAACATATATATAGAATTACAGCACCGGACGAAACAACATTACGAAAGCACTGTAACCCTATATGCATTGACATCATAAACAAGTTATTGTCGCATTGACATTTGACTACTTCGCTAATTTGGTTTCAAAGCCACTGCAAAATGAGAATATATTTGAGCCTTAAAGCGCCAAGTATGGTCTTGTGGCGAGAGCCATTCGGTTCTGATTGCTACTATATATATATATATATATATATATATACATCGTAGCCGTGGACATCAAGGCTCAACAACATGTTTACTCCTCAATCGCTTATGAGACGAAAATTGTCCTACAACCGACCTAGCTTATTATTTGACATGTGGATCAAATTCAGACATTCTTGACAAATTCTCCATGGTCTAACTTTCTCTACTAGGATAGTTCTCAATGTCTCAGTTATCCTTTAGTCACCTTTGCACCAATCCCCGTTATCATATCCGCAGTTATCTCACGCATCGTTGACTGAATTAATCCAGCTAATCTGCTCCTCTGTTGAGGTTTCCCTTGTAATCATCCCGTTGCAATAACCTCACGATAGTCCTCCGGATCTCGCCAACCAGTTGCATGATTCCAGTTACTCTTTTTGACGTTCTTATAGTTATAACTATATTTAAGTTCGTCGATTATATATTGTTAATGTATAACCCCATTACCTTGTTGCAGTCATCCCGTTGATGCATTCCATCGGCGTTCCATCCTCGAATAGAGCCGAGTAACCCCTGACTTTGCGACCATCCAACGTTTTTGCGGTGGCGAAAATCTCGTACCGACCCGTTGACAAGAGTATGGTCATTCACCGATGCCCGGGTTGCGGAGATTCAGAAATACATATTATATATGCATACAGATATTCTTGCACAGCCGTTTTGGTTGCCGCGTACGGGAAAACAGCATAGAAAAAAGGACATGTAAGGGGAACCTGATTCCTTCCACTCATGTGCTTCACCTTGGTGTTTCTCTTATCAAGCCAAGGCAAATCTACATATCGGACATCATTCAAATCATTAGAGCCATGTTGTAGATCGTTTGAGCAATTTATTTATACAATACATAATATATATATACATGGAAATTAAACACCCTTTACAGTATACTTTCGCATACTTTTCGCTAAGAGCAAAGTTTTGATATTTGGGAGCGCACTGCTATGAACCCGAATAGTCAGCGTACCATCTGACCATCTGACCGTTCGTAATTACTGACTTCATTTGAGCCGATTCATCGAGAAGCTTTGCTCATCAACGTTTCCAACGTTCTTCACAATTGTCATGAACCAGCTCGAACATTTTTCCTTTAAGAATTCTCAGCTTGTTCCTGATGTTTTTATTTGACGAAGGCCACCACGGTATTGTGACATATGAGTCTTCTCTCATTATAGTGTGTGTGTCTCATGCTTGAAATTCGAGACTCACAACCAATACATTCGCACACACGTTCTAACCCAGCGCCACAGGCAAAAGAAGACCTAGAGCGTGTCTGCGGAAAAGTGTCATCAGGGGATCAGAGACGTATTGCTAGTTCATCGTTTTCGCTCACACATCGACATTTAACACTCGATCACAAATCTGTTGCTGTTCTACAATTCTAGGACATCCAGCAGTTGGTGAATAATGCGGTGAACAATATAGTGAAACATCATTACCGTCCGCAAAACGAGAGATCCACTTTGACCGTGTTGCTCTGCGGGGAACTCGGCCTAATCTATTCGCTTGAGCAGCTCTTCCTCTACGGCTTCAAGGTATGCACCGAGCATCAGCTACACAGTGCATATCGTGTGCACTGTGTTCATGGTAACCGCGCTCTCAGTATGTGCTAACGCGAGCAAATTATCTTTTTGCGATCTTAATTTGCCCTCCGTTCGAGCCTTGTTTAAAGGCTATGCGTCATGAATCTGCGCCTAAGGTTGATTTTTAAATCAGGCCAAGCATAGTGGAGTACTTATTCAAGTTGATCATCGAATCAGTTCATTAAGCCAGCTAGCCGTATCTAAGCATAATTAGGGAACGCCCCTCCGTCGTAACTCGTTTGAGCGCACGCGGACGACTTTCCAGTGGCCGTGTCTGTTTTGCACCGGAGCTACAATAGCTGTTATACTAGTATAGCACATATATAGACGTGCACATACACACACACACACACTCCCCCCAAAAGCAAAAACCGAATGAAAACCCGTTCAAGTTTCGCCATAGTGGATAAACAGTACGCTACCCTACGGGAGAGGAAGGGATAGCTGGTTAACGCGTCGCCGGGTGTCAACAATGAACTGTTGAAAAACGTGTTAATGGATGAATGAATGAATATCGTACCAATGTATATCTCCCTATTGACATGTTTCGTCGATATCATCGCAGCATTTGTGCATTGTGCTCACACAATTGTACATGTCACGTCAAATAAGAAGTCTCACTTAGTCATATATATATCTATCTATCTTTGTTTTGTGGGTATAAAGTTGCCCAATTCACTTCCACATATGACGGCTTAATGGCTCGATAATAATAATAATAATAATAATAACAATAGCATAACAATAATAATAATAGTACTAATATAATAACAATAAATAATCGCTATAATAACAAATATATTAATTTTAGCATTAACCTTAATGTTATTGTATTTGGTATTAATGCTGCACTCCTGTGTGTTGCTGCCACAGCGCAAGGTAACTAACAAAGCTAATTCAATCAAGCGTTATTAAAGAACAACCGAAACATATTTGTGTTTAAATAGCTTCACTTTTAGGTAACTCAAGTACGTTGTAATGTACTTGTATACACATCAAGTACAAAACGCCGACGCTCTCTGTCAGTTATAAAATACGCCGTTAATTGTAAATAAAAAATCTGTAATAACAAGAAAAATTATAACGCATTTAGTCTTGTAGACACAAACAACCTTATATGCAGCGTTTTTTTCAGCTACGCAAATCTATAGCACTGCAATGCTTGTGTGAAAAGTTTCATCTCAAAAGCAACAAAATGACTTAAGACCCGCTGAGCAATTCATCCACCACTGGCACATTGTTATACCAAATATAGAGCATGCCTGCTTGTCCTGGTCCATCTGGTACACAACATGTTCAAGGGTTTTTAAATCGTCATCATTTATAACCAGTGTGACCGCTAGATTATGTATATATATATATATATATATTTTTTTTTTTTTT
Source organism: Stratiolaelaps scimitus (assembly GCA_019614645.1). Classification (NCBI taxonomy): domain Eukaryota; kingdom Metazoa; phylum Arthropoda; class Arachnida; order Mesostigmata; family Laelapidae; genus Stratiolaelaps; species Stratiolaelaps scimitus. The sequence continues at coordinate 873,754 of JABWDB010000017.1, forward strand.
AGTGCACTTTTGAGCCTTTCATTGAAAAGAAAAGAGGAAATCTCCGAAACGAAGCTGTATATGTAGAGATTCTAATCGACCATTTTCTTCTCCGACAAATATTAGGCGATTCGTCTGTTTCGCCACCTGTACTTGTGGGATTACTTCCTGAAAGTTAAGGCCTTCTTCGAGCAGTTTCTCGAAGAAAATGAATCGGTCCTGGATGCGAAGAACCGGGATGAACACGTGAACGTTATGAACGGTTACATCAATATCGTCGATAAAATTGAAAGCGCCGCGGCCCACACGGTTGGCAAGGACCAACGATTTCAGGTGCGCTACTACAACGATATTAATTATTTTACTTGGACAAATGAATGAATATATATATATATATACATACATACAGCGCCAACAATTTTTTTCACACGAATATGTCATACCTAAGCCAGCATTCGCTAAGCCACCTGCGGCGACAGAGTACTCGGTTCGATCGTTGTCTCGTGGCGTCGCAAACCACTATTTGACTATATTTTTCCATTAAAGTATTTTCTGTTGTTTGTCTTCCCACAGGCGTTTATCTGCGTAGCATTACGAGAGCATTTCCTGCATCGAATGCTTGTGCATGTGGCTTCAGCGCCAATAACCTCTCAGCTGTATGAGGACCAGTCTTTCCTGCGGGACTCCTCCCTGCTGACCTTTCTCGTTCAGGTACTGGAGAACCTGGTGCAGGTCGACTTCTCCGACATCGAGAAGGCCATCATTCTCAATGTTGTCTAGTTAGCCAATCAGCCAGCCAGCAAATTAACAAACGAACGACAATGATCCAGCGTAGTTCACAGCGAAGCTGTTTGAACGTGAACAGCTTGCGTGTCGACACTGAAACATACACCAACAGGATAGTGAGACGACATAGTCTAACCGAAGATCGTTCGGAACTATATGACAGAAATAACAAGAAACAATTATAGAAACTATCAACAACAATGTCACAGCTCAGTCAGCCAATAGTTGTTCACCACGTATAGCAGAGTTACCTAACTTGGCATCCCGTCCGGTTACTTTCCGGGACCAGAAACTTATCGGTCTTCGGATGACGACAATTCTGGTAACGTGGCCACATTTTTTCCGAGTCATTTTTCATTATCGTTCACCATTTGATCGAACGGTCAAACGTTAGTAATGTGGGGGCGCAGGAAAGTCACAGTGCGCACGGGACGATTGTCTGCCTTGTTGTGGCTAATCATCAGCTATAGGTTGCCGTTGGTCGCCCGGTCGATGCCCGGCACACACGGTACCTTTTGCAGATCGAAAGCGCAACAATCAGATGGTATCGCACCGTGTCGCCGTGTTGTGAGTCGTCGTTTTGAGATCACGATTGGCGAAGGTCAATGGGATCACCGCTTTTTGCACTAAACAGAGCAGCGACACAGCCCACGACACCATCCGAGACCACACACTCGCCGTGGGAAGCAGCAGAAATCCGAAGGGGCATCATTCAATACAATGGACAATGTATGTTCGAGACTGGAAGCGCAAAAACCACAAGAAGTAAAAAAGTCAAGTGTGGGTGTGAACCCGGGGGCGGAACCCTGAGGGGCCCGCCCGACAGTGAAGAAAGAAGAGTATACGCTTGTGATGGTGTAATGATATTTTGGATGTTGGTTATGGTAGACGTTTACCGATTAGGCGCTGTGTGGACACCGTTTTGTGCAGCGAAGTGTCCTGTTGTATTTTTGACATTAGCTGGCGCAGAGGGGAAAAAAACTAAAGACGAAACGCGGACATTCTAGTCGAGTTATGTACACGTTTCAGAAGCGTATACACGTTCAGCAGACAGTTTGCCGATACATGTTTAGCTCAGCGGGGTGGGGGCGGGGGAGAGGAATTATGAGCAGAGATTCGCCGCCATAGCGTACTGTTCTGGCGAAGATCATAGGCGCGGATAATCGTCATATATGGCATGCCGTATACGGCACAGGAACAAGACGCGAAGCTGTCCTGAATTGGGCTGTACTATACACTCGTCGTAAGATATGAGTTTCGATGCAATCACGCCGTAGATACAAACACGTGCCATCAAGAAACCCGGTAAACAGTGCCAGGCCTCATCATTTGGGTGGAACTACAGTTTGCGGAGGGAATTAACAACGCTTGGCGACGACAAAACTGTCTGTTGGTTTGTTTGTGTTTGTTTCTTTATATTCGTAGCGTTGGGCGCTACCCGGTGCAAATTGGGTGATGCTATCAACAAGATTGTCCGCCGCGTAGATGCCCAGAGCAAGATTTGTGATTACGATTACCAGAGTGAGCCGAGAACATGACTGAATTTATATCTGAGCAGGTTAGAGTAGAAATTCGATGACAAAGCTTCTGGAGTATCTCTAATGAATGTGTAATATGAGGTAGACGAGACTGCGATTTCGAAACGGATTTCCAATCGAACGGGTCATGTGAGTGCTTTAAGCAAGGCAAAATTTGCGCTCGTAGTCTGGGTCCCGTCAATGAATCTAAGTGCATATCATTGATGTTGAACCCAAAGACGAGTTATGAGATATGTACCTTCGTGTACGCAGTCTGTTTGACTCGTTGCATCATGGTCTCAACATTTGATTTGTACCGGTGTGAATCCTTCACAGCGGTCCTCCGCGACTGCTTCGAAGACATTCGAGGCGTTTTGCCCACTCATTTCATATACGACGATTACTTTTAATATATTTGTATTATTCTACCTTCAAATTAGCCAACTAAATATCAGGGGCGAATAACAATGAAAAGAGATTTTCTATGCGTCTCCTGAGCAGCTCACCAAGGAGAAACCGCCCCTCCCCCGCCCCTTGAACCTACAATACTATCAACGTATCCTCAAACGCATAAACTTTCCCACAAGCGTTATGGAACCTATCGTCGGATCACTCGCCAATCGTCAAAATGTAAATCATACTGTATTCTTGTAAGGTCATTAGGGAAGAGGAGAGAGAGACCTGCTGAGAGAGAAAGAGGTAGATACCGTTTTATGTTTTGTTATCAATCAAGCACTTCCACACTATGTTATAAAGATGCCCGTACCACTAGTGCTACTACAAACGAAATTAGAAGAATCAATTAATCGTGCCACGCAGTCACATACCGACTCACTTCCCACCTCACTGACTGCCCTAATGCCAGCCCTTGGATATGTCTTCCCTCTTGTCACGCGTATATGTTGTCCCGTGTAAATGCACGTTGAATCGATTAACTGTATCATGATTATGATTATTGCCTTATTATCAATACAGTATAGCATACGGAGAGGAGAGGCACAGCGAGACATCTGGTCCCTTGGGCTCGATGTACGGACGACGTAATCCTCGAATAATAATAATAACGTTTTATCATTATTATTATTATTATTATTGATCCAACTCGTTCAACGCTAGCGGAATACTACTAATTAATATCAATAATGCGTATTGATAATGACATTGATCCAGCTAATGATGATCGTATTTTGAGATTGATATTCTACCAGATTAAACATATTGATATATGCTGTCAAAAATACTGTACATAACCAATTATACACCGATAAAGGTACGCAGATTGATACGTGCCGGTCGTAACGGACTCCTCCGCCTCGGGGTATCCTTTATCGAGAAGAGATAACGTAAGAGAGACCCATGATTCTAGAGACGTAGTAACATTGAATCGAGGCTGATTATCGATGTACTGTTAACGGCGGCCGCCGGTGGACTCTTTGCAGAAGAGGAAGACAAAAATAGCCAGAAAGATTTACGCTTGATGAATTTAATGGGACGACTCGAAGTACCGATAAGCAAGGAAACCTTACCGCCGACCGGACGCGTTTCTTTTTTCATTCGATAACGACAAAGTTGCTTAGCAAAGAAAATATGGGTGGAGTTGGAATCCTGCAAAAAAACAAATACCCAGTGAAGTTGAAGTAAACTTGCTGTCATTTGTGCCATTTCTTTGCTGTGTCCACCCACAACGTATACCGCTTTCCTACCAGTGTAACAATCCCGATATGATTGACGGCGAGAGATTCGGATAGTATTGAGGTGATTGATCTTGCCTATTCGATGCTGTATGTTTATTGTACCACTGAAGAAATGACCAATGTATCGTCCATAATCTATAACTAGCACATACTTATTATTATTATTATTATAATAATAATTATCATGACTGTATTGTGTTGTATATGAGAGCAGTGTGTACTGTGACTAGAACTCAACGTGACTTAGACATTTTTCGTCGTGATCTCTGTAGCTAGCACTGGACGGAATCTGTACATAGCGAACATACTCTAAAAATCATTTGATGAATGTGAGTAACTTAATGAAGGGCATGCGTACATGAACTATTAATACTGTTATAACTAATAGACTCTTTCTTTCTCTCTCGCTCTCTCTTATATATATATATATATGATGTATCGCCAGCTTCTTTTTGTGAAAGTAATAACTATCTTGTTCAACTTCTCCCGATATGCCATTAGCTCTACTTAGGTATAACGGTGTTTTCGATGGGAAATCGCACAATGTAGCGTAAAAAAGCCTCTCCCCTCCCCCTGCTCCCTATGTATAACTCTTTATATATATATATATATGCGCAGCCATGAGATATACCTACTCAACATGTGTGATCTAATAAAACATATATATATATATATATATAAGGCTTGTGGACATGTGATTCTCTTGTAAGTAACACATGATCACATAAGCAAATGACATGAGGGGAAAATACGACGCAAGCGCGACACAAACAGTAAGGTCAAAGAATGACTTGGAACTGACATCCACTACTCAAAGGAGATTAATCATTTTCATTGACTTCTCCCATACATTGGCCTCCTGCTGCGTTGAGTCCGATAGCAGTTTACTTACAGCAATTAGTCTAGTTAGTCTTCAAGCTGAAACGAATTAGAATCTCAAAATTCAGTATACGTAAGTACAATGAGCTTAATGACGATGAACATTTTAACATATAAAATGAACAATAATAATAATCGTAATCATAATATACAATAAATGGTTGAACTGCTAAAAACACGATGCAAAGGAACAAGAAAAGGAATGGCCGAACGATGTCTTCACCTGAGTGTTGATCTTTTTCCACTCCCTAACGCAGCATGTCTCCAAAGGATATGGCAGCGTTGTATTCTTTGTCGATGTAACCATTCGTATCGATCCTAATCCGGATGTTGACTAACACCGTTGTTATCTAACCATCCGCTCGTCCCAGCCGTAACAAAAGGAGCGCGGGAAATCATCATGTACACAGATATACAAAGGTGTATACATATTCAATTTCTATTTGCTCCCGATTAGCTCTAACTAATACTATACATATACGTATTCGAGTGGTAGGAGAAGCATCGCGGTGGTGTCATTCGTATTTCGTATTGCCCGATCAGTACTAAATGCGCGATCACCTTATCAAGCAACCCGTATTGCGGTTCGGTTAACAACTGTGCGGAGTTGTTTCGAGTTCAAGTAACCTGTGTGCGTTAACTTTTTGCTCTGACATCAGCAGATTTGCTGTGAGTTGTGTGAACTGGAATGGAACTTTGAGATCTGTATGTGTGTGGTGTGTGTGTGTGTGTGGATGTGGATCACAATGCTTATCTCATAGCTAGTTATCGTATTGTGCAAAATTGAACAATATAATTAAAACACAAAACACAATACACATTCCTACTGGGGTATGATTGCTTCTTAAGTGATGTCTCAGTGGATATATACATTCATTTATTCCTTGGAACAGATGACACACGCACACAATAGCTGCGAATACAAAACGGGTTGTGGTGACCACACGATGATAGATCGGTTACCTTCGAGAGGTTACCGGGAGGGTGTACAACCGCACGTTGACACCGCAGTGATTGCCTTTGCCAACTGATTCGACTCGGCGTAATATCAGAATTACGCCGAGTTTCGTTCGATTAAAGGGGTAATAACGATATTTATTACTTCACCCTGAAATACACTCAAACTCGCCGTTGCAGCACGGGCGCGAACAGCTTTAGTGGGCTAATATTGGGAACGCGTTGAGGGATAGATTCAGCCCCACGGATGCGAACTATATAAACATGTGTTTAAGTGCCAAAGAATTGTAAAGAAGCGTAAAATGCTTTTATTATAATCACAGCACGTAATATTGTTGTGTACAACACATCGTAAGGTCGTCGTATATCGAACACTATGCCCGTCTCTCGCTATAACAAACAATTATTCACTGTACTGTAGACAGGAAATGCCCTCCGTATTCTTGTAAACTAACAATTAGAAAACCTTTGAGCATGATCTAAAGGATTTTAGTTTCGGTTTTATAGAACTACCAAAGTTTCAAACTAGCACGAACGAACCCGTGGATTATCCCTTATCATTATTATTATTCATTATATTTATTATGGAGAGGACATGCCAACTTACATTCGATTGTTCACTGATTTGTTATCGCAAAAATCCAATCGCGCTGTTGTATATATAGATTCGTTAATAATGAATGAACGTCCATATTGATGTGGACTACTGACCCTGAACGCTTCGGAATCCATGACAGTATGATCACGTATCATTTCGGATTGTCTGCTGGAATTAAATAAACACATACAGTTGATGTTGAAACAAATACGCAACCTCTTGTGTCGGCTAGATTCTCTCGTAAGACAGTTGTAAATAGTCAACTCAAAAAATAGCCTATACTCTGGTATCATGTCTCCCAAAGATATGGCAGGTTCCATTAATAGAAGAAATCTTGTCACACTTACTATGACAGCACTGAGGCATTTAACTGATAATGAAATGTCCACCTTAACGCGTAAGGTAATGCTCGGGTTGCAAGGGTGTAAGAAGATAATTATTCCGTACCTAAATCTGCATAAAAGGAGCCTTTAATACATACGTGCTACGTCATAAATGAGACAATATCCGATCGAGAGATGAACCACCCTTTTGGATTATCACTCAAAAACCTCATTTAGGCTTTAATAATAATAATAGTAGAAGATAACTAAAAGCGCCAAACTCAAATAATGATGCGCTGCTTACAAAAGGAGAATGCTGAAAGTATTTCCCATGATGGATTCTATGAAACTCTTCAGCTGTGACACTCAAGCATGACCCCATGACCAAAAGCAAAACTTAATCAATCCAGCAAGATGAGTTTCGCTTACAACACACGCATACAAACGGATAAGCACTGGTACCTTTCTTGGTATTGAGCCCAGAAATAGAAAAAAAAGATTGTACAGCAACTCATATATATATATATATATATATATATATATGAAACGGATAAGAGGATGCATATGAATATACACTTGCCCCACGTGCAACAGAATATATATGTCTATGAATACTGACCCTCAACACCACACGATGTTCTCAGCTCACCATTTATAGCCGTCAACAGCCGTTCGTTGTGACAGCCATTAACAATAACTCCTTTCCGCCCTGCTCAACACATCACAGAAAATGCGAAAATATGTTAAAAACAATTAAACAAACTACTATATTAAAAAACATACGTATATATATATATATATATACCAACAAGAGACAAGTTTTTTCTCGAGTCTAAGGAAACGATATTGCTAATACCGTTAAAATAAAGATAAATTGTGTTTGCATGTACGCGTGTTGACCTAGAAAATGGAAAAGAAACATCTATATATATATATATATATTACACATACAAGGGGGGAGGGGGGGTTTAACAAAGAGAGCGACGTCACTGAGCTCACCATATATATATATATATATACGTGGCAATTAAATAGAGGAGAAAAGTGTCCTCGTATATATGCTATACAATACCACAACAATTATACAACAACGGTCATCATCACTATCGTCATTGTTATTATTATAATCAGATGATGACGACGTTGATTACTATTGCTTAGAACAAATAGACAAAGAATAATGAGCTAAGTTAAGGAGGAGGCGTACTTCGGTCCGCCCGAACTGCGTTGTATCTCTACCGTTTAACCACGAGGCAAGCTACGGGCGTTGGGATATTAGTCGTCAAAGATTGTAGCCAAAGAGATTGAACAGACCGCGAGAAGGTTGGAGATGCCTAAGGTTAATGAATCTAGAAGGCAGTGACTGAACGCGAAGGTGATTGATTCTATCTCAATCTGATTGACGGACAAGTCGATCACACGCATATACCAATGACGATGAAGATGATATATATATATATATATAATATATAATGGTGACGACACAGCTGATTGATTATACGTGGCGCATCCTATGGGACACTGTTGTTCAATGTATTATGGAGAATAATAAATAAAGAAAAATGCTGAATGTATTTAACTGAATGAAAATAGCAGCGGTATCCTCATTGTCGTTAGAGTCGTATTATAATGGCAAGTGTTTATTATTATTATTATGATTAGGCGTTTATTTATTATTACTATTATGGATGTAATATCGCGTGACGAGCTGATCCAATAGCCGGTACGAGTACCAACTTTTCAATCGTTGAAAAAAGTGATCCGTGACTTCGAATTATTGTCTCCAAATGAGAGCAGAAAAGCCCCCGTGAACATTGACTATCTCAGCTCTCGAGCGAGTTTCACACATGGAGGGCATTGTAGTCGTTTAATTATTATTATTACTATTATTATTATTATATATTATAATCATAATTCATATTCAAATTGGCGCGCTCGTGACGGCCACCAGTTTAGATCTGGTACTTGCTGTCAGGATCAATTAGTCAGGCTTAGAGAGCACCTACAATGAATCGGACAGGCAGTTACGCCACGTTCTGCAAAATATCTAGTAACTTATCAGTTCGACTAAAACTCAAGAGAATAATAAGCAGCCACCAGCTATTTCAGTTCGACGGCAGCTCCCTCTCGTGCACGATCCTCCACTCTATTAAGCGATGGCGTTACTTGAAAATCAGTAATTGCGTAGCAATGGGCCCGTAGTCGACACATACCGATTAATATAAACTGACTTTTGAAACGGCAGCTGTCATTTAGAACCCGACATAGCATGGATTGGGTACAGCGAAGCTTTCTCACCAGGCAACTCAATCAGCTGGGTGGTTTCCGTCCAGCATCGTTATAGCGTATGGAGGAGGGTGGGGCATTAAGCACAGTAGCTGCTGGTGGAGCCTTCATTCGGCGATCTTTTTGGACGGCCTCATCTAAATGGTAACCGCCTCCCATCGGGCAGGAATTACTCGCTGCGCACGAGCACATTTTTAAGATCCTGAGACACATTAGCTTCCCCGAATTGATATGATAGCTGAAGTTGGTGAAGCACAGTTCTCTACCCTTGAACTGGCTGAATTTGAATGCAAGCCGCTTAGGTTGTTCCCAGCGATTCGCAGTTTTTACCAGCGTGCTCTAACTCCAGTTCGGCTACATAGGCTTGCCAGCATACAGGGAAACGTTTTTACATTCAACGGTTGAAAAGTTGGCTTTCGGGATAGTTGAAGCTCAAAGGCGACTTCCGCATTGGTTCACTGACCATTTCGACCGATGCGTGTGACGTTTTTCTCAATAGAGTCATACTGGTACCGACTACTGGGTCAGCTTGTAGCGCGATACTTGCATGACGCCATATACTGATTAGTAGTATATATTTTCCCAATCGTCAATCGACTGTTTTGTGTTCACACACAGATTAGAAATGCATGCAGGACCTTTGGCAAATCAACCCCTCCCCTTCGGAGCTCCAACACATTACGCAACCTTCTGTCCTTACCGTACAAGGCTGCACCTGGCTTCCACAATGCCCTACACGATATACAGCAAACCTCGTAGATGAATTCCTCCGTTCGTACCGCGTCTGCGCTACCCCAGTTCGAATTATTGATGACACCACTGTGCTTTTTGGAGACAGATATACACGGCTCGATATCGCTCGTGACTACCCGAAGAGGCCATATATTACTATGATTATACGACGTGGACTGCCACCTTTCGACCAATTAATTAAGTCTGGGGAACGTTTGTGAAGACGAGACATGTTATAAAATTTATATATATATATAAATTAAAAACCGTCTTGGTATTTGCATCGGACTGACGCTTACATTCGAATACTGGATTTCTCTATTTATGCCCGTCATTACCAATCTGTTAAGGATCATATTTGTACGTACTAAATGAATATGCGATACAAGGGAAGTATCTAAAGTTTAATTATTAGTGCGTGAGCGACCCACCCACTATACGCGCTATATAACCCGGTCCGCCTTAGTTGTAAATAGCCATGCTATTCTATCCCATCTCCACGGGCCGTTGATATATGTGTGTATATATGTATATCTCATTGTTCCTTCATCAGGGGGCATCTATATGCCTTGATAGGTGCGAAGATACTGCCGGGCATCTACCGAGATCAACCGTAGCGATAATGGTGCTGATGCTGGTGACGAGTAAGGGACATGCATATATATATATGTATATATAATATATATGTCTGTTTGTGTCTGTCTCCATGTACCTTCTTGCGTTGCCGTTTGCCTTCGTTGTTGTTGCTGTTGTTGTTGTTGTTGTCTGCTTGCTGCTGTTATCCCAGCAATTGCTGGTACCGCCGCTGCCACCGACATCATCCCCAACGGCAGTATTGCACTGCATTGTATGCATAAGAAAGCAGAAGAAAGAAAGGGAATGATATTTTGCCTTTTGACTGCTCTGTCCTGCTCTCTCTCTCTCTCTCTCTCCCCTTCTCGCGAGATGGCTGTCCGGCCTCGGCGTGGCGGCGCACGAGATGCTGCTTTCTACTGCTGCTGCTGCTACTGCTGCTGGTAGCCTGGTAGTCGTACCAGATCTCGCCGGGAGTCCAACTCGTCCCTTGGGAGCAGTTGTTCTTGGCCGAGCCTTTGCTGTTGCTGCAGCCATCGCAACAGCCAAAGCTCGCCTTAGCCACTGAGGAAGCTCTGAGGTAGTCTCGTTTTCTCGGTGTTGCACTTGCTCTGCTGTGTCCTGCTGCTGCGCGCTTCGGCACAACACCATCGCCCATGGTCTTGTGCATTCGTTCCTACACGGTGATAGTGGTGATGCAAGCACCATCAACAGCCAAGGCAGAATTCGTAGCCGTCGAGGCAAGCAGCACAGCCAAGGCATCCAGCCAACTGGGCGGACAGACAGCCAGATTTCCGCTAATTTTCCACGGTTATTTCCCTCCAAGGAAATAATAATGCCCGATGCACGCGCGCTATGATAGTGGCGTACCGTGCACTACCGCGATACGATGACTGCCACCACCGCTGTTTCGTAACCGGCCAATGCAAGTTGCCACTGGGGGCCGCGGTGGCGTCGGTGGTTGTCGGACGCGCCAAGACGCCCGTTGCCAGTGTCTACGTGGTCCATGTGTATGCATTTGTGTGCCTGTGTTCGTACGCCAATGTTGAATGTGACTGGAGAATGGTATATCAATGTGCAGGTCTGCTTCGAAATTGCTGCTGATATTGTAAGTCCAACCGGCGAAACGAACTATGAGTACTATGGGTGGCTCGTGGTGCCATGTGGCCACAGTCATGTTGGTCTTTGCCGTGTAATTGGCAGTGGTTGCCGTGCTGGTCCTCATGCTGCTGCTGTACGAACGGAAAACACCGACGCACGACCGATCGGTGTTTTGCGTTCACAACAAACAGATAACAAAGGGAGAACCGTAGGAATCCCAGATGGCTTCAATAGTCGGAACACCACAGGAACACGTGCTAATATGAATCCGAGAGACACGACGACGGTGGCTATGAACGACGATTAAATTTCACTGCTGAGCCTTGCAGGAATCAGAGCGAGAGTTCCGTTCACTCAAAATATTATTTGGATAACAATGCTGACAGCGGGCATTCGTTGACGGGAACGAATTGCTTGGCAGCTCTTCGCAGCGCAGTGTGACATTAGCAAATAAGAACGCTGTCTCGGTGACAGCAAGGAGTTCGATCGGGTGCCGGGTGGTCAATTGCGATGTGCCTTCGTAGATATAGAGAGTGTCCGTAGAGTATACCCTACAGTGACTTGCCCGGACTGCGATTCGCTCTTAGGGAGCTCCTTGACATTCATGTTTGAGTAAGTTGTGATGCTACAATCGTGCGTCCGCTTAATAGTGGCACGGCTTTATCATCTGACCTGTGGAATGGCTGAGCTCTCCCTAAACGCTTCATTGGAGATTTGCTCTCAACGGCGTCAGCGTTCTTTTGCATTGCGTGCTTGAGATCGCATACAGGTGCCTCAAGATATATATTCAATTAGCGGACAAACAAAGCTAGTTATTTTTTGTCCAGTGAAAAAATTGTAACTGACCCCCAGCTGCTCTGCTAACGAGGGTTTTGTGATAATGAAACGGATTCTCCCGGTATGATATATTATATGATGTATTATTATGATAACTATCGTACGTTTCTTCTGTTCGAAACCTGCAATTCGCGGTAGGTTGCCCCACTTGGTATTGTCTTCGCAGTCCCCTTTCCATAATTCGCTCTGGAAAACAGGCTCATTTATCGAGTTCTCCTATAGAATAGCGATATCTCTCACTTCGCAATGCTCCTTGTGTCTGTCCCGCACGTATTTTGAAAACGTATTATTATTTTCGGTTTAACTGCAATTAGGCGCCAAGTATTATATTTACAGTACATGTTAAAGGGCTACAAAGCATCTGCTTGCGTGCTAGAACAGCTCGAGTATCGCCAATAATTGTTTCGTCTTTAGTATCAAAACGAAAGCAGAACTTTATAGAGCAGGGTTGGCACATATTTAAATACTTATTTGATTCAAATTATATATTCTAATTACGATGAACTAAGTAGGCTGAGCGCGGCTTGCTATGGCCCCGCTACATCTATACTTAACTTCGATGTAACTCGACTATCGAATGAAAATAGAAGCACTCTCTAGGATTATGCTAAACATGTGTAAATTCCATAGAGTTTGTCATCAGCTCCATCAGCAATAATAACATCGATATATTATTGCAATCAACGACTACCCTGTAATTACTTTACTATTTCTGAATACCAACCAGTGCTTTTACAAAATATTTCAAAGGCATTCGGGCGCACGACTTCGACGAGCTTTCATTCTGCTTGACAGTCTTCATTATACGAGGCCCGAGCAGGAAAATGTTCATACTATTTCGTTGCAGTCCATTGTTCATATGTCTATGGGCTGCCGATCTGCCCAATAAGAGTCCAGTGGTAATGCTTGTGGGTCAGGAGTCCACCTTTACTATGCTGTAACGTGTCACGAAGACAGCATACCTTTCCAGATTAATGTCTGCCTCTGTAGCTCCCGTATAGAGAGATTAATGAGAATGATGTGATCGCAACAATATTCTTGTAATTCTATTATGCTCAGTGAAGTTTTGCTTCATTATCTATGGGAAATACGACACCTTGTTCTATATTCGCATATCTCAAGCGAATTTACTTGAAAATTGAAGTTGGTTGGATGATATTGGGCTCAGCGCGTTTAACCGCCAAGGCGCAAGCCACAACTCCGTTAGAGAGCTTCGCAGGACCCTGACCGATCAGAGGGGTCATCTGGAGACGATCCGTCCCTCGCGATTCTCCAGGGGGCAATATAGCGCAGGGCAAAGGGATTTTGGCCTTCGGTCAAAAGGCACCGCTGCTCTGTACAAGTGAGTGAGAGTCATGTGTCAGGTCAGTCGCATCAGGACATCAGAGAAGATGAGGTCGCCCGGCAATGAGAACATGGTTAACAGGGGTCCCAGCTGATCTGGGGGGTAGTTGTAACTAATGGTTGATTGCCCAAATGTCCCGGGGCATCCTCAGGCTTCCTAAACAAGAACGAAATCCAAGGTCATGCTTTTTATAGAGCATAGCGTAGCGTGTGCTCAGATCATCTAAGACCAATGGTTCACGCGGTGAAACGAACACTCTTTGCGCTAGAATGAGCCTTCGGAATGAATACATAACACAACAAATAATAAAAGGTCACATTTGAGGGCTCAGCTTATCAACGTGGAATACGCATTAAGCGGATGATGTGAATCAACGATTCCGCCGAGTCCGTTGCTTCCGTATTGTGTCACAATACGAAACACAATGCGAATCAATGCGGTTGGTGTAGCGAGGAAGTTGCGAAGGACCGCGTCGTTGAAATAGTTGAAAACATCATCGAATCGAGGCTATCGTCTCCGTCTGCTCGGCGGTGGCCTCTTCGACCTCCTAAGCCCATTGCCCCTACGAGTAGAGTCAACGAATTGATCCCGCTGCCTAGTCCATTGGATCCAGTCTATTCGACAAAATAGGCCACGCAACCTGCATCCACTGTAGGCAAGCATGATATGCACTCGTCGTGCCTGCTGTTCCATTCGATGCCGGTATATCCGGCTAGCTAGCAGAAATCAATCAATGGAATCAACGACGGTCTAATTGATCGTTCAAGTCCTGGTCCTTGTCAAAGTCCATTAGTGTGGTCCAGGAAGTTGGTTCAGTCTAATCCAACGTCGATGTAAGCCTTTTCGAGTGTAGAACGCAACTGAATAATGCAATACAATTTGTGGTAGCATACAGCCGGACCCGGTTGATGCCGGGATGATGCAGCACCGTTGGCCAATACAAACGGATCGATGTGATTGGATTTGAACCACTTGTATTCCATCCGGCCGTCGACCAAGATATTCAACGTATATATATATATATATATATACGCTGAATATCTTGGTCGACGGCCGGATATATATATTATATATATATATATATATAAATGAAATGCGGGAGATATCTCGGTTGCGACCGCAAGCAGAACGCGTCATTTGGGCGAATTTTGAGCAGTTCAAATTGACTTGACATTTATCACATGCCGTAAAGGAATCAAGGATCGAAGCGGCCACGACATATTTCGAGATACTTAAGTCGTCTACAAGAGCGGCGACCGATGAAAGGGTGAGCAGGTTGAAAATGCACTTTGCGAAAAGTGGGTGAACCATTCTAACCTTAGTACCAGATAAAAATATCGCTTTGAACAAAGAATATCGGGCTCAAGGCAACGGCTAATTCGTACTAATATAATTACCGATTGTCGTCTACGAAGAAATTACAAATGATCTGCATAACGGGAAAGCACTTCTGAAACATCCATATCTCAAGCTAAGTTAATATTTAGCTGACAACAAATCGAAAATGATCTGGAGAATTCCGACTTGTTCGATATCTCCTTTAAACTTTAAACGAAAAATAAAGATGTTTTACAGGGACTTTAGGAGTGGCCTTTGGAGGGTTTATGCAAAACTTAAGCAATCAATCTCTGCGTCGCCTGGCTCAACAAACGAAGTAACTTCTGCATTTGGTGACCGCTATCACGGTCAGGACCGCAAAAAGCGTTTTGTTTTCTGTGCAGTTTCCAAGAACGACTGGCGGCTAGACCCATTTGGACTCTCGTTTGCGGTTGGTTTCGAGCCCTTTTCCCACATCAGATAGTCTTTTACTATCTTTTTAGGTGCTACGTTCCTGTACGGTATTATTACGAAGAATATCAGGCGAAGAAATCCATGCGCCGCGGCCTCGTTCAGACTGGAAACGGCCATCTTTCATATGGTCCTAAGGGTAAATGTAAGTCTGACGCTTCGTGCGGTCTGCGTCCAAACTGACCATCGGAACAGGTCGTCGCAGCTAATAGGAAAAGAGATGTGGTTCATGCTCAACTATGATCAACTACCGCAATAATATACTAATTTAATTGTATCGAACGGTGGACATGTTTATCCACCGTTTATATTCGTTTATATATATATATTTTTTTTTCTTATCACTTATGTCGACTGAATTGTGGTGGGTAGGGCGTTGTAACCGAGGTGGGACACGCTTTCATGGTAATTCTAGATGCTCCACAGAGCTCGTACTAATTTTGTTTAATGTTAAATGATATGATGCCTTACGGAGGCACTTTGGCCACCGGCATAGCACATTTAACAAATAGACCATAATTCTGTTGGCCTCGTAACATGAGACATAATGCATGATACATTGCCACATGCGAAAACTATCGATGCTTTGGTTTGAAAAAGCACATTCATGTTATCAATGTATAGATGGCAATTTTAGAATTTACCATTGTTACGATTGTAACTAACCTTAAATTCGTCCCGTTTGCGTACTATGGCTTAGTTGTCTTTGCAATAGCTGTTGTTACTAACACGAACGAGCCCATCTCAGTGCGTTTGGGGTCGCAGTCGTTAAACGGGTGCGCGAGCGGGAGGCGTGTCAAGTACCGATGAACGGATGGATCAATGCTAAGATGCTCTGAAGCTCGATGGGACAAAGTGGGCAAATCGCATTATTTATTACCATCGCTCGATTAGTGATTACGGCTGGCAGACTAACAAAACTACTTTTTTCCAGCTCGTTTTGCTAGTTTGATAATGGCCTGTAATTCGAATCGGACGCCAGGGGTAGTGCTGGTGTTGAATGGGCGTTAGGGACACAGACACACGTCGGGAGGCGTTTTCTGGGTAACTTCTGTCTTGCTAGCCACGCGCTTCGACGAGAGAGTGCCGCGAATGTCCACGATCCTGATGTACCCGAGTATCTAGTAGTACAAGGTGGGCGGTGGATAGGCGTCGCTTTATCTACTCACGCGAGCTTCTGATCAACGTCGATACGAAGGGGCAAATCGGATATTTTCGACGCACTCTGAGCTCGTTCGTCGTTATCTTGCTACGCTAAGGCGTCGACATGCCGCTACTCCAACGAGCCCCGATGTAGCCAGATACTGGGGCTCTGCGAAATGTTAACACCGTTCGGGAGGTCCTGCAGATAGCTGCACCATGGGAGCACTACCTGCCTTACGATCTCGACGACGCGACGGATGTATTTGGTATTATATGTATAGCGCGCAGCAGCAGTATATTCAAAAACTGGTATACATACACACCTATGAGGCACATCAAACACATGCAGGTGTCAACTATATCGTGATAAAAATATTAGTACTTTTGAAGAAAATTGTTGTACTGTTGTATTAAGCTGATTAATAACAGCCTCTCTAGAAGAACTCAATGCTATTGCGATTAATGTACGCGCTATGATGCTGCACATGCGCAATGAGATTTTGGCTTCGGCTAAGTCACTGACGATGTCAGTTGAAAAAGAGAAGATACAAGTGTGAGGACAGTTGGTGGTGTGGAGCGCATGGGATTATCTTCCAGCGTCAACTGCTTCAGCAGGTTAACAGAGCGAGAGAGCTTAATGGGTGACAGCCGCCGGCGACACCTTGATGCGAATACAAACATTGAATCAGATGAGGCATTTTTAAAATGAAGAAAGTCAAAACGTCTTCAAAGGACCCGGTACAAATCTAGCGTAAGTAACCTATTAGGTTAGACGGCAGGAGGGATCAAAGCCGACGACCAGCGGCAAAGATCAACTACTTAATCGATTTTAGTGTTCTATTTCAAGGTCGCCAGGTAAGATGAGACATCGTATATAGACATTGTATATCTACATCGCTTGCTATACAACATTCACAGGGAGACGAACGGGCTGGACTGAAAGTATAGGGCGTTGGGACAGTCCTCACAGAGACATATCGATGGCAAATGGTAGATACCTGCTCATATCAAGCCAAAGCCGTTTCATACGAATCATTTTGTTTAATACACTATTTTATCTTCTTATATGGACTTGAGGGTAGGTCTTCCTGGTTACATAATCATATTTCATTCTTCGAACTGCGTTTTGTGTGTGAGCTATTTGAATTAAGCCGACGCTTCAAACAGAGAGATACGATCGCGATTGAATGCGATTGAGAGCACCAGTTGCATACAATGAACAATACAATAGCACTATAATACGTATTGTATGTTCGGAGAAATCGACTGCTGGACTCGAGAATAGTCGATAGCCATTTATTTGTTATTATTATCAATATTATTTTTTGGTATTATTATTATTATAAAATCATTGAAAATTGTCTGGTATGAACGTGTGTTTGTAGTCTCGCGGAAACCTACGGGAGTGGCCCCAGTTTATCCCGCGTCCAGCGAGTTGGCGTTCTCACGGTGGAGATTGTATTACCGCGTTGAGTATAAAAATAGTCGATACTGACTGGGTGATTGTTGCCAGCATGCGGATTACACCGAAATACTAAACACTGGAGCTTTTGAAATCGTCCTGTATATGCTTCACAATCTTGTACTCGCGGTTTTAATTTAACTGTTATAATTGAATAATGCGCTTAGTTTAGTTCATTTTGATTTTGTTCGTCGAAGTGGTCGCACACGCACCCAGACCTATCGCAGGCAACGCACCGCCAAGGACGAGCGTTGCATGAGGGAGATTCTGGCCAAATGGGTGGTTACCACGCGAATTGCAGGCCGACAGGAACCAGCGTCATTAACATTGTACCCAGGTGAGACCGCTGAACCGGAGGTGTGTGAGCAGATTCGCGGCGATAATAGAGTGCTGATTATGGCCATGGATTTTGACGAACGTATATCACGTTCTATCGGCGCCTGAAAACTGTTGTCACCCGGAGAGGCGCATGAAATTGTTCTTGGCAGAAAATATGGATACGTACAGAACAAAGCTCGTCCCCAACCAGCTGCTGTTGTTGTTGAGTAGTTTTTGACCGAGAAGGAAATCAAGTCGCGGAGCCAACCTGCATATTCTCCTGATATAAGCTTACAAGATTTACGTTGTTTTGGCCAATTGACGAAGGGACTGAGAGCTAGCAAAGTCAAAATGGGAAAGATTTCATGGGATAGATCCGTATTCCCATGGGATAGATTGAATTGAGATGTCGCCTCCAGGAGGGGCTTCTTGTCGAATCGGACCGGTTCTAGAGGATCAGGATTAACTAAGGGCATCCCGGATGGCGGTGAAGACATACTGAATAATATTCCCTCAGGGGAAGTTAAATAAATTAAGTTAGGCACGCAATCCGTAAATGTGCTACCCTTGGCTACATTTCGTTAATATGAGAGTTTTCCGCCTGCCATAATGTGTTTGAGTGCATATTGTTCATGTATTCGTCCGCGTTATTGATGGCGGACGAGTGTTTTATCGTTCTTTCTTTCAGTTCTGACAGAAACAGGATCATACATAACTTTTATAAACCAGCCTTTCTCAATGGTAAGAGCAATCCTTCGACGAGTCAGCACAGATCCGATTGTTCTCGCCAATGTCACTTATTGTATATACGTGTCTTGTAATGCTACATATATTCAATATCTAATGACCGTTGAGATAAAGTAAAAAAGCTACGCCATTCAAGTAACCCACCTCCAACCAGTGAACCTGCTAGCTACGAAATGATACTGGCATTACTATGATTACTGCAGACATCACCATGATGGCTGTAATTCCGCACATTACTTACCCAACGATATGTAATAATAGCAGTCAGCTGTTTACGCCCAGTATTGGAACGACCCACTAGTTTATCTGTGTTAGTCAGTATGAGTGCTTCTCTGGCTGTTTGCTTGCTTGCTTGCAATGCCATTCAGCTCTAGTTAGGCAGCACTCACGCGGTTCTTTATCATACTTACGATCTTGCTAGGCTCGCCCTCCGCGGGCGGCACCACCCACAGCTCTCGCAAGCTGCTCAACCAACGTCTTCAACGCCAGACTAACAGGGCGAGGTCAGGCCTTGCGTGTTTGTATCGGTGAGCGTAGCCGCAGCGGCGGTGGCAACGGGCAATGGAGATGGTCTCTAAGGTATAATCACACGAAATCACAGACACCCCTTGTCGCGGCGACCCTCCCAGAGGCGAGACCCACATGCCGGACCCAGGTTCGGCCTCCTCTGCCCAGCGCCGTTCGCTACAGACGACGCCTCACGCGAAACGCGAGCGACAGCCACTGGCCAAGCGGTATATGTAGAGTCGAGTGCTTCAACGTGAGCGCACGAGCATAAGAGGTCCGTCCACACGCCAGCTATGGGTAGCGATGGAGGGGCAGAAAAGACGTACGCCTTTAAAGGGCACGCCCCGTATTTCTCGCATAGTGCCCAAGATAGGGCGCTTCGAGCACACGCAGGGTGTGATTTGCTGCTAGGAGCAAATCACGCTTGCGCTAACAAAGTAGTTGTGTAATGCTGGCAGTAGTAGTGTTGGTGTTGGCGTCGGCTTGGGCCAGTGTTGGTTGTGGTGGTCTCAACGACGGAAGAGTGCAGGCTAAAAGCAGCTTTGTCTCCACAAGGCAGATGACGAGTCGGGGGCGGGGGGGGGGGGGAGGCGGGGAGGGTCTGGAAGCTTGGACGGGCTGGGGCTTGGACGATCGTGCAACTGGAGGCGCATTGTGCGGGGGGGCAAGGCTTTCAGCGAGGCGACGTTTGGGAGAAGTGGACAAAACGTGCTGTATTGTACTGAGCAGTGCCACAGAATAACAAGGGGACGCAGAAGAGCAGCAAGAATAATCAGCAGTATTATAACATACGGCGGTTATTATGCCACGATGCTAACGAGATACTAACGATGAACAAGGCGGAAAACGGTCGGAACCCTATATGAGAGCAACTTTGATATGTAGTGATTTCGAACTCAGTAAATCAACACTGTGAGTTGGAACGCCGCGCAGAGTCCAGTGATATGCATTCGGTGTGTCCTATATATATATTTATAATTTTGTCTTTGTACTAACATCGCACATAGTCTCGAATCACTCAAGCCTGAACGTGATCAGGTACTGAATGCCACCTGGACTCCCGCCGTGTGTCAACAAGGAACAACCTTGCCCCGCTCTATCCTCCATATCGATGACGTGTACGAGCGAGCGGCCATAATAGCTCGCGGCCAGTGTGACTGTGGTGAGGAATCGGGCCCGGTTTGTCAGACGGTAGCAAACATCGAACAAACAGATAGGGCAGCCTGCTTTCGGGATGGACTCTCGTCTTGCGTTCCCAGCCAATGCTATGGATGAGGCCGGCCAGTTTCATTTTCTGCTGACCTTTTCCTGTCGGGAGATAATGAAACCAACAGAGGTTGCAAGAAGCTAGCGAGCCAGCTACCGAACCGACAGAGCGACCAGAGGAGCTCAGTGGTATTATACTTATTGCACGGCCGCTCAGCAGGAGGATACGCGTAACGGCTGGTTGCTACGCACAGTAACTACATGGTTTGGCTCATGTAGATTATCCATCGTTCGTCTGGTACTTGCCGTCTACCGGAACGTTGCTCGGGAAGTGGGGATGTGTGTGTGTGTGCATTGAACACAGTAAAGTGAATCTGACCATGGCGCGAAGAGGGGGATTTCCTATGACGGTATGGGACGTAGATGGTGGGATGTCATCGTACGCAAAGGAAGAATTATAAAATAACAATAATGGTAACACCTTGATAATTACAACGTATATAGAGGTATCTAATGTTCGATGGTGCAGTCGTAATGGTCCTTAGAGCGATTGTTTTTACATTGATTCTGAGCAACTCGTAGACTTGATGCTAATCGTTGTAATGTAAAGCCATTTAATTTTCGCTGCGAGCCGAAACGCGCAATAGTTTCGAGCTCAATATAAGCAAATACGAGTACACTGACTGGAAAGGTTTACCAAAATGAATACATTTTGTCGAGCACAGTAGCGTTGTGTGACGGTCAGTGATAGTTAAAGTCTGCTATTTAGGGAACTCGTCTGTCCTGCCGATCCAGGACATGTACACGCGTCCAGAATACACATAGATAAGATAATAGATACCATAGCAGCTTTTGCTTTTAACAATATGCGGTGAATAATGCGTAGAGAATGGCGTAGTCAGAAGGACAGCAAGGTATAACACAAAAGTATATATAGTTATTGAAATCATATGGGGTATTGAATGCCAAGATCATATGGGAGAACTCGGAGCTTGATCTCAACGAGGAAAACTGTTTGAAGCAAACGTTGGGAGTGACGTGTATCCTGTGGATATCTTTATCATCACAACTTCAGCTCTGCACATATTTCTAATGTTCCGTATGTTCTGTGAGGTCAAGATGTGCTGTACATCTGCAAAGAATTCATGTTCGTTGCGCCGGGTCTAACTGAGCCAACGTTCTTGTTCTCATCTTGAACATGCCACAATCTCAGCGACTTCGTCGACAGGATCTGTTCTATATTCACGACACTGCTGCTTCTTGTGATATTCTCAGGTCTGTAAAACAAGATACAGTAGAGTATATAGACATGTACGTATTTATATATATGATCTAGCTCGAAGAATCTGCTCGTCCGTGCTTTTCTGCCGATGGATATCGTGCTTGCCTCCGTCCTCGATTTCGAACACCAACGTCCAAGCGTCCATATAAAGACATGTTATACGTTAGCTTTGCAAATATGTGCGTTTTGTCTGTTATCTGAACAAGGTCGGTATGTATGAGCGTCTGGGAATAGAAGCCCGGTGCTGTGCGCTTTCTGTCTGTGGCAGACAATGCATGCGTGTGCAAGCACTGAAGGGGCATATATGGAAAATATAGTATAGATAGGCTAGTTACGCTAAAAAGGCGCAGTGACACTTCGCTGAAGACGAAGATAACGAGTCGACATAACAAATACGAGACGTCAGACGTTTTATCGAGTAGTTACAGATAGAAGATAAAGATGCTACTATATCTCAGGAGCTCAGGCGGCTCGCAGAAGAACAGTTGCAAATGCCGATTAGTCCTTCGTCGACGCGGACTATTACAAAGGGCGAAGGGGCGTCCAGGAGGTGCGCGTGAATGAGTTAACACACGCTTGACAAGAGACACGGACTGTGGTGATTTGTATCAGTTATGGTGAGGCAAGAGCTTGTGAGGCAAGAGCTGTCATTGTCTGTGCAGGGTAATTATTACATTGTTGTCTTTTTCGATTTATGATTGTATCGAGATTTCGAAAAGGGCAATACTTTGAACACCACCTACAGAACTCCCTCAGCTTTTCGGTACCTGATGACGTGCATTGTTTCCTATACTAGAGTTGCACCTATTTCGACATGACTGTGGCCTAAAAGAAAGAAAAAACCGTTCATTATTCAAGTTACCAACTTTCGAAGTAATAAATAGAGTTTGTATGGACAAAATCTTGTGTAAGCATTTTTATTCACAAGCAACTGCATGTTCACCATGGTCTTTCACGCACAAAAAGCGCGGGACACGGAACCGATACTCACTTCTAGGCAAAACCTTCGCTAGAGGCCTCCTATCTACGTCGTGATCATGAACCTAAGAGTCATTGCCGCGCCGATGGCAAACGCCCTGACGATATGTTTTTGATTCTCTTCTCCTGGAGTGAAATCCCGATTTGGGACTGCACTGTGACTGCTACCTTATTAGTACATTCTTATCTTTAACAGATATTCATCGAGGCTATGCAATATTCATTTTGGGTACGGTGCTTAGAGACTGCGGTGATAGAGCGTCCGCTAAGCTGGATCCTATATTTTGGTGAATGTGATGTCCGCCTTAAATATTCATGTACGTTCACTTGGTGCAATTGCTTCCAAGTGATATGGATAATGCATTCACGTGCGCCTTACAACCAGAGGAGATATGTTGGTCCACGGGTTCAATCCCCACCGTTGCACATTTGCATTTAGAGGGGGTGCGTCTTATGAAGCAATGCCGGAAGCACTTGTACCGTGGACGTTAATGTTAGCTGAGAGTCTGCCCGAAATATTTCTATATGAATAATGAATATCATTGCAATAGCATAGTGAAATGTGTTTCTGGCTATCTTTACATATAGAACACTACATTTAATAAGTTCGCCATCAACCTGCGGTTGGTAGAGTTTTGTAACTTTCCAACCACTCTATATTAGGAACTCAAGGTAACTATTCACTATGAATATATTTTTGGTTGCAAACGAGATGAACACAGCGTTATATTGTGTGCCCACGACCGTACACGACTAACTCGATATTCAGATGTAGTGTTAGCCACGACTCATGATAATAATAATAATATTACTCAATAATCGTTATAATATCCGAATGATGGTTGAGATGTACTAAAACCATTACAAAGCAGAGGACACCTCATTAAATAGAACAGCTTCTTCAAAGAATGATTCGAATATAGATGCGCCCCAGGGCGGAGGCATCCAAGCTATATTCCAGTCACGTTGCTAAGGAACCCTCCATCTGGTTGTGTTACAGAAGCGATCAATCGACGACTTTGTGCCACGTTATCATCGTCCTTTGTGATCTCAAACAAAGTCGAAATGCTAGCAGGCTACATATTACGCATAGCCGAGATGTCGGATCATTATGCCTTACTTCTTTAATTCAAGATCCACTTCGATCATTTCGATCGCTTCTCGAATCGGTGAGATCAAAAAGCAAAAAGAACAACGCTAAGACAACGCGTGTGTACAAGCGTCATCCTTTAGGTCAGAAGCATGTGACATTTACATACATCCCTTTGAATGATGTCTCGAGGAGCTACAAGCAAAGCTTCTGTTCGTCCCAGCACAGTGTCCACTTCGACTCGCTCGTGACAAGCCAAGATGTTGCACTGCTACAAGACAAGGAAGTTCATACCGCGGTTCGTGGGGCGCTGGGCGCGGGGCAGTCGGGTCAACATCATGGACCGACTTCGCCCGTCCCTGCCGTGTCACTCGCTGCTACCAGTCCGCCCCGAAGCACTCGTCTAGGCCGACGACAAAAATGTGTACAATACTCCCGCATGGTAATGCAGACGTCCGCCAGATCAAGTCAGCGAGTGACTCCCATTTCGTCTCCACGGCTCCTGCCGCACCTCTACCCACGTTGTACTCCAGCCCTCCTGATTGCTGGGCCCCCGGGACGCCTGCGCAACAAACTTTTCACTCACTTGGTGCCGCGAACTGACGGCCACTCGCGGGGCTCCAGTCACTCACAGAGCTCACATTCGAATTTGCCTGCTGCGGTGAGCACCGACTGCCGAACCGGCTCTGGGCTACAGAGTCTCAGCTGACTGACGGACTCTCGCTCTCTCTGACGTCTGGCTCGGCTACCGCGCGGGCGCGCGCGCGCGTTAGCCCCGACGGATAGTTGCGCGTTTTGTTGTTTTCGCTGATCCCCATCCTTTGCGGCACTCGGTGTCGGCCTCCCTCTCTTGTTTTGTTGGGTTTGGATCGCATCCGGCTGGCTGCCGTCGTCTAAGATGAGTCGCCCCGGAAAGGCGGAACGGTTTCGTGCAGGCAAAGAGCTGCGTCCGGGTTGAGTGCGCGGGTTTCTCATCGTTTGCTACAACCGCTGCGACTACAATAGCATACTGCGGGAGTGTGGCTTTGCAGTGCACGACGAGGCGATGCAAGACGCAGGGCAGCTGCTGACTTATTTATAATAGCTGTTCGCCTTCTGTCCGAGTGGCCAGCGGTAATGGACACTAGTGCGGCGAGGAGGACCGGGAACGACGTACTGTCTGTTGCTAGCTTGCGGTCATGATTTTGATGAAGGAGTTCTCAATGAATGGGGGCTAAAAAAATTATGTTTCGCTTACAGCCGTTACTGCCATCGCTGCTACATTCGCCACTCTGGCTATATTTTATTAACTCGATATTTTTTTCATAATGATAATGACACGCGATGAAAGACGGATAACAGCGCAAGATGCAACGGGACAGGCAACGCCTGGGGGCAGAAAGTAATTAGAGAAATGAACGACGGAAGCCATCGTATCTTCGATCCGATAGCTGGAAGTACGACCAAAGTGCTGAGAAGAGCCAACGGTTCTACTGGTTGCAAGGTAACTGGTCAATTAACGAGTGACTAATTGATGCATGGTTAATCTATGATTAGCGTAATGTTACGTAATGTTCAGTAAGCAAAATGAAGAAATTTGCTATTAAGTGTTTTGTTGGAATTTTTTATCTTTCACGAAATTGAATAGTTGTGAATAATTGTGCTCATTGAATCAAAGATATGAGTTGAAAGGTCAGACTGTTAGACTGAAAGTCATAGTCTCTATGAGTCGCAAACATTTTCTATTTTATGCCCAAGCAACATCTGAGGCTGTAGTATACGTTCTTGTGATCGATATAAGTCCACCAAGTGCGTCGGCCTCATTAAAAGGCATGTCCATGAGAGCAAATAGCTTTAATTCGCATGTTTGGCCAAACAGGCGTTTAATACTTCTGAGGGTACAGATTAGTTACAACTTCATGTTCTATATATATTGATGTTTCCAGTCAACTAGTCCGGCCTAATAGGTGTGGTGGTCCACAGGAGCAAGACTTGCTGGGCGAAACCGTCAGATGCGTTACGGCTGGACCCTAGCGTTTGACCCAGCCTTGGGCCCAGCCTAGTGGCAGGGCCCAAGGGGCCTCATTACACTCACCGGGTGTAGGATGGATACCACGAGGAGTCACGGATGTGGCCGATTCCCACGGACACTTTGTGCTATGTAGTCTGTCTAGCTACTATGCCTTCGTCCTGGTCAGGTTACAAACGTCAAAGGAGAATCTTTCGTTGAGAAAACTACGCTAGAAGTTTCCCTAGTGTCAGCCGAAAATATTCATTTACTCACTTCTCGGTTTACAATACAATACAAATTTACTTCAATTATCAAAGCCCGAGACGGCATGGTAATATGCAGAACATTAAGTTGCCCTCTGGAGTCATTATTGTTGTTATTATTATAGGATAATTTGTTTATGAGAACGGACATCTGAGCGTACGAGCTAATCTGCCCTGGAGATTGCTGTGTACACGCTCGGTTCATGCAACTTGACCTCCTTAACAATAAAACAACGGAAGATTGTGTTACAGATACAGCTACAAGTCCGTACGAGTCCAGTATGTGGTTGTGAAGTCTAACGGAGGACTTGCAGTGACCCTCAGGTCGCGAAAGTCTGTGTCCTTGGTATTGAGGGGCCGTTTAGTGTGTATATATATTATATTGTGCTGACTAGATGATAAGATAGCATACTTGGGCGCAGAGATTAGCATTTCATTGTCCTCACACCATTTTAATGCTGTGACAATAGGGGATTGCAAGCAGAGGGACTATCACAGGTTTCATACAACTCGAGGTCATCTCCTCAGGTTGTGTACTATGACATTCAGAAGGATATCTCAAATGTCACTAACAAATGTACAAAACGACAAGAGACCTACACAAGATCCCTGCGGAACATCCGGTGGACACATCATTAGAGAATTCAACTTGCCATTTATTTTAACACGGTATTTTCGGTTCGTAAGGTAGTCACCTATCCAGGCAAATGTATTGTTAAATATACTGTATTTGCGCATTTTTATAAGGAGCCGAGCATGGGGGACGCTGTTAAACGACGTAGATCTGCCCTTTGTGAATCCGTGTTAGCCAGCGTCTGGTAACCCTTCAAGAGTAAGCTGATGAGCAATATGATCAACAATGATCTTATGCAATACAATACAAATTATTCTTTATTAACCAAACAGTTCGTGGATTTTTATGTAGGTGTGCACGAATTATTAATCGCGAATTATTATCACGCGCACGAATTATTATCATGCGCTCGGTCCAAGCTATCATAACTTGGCGAACAGTCTGTCCGCTACGTTGATTAGTCATACAATTGTCGAAATATTTACTTACAGTATCACTTGCTTGTATTATTTTGTACATCCGGGTATCGGAAGCATCGAACAGCTCATTGATGGATGGGAGATCAACTAGTTGCGTTTGAACATTACATAGCTTACAAACCCCCGAGTGCATCTAGTTTGCACTCTTTGGATCGACTCTACATGTTTTTGAGGTAGGATTTCAAAACTGTCGAAAAATAGACAAACTTCGGGAAAACTAAGCCTTTGTACAAACTAATACAAAAGTCAACCTTTATATTTCTGCAGGGGCAGCTGTAATTACAAGGTCACGATCTGCCCAATTAGTCTAATTGGACCTATTTCCCGAGTCCAGCGTATCCCTTTATTGGCATATATGAAGGATTGTTTAGGGTTGCAGAATGGGAGCGCTGGCTTCTCGAGA
The DNA here is from genome assembly GCA_019614645.1 of Stratiolaelaps scimitus. Lineage (NCBI taxonomy): Eukaryota > Metazoa > Arthropoda > Arachnida > Mesostigmata > Laelapidae > Stratiolaelaps > Stratiolaelaps scimitus. Next base: position 901,591 of record JABWDB010000017.1, read on the forward strand.
ATTCTCAAGCTGAATGACGCTTTGCGTAACCCAGCATGGATTTCAGGAGATAAATCATTCTGACCTAGTTCTGTTAGGTTACTAATGTGCTCTCTGAGGAGTGGGTGTTTTAGATTGCTGCATGTTAGTGCTGCATGTATTCGACGTATCGATAGTACATATCATCAACGCTTGAGCAGGAGTCGAAAAATAACTGCCACAATACAAGTAGTTGACTGCCCTCTATGTAGTCATAATCTCCCTTTTAAAAATAAAAGCCAGTTGTGTTCTCTTGAACATAATCCGGTGTGACTAGACCTTCAAATCGAATGGTCTTGACTTGAATCGAATGGTCGCTACAGGCCAGGGAGCCGACTTCGGTAAAAGACTCGATGACATCAGGGTCGGAGGGGTTTAGCCGAGATCAATGATAAAAGAACTGGTATCAGTGACTCTCGTGGGCCCATTTTTACCAGCCTGTTTAATAAGCAAGCATTTACAAAAGCGGCTTGTATCGACCACCCCTCGGTACTGACGTCGCTTTTCTAGTCTATACCAGATAAATTGAAGTCACCACTTATTACTTCCGCGGTTGTTTCCGAGAGTGAGTCAAGCAAGACAGATATACGAGCAACTTGGTCACTGTTTACCCCTCCATTGGAATTGCTGAGGTAGCAGCACACAGAACCCCGACCCGAAGTCAGACTGGACATCAACTGGGATCGTTTCAACAGCAGTATCAATGTCTACGTGGCAAGATTTCAAGGACCCTTTGCCACCTCGCGAGCCCCTGTCCCTACGGTAGGTGCTGTAACTGTCGTCAAGTGATATAATAGTTCGCGATAGTGAACACAAATATGAAGCCACCTTTCCGAGATCAGTATTACATCAATATAGTTCAATTTGTAGTGCTCAAAGAGAGTTTGGCAGGCACCCGCCTTGCACATCGAGCGAGCATTATAATACAGACATTTTGGGTGATTTGAGAATATAGCGGGGATGCGATCGGAAGTAAAGACTGTGCCGTTCGTGCGCTTTGAATATATAGCAGATCGGTATCCAGATACACCTACACTTTTAAAGCGGTGTCAGCTATAGATAATTTATTCAAACTTACACTTACTTACACGTATACTTTTTGTATACGTGTAAGTAAGTGTAAGTTTGAATAAATTATCAAACTTTGTAATCAAATAAGTTTGAATAAATTATCACAATTCCTAGTTATTTTAGATCTATATTATATTTTATATATAATATAGATCTAAAATAACTAGGAATTGTGAAGTGCCCTTGTAGTTCGCCATGCAAACATTTTGCTTACAATTTCTTTCCTAGCAACGCATTTAGCTTGTATGTTAGCGCCACAGCGAGTATTTGTGGTTATAACATAGTAAAATTTATGGCCTTTTGCCTATGGTGTTTAAAGAGTGGGCATCTACCCCTTTCATCAGGTCGATTATATTTACAGATTCTACATCATTGATGTTGACGTTACATATGTAGGCAACTATACCCAATGAATTTGGAATAATCATTCCTTCGTGTACTTTGGAGGTTCCTGGGGGACCTGTACGACGACGGAGTTGACTGCCATGTCTGGGCCTCGTCAGTTGATTCTGTGCTTTCGAAGGAACCGTCCGAGGCGGCCGGTGGGGTAGGTCTTGCGACGGTACTGTACAACCTATCGGAGCGGGTCGTACTCATGTTCGGTTTTCTGCGCAGCGTCGAGGAGTCGGTGCCCAGCTCTTCGGGGAGCTGGTCGCAGCGTCCACCCGGTAGTTCTCGCCTGGTTGGGAGGTATCGTTCTGCACCTCCACCACTCTGTATTAATGCTACTTGTGGGAAGCTGTACTACATGGTATCAATGAGAACAACTGTCATACCAGGTATCGATGATGACTCTACGTGGCCGCGCCACTAGAGCTATTGCTTTATTTCGTACGGCATCGTATGTCTCTATCTGTGTCTTCCAAGTTCCCGCCGGACGCCTTCACTTTTAGGTCGTCCTATCTGTTGTGACGCTTGCCGTATTGCCGAAATTGGGCCAGGATTAGTGTTATTATGAACTTTTGTGGTACGCGAACTCTTGTGGTGTACTTGCTGAGGCCAGACAGCTCTTAAAATTGCGGCGAAGCTGTCCACAGGGCCGAGAAACGAAAAACGTAGATGGAACGTCGGCTCCTGCAGAAAATAAGGACTGAGCATCTTGAGGCGACTAATGTTGAAGTGTATTCTACTCCACTACCGGCAACTCAACCTGTGGACTCGGTTGGTTAGCTACAGCCCTCGGAAGGTCATATACGGCAGCTGGTAAGAGAGTCAGTGTGAATTTCCCCGGTTCATCCTTGATTCCATCGAAGTCTGATGCAGTACAGAAGAAAAAGAAGCCTGTGGGACGTCTGAGGAAGGAGTTCTATAAATCCCCGAGTCGGAGGATCTTGTGGACGGTGAAAATAACTCCTCTTTGACTCCGGGCTGAAGGACCTCAAAGCAAGGGAGTCCGAAAGCTGCGAAATATTTGCAGGATATCGTAAACGCCCTAGGCCCGTTTACGTTTATGCAATCATCTAGCCGTAATATTATCAGAGTTTATCAGTTATGGTAAGCTTCCCCTCAATCATTCATATTAATGCGAGGGCAAGGGATTTTTGGAAGGATGGACAGCTGGAGAATTTGAGTGCCTTTTTGAATGAGGAAGTATCCCATATAAATCTTGTAGTTGTTGGGCGAGGCGTGGTTAAAACGTCCTCACTATGGTAGCTAGAGCATCTCTGGCTTTACTTTTACTGGCTGTGGCCGTGGGCTGGACAAGCGACGGTAGTGTGGGCGTCTTCGTGAGGGTTCGTTGCTTCGTTTTCTCGATAATCAAAACTAGTAGTGTAGATGGCTGTGTCAGGCTGTGCGCCTTCGAGTGAGCTTGATGCAGGCCTTAACGAGTACCCGTGTCAGCTTATGCTTGTCTACCTCACCAGTTACTTGCCTGCATCCCCTGTCTATTTCTTCAAGCAGTTGGGTTGGCTTGAGTTTCCTCATTTGCCAGTTTCATTTGGACACTCATCTCATGGGGCATAGGTAACGTGAGGTAAAGGTAAAGTTTTATTGGTTAATTAAAGGATTTTACAATTCTCACATTCTGTTATATGTCACGACACGGGACCCGAACCTGCGGCCTCTGGCTTTTTATAGCCAGAGACTTAGTCATTCAAGCCACCGTGCTGGGTGGTTCTGCGGTCCCTGGTTTATGCGTACACAGAAGAGCACGTACCTGGCATCGCTTCTGCTCGTCTGCTCTTCAGCTACTCTCCACCCCTCGATCACGGACAGGGCACCTGGGTTGGCAATCGTCAGGTCAACGAGGACCACTGTCCTCCTCGAGAGAACGTGCGCACTTGGCTCATTCAGCAGAGATAGGTCTATGTTTAGCCTCTGCACTGCCTCACAGAGAATTCATTCATTTGAGGTTTATTTTCGGAACTGCACTTACACAATGCTTAAGTTCTCGCAAAAAGAAAATATGATAAAAGGTGTATATATAAAAAGATCAGGATAATCTGATACACATCGTGGTCAGGATAATCTGACAAAATATAATTGTAAGAAGCATGCACACCACAATACGGTGCGCATATTAAGTCACATGAAACGTATAACGTTTTGAATTTTTTTTATTACACCGAACTATTTATATGTTGTACAATTATTATATTCACATTTTAATCTCTCCCTGAAACAAACTTTTTCGCTTCACTTGCAAACGTTTTAGATGAGATGAGGGAACGAAGCTCGCAAGGGAGTGAGCCCCAGACGGTAGCCGGTAAGCCAGTGCATGGCGGCGGGACTCTTTGACGGAAAATGGCACCTCAAAGATGGTCGGGCGAGGGGTCGAGCGCTTCCTCACCGCCGTGATAGGGAAGGAGATGTCAGCTGGTATCTTACCATTGCATGTCTTTATTGCTAGGAGAGCAGTCTGAAAGGTACATATGTCTCTGAGGCCAAGCAAGTCAAACTGTTGAAACACATCGGCAACGGAGTCCCTAAGACGGCGGCCGAACACAGCTCCACAGAGCGTCGTTTTGAACGACTTCCCCCCGGTGAAGCGTACCTCTGAAGCCACCACCCCCAGATTGTTATACCGTAGCATAGCAGTGGAATTAGGAGCATTTTGTAGATTAGGAGTAACCCAGCGACGGGCACCCCTACTTCCCTAAGACGCCAAAGTGATGCAATAACAGCATAACATTTTGGGGCAAGTCCAGTCAAATATCAATACGTCTTCGGCGGTCTTAACTGTAGATTTTTTAGTCACAGCTATCTGTTTTGCAGCCTTGAAGTCCTCTAAGTTGTCTTTCTCGATCGTTTTGTCGCACCGCTGGTGACACTTCTTCCCTGAAGACGGATTTGAATCCCTCAATTTCAGTACTCATCAGCCCTTGCCATCTATATGTAGTTCCATTCGTCGTAAACTGAAAGTACGACTAGACTGTTCATCACCGTTAGTACATATTAATAAAATGTAGATACCGTAGGTTGTAAAATCAATGCTTACTCTAGTATATGTACCGACAATTATGTTCTGATGTCCTAAACATTTGTAACATTTTTTTACCATTGTTACGAGAACTTAAGCCTTAAACAATAGTATCAATAAAACAACATTTGTATTATATTGCAGAATTTGTAAAACTTTTCACATATATAATTATTTACAAAATAAGGAACGAACCGTATATCATCGAACATACATCAGCAGACTCACCAGACAACACCTCCATTATATTCTTGCATACGTATATGCTTATGGTCTGAATAGCATGAGCGCCATGAGTTATTATATTATATCCCGTGCGTAGGCAGTTCAGTATTGCAGTGTCATATGGTAAGCAACCACGAGAACATTTCCATTCAACCGCGTTTCACCCGAACGGAGGATCTATCCAGGAATTGCACATGGACAACCCTACTTGGTTTAGGCAGCAGGGTATCCCTATCCTTTATAGAGATAGATGTCTCCAAGTGGAAGGACACCAGGACGCTGATCGCATTACTACCCCCCACCCCCCTGCACTATTCCCAACTGTCTGAGGCAAGAGGCTCCCAGCTCGGCTACCCCAACAGGCGTCCTGCTGGCAGCTGTTTCTTTGCTCTGCGTCATCTGTGTCCGTTTTCGTTCGTTTCTATTGAGGCACAACGCACATCAGGAGAGGGGGCGATTGCAATGACGCTTCTCAAATATCATGGACAGCTCCTGAAGCCCCGGGGAGAAAAGCGTTTGGTTCACTCGGCAGAGGAAGAATCAAGAAGGAACCGAACGGGTGCATTACAATCCATTACGTTTCGCTTCAATTCCCCCTTGCGATAGATTCGAAGGGAAATCGTTGCTTGGAGTCCACAACTTTATATAAGGGAAGATGATCAAATATCGAAACCTCCCTCTGATTTTCTTGACGCAGCGTGAGCTGTGCTGGTGTATGACTTTTGATAAATTTCCTTTAGTTGCATTTTTATTATTCGCTTCATTCCTCATTAAAGTAAGAAAATCCCCTCAAGTTAATTAATAAACTACTTTTTTTAATTTCATCATTTTCTCTGTTGCGATGATCGTTTTTTTAATAATATTCAAATTTCTAGTTCGATTTCCTCACAAATCGTTATGTAGATCGTGAGAAGACAAGAAACTTTAAAGTACGCAGACGCGATTCAAGACCTGACAAAACTACTTGGTCAAAAATGAAAGATTAATATTCGATATTGCGTATCTATTGTATTTCCTAAAGTTTAGACACGTTTCTACGCATTGTTGCTGTAAAAATTGAACTTTATTCTAAAAGACGTTTTTCACTAGATCGTGATTGCCAAACTCTAGGTCAGTTCACCGTTATATCGGTTGATATCCTGGATCGGTGCTCGTTGCTTGATCGGTCGCCTTAAATTTGGTAATTCCCCTCCTTCTGGAACCATTTTACCTGGTTCTGGTTGTCCATTCATCTGAGAATTAGCTATCTAACGCAATTCAGCTTGCTCAAATTAGCTGTTGGCGCATTACAAGGGAGAACGTCAACATATAATGTATTTAATTTCGATGGGTGTAGCGCCTTGCGGATGTAATTTAGATACGTCGTATGCGATTCTATGGTAAGACCCCATTACAGGAGTGTTAGTGTTGAGGTTGTTCAGAACCAAAAAATACATTGTTGATATTGTCGTTTGTGGTACTACGGTAATCATAGGATTAGGGAACGCACAATATAAACCCTTGAGCCAGAATGCAGCTCTATGACACAGCATGGTGACTGGAGGGAGATTTGAACCATAAGTTTGAACCATTTGAACCACCTTAACTTCTCTACCCTGAAAGGGTTCATTGTATGGGCGATTCTCGACATACAGTCGATTTTTGTGGGCAGTAATCTGCGCCGTGTCTATCTAGCATCGATGCATTGGCCTACGCTTGGGATAGCAGTTAACTGGTTATCGAATCATCGAGGACTTACGTAAATTTCTGCCCAACTGAAACGCCCGCACACGCTCACGGTGTATGCATCGATTTACGAGACTGTTCTTCAGTTTGCCCCGGCAGATCTCCGGAGGTCCGCCCACGTTCAGGCACAGGCGTAGTAGTGACGGACGTGGCACAAACGAAACAGGGAATCGAGTGCGAGAAAACCTCGAGGTGTCTTAAGTACCGGCAGTTAATTATAAACGAACGCCGTGTCGCTTTCTGCAGCGGCTGCTCCACAGCTCTGCGAGATTAACTGTAGGGATTTACGTGGCCAGCTGTGGGACTGGTCGGTCGCAGAGTTATTGGTGTTGGAGCTGGGCTCTACCAGGGTGGAAGTGTACGGGAGGTGTTCCCGAGCATCTGAGATTTCAAGACTCTCTGCCTATACGCATAGTGAGCAGCGATTCAGTCAAGTCGGTGAAGTGAACGTCGATGAGACGATCGGTGTAGACAGGGTACGTTGGGAGCATGCCGGAGCAGGCCAATGCTGTCGTGAACAGTTGAGTCCATTCATCTGTTTGGTACGGCCCGGTGACGATGACCCACCGCTCGCATTATAACTAGTCAAGTCTTAATACTTCGACATTTTCGACAGTTTCCGTATTAATTCCTCAATTTTCGATTAGCCGGCCAAGCCTGGAGGTGCTTCTTAATACTACCTCTATCCCTCTATTTGGGCCGGGAAGCACTTTATTCAAGAACAACGGCTATCCGTACCCTAAACCTACCTCACTGTTGCCCGAGGCAGTTGTGCTGCCCGTCAGCTGATAAAGTGTCCCTAATGACTTCTACTAAGCGAACTAAGCTCAGATGTTAAGTGAAGCACTCAACTAAGATATAGGCACTCGTTTTTTTTTACTGTAATCGTATTTCCTCTTCATAACCCAGGAATTTGTTGATAGCTTATGTTGACACACGCAGATTTTTGCTTACGTTGAACGTTAATGTTCAGATGTATCCTGCGGCCTGGCAAATAAGGCAAAACATATGGAACAGTCAGCGAATACCTACAACATTTTTATTTTTTAAGGCGTGACGAGTTTCTATTTTTGTGCATCAACTGCTACGATTAGGAACGAGAAGCGTAGATTCAATCCAGCAGACTCCGTTAGGGTTCCTTTCAATGTTAAGCTTTGACAAGTGTCGCATGCCCGCGGCCCTAGAAGAGCAATCACACCGCGCTGTCAACGCCGCGGCCTATAAGGGAGAACCGCACACGCGCACACCTATCCCTAACTTGACTAAGGCATTACGCAACTATGCTGACGTAACGTAATTTCTCGTTTCACCTTAACAAATATCTGTGGGCAAGTGGCATATGGCTTTGTTCTGTAAGCCTTGTAACCTATTAACTACTCAGGTGGTTAGCCTGTGTGTCCGATACAGGAATATAGACCAGAGCTCATCGTGTAAGACAACAAGAAAGGCGAGTGCGAAATTAATTGTGTATGACGCACAAGGAATGATCATGGGTGATTATTTTCTGAGGCTGTTTGTTGAATTCCCCGCTCCCACAGAGTGTTAGAAAACAAGAGCTAAACATAGCTAAAAGAAATCATTGTTACTAGTCCTATATATATATATATATATATATATATATATCAATTATAGCCTATTTAGCATTAGAAACTTTAAGGAACAATTTGTTTTTCTAAAGGGGTCAGAGTAGGTTAGGTGCCTTCTATCTGTTGGATAGCAGCATAATCTTGTTCCCTTGCTACTGTCTTCCATGATTCGATGATATCTATTTAAGCGGTCTGACACATTGTCTAGGTCTCTTGTGACAAACATTCTATGATCCTGTAACTAGCTTTAGCTGCTATTTGGATTACAACACACCTTACAACACACCACTACGACTTAGCCTCAAGCTTACTTAGGCGCAACTATGCTAAGGAATTCTTCTGGTGCGTCGTAGGCTCAAAAGGCCGATGATGTCTTTGGTCCAGCTTGTCATCTCAGGTTGTCAGACCGTTACGGATTATGGACTTGTGAAGGTTGTTGTTGAATATAGGAACGATGTGTTCAACGTTCACAGACATAAGAAAATAGGTTTCGACTGGCTGGGAATGGACTAGTACTCAAGAGTTGGATAATTGGAATTACCACCCGTATCAACGTGAAGGTAAAATACGATGTGCAAGAAGCGAAAGTAATGCAAAATCACCAGAAAAAATCGTTTTGTTGTCATTGATTACCACGTATTTTGGTTTGTCAACATGGCGACTTAATACTCTAATTTTCTGCCCGGCTCCACATAGCTAAGAAAGGCAGGAACGAGCATCTCTTAGAATTATATAAAAAAATAGTTTAAATCTTTGAAAAGAACTCGTCGGAACTCGTCGATACAACATTAATTTGAGTTACATCATTGTATTCAACTCTTGGAATTCGCGTAAAAGGCGTTGCGAAAAGTGGTTTATATTTGGGTCCCCCCAACAAGCAAAAAACAGCAGGAAATTTAGAAGGCAGCCGCTTTTTAAGCCAGGGTATGGACTGGAGGCATATCAGGATTGGGTTCAAAGATGCTAAAGATCTTTGGGTTTCTTTATCACCCTTTCCTTATTTGTGGATTCTCGTCAGATGTGACAGGTTGAAAAATAAGGCAAAGGTAGCCCCGACATGTTCTCGTAGTAATACCTAACGTTTCAGATCCTAGGTCTGTCGAATAGCAGCCGACAGCCGGTTCAGATAATATCAAAGCGAGGGAGTGACTTGCAAAGTATACAGCCTATTTCAGAAATTTTGAAAACTTTAAAAGCACACGCCGCGCCAAGAACAGCAGATACCATTACTCAAAGGGTCATCCCATATTCAGTTTTTAGAAGAGTCGTTCTCTAATGTTGTTTTGTCTGTGGCATGTGCTTTAATTCAGCCAGATTCGCTAGAACGTACCTTCACTAGAGAAAACAATCAGTCAATTTTCGATACCGCTACAACGAAATCTAAGGCACGAGTATCACGAGCCTGCCCTTATTAAACTGCCATAGCTGTTGCACGGTGTTTTCTATCAGCAAAGCAACTGCCTATCAAAAAACTTATTAAGCGAATTAAACCATATCTATCTATGGCAACACCTCCCTGCGCAAGTATGTAACAACTGTCTATCGCTCATATCTCCCCGTATCTGCCTGCAGCCGGCGTTGGCGCCGTCAAGCAAGCAAACTAGTCGACCCCTTAGCACCACAGGGTTGACAGTGGTGACAGAGAGGTAGCTGCTCGCTAACTCTATTTTATACAGTAACTCGATTCATTTCGGGGTGTATAGTCAGAGAGAGAAAACGAGAGTGAGAGAGGCAGCTATTACCACATTGTCCTACTCTGCGAAGGACTGAAGGCTGTGTAAAGCGAAGCCCATCTCGACGCGTAGCCTAGTTACTAAGTCTCGCGGGACGGGCCTGAAGGATTCCCTTGACGGCGTTGTGTCCGTAGCTAGCACACGGTCGCAGGACCTACCTTCGAAACGGTAACGAACGACACACAGGGATTAGCGTCGCTATTGCGGAGCCAGGAGCAGCTCGGCGTTGGAGTTTCGTCCGCTTGTGAGCAGATGACCGGCAACGATCAAGTCCAAGCTATAGAGGATGTACTACCGCCCATGGATCGGGCCATGCATTGCGGGAAGTCCGGGCTCAATTTGTACTACTACCACTACTACTACAAGGTGGAGGGATGGAGTTTGGGGGACTGTATTGTGAAGTTAGTGCGACACGTTTTCATGGCTCCATTAGCGAAGGTAGCGCCCTCGCACTATGTCAGGTTGGGTTCCGACGACGATGGGATTCGGGTGGGAAGGTGGGTGTGGGAGCTAAGCGGACCAGAACAGCAACTGCACACCGAAAATTAATTAACAACTAGCCCAGACGCAAACTCGTACGACGCCGAAGGAGTCTGCGGTAGTGCTGCTGGCGATCCGGCGGTAGCAGTGGCGGCGCCTTCCTTCGAGCGGAGAGGAATAAGGCCATCCAATCCGGCTAGCTTCCAGCTTACTTATACTCCACCCCTATTATGTGTGTGCATGAGCCACGTCACGACAATGACGTTGACAATGATTACTATGATGGCCACGATGATGACAGAACAGCGTGCAGACATGTCCAGAAGCGGAAGTGCTTAAGCAGAGTGAAATGGGAGAACAAACGCTCCTTAGACAAATATATATGTAGATTTGAGAGAACAATGAGAGCAATAGGATTGCGCACGATTGCGGTACTCACGCCTGTGTGCCTCGTCTGGTCGTCACATTGAAGAGACGACGGGACTGTTAACAGTTGTCTACGTTCTTGTATTAAGATCGCAGGCGGAGTCTGACAAGTCTAACTTTAACAAGTGCCGAATAGTAGAGGGTACTACTGTTCTACTACGTGTGCTCGAGAATGACCCCCAATGACTAGGTTGCCAGCTAAGAAAAGGTCGGCCAACAGTTAAAGCAGCGTCTGCTGTAACTGTAGACCCATTTTTTTCTCCTACCCCCGCCTATATATATATATATATTGACTGTGATCGAAACTAGCATTGAGAACAGGTCGAAATATCGGTCGAAATGGCTACTTCACCGTGGACTGCCTGTGTGTGCAATGTAGGAGAGTACTGTATTCATTAACTTCGAGCATACGTCTGACTGGGGCTCGAAATAAATATTAGCTAGTGTTGAGACAAACATAATAAATAAGAGGTAACTTACCTCTTATTTAATAGGTAAGCTCGAACACCATAAAAGCGAGATGTTGTGACACGTAAACTATTGTTGTTTATAGACAAAGTACATTATCAGCGGATAGGTTCTTGGACGTAGCACTGCATACAACAATGCAATATCCAATACATACTGTGCACGTATAATAAATAAAAGCATGATATATCTAGTCTCAATTAGTCGGCCGAACATAACAACCGCTGCATCCGGGGTGTACATTGATCAAATCAACACACAGTAAAAACAATTGACAGAATAGTCATCCCATCTGGCGGCCTGCCTGAAGCAAACACACATACACGAACATACTCACACCTGTGCGTTTTGCACTATTGCTACAAGGCCCTGTAGCAAACCATTTGCGAGCGTACGATCATTTATGGTATAGATTGTACTATCGAAAATTAACACGACGAGTGCTAGTATTTCGCATACGCGAGCGAATTCGTAGCCTGTAGTTATCATCATGTTCATCTACTGCATAGCCTGACCTTGTTGTCCTCGATGTGTGCAAGGGCTTTTGTAATTTGCCAACCTAACCGAGCTCGCGCCTGCAATTTCGCTGCGCGCCGACCAACAAGTATCCGATCGCAACTGCGACTGACAGCAGACAATAGTGGTTTGCCTGCTAGCAAACCATCTAGCTTGGGGGGGCGGCGGCGGCGGCAGCAGCAGTTGAAGAGGACAAAACAACCGGATCTAGCAACCGGCAAACAATAGGACACGGAAGGCAGTCCCTCCACAAGCGGTCTAGCTATAAGAGAGCCCCCAGTAGCAAGTTATCAGCCTTCTGGTCGACGAGGATAGCGTGACCGACGAAGCAATGGATGGATGCTAGCGAGTGGCTGCAGCGCGGCCAGATGGTTACGAGTTTCTCAATTACGACCTTGCTCCTTCACTCTCTCGCTCTATCTATTTCTATATAGATCTCTCTCTCTAGTTTGCTCTCACCGCGTGTCTCTCTTCCTTTCACTCATTGGCCTTCGGCACGAGCAGACGATAGCTCTGTTCCCTACGGTACGTGTGGCCTTCTTCCAGGCAGACACGCTTAGCATAGCCCCCCCAGGAGGGTATGCTTGTGTGCCAAGTTTGCCAGTTTGCTGTTCCCGGCGTTCTCCCCAAGTACCGACATCATCGTCGTCCCTCCCGGACCACAGCAGGCCAGACTCGTCTCGCCGGCCGTAAGCTAATAGGCGATCTCCGCATACTGAGGTCGAAGAGCTGATATATCATATTACTAATAAGACACAACTAGAACAGCATCGCATTCACTACTAAGTAGAACGAATGCCGCAGAATGGCGAAACTACAACGTGTACTAGGCGTCCATGTCAGATAGCGCAACACCAACAATAACCCGAAATGGACGTCGATGGCCACAACAATGGTAACAACAACACAAGCAACAACAGGGGTGATATGAACCTCCCAGATGGATATCACACATTACAGAACATTGAAACACATAGGACACAGAGTCTTTGAGAGGCTATAAACATTGGGAGCGCCTTGAAAACATTGTCGGATGTAAAGCGTGGCCGTGTAATCGCTACGAGGATGGTGATCTATGTAGGGAGCGGCCTGGCTGATTGATTGTCTTAGGACATCGTCATTTGATTGGCTATTTCGGCGTGACATAGCCGACAATGACCTCGGTCGACTTCCTATCCTACGGTACAGGTATTATCAAAGCAGCGTTTCGAACGACATTCTCGTTTCTACCGTCGTCAGTGGTTGCTATTTTGTCTCCTAGACGACAAACGAAGCTCAAGAGCAAGGTGTTGTACTGCTAAATGATAGTTATATAAGATAATATTCTAATATATATATATATATATATATATTATAGTTGCTTCATATACAAGAGGAAAGGATATCCGATGACATTGATTAGTGCTATGGATTAGCTGGCTCTATAGCAAAGGGAGGTCAGAACTTCTAAAAAATAGCGCAGCCAAAAGCTCGAGCGTGTCTGTCAGACATTACTTTTTCAGACAAAAGTCAAATTCAAAAGCAACCAAAAACGCATTTTAAATTGCGGATTAATCACCCAATCAGAGCTTCGATGTAGACATATGTGAATCGAAGTTATTATAGTGTTAACCTAACAAACAACTAATATGATAAGTCTAAGGGTCGTAATAAGCCCTCAGAGAAAATAATCCAGCACGCATGGTCAATAATACCGTTTCAATACAACGTATTTTGCGGATACCTCGACGGATATGCATAATATATAAGTGGTGTCTTACCACCAATAAATGACAGCACGGGAAGGCGTAAGAGCACTTGACTGTACCGGCGAAAACAACAGGCAATTTAAAGAAGGCTTGAAGGGGGGGGGGGTATTGTGTTTTTGTACTGTTCTTGTCAAGGACATGGTAACAGTTGAACGAAGTCTAGGTTAACAGCTCGAGTGTCACGGTGATGCAAACACCGTAATGGTTCAAGGACTGGTGCGCCACTGTGGGCACGGGTGTATTGTTGGACCTTCACCGGTATTTTTAGACTTTCACAGTCGCTGACAGCTTTTAGAGTCTCGTTCCTTTACTCCAAAATATATACGGGTCCCTTTATGCATCCCTTTGCACTATTTGTCTGTCACACAAAAGTGGCAATAATAAAATTCGGTCTGGGCCGCCTGTCTACAGCATCTATCTAAAACTCTATAACAAAAATTTGACCACAGCAAGAGAATAGTGTCGCGCTACGCCGACAGAAAGCGACCGCTACGTAAACGCCAGTCTATTTTGACAAAGGACACATTGTGAGAGTGCTTGTGCAAACAATTCAGACTACATTTCGGACTGTATAGTGTTTATGTCCATATTTCTCTTTTGCATCCTTTAGACAAGGGTGATTTAAAAGGACACTCATTCTAAATAGCATTTAGGCGACTCACACAAAGCTGACTTCGAGAAATCTTAGTAGCATTAAATTAGACTGCTGATTGTTTTTGAGTCGAGCCAAAATATATATTGTATATATATATATATATATATACATCGATCCCACATGCATGCTTCTGCATGATCGGCTATGTTTGGACCCTCCTGTGAGATGCGTAATTTAGTCAGTTCATTCATCACGAGCGTTTTCGATACGTGCACGCTTTCAAAATGACCTGTCCTTGAAGAAGACAATACCAGTGAGTAACCAAGACAATACCATTTCTGCACCTGTTTCCAATCGCTAACGTGATAGTCGCCGAACCACTGACAGATTTATGAGAAGCTGTGTCATCCAGGAATCTCGGTCATCCCTGAATCGATCTATTAGCTTTTGCTTATGCCGTTTTGCAGATACATTCTCTCAAAATAAGCGGAACCTAAATTTCTCGAATTATGAGATCTAAGCTCACTGCACGTTTTGATTACAGGGTACCTTCGAGTAAACAGAGTTATCATGATCCAGTTGCACGTCCCTCCTCAACAGAGCGTAATGCGTTCTTAAAATTATCTGCACGGGATATAAGCCCGTATTCTTTGTTCTACAGATTCCTTCATATAGGGGACGATGTTAGTGCGGCTCTAGAACTGAAACATCCGCCTGCCCCCTATCGACTTCCCAGCCGAGTTCTGCTTTTGAAGAGGACACCTTACTTGAAGAAGTTTGTGCTGTCGTACAGTCGTCCCCTCGTTGTTCTGCTGCAGGATCCGATGTTTTACGTCCTCGACATCTTCGGAACTTATTATGCACCTCCTTACGCAACGTGGTCACAAGACTAGAAACCGCACTAGCTGCAGTTGTCGATATTATAAGATGGAAATCCTCCGACCTAACTTAAAGTCAGAAACATGAATATCAGGGAAGATATTTTGAATTGAAAGAATCATATTTCCGTTTATAATGGTAGTATTTGTATGATCATAGTGTCGTACATCATATTTATCCCTGTTTAACATAACCCTGTTTATCTGTCCCAAATGACGAAGAGCTCGACCATGACAACATAACAGCCACCAATGAATGGAATTACTACATACCGCCCACCTGCCCTTCCTGCTTATGGATATCGATGGTACGAGACACACCGTGCTGCCACTTCACATTCGTATGGCCACCTCATCCCGTGTCGCGGACCCGACATAGCTATATACAAATACGCATGAGTCGATTGAGTTCTACATCCCCCGCAGCCTCGCCTACAACAGCGTGCCGACAACTCCCGAGCAGCCAGACACACGCAGCAGACATATTCGCACATTTTACTATCACTTGTCCCCAGCAGCAGCAGCCCCAGCACCCGTCAAACGTGGCTCTCTGTTATTTCTCTCTTTCTGTTAGCTCGGTTAAGGTCTGTTGCTTGGTTCGCCGGTTGACCGTCCGGCCGGCCATCTACCTACTTAGGCTTGCAGAAGGCTTCTGTCGTCAACCTGTGCGAAAATAAGAGGGGTACATAATGTACTGTCATTTTTGCCACGTGGAGCCACATCACGCTGGTGACACTCGGATCGCCGAGGCTGCTGCTGTCGTGTCATGTTATTGCCGTTGCCACCGTTGTACGTTTCAACTTGAAACGCATCCGTCCAAAGAATGGGTGCGGCTGTTCAAGCCGTTCCCCCTAACGCGCCTTGGGCCGCCTCCCCTCGCTCTGCCCCTGGTCGTCATGATGTCGTCCGGCGTCGCTCGCCTTCTTGCAAGTATTGCACCGTATCTTCTGCATCCATTTGCATGCCTCATACAGATAGTACGACTCCGCACGACACCGCATAATACGACAACATGTGCGATGACTGCGGCCTATAGGGACTAGGACGAAGAAGTCCACAGAAGCAGTCCTGCGCGAAATGCCCCCACGTCGCTGCGCTGAGCTTCCCCGTGACGGCGGTGGCGGCAGATGCCGCAACGCTGCGGTTCCGTGTTGTCGTCGAGTTGAAATCATCCAACATTCAGTCCCCGAGCAGCGTCGGTCACCTGGTAGCTGGGTTCCCGCGTCCCTTTCGTAGGCTCCCTGCCGCGGGTGTAAAAAAACGCCACCGATTTTATTACGCGTGTCGACTGTCCATCTCTGTTTTTTTCAGCGTCTCGGTGACATCACGGGTGCTCCTCCTCTGACAACGATGTTCTATTTTGAATTTAGAATGCGCCTCCACGTCGGCAGCAGCAACTCTTAGGTGTATTGCAAGTTGACGAAATAGAGCGTTTCGCTATTTTCCGCTAAAACCTAGGTGGCCGAATCGACTGCATGTGTATACACACTATGCATTGCGATGGTAAAGATAAGGTAAAGGTAAAGCTTTATTGATTTATTAAAGGCGCTGCAATTTTACAATGCTTACGATTTCTTATATGTCACGCAGCGGGGCTCAAACCTGCGGCCTCTGGCTCCTGATAGCCAGAAGGTAACTAAGCCCTAGTTAAGAATGAGGTTTACTCGCCAACCCTTAATCGGATGGCCTTCATTGGGTCGCTCTCAAAATATTCGCAAGCGAATAATCGACAGCTAAGTAAGCGTATCTAAAAAAATATTATATAATTAGCAATTTGGCTTTTCCCTCTAGTGTTGCTTTCGGTTGACACGAAATCATTCCGTTTTGCATGCATGCTGAAACGAAAACCCATTCGTCTGCGGTTATTTTGGCATGCTTGACACATAATTCGGTTAATCCTACGGCCCACAAGTTGTTGTGGAAATTGAGGTTTTCGAGTGCAAGACATCCTATATAGCCGTGTATATGCCTCGTGGGTGAGGCACCCCCGGCCGATGTTTGCTTCGAAAAGTATCCACTTTAGATATTGCAATATTTTTAGTGCTTCGACTCAGAATCTCGTGCCCTATCGAATCAGGCAGTAAAAAGTCCATTCTTGCATAGGCCTCCTCGTGCTAAATATTGTATATGTTAAACACCAAAAAAGATTACCACAATTGTGGACCACCAAATATATACCCCTAAAAAATAAACGCATTTTCCCAAAAACGCCTCGCTACTGGTTTACTTGATCGTCATTATCCCGGTAAAATGTTTACATTTAGTTATTTTATTGTATATATATATATATACATATCTACTAAAATGCGATCTCCCTGTGGTATACGTGGGATAACAATTGCGTGACACTCCATACGCAACTATGGTAATAACTATAGTGCAACATGTTTCATGTTAGTACCAATCCTATGAAAGACTGATCACTTTTTGAAGAACAAATCCTTTTTTGGTACTGGCTGTTAGCATATAGCTTGGCATTTCGAGAAATTTGAAGCTTGGAAGCTTGCCTCCGATGCAGCGAAATTTCCATCCGTCACAGATTTTCAAGTGTGATTTCTGCACGCGAATGCACCACGCCACTAGGCTCGACTCATAGAACGGGCCATTTAAATGCAAACGTGCAATAGTGGGACCGAACTCGTGCACGTGAAATTTAAGACAAGAAGAAGATTATAACCAATTAGTGATCAATTATACATATGCTAGCATTCGAGCGTCGGCGGTTCGATCGCCGGAAATTACGTGTTGGCAAAAAATTCCTGCACATGTTTAGTATTTACCTACCGTCACATGGGTCTGTCATGGAAAACGTCCAATAACTTTGGCATGACCGACATGATAGGTCTTTGAATCAGTGCTACACAAAGGCGCCGAGGTCTACCGTGGAAAGTCAACTGAGGAACAGCTGAGAGAGCAAAAGGATACGCTATATCAATATCCGGTCACGCGGATATGGATAAGTCGCTGTGAATCCAAGTATGTGGCTGTAAATAGCTCCGTCGCTATTAGATGTTACTAGCCCATATGAGCTTTCCCGTTTTACCATGACTTATATCTCTTATTTTTATCAAGCCTGATAAAAATCGGCAAATAGCCGATCAAAACAATGTTACTTGGACTTCCGATCACGACAGGCCCTCAACCCTTCTCCCATGAAGCTTTCTTGATACCGATCCGTATCGCATTAGTACGAGATATTACATATAGTCCGGAATGAGATAAGGCCTCTGGGCTAGAAAAACTCGTAGAGTCCATACCTAGACGACCCAACGAATTTATTCAGATAGACGTAGGATACACACCATAGAACTTAACTAGTATTCAGCGCTGGAGTTATATGTGTACGTATCAGGTCTAATACTTGTAACGGATTCAAATTGTAAATTTTGAGATACTTGTCGACTTGTTAATTTTATTCGTATGATAATGTCCGAAATGTGCGTCTTATTTAGATTCCCCAACCATTGTACTATCATTTACTATACCTTGGAATATATCCTGCTGGATTAATGTATCTTGTTCTATAGAGTATATTTAGCGACAGGTACCAGTTGAAATCCTTTTGAGGGTGACTGTGCATATATATATATATATATATATATATATATTTATATATATATATATATACATATACTTATTCTAGCAACACGAGGAGCTAGGAGCCAACAAGTTAGGCCGCCAGACGAAGCACGTATGCTATATCTGTGAATAAGATACTGCTAACGCTCCGGGAATAGCAGCTTGATACCCGGTATCATCATTGACTGTCATCAGGGAGCAAATGAGTTTCTTGCAACCTTAATTATCCCAATGTTAGTAGATAGTTTTAGATTCAAGGAGGCGGGATCCACTTCTATTCGTATAGGGCGGGGGGTGGCTTCAGACGCCTAGATAGCGGGGCACCATCGGTAAAAAACACTCAAGTGAAGAAACGCTAGACGGAACACAAATGTCTGGTGAACTCATCAAGATGGCGGTGCAGGCAGTGACGCGTTTCCAATTGTAACTATCATATTCTCTCAATACACTGTATTTTTAATCTAGACAATGGTACACGCGAGCGCCAATATCTTCTCTGTTCACTATTTGACCTTGAAAGACCAGAGACAGTCTAGTGTTTTTCTTTTTCCATTCACAAGATACGCAGGTATTTTATTCTAAAAATAGACGACCGTATCGCAGAAATAGGCATGTTTTGCTTGGCGCGTAGTCAATGACACCGTTTTCGCAATTTCCAGAGCTTGGGTCTGACTGGCGCGCGGTTTTAGAGTTCATATCGTTGTGCAATGCGATTCTGCTTATATATGTACTGCTGAATGGGCGTGGGAACTGTCTCGAAGATGTTGGCACTCGTTGAAGTATGCTGAGGTGTAAAACTGCACAAAGAAACGACGAATTCTATGAAATCATAAGAGCATATGATAGCATTCCGATCTGCCCCCATGCAACCCCCGTCATTGGCATTGTTGGCGTCCTGCCCGGGAACGCTCGGTCACCTAATCCCCGGCCCGTAGCGGGACTGCGCGGGGAGAGACTGGTGAACGGGGAGGCCCCCGTAACAGGCCAGCCAATCTACCCAAGAGGTACCGGCTGCTCGGTTCACCTATCCCCGGCCCACCTGAGCGGGAATGCGCGGGGGAAGCCGGTCTAGCTAACGGTGGAGCGGGCCTCCGAGACCCCCGGGGGGAGGGGCTTTGGTGGCTCACTCGGGCCCTTCTGTGTCTCTCCTTACTCTCCTTTAGCTTGATGATCTCCCCATCCAGTCTACGACCTCCGCCCAGGCTTCCCTCGATTTGACCATATGGGCCACGAGCTCTCTGACTGATTTCCCCACAACCTCCCTCGAGCGTCCCTGCCTGGCTGCCGCTAGTGACACACATTGGGTCGTTGTGTGCTCGACGTCGTCCACCTCGCCCGCGTCGCACAGCATGCATATGTCCACCTGCGTCTTTCCTATCTTAGCCATGTAAGTCGGGAACTGCCCGTGGCCCGTCAGCACCTGCGTCGCTTCCTACGTGAGCTCACCCATGTTGCATTCCAACCACACCCTGAGGTCTGGTATCAGACTTTTGGTCCAACACCCCTTCGTCACTCCCGGAGTAACCTGGGCCCACTCGCGCTGCCAGGCGTCGAGGGTGGCCCTCCGGCCTATGTCATTCCGTGACATGGGCCACGGAATGTCTCTGGTGGTGTCCGTGCGTTTGAAGAAAATTTCCTCCTCCACTCAAAAAAAAGATCTAATTCGGGATTATGTCACTAAAGGCTGCCATGTCGCGGTAAGCGGCGAGCCTCGTCACTTCTTCTGTATATCCACGAAAGTGGACAGCGTGGACCCCAATGGGTCTCAGACATTTCGGAGAACAGAGCAATAATGATAACAATGTGATCCTATTACGTTTCTATACGATGTCGTTTGTGATGATCCCCGTTCCGTGACCAGTACTAGATCACAAATATTAAGATCTCTTGAATTTCGGTTGACTATATTAAATTAGCTTGCTCAAATCCGGAGCGGATAGATAAATTGACCAAACATACTGGCGCATCGTTCAAGGCACTTCTTCTCGTACAACCAACGAGTCGGTGAATTCAGCAATAGGCTACCAATGCCAGGTGAACGGAAGTTGAACCCAAAATAGATGCCACGTCGTTTGTTCGAACATCCACCTAGTTATTGTCTCTGGCCTAGTCATTCTGTAGTAGGATTGTATTTAGTGTCTGAAATTACATATACTGACATAGGACACTTCATATATATCGTGGTGCCATTGAAGTATAATAAAAAGTAGTATATGCCAAGCCGTGCACGTGTCGTGCTAACCATGGATGAGGACTAGAGGACAATGACCTGGGTAGACCAAGACTGACCAGCATTATATTTAATGCCCCCCACCACCACAGTACCTATAACACCTGTGTGTGCAAGGGTACGAAGTACCTCGGCGAGGTATCTCCAAGGTATGAACATGGACGCATTGCAGCATCCGAAGTGCTGCACACTGCGCGTGCTTTACCTCCAGCCGCATCCCCTCTGGCGAGCCTGTCGGGCAGGTAACTGGCTGTCACACAATCTTCGACAACAGGGAGATGATGGCGACGCGAATTCGAGAGCGCACAGCGACAATCTGGGATAACACGAACACAACGGAAGCGCTGAGGCGTACGTGGCACTACGACTGCTCTGTGGCGGATGTGGACGGAGTCGAGGCATACGCCACGCATCGCTGCTGGGGCGACGATACCCGCCATCGCTCGACCACCTCAGCCGTTGTTGAATGGTCTTTATGAGTTTCACTTGCGAGCACGCCGAGAAGCGGCACAGCCGAAGTTGCACGATTGCGTGGGAAAGCTGTGTGAATGGGCGAAGTCCTCGATATGCATAGCGGCTTGAAAAAAACAACGGCCGAAAGCTTCGGTGACAATGCACACGGCTTTTACCGTCCGACAGGGCAGGGTGTTCGACGAGTCGATCAACAGGAATCGACTATTCATGCAGCCCACCTGTGCGAAGTCGTAACAGATTGCGGGCCCTCACTTGATGTGTATGGCTGCGTAATGCTCATTGAGAGACTATACGACCGCATTGACGAAATGGTCATCGCTCGTTGGTGCAACAATCAAAATGCTGCACGATGTTTTTGTGATGGGCGTGAGCATTTGAAGTTCATAATGAATAGTGGCCATATCTTTTTGCAGACTTTAGGGTCTGGTAAGACCTTGCTGTTATTCGTGCTGTTCCACTCTTAAGTAGTTGTTGTTGCCCCCTGAAACGGCGGCGCCGAAAGGGCGATGGGTTCGACGAACTGGACTGAGGAAATGTCTCAAATGTATCGTTATGTAGTGTTCAGTACGTCCCCGAAAAAGAACAAATCCACCTACACGTTTACGAACGTTCATGTTTTCGAGTGAATATAGTCAACAATGGTCATCATTCCACCAAACTATCTCGGTCAAACTATCCACCGAACTATCTCGGCCAAACCAAAATGTTTTTGGCCGAGATAGCCGTGGAACATTATTGCAATTTACACAAGCTGCGTGACACATAGGAGAGCTTAAGCATTGTGAAATTGCAGCTCCTTTAATAAATCAATAAAGCTTTACCTTTCCCTTTACCTTACCTTACACAAAAATGGGTTCCCTCTATAAAAAGGAAAACAACTGCTTTCGGCAAAAATGTTTATGTCTTCATTCAATATATTCTCCCTGAAACTCAGTGCACCTAATCCAGCGATCCTCAAGTGCTCTTATCCGTTGAAATAAAACGTTGCTTCTATAGATCCGAAATACTTCTCTGTGGGGGTCTTAACGCTACCACATATATCGTGTCCCTGGCCCCTGAGGTGCGATTAGAAATATTTGAAGAAGTGGTCGTCGCTCGGGGCTAGATGTTCGATAATTTCGAAGCCCAAGTCAACCAGTTTAGCCATCGTAATACGTGACTTGTGAGCAGGTAAAACAGCACTCGTTTCTTCTGTATGCCTATTTCCACCGATTGTGTTGCTTAAACAATACCAAAGATTCAGCAGTACATCACGAGTGGCTTTTTTTGTTTTCGAGTGTATACTGATGAACCCAGCTTTCATCAACGGTTACGAGTCGGCGCGAAAAGTCCGCGGATTTCTCTACATCTGCTCGAGGCAGCGCTCGGAAACGATCACCCTGTTCAGCTTTTGGTCTACAGTCGAGCTGTCCAGCACCCATTTGCTGGTCCACTTTCTCCTACGGAGATCGCGGCATAGCATGGAAATAATAATAATACTAAATATCATAAACGCCTTCGCTATCTAATGAGCTATCCTAATCTGATGATCCTGGAACACTATCACATGCACTTTTCGCTCATTTCCTCGATTCGTTGCCGTTCGTTTTTTTTGAGCTTTCGGGCGGCGCTTCGACTTGGACACTGGCTTGACTCCGATTAAATTTATTTATCCAACAGCGAATAGTTTCATACGATGGGGTAGGCTCCCCGTGAATAGATAACTTACTTTTTATCTGGGTTGCATCATAACGCTTTGAATAGTAGTGTTTAATAACAGCAGCCCGAAGCTCGTGATGGTCCATTTTGGCGATACCTGCTAACATTCGTAGATGTTAGCACGAAAACGAGCGGCACCATCGATCGGTTTTGCTTTTTGTCATCTGTCGTTTCAAGGATGGCTCTTTCCACCAAAACGTTCCACCGCTGGTGAGCCAAACCTGCCGATACAGGACATTTATTCACCCACCACATATATATATATAGATCCTGGAAAGAATTTAATAATAGCGAATCTTCACTAAAACTAAAGGAAACTTTTTCGGGCTAACTCTCAGCCAACATTTAACGTCCACGATACCGTGAATCTTCACCGCGAATCTCCACTACTAACTACAGTTGCTAATGGCCAAAAATGAACAAAAATATACAATGTAGAATACTACTATTATATACCACATTTATTGATCCAAATGCAAAATTCACAAGAAATAAGTTAAACTGTGTAAATCAACAGAGACTGAAAACTTAATTTCACGATGCCAATTTGAGTAAGCAGTCTAGCGAAGTGGATCAATTATAGAGACTGCCGAAATGCCAGAAAATTGCCATGAGTGGCCAGGTTAATCGTCTAATTCTCGAGAGTCACAAGTACTCACATAACGATGAAACTCGATCGCCACTGGGACGTTATATAATTCTCAATTATATTATATAAATTTTAGTTTCGCGTTCACCATACCATAACTAACTTAGACGTTCCATAGTTTCCGCGCGTTGTTTGCACGGGGAATTGAGGTTATATAGAATCCCACTTCTAGGTTCCGACAGCACGCAAAGTCAGACAACAGTTCACTTCGTTCAGTGTTTCTTGCACGAACCGCACTGGCTGGTTTTTCGGCTAGACAACTATCTCGCGTGCATGCCTCAGCATGGAATTTCATTATATAAATATGACGAAATCTTTGCAAGCTGTAATTAGTTGTGGTGCCCTGGGAGATATATATATATATATATATATATATGCACACGACTGGCTAATTAAATAACTTAGACCGTCGAATTCGCCTACTTTATAAGGCCTGTTGTGCGTGTTGCAGTTATCAGGTCATTCAGCCAGACATTGTAACATGAACAATAAGATTCGTGAACTAAGTATATATTTTAAAATCAAACTAACCAGATTCTCAACAACAATAATGTGTTGGTATGAACCACTATACCTTCGAGCCAATGGGCACAAGCCACTACTCAATATATGCTTTAATCTACAAACTGTACACTAAAAAAAAAATATTATATATATATATATATATGGATTTTTCCCCACAGAATATGTTCAGATCAAAGGCACGATGCGTGTACATCTGACAGAAACGCAGAGCAGATTCGTTAAGACGACTTTTCTCATAGATGTAGCTCACTGTTTTTTTTGTAAAATAGAAAATCTTCGTTATCGATTTTGAAGGACTCAATTATTCGTGCGGGATGGACAGTATACCAACCAGTCTGACTCCGGGCTGACTCTCAGCCAACATTTAACGTCCACGGTACTGCGTTCGCATTGCCTCGTAAGACGGACCCTTTCGCAGACTGCAAGCATAACCGATACGATAGACCTTTGAAGCAACACTGCTAAGCAACGGTACCGAGTGCTTTCTGCCGTGGGAACTCAGCGGAGGGTCAGGTACAGTGAAAAAAGTTATCTTGGAAAGTGTGGGACCGCATGCGGGTTCAAATATTATATTATAATGTCATACAAATACTCCTCTATTACGACCAAGGGAGGAAACGATTACACTTACAGCAATGTCATAAATGAGGTAATATGTATTTTTCGTATCGACGTTTTCTCGTACTTAATTAGAAATGGGGGTAAAGTACTTAAATATTTAAATTTGGGGAACATCCATAAAGGGAAGGGCCGCTTCAATTTGGCGTTAGGCCTGCTCGATTTTTGTCGACAGGAAGTTATTGTTGTATAAACACATGTATTTATTATTTCAAATGGTCACTAGACTAAACCTGCAGTTATATATATATATATTGTATAAGTTCTCTTGATCAAAATTGGAGACTTTCCTTGATTAATTTCTAATGCTAATTAGTCATCGAGCTGAAAAAGGGGCGGGAGTCGAATCCGCTTTTGGTTGCCGGTCCATTCTTGTAACCACTTAGGTAATGTGCCATACATGGTCATCCTCTGGAATACATACATGTCAATAAACACGCCATTCAACTACAATCGTTGGCAGGATAACTCCACGAATAATATACACGATTTTTTTAGCAGGAACCAAAGCGTATAGATGTTATATGCTGGCGGAGGCCATGAACTAAACCACCACATGATCCAAACCGGCAATTCATCGTTCGAATCCTGGTCTGCTACGGAGGTTTTCTTGTAGTCAGTTGGTCGAATATCTATTATAAATAAAAAAAAAAATCTTCAATATATATCCGTTGTCCTATAAGGTCCACATAACATGTTGCATAACGGGTTACACTCTACGCTAGTAGACGTCAGCGGTATCCCGTAACCAATGAGAGCTCAGTGCTGGAGACGTGCCATTCGATTCTAGATGACCCCATATTGTGAAATGAGCTCAAAGCGTCGCATTCGATTCAAAGCCTGGTTTTTGGAGCAATTCATGTTAGGTTGTATGGAACTGTTCGGCGTTACAGGGGCTATTTCCCAACACGATCCACGCTTGTTGTTCGCCCATGCCAACCAGTTGGATGTGCAGTTTGTTTCAACGTAGTCAAAATAAGGCTTTACTCAATGGCAACGCGGCTTCAAGATGTGATTCAGCCCTACGGTCGCCTTGCTCTAGTTCGGCTTACAACACAATGTAGATCATTCGTGGAACGACCGATCCCGAAGTCTCGGACAATAAGTAAAAACGCAGTGAACGCAGGAACGAAATCGTAATGACGGCTGCAACAGGCCCGCGCTTGCACGCACACGCAATTCTGTCAACCGCCAGAGACTTCGATGGCCAGGCGTCATGGGAATCGAAAATCGAAGAAGAACGAAGATAACTATACGGGAACAAACAGCCAACTCCACAACGAAGCAATGCCATCCATTCCGGCATCAGACCGCGAGAATAAAAACGGCGATATAAAAACCGCTGCACTTCCAGCAGAATGTCCCTAACAAGGGGCCAATGCGCAGAGCGGCATTTCGGCTGCTAAATGGCCCGAGTGAATTTTGAATCTCAACGGCCTTTAGTATTGGGGTAGACAGACACTTGTAGATATATTTCAAATTGCAGCATTAAAGAGACTGCTGCCTTAAGTGACTTGCCTCCCTTGCGAAATCTGCATTCACATATTATGATAAGGAACGAAAATGAAAATCATCTAATGACAATCAACGCACCAGAGCAAAAATGAGCGAACGTGACTTGTATTTTCGTTCAGACAAATGCTTAGTGTGTGGGGAAGGTAAGTGAAAATTAATGATAGCCTAACACTAGCTTGCACGTGTGCTGCTTTTTTCCCTGGAGGGACTCATTGCTGCGTCTATGAAAGATAATTCAGGTTATAATTAACGCCAATTAATTACTGAAAGCACAGTACTTGAACGCACAGTAGTTATACATTTTCAGTCGCGTTATTATAAGGTCTTAGTATAATTTATATCTATTTGATGCAAGATCAAATATAAGAGATTCTATTAGATTTAGCTGCCTATTAACAACTTTAAATAGGCTTTTACTATATTACGTTCGCTGATTATGATAATATTAAAATTGAAATTAGTATTATATTATACTGCCTACTCATGTCTCAAATCCCTCTCAGGGATGACCCACAATACGCCAAGAGAATTTCTGGCGAGCTCATCATTGTGGTATCACGGTTTATTTTCAGATAATTATAGAGTGCTGATTTGCTCTTGGCTTATCATTGAGTAAAACTTCGTAAGTAATGCTTGTCACTCCCCGATATCGAGGTAATCGGAATCCTGCCTGCGATGAGCAGATCCACCCTGGTAGCCCTTCAAGGCCAAGAATAATTGACCAACAGGCCGAGGGGGACCCAGAGTGGATGTCAGGGGTCCCTGACCTTTGTTGGCGTATCGTGACGTGACCAGCAAATACGAACGTCCTCATTACGTCTGAATCCCTTGCCGGCGTCGTCTATAGACCCTTGCTGTTGGACACCTACACATGGTGGAGGGGTTTTGCCCGGGAGCACGACAAGTTGAGTATCAGTGGTCTTGACTTCATACCACAGACGAGATTGGAACACAACCGAGCTTATGCATAAGGCAATGTATGTTTATCGGGGGCAACTAACAGCAGTCTGTACACTTCCTGCAAGAATAGAATAGTGCCCACACAGAGGAGAATCGGTAATCAGCGTATGATGCCACGGTGCGATGTATGTGAGCCAAACTCGAGCTGCACAGTGAATTCGACGACAACGGACGCCGTGGCGGCGAAGTGTAGGCTTTTTGTGAACGCATTCGCAGAATAAAGAATAAATAATAATACATTTGTCCGCTGAATAATAAATATTCCCACAATAGATTACTGCATTATGAAGTATACAGATAGGGATGGTGCATTTCGCGAACACTGAAAATATCGTTGTTCAAGGCCGCATGTAGCAATGAAGTTCCGCAGGATGATAAATGGGCAGAAGCACAGTGGAGTGACCACAACCCGGAAGGATAATAATGAGCAGAGCTATTCCTGGTGAGAGGTTTGAGCTGGGGAGTGCGCTTGATCCATGCTTTCAGCATGGCGCATATAACTGGCCTCGGGCGAAGAGCCTTAAGTCCGTTGCTCGAAACACAACAGTGTCAATGTCTGGGAGCTAGCCGAGTCACATATAGAAGTTCCACGTTTATATAATACAACAATGTCCAAAGTGGACATTATTCACTCGCGCATCCATTCAAGCATCTCGTTCACAATTACAACTGTTACTGAGCCCGACGCTCGGAGTGACACGCCTAAATACGGTAAACTTCTTAAGCAGCTATATGCAACGAGCTCCAACAAATGCGTCGTTCGCGCATGTCTACATTATATATTATATAAAATATCATGTAATCCGGCGTGTCTGGATACGCATAGGTAGACGATCCGAACGTTCGTGGTGCATCGTGCATCTCCAGATGCAGAACGAGGGGTGGCCTCCGACGAGTAGTCGGGCTCGGATAATAGTCAGGCACGGCAACAGCAGCCGCTTCCCTTTCGAGTGTCAGCATCTGCAACAAATGATCGACGGTAACGGCAAGCAGGAGGCTAAGGCGAAAATCTATGTTGACTGCCGTCAGCTAGACAACCGCCCATGTTCAGTGATCGTCTCGCCCTCTCGGTCGGGTAGACAGACCATTGTGATAGAACGTAACGACAATATCAGAAAGTCGTAGCCAGGCTACGGGCCACACGGATCAGCACAGCCGGTCCCGTGGTATACGAAGACAGGTGATGCTATACGGCCTCTTTGACTCGAGGCGTCAGATGGCGGGAGCGGCAGATGGTGTGCCCTCGTGTGATCGCGGGGCTGACGTCATCGAGAGCTGCTACTTATCCTATCCACCATGGGTATAGGGTCCAGGCAGTTTGGTAGCTCTCAGCTCTCGCGAACGAGAAAACACCACTGAATTCTCTAGGCAAAATCATTCAGGTTTGGCCCGGTAAATTGGCTTAACGTTCAATGTAGGTGCTACTAGCAGATCATATTTGGTAGGTATAAAACATTGCGTAGAGCAATTGCTTGACTTTCATTTTATCACGTTGCCGTGCTTGGTTCGAATTCATAACGGGAAGTCCCGCATGGAAAACCAACGGTGAGTAATATGCACAACAGATTTTTGACTTTTTCATTCTCCAGGGTCAAGCCTTTGCTAGACATCATTGACATTTGAGGGGTTTATCAGAGGTATCAGCTTTAAGTGAACTTGAGCCAGTGATCTATATAGCGAAATTGATACCAAAACGCGTCGACGAAGCGGCCTCGTGTCAGATCCTACAGTAAATTTTCTCGGGTTGACGTCCAGCCAAAATTTATCGTCCAGCGTAGTGCTTTCGGCATTGCTTCATTAGACCCTTTAAATGCAAATTTGCAACGGCGCGGACCGAACTCGTGTGTGTACTTATGTATGTATCTCCTTCGATTGTGAGACACATACGGACGGATCATGCTACCGGGCTCGAACCCCGTTTCAGATGCTATAACTGACGAACAGGTGGCGCAACAACAGTTGCAATAAGAACTGCCATTCGACCTTGAAAAGAAAGCGTTCGAATTATTGTCAGCCAGAGGTCGCAGATTCGTGCCCCGTTGCGTGATGACATATAAGAGAACTTAGGCATTGTAAAATTGCAGTTCCTTTAATAAATCAATAAAGCTTTACTTTACGTTTACCTTTGTAAACAATGTAATAATGAAAATATATCAAAGCCACATCAGGCCACCTTTATTTAATACAGTATTAGCGATAGTTATCATACGTACGTAGCATACGTATAGTTAGCAACAAGGCTAGACATTGATTATTCGGGCTTTTGTTTTTACTAACCAAAATACAGACCGTGACGATGTAACCAATGTATGTTTTATGTCAAGATTCGAATTTTGACGTCTGCAACAACCGTTTCACAGGTAGCAGCACTCGGTAGGGTGATCGCAGTCGACTTTTCGTGTTTCCCTACATGGGCGAGTGCCGGCTGTGTTTAAAGCCTTTAGCAAATCAAGTCCTGGTAAACTAGGTGACGATGTCTTCTTGCTCAACAGGTTATGCTCCGCCGGTCTCTCCGTCAATTGCTCGTGTCGCGCGAACGCTGCACAGAGTCAGTACTGCCGCGAGCCGAGCACTTGAAGGGGGTAATGCTACCTCAGCCAGCCTTACAGCGTATGCTCGAAGGTCGAGAAGCAGGTAATTGTCTTGATCACGCCATGGCTGAATTGCGCCACAAGACAAGACAATTGCCTCATGTGGGCACTTAGTAATAACAGGGGGAAGGGCCTATGCGTCTCTCGATTCGGTTATTGCCGGGGTTCTGCGTTGGGCGAAATTGCCTCTCCCTGAGTTGCGACACCAGCCGCAGGCGGGTTCGCTGGTATCATATACAAAAATTTACTATTCTAGTCAGTTTGCTAGATCCTGCCCCACGAGGTGAAGTTTATGCGCCCTTTTTTGTTAGCTTACACTTAGGCTTGGAGGCTATGGCAAACCGCTTTTGTAAGACGAAAAAATCCGTAAGTCTTAAGATTTCTTTAGGTTGAAAAATATATATTGATTATTTCGAGATTCTATATGTTGTAGATGAAAGTCTGCACTAATTCTTGCAATTCTACACGAATGCGGATCATGTTAGTCCTAGTTAATAGGATCACGGCTGTGCGCGGCTTGAGTTCACGTTTCCATTGCTCGAATATTTGATGCCGCTTTGAAGTGTTACGAGATGCCATCCTCAGACATTGGCATCTTTCTGGCGTATGTCTTTAACATATGCCTTAAGGTATGGGCAGCTTCTCGACAACGCGTTGAAGTCTTGAAATTGCGCTTTAGGAGTATACAATGTTAGTCCCGCACTCACGTCTTGGGATCCGTCTACGGTACTATCATACGCTCTGGCCCTCTACGACCAGAGTGGTATGAGGCGCGGCGAAAGTGGCGGAGGGAGAGTGCTTAACGGATCAATTGGCCGCAGTCAGCCTTCTCAATCTCTCTAGTTCCTTGAGGATTCTCTCCGTAAGGTTCGTTCGTTGGTTCCACTGCTTTTCGGCCCCCCAGGTGGATTCCGCAACGAAAGTTCCAAACCTATATGGTCAGGATCGGCAAAGCGCACATGGACATATGCGTTCTCTGCGACAGCTGCAGGACCGGCGGGTCGAACACATCCTTCTCGAGTGCACAGTGCTGGCTGAACTGAGGAGCAGGTGCCCTACTGCGATCAGAGACAAGACAATTAGGCAAACGCTGAGTCATATGATGAGTTCCCACGACGCGTGGGAAGAGGTCACCGGCTGGTTTGGGGACATCATGAGGGCCTAGGAGGAGCTTGAAAAGGTTCGACGGGTGCGCTTCGGCGCTGACCACGGCGGAGAGAGCCACAACTAGGTACCCGGATCACAAAGGGCAGGGATAAGGGGAGAGACAGCCATTGATAGCACCGAGGCTGATGGCGCACCCCTGGATCGTGGGATGACCGGAGATTAGAGCTTCAACACCCTTTGGTTTGAAGTATTGCTTACGTCGTTCTAAACCAACTAGGGGTGGGGGGAAAACGAGTTTTTGTGAGTTTATGAGTCTCACACTAGGTGGCAAGAGGCTTTTCTGTCCTGTGGCATGTGCATTACCCCCCAAAAACCAAGTGGATTCCGCGAAGCCTCCAGTGCTTGAAGCCATAGTCCAGGACAGACGAAATACCCTAACTGTCTCCCACAGAGTGAGAATAGAGGAAATCATAGACAATCCCTGCCCGTTTTAGCACTCGTCAACATAAGTTTGCCTTGCACAGGCAGATCCGTTGGGTTGCGCTGTAATTGGCTCCGCCTCATCACAAAGGCACATTACAACGACCGACGTTGCCTGGAGCAATGCGATTGCTGAAGGGAGGGGAACGCCGGATAGAATAACATGAAGAACCTACACTCACTCGATTGGTTCAAGATTTGTCGCGAAGTGTTGGACCGAGCACGCTCAGCACATGCTGCGGAAAACTTGTGACGTACCGCAGTGGATCTACAACTAAGGGAACAGAGCCTTCTCAGCAGCCGATGAATGCTTGTAGATACCTACACAACGCGTCCTTTAGGCGTCAGAAAGATCACTCTATTGTGCCAGAGTTGCCGAGCCTTAACGCGATTGTGCGGTTTATTGCAATACACCGTCGAGAGAGACAACAGAGAGAGAGAGAACATGTAGGCGCGATCGTCACGTCTACATAAGCCCGATGGATTCATATGCTAGCAGTCTCAGTTAAGCTACCCCACTATTACAGCCCGTGGCTGATCACGGCCTAATCTTCTCCGAATATCATATAACATCTAGAAATGATATTAGATATGTGAGATCATAGGCAGGCGATGGGCCAGAGAGAGCATGTCTATTGGCTTCTTTATAAACAAATGGTATCTTATAGAGAACCGCGCGTGAGGTCGGTCTTGTAGACATCGCAGCAGGAGGGAAGGAGATCTCCTCCACGATAAGTCCTCTTGACATTTTATAGGCTGGCGCAGGAGCACGTACTTTATACAGTTTGTCTACGGGCAGCAGGTTATCCGAGGGATATATATATATATATGGACGAGACTTCTGCGACGCCTAGCGAAGATTGCTCTCAGCGCGTCATTCTCCGAATTGTGTGTTCTACGGAATATGCTATTGTAACCCCCACCCCAGACACGAAATGCCTGGCTTAGAGCTGGAGCAAACAGCACTTTGTAAACAATGAACGATAGTCCTTTGAGATACCAATCTCTCTTGAGTCGCCTCGGTGCTGCAGTGATAACGTACGATTTTGACAATAGGCCTGTCAAACGAGCCTGTAATTTTACAGTATCCCTACAGTATCCAATATTTTCGACCCGCAAGATTAGAATTGAGCGAAGATTCCGATAACACTGTAGCAGCTCGATGCAGTTGTGTGCGCATTATCCACACCCCACAACATGTTCGTTTATGGATCTGAATATCATCGCCGTACCCTTTATACAAGATTTAAAGATCGCTTTTTGACCATCACCAATGTGGTGTCACCACACGGTTCTACACGCGGTGGCTCCCGATGCAAGACCCTCGAGACCGCTGATTTCGTCGATATGCTTGACTGAAATCACATTTGTTTGTTCTTCTCTCAGCGAATCTGTAGAAGTCATCAATAAGGCAACTGTTTAAGGTTATTTGTAAGAAAATAGATTGGAGGCGTGACGGCAGTGTTATTCTGTACTGAAAACGTAATATAAAATATCTATAAACACCTGAACATATTGTCGTACGTTATCTTAATGTTCTAGCAACTCGACAGGTGGCTGTAACAGAGGCACCAGTCTTCGCAGAGGTTAAACAGTGGGGCGAAATAGATGACACGGAAATGTAGGCAAGCAAAGTGAGTTGCTGTGGGGCCTTTGTAGATTTTGAAAAAAAAACCTAAGCAGACGTTATATTATAGTTAATCATATGCTGGTTTAGATACTGCGATATAACTTCTGTGAATATGCTCATAGCAATGTAGATCGGCTAAAGCAACGCAATACTATATATGTAGTATAATATATATATATATATATATATATAAATTAACTCGTCCCACTTCGTTGCAAAACGAAGATTTTTGGGAGGCGAAGTCCTACCTCGCTGGATGCGTACCCATGGACCGAACAGTGTCCAGGCAAGCACCAATTGAACGGTGATGCAAAAACTCAATTATTCTACGACATGACCATAAGAAATCTGTTCTTTTACAATTCGAATGTCGACGTATGTAGTTCTTCACGTACTTTTCAACGTTGGCACGAAACAGATATTATCTGCTTTGCAGGTATAGTACCGTTAAGTATACATAGCGTGCGTGCCAAACGTATTGGTAGCTATATGCGTCTTTGGAGTGCCACATCAACGAGTTATGACATGCAGATGACATTTACTTATAGCGTGTCGCACATCTTCGAAAAAAGAGAGCGTTCAAATTCATTGAATTCGCTGCCCCTCAATACTTAACACAGCACCCTGTATATCGTAAACGTTCATACCGCTAGTCTATGACATGCTACCCGATAGACAAATAGATAGGGTATATTTCATCAAGATTAACTATGTTAAGTGTCGTGACATTTCGATATTCAAGAATACGTGCTTGTATTACAGTTGAACTCATTCTACTCTATTGTGACCAGTCATAGAATCCATTTCGGTATCGTTCGCGTCGAGCCATCGCACCCTCAACTATTACGTATTGCACTTTTGAACGTGGGCACGCATCAGCTCGCAAACATCCACAAATTCGGAGTCGTCCACGGCCACCCTCACTGTTCCCCCCGTCTCTGCCGCCGCGAAAATGTCGTTCACCAATCTCACAAGCGCATCCTGTCTACAGCGAAATTTATTGACTAACAACAAATATCAAAGATCGATATCAATGCGTCAGCAGTGGCAGCAACCGACCCTGAAGGCGGAATTCGAACGCCTACTCTGGACGCCATCCTGTGGGGCCTCTGGTGGCAAGGGCCTTTCCACAAGGACGATTTTGTAGGAGAAGGCAGCCGCCGACGGTCGACGTGCGCGTGGGTCGTGGCGTCAGTTGGGACTCTATTCGCGGAGTAACCTTTGCCCACAGCAATTAATCAATAAGAAGCTACGTATTGATGGTACTTGCGGCCGCCGTCGCACAGACGATCTGAGAGCCAGTCTGATCGACAGTTTTAGTTGTGATTTATGTTGTTTTCTAGGCCAGATATGAAGGGACGAGTTTACAAGGTCAACTTCGTGCCGACAAATAACATCGTACTCTGGCCAATCTCGACAGGAAACTTCGACAAGGCGAGGTTCTTCCAAGCTAAAAGAGGTAAATTGGATTCAAGAGTTTCATTGAAATTCGTGCTTCTCTTCAACGCAAGTCAAAAGAACATTTTGTTGAGCAATGGATAGAGCGCGAATTATTGATATTTGGAGATTTGAAAATCGTTCTGAATACTGGAGGTTACAATTTATTCCCTTGAATTACGTGTAGGTTAAATTCGAAATTAGCGGTAGTTTCAACACCAAGATTTATAGCTGAAGTAACTACCCGCCGAACCTAAGCTCCGGTCCTTTATCCTTGGTCCCATTATAGAGATCGTTAATTTCTGTCTAAGAGACTCTATGATTCTTCCCAGTGCATACGGGGCCATAACGTTGAACGTTGTCAGTACAAAATTTCAACGGTATTCTTACTACTGGACTAACTTTCTTTAGGTTATGACAAAACACAAAGTATCAGTGGACAAGGACGAGGTATACGAAGTACAACCACAGGGACAGTTTTCAGCAATGCTAACGATGTTATTCGGTTTAACTTTGTAAGTTCTATTTATTAAATCGCTATTGATCCACCTGATAGTCCACGAAAGATTATGAACATGAGGGTCATGAAACAACTGCTCAACTCCCAACAATGACCGCATCACCTTCCTTCCAATAGTTCTGCTCTATGCCGGTAGGCTAAAGGCAGTAAGATTTAGCCAGATTTAGTAACTTCTATAAAAAAAAACTGAGAAATTAATTGCTCTAAACGCTGACCTGATTCCGGAGTTGGACAGTTTGTTTGGACAAGAAGTCTTCGACACGATTTCGCTCATGAGTCAGTCAGAAATCGAATAACACTCCGCGGGCATCTCGAGTTAATTATTTAGACACTGCGTTATAAATATATGAGTCATTAAACGTATCATTCGCTTGGTACCAGTTGACTATTCAATTGATTTGAGATACACTGAAATCACTGAGAGCTACAGCGGGCGCAAGAACATCGCGCACTCCTTGATAAAGAATCTGCACATAGATTGAATGGGATTTCTGCTACCGGTGGACCCATACCATCGTTTAAAGTCGAATTATGATCCATTATAAATAGCAACTACAATGGCCTGTTGATCGTTATAATTAACCAGGTGAGGTCGAGCTGGGAGCACACTAGCCGAAATGATCCTCAGGGAGAAGGACAGTCTAGAACGGGTGCGGATAGCAGAGCTGGCCCGAAGGGAAAATGCCGGGAACCCACTCGTTGCGGCTGGGCGGGAGGGTTCGCCCCAAAGGAGGAACTGAGGGGTAGGACATGGTTGGAATCAACTGCCGGTCCCTGCAAGGCACTGACTGAAGTAAACTTTTGACAGTCCCGGTCAGTGCCCCGAGTCGAAATCGGTTCTGGGTTTAGTCAGTAAGAGTCTGACACTACCAGGCAAATACCTTAATGTGAGGCCTCGTGTCCATGCAGGATTTACCTTTAATCTCTTAAAGAAAGTGAGGTCGAACCAATCTCTAGGGTGTCAACTTTATAAATCGATCTAGAATAAAAATATAGACTATTTGACGCTACTGATATGGGGCCTAGTGACAGTTCCAAATTATTATTGGTATATTTACTGGTAATCTTATTAAATAAGGACGTAACTAAATTCCCTTTAGTGAATCGATGATCCAATTTATTTGCTGTTATCTGACGTCCTGGCTCCCTCCGCCGTTGCTCGTCGTTAGACTTCACGAACAGTAAGGACAAGAAACCCGAAAATGGTCGCCAATAACTAGAGGGTGCTGTTGCCTTTCGTGACGCGCTGTCTGGGAACAAACCTGTGGCATTCAGTTGTTGCGAGGGGTCCCCTTTGCCTATTCAACGTCAGTGATTAACGTGGCTGTATTTCTCCTGTTTCATCACGCACTGATTGAGAGGGTCTATGTACCAGAGTACGAAATGCTTTCTTTCGGCGATACACCGAATCTGCTTTCAGTGTGCCAGAAGAGACCATGTGTGCGGTTTCCACCCACTGCCTCACAACCCAGAAATCTACATGCACTTCGACCGCTGACAGCGGCTTGGCGACCATCTTGTACTAAGCGGTTGTACTGAGGTGGATACCGTCAGATGCAGCCATATCATCATCATCTAGAACATGAACCCATAGGAACCTGCAGTTCTCCTTCGAAAACGAAGACTGCGACTTTCTAATCGCAGTCATTACGAGAGTTCGTCAATAATTTCGACCATTTATATCGAAGGTTAACCGAGTGGAGCAGGCAGCTAGACAAGTCCCATTTATTTTATAGGAAACGGCAAGAAAATCGACTTCATAAATGCGATTTAAAGTAGTCTGTGCGTCTCGAACGTACTTCATGCCATTGGGTACTGCGTGGAGAATAACGTCGACTAATGTCCACCTCGCTAGCCAAATCGTTGGAGATGCTGTTTGACAAAGTTCGACGATAGCTGCCCCTCGCATCTCTCTCTCCGCGCTAGTTACACTAATTGTCGTTCTTACAAGGGAACGATCTGTCGAACACGGGCAACCCATCTAGCGAGGTTGTAATCACCACAAGCGATGACAGCCATATGCGTTCGAATGGAAGACCTGTTAGAAACACGACGAATCTCGATGATGAACTCTCCTGTTCATTTTGTGATGTCATCACATCGAATGCATGCTCATCAATACCCTCGTTAATGTAATTCAAGGCGGCGGGAAATATTGCATCGGGGAGAATTGGGACATCATGAACGCAAATAGGATATTATCCCACTCCGGGGGAGCACATCGATGATCCGAGTTTGATGTCCGGGTAATGACGGTCACCAAGGCGGTTGCTGCGTGTATTGTATTGTATTGATTTTTGTCATTGGCTCATCGATCTTTCCTGCCCATGAGCAGACTCTATGGAATATGTTAGATGGAACCGTTGTCGCCTCAGATCGCCTCGTCTGTTTATATGTGCAGCTATCCCTTGATATTCAAGCTGTTATTTCGTCTCCCCGTATTTCGATATCGTGTTCCCAGCTTCATAGACCCTGCCGTATTCTGGCCGTATCCAAAACCAACGCTTTGCTCAGTAAGTCACTGGCGAATTGCGGTCATTTTTGAAAATATATTCGTTAGACACACACTGGACAATTCGTCACGTGGAAGCTTCTCTACCATATACAGCTCAACATTTTTTACTCAAAAATCGACACAGTGCTTGCCTATTTCGTCACATCGAATGCACTCCAAAGCCGCAAAGCGAAGTTCAGCTGTACGAAACATCCAATATCAGTAGTTCACCCCCCCCCCCTCCAATCAATATGAAACGGAGTACTGCTCAAATGCAGTTGGTTTCAGTTGAGGCCCTGTAAATATTTTTTCCGAAATCCAAAGTTCCAGCTGACAACAAACGCCTATGATCGACGGTCTCTCAAAAACCATAAGTAACGACGGGACGTCTGCATAGACGAGCTTATAATTGTTTTTCAGACAAAATAAATTCTACCTCGTAGTAGCAATGCGTAGTGTAACGCAGAAACTCAGCACACTCAGATGAGCACTCATTGCGGTGGACTTACGTCGAGTACACGGTTCTCTCAATCGCCACGTTTCGTTCCATACGTCGAGGACCTGTTATTGTCTTCATTATGCTTCTTTTATGTCGTCTACGTTGCCATGTTTTGCATGCGCTAAACACAAACCGAAATGTGCTCATATTGATGTGGCTGTTCTTCCAAACATAATGCCCGCTGTCATCGTGAAGGACACATTCACCGCTTGGAGGAGCTGCTTCTCATGGTCATATTTACTACTATATAAATATCCATTAAGCAGGACGTCTCACAATGGCCATCCCTGAGAAAAATAGAAAGATTATTTAAATATTTATATATATATATTTTTTAGATACGTGAATCACTGTTCATTATTTTTCACGCACAACATTTTGACATCACAACTCGTGTTGTTATTGCTTTTAGCTAGATTTTTCTCTAAGTATATCATATCACAATTCCCGAAATACGCCAACCTATCATGACGCCCAATCGCATATTAAACTTTGTCAATTCCACGAATGACCAGAGTTTCGTTTCTGGCAGAATGAGCCGAATCCGCTCTTTGGGTCGTCCGGCCGCCACCACACACAGCTCCCCGTACAACGGCTGGATAATCCGTGTCGTTGATGAAGCATTCATTATACATGTTACCACTTTCGCGCAGACTCATCTCGTTCACAATTTGTGCCTGTATTTATTCTCCTAATCAGATCGCTACTTGGTTTTACCCCGCCCCCAGGTAATCAGTTCGGCGCTTACTGCTTACATACAGGATTCTCTCTGTGTGTGTGTGTGTGCGTCATGATACAACAAGAAGCAAAAACACGCCAACTTCTTACCCAAGCAGCATCTGCATTGCATAACGACTCTGTCGTGGGTAGACGCGTAGGACGTCATTGCCAGAGTGAGCATCAACCGCCCCCCCGTCTGGTGGTCACCCATCGCACACTCTCAACATTGATTTCACCCAGTCGTTCTATCGTGTGGCGGCCGACGCCTCGCCGTGAATTGAATGTGACTTACACCCCCACGAGTGTGAACAACTCCAGGAACCGGCAGCACTTCGCGGCCAGCCAGCGTCGACCCCGGGACAGAAACGCCTTGCCCACGACTGTGCTCGTACTTTTTCGCTGGGCCATTGCGATTTAGTGCACTAGCTGGGGCATAGCTGTTCAGCATTTGTGGCAGCACTTCATTTGTCGCCAATTAGCTCAATCAGTGGGGGCTTGCGCCAACGCCAGCGGCTGGTTGCTTTGCAATTGCAATTCGGCTGCCGCCGTCCACGTTTGCCTCTGCCGTCGTTGGCGTCGCCGCTGGTGCCCCTCCCGCTACCGGCACCGCCACGAAGTCCTAACCACCACACATGCGCATAATTACATGTGCGACAGGCCCAGCAGACGAGCGACGTCGTATTTACGATTCAGGAGCCTGCATCGTATTAACCGCCGTCGAGTCCATCAGGCCATTCATAATCAAGCGCGCGCGTCCTCCGTGAAACGTCCGCCGGCGTCCGCCCACTAGCAAACGCAGCCTTTAATTGGAATCGAGCAGGACGCAGCCGAGATCTATGTCGAGCGCGCCGCACCCCAATGGCACCGAGAACGGATGGGGGGAATCGGCGCGGAGCGCCTCCTCGTCTACCTCGACCACCCCTGACACCCTTGCCCTTTGCAGATTCCCCTGGAACAACCCCCGTCAACCTAGCCATCTATAGCATACGATCTACGCACCCTACCCACGCTATGTATATAAATATTGGACGTAATCCAGCTGATTCAGCACGACCCGAAGCTCCCCAGGTCCCGATACACCACCACCACTCGTAATCGGATGGATGCCCCGGCAGTGTCTACTCGAAACTGTCTATGCCCACTGCTCGCTGCCGGGCAGGCAAGCAAACATGCACGCAGATTATTAGGTAGACAGGCAGAGGGCAGCAGCAGCAGCAGCAGCAGTTGAGGCTAATGCATTGTATTTGCATATGGCTATATTCTTATGTGGTAAAGTAGGCCGATAAACGTACCATTACGTCGTCGTCTGTGGATGTACGCGTGCAATAGAGTGTGTGGACGAGTTCTGTGAATTGGAATATTAATTTCAATTCGAGATTCAACAGAAATACTATTGTACGACTGCACTACTAGGCATTGTGTTATATTAATCGTTGATCGCGTACACATGAACTCGATGGTAGGTCGTTGCTCATTCACGTTACATTGTTATCATGTTACAGTTGTACAAAGTGGCGACGCGATACCATTGCGCATCATGGGTCAGAGAACGAAAGTACACGGTTTGGATTTTACCTGGTGCAATTTCTTTATTATTGAATTGTCAGTTTCTCATATATATATATATATAGCAGAGGCGATGCCCGTCGCACTGCCGCTGTTAGCCCAACACTCGCCGGGGGAGTGATTGAACCTGAACATCTCCGAGGCCCCTTTAAATGTAAGGGCCATTCTAGGAGATTATGCGGGGGACAAGCGGAGAATCTATTTACAGAGTGTTTACAGACCAGGTCAACATGAATTTGAGCGCTGTCAAATTTGTCACGACTCCGAGATGGAGTGTGTGCAGGTTACCGCGCACACGTAGCACAGTCGGCATGTCTCCCTTTGCGCTGTCACTTCCCTCGATCCTTATGGACGTCTCCAAAGGGGAAATTAAGGTATGGTCGAAACAGTTTGAATAGAGCCTTTATTGGGTGACACGTGCAAACGATAAACTTGTTCTTTCAATATATATTCTACATATAACGTTGAATAATGAATTATAAATTAATTTTTGAGTGGGGGGACCGACCGTTTGAGACGTCACCGTTGGTGGCGAAGCCGAGCTGAATTCCGCTCTTGTCAAACATCGTCATGTTAATAGACGATGCCCATGACGTCACCGCAGGCCAAAACGCGTAACGGCCTAACGGCATCAAGAGTCCTTCCGTTCGTGAGATCAAATTCGATTGGAGCAACGGTAGTTGAAAATTGTGAGCTGGGAAATTCGTCGATTTCGAGAAATCTTCGATCAAACCGTCCCGCAGATATCCGAAACCGTAGAACGATTAGATCCACTCACGTGTGCGCCTTTTAAATCAAGTAGATTGGATCGCCTCATATGGCCATCGTCTCGTCACGTCAGCAAACAGCATGAAAGGTCACTGCATTTCATATTAACAAAGGATTCGCTTCAATTGTAGGGACTCTATTGTAATCTGGCATTCACTTACTTTAAGGAGAGAGCGAGCATCAGCCTCGCTGATTCGACGCTCTCCGGCCTGTGTGCCCGCCTAGGTCGCAACCCATATCATCTACTAACACATCTACCATTATTATTAATTGGACTAATAATTAATTTGGCTGCTTGCGGTAGTAGCAGCGTACGCAGTTCGCTATTCCGTCATAATTCCCGTATCGCTCTCGCTGATGCGACCCTTAAAAAGACAGTTCATATCACCCTTCCGTCTCGAATATAGCTCGAGTCACTTTACGAAATGGCGGGTGTCCAATACAAGCGTGCTCTTGTCACCATCGATCGTCAGTCGGCCAGCCGTAACCCAACCATAACGTACCAGCGGTAATGTACACATTTGTCGACGTGCGCATCTCAATCATGTGACACCATAGTATCCCATAGCATGTGTACAATTGTATCCATTGTAGTATACGGACGTCATTTTTAGCTTTAGGTGCATATTTTCGATTCGTTAAACGAAAAGTAAATATTCAATTTCAGCAGCATATTTATTTCACACGGATCTGTTTTCAGAGGACAAGCGTCCTCTGCGTGTTGTGCCGGTATGAGGCAGTACTAGAATACAGGAGGTAATCGTTACTGTGTATCGGTATGCGACCTATAGGAATGTACAGTTAAGTGGTTATCTGTGCTGGTATGCCTGTTAGTGCAGACTTGCTTGATCCACAGATGTTAGAATATAAACACAGGGTGAGATAAGCGTGAGCGGTTGTCCATTCGAGGAGGCACGATAACGGAATTGAGGACACAATCCCTGTTACAATGGGAGACCTGAATCAATCGCCTATCGACTGGGAGACCCTGAACATAGCACTTAAGAGCGGTAGTCGAGAAGCCGAGCGAAGTCGTTCTTATGAACTGAGGGGTGTGATACTTCTGTGCGATACTGCTCGACTATATAATGATGATTCGGTGTAAGATTATGGCGAAGGCTTTACATACAGTAAATTTATTGTTAAAAAATGTTACGCCAATCGTATGACGAGGACTGTTTTCTCAATATTGTGTTTTATTATTAAAAGTATTATGTGATTATTGTATTTTGAGTAAAAGTATTATTAATTCAAGTACTTACATTTTCACAAATCAGAAAGACACACACACTTTTTTTCGTACGATATAAAGCCGTATAATAAACGAACGGCTCTTTGATTCCGGCACCTGATGAGTAGGTTTGGTACAAGACGAATTTGCGGGCCAAACTTTATGCATTTGAGGTGCGCTCCACA
The DNA here is from genome assembly GCA_019614645.1 of Stratiolaelaps scimitus. Lineage (NCBI taxonomy): Eukaryota > Metazoa > Arthropoda > Arachnida > Mesostigmata > Laelapidae > Stratiolaelaps > Stratiolaelaps scimitus. Next base: position 943,957 of record JABWDB010000017.1, read on the forward strand.
AGTATGCTGAAAGACAGCTCTAACAAGCGACCATACTAGAAAGCGCAGCTTTTAATCATAGATGTTTACTCACATGTGGCAATTTTTTATTTGTGTTTCCCACAATTTCCTCACTACCTATTGCTGCCAATTTTGAATGCATTACACTACGAGCAGGAGGTGCATTATGACGCTGTACTTATGTGCAAAGCTGACTGCTCCGAGCCCAGGTGCTGATTTTAAAATCGTTTCGAAAGTCACTGAGGCTCACTTGCGCATCGAAGTCAGTGAGAATGATAACATAGAGTGGAGCTATTACAACAGCCGCGGCGTCCTGAGCCCTCGGGTTTCGCAAAGATAGAGCTGAAAAGAATATCTCCTTAATTGTGTATTCACATACCTATCTTTATATAAGCTAAATTGAAGTGCCTTTAGATTTAATGTACCAGTTACCCCTCCTCTCTCCTTTACGCTGTCGATATCTCGTTATCAAGTTAATTCAAACAGAAGTATATTTACAAATAGCAGTGTGAGCTTCTACAACAAACAGCAATTTATTCATTCCGCCGAGTAACGATGATAAGGCTGTGAACATGCCATTTACTATAGGAACCTTCGCATTTTGCAGCAGGCGATCCTGCCAATCTCATACAGATAACTGGCGGCTTTATTCGAATCCTCCACTCTGCTGGATTGCGGCTACGTCAAAGATGAGAGGCATTTTCGATGTACGTCGACACTGGAGGGCGTCTGGGGACACCTTGGTTTTTTCACAGCTGACCCATGTCTCCGCGGCAGAGCTCGGTGCCGCTGCATGCTTCAAGTGCCTATCACGTCGGCCATACTGGACTTACCCACCGTCGACGAAGTCCTGAACGAGAATGTGTTGTTCCTGGATACTTCCGATGCTGGACTCTCGACCCCTGGAGGCTCTCGGTGCGCGAACGGCGAGAGTGTTTTGGCGAGGGTCGCTCTTGGGAAAGGGCGTCCGGTAGTCATACTTTCTCCTCGCTTTGCTTGGTCATGGCAAGGGCCGCATAGGAGGGAAAGAGCAGCCGGGCGAGTAGCGTTTTTCACAGCAGGACGGCACCCTGTGCCCGTCGAATCAGGTTTAACGTTTGCGTCCATGAACGAACGGCTCCATTACGGCATGTTCTGCTAGCGTCAGACCCCTCTTGAGCACGCTCAGCAGGAACAAAACGGCACTACGTTGATTATATTATCAAGTCAACACAGGCGGGACACTGCTAACCTAGTAATAAGACATCGGTACGATTTGTAGAAGAAAGGTGGATGCACTGTAGCAGTTTGACTCAACTACATCAGTGCGTGACGCGGTCATCCTCGCGAGGAGCCTAGATTGTCTACCTTACCTCGCTCTGTGAGCACTGTGCCCCCGACGATTGCCACAACTGCTGGTGCCACCCAATACTACCATTACGAGTCCATTGCTACCATTGCTGTCCTTTGTCAGTATTGCCAGAAGCGATTGATACAGCAGTGTCTGCACAGTGGCAGCGGTGGTAACGTCCTGTGCGAGCGGTACGCAATCCCAATGGTTGGGGACGATGACGGTATACACGGCCCTCTCGAACAGGAGCCAAGTGATTCATTTTCCGTTCTGAATTTTATAGCAGCAGCAGCAGCACCAACTGCAGCAGCCAGTGCAGCTGGTGTAGCTCGGCCGTTTAGTTTTGACCGCGCCGCGGACACTGGTATTACTGAATGGAGAGTGTTATGTGTGAGGTGTTAACGTCGCAAGTTGTTGTCGTCGCAAGAGCTGACACAGCCGGATCGTCATTTTCGCTATCTCTCTCTCCATCGCCGATAGATTTCATAGATGAAGTGTAATAGGTTGGATACCGTGTTGATGCTCATCTGGTGATTGTAGTTGTAGGAGTGCTCTCTGCCCGCGCGTCAGACAGCGGCCGGAGAGAGGGAGAGCGGTGTTCTGAAAGGGTCTTCTGCTGCGTGTTAGAGAAGAAAGGAAATTCACACCAAGAACAATACAACGTGGAGCAAGAACAAAGTGACACCCCATAGTGACGCCGACGAAGTGCCGCGAATCGGCGTGTTTTGTGCTGCTGGGCTCAGCTTGGTGCTTGTTTCGGCTGAGCCAGCTCCGCGCGAGACCGCGCCCGCGTGATCCAATCTTGTGGAATAATAAGACATCTTACTATACCGTAACCGGCAGGTACAGCGTCTCAGGTCTATAGTGCCCATCGAGTAGTGTGGCGTGTCGTGCCAATCATCCAGCGTTGTGTTGTGGAAACTGTGGGTGTTCAGCAGCAGCAGCAGCAGCAGAAGCGATGTGCGTGCAGTGAAGTGCGTGCTAAGGGGTAGCTGCTGCATCTGCTTCGTCTTGCAGCGAGCGTACGGATAGTGGAAATACGACTAGACCAGTTGCTGCTGCCTCTAGCACTACTATTACTACTAATACTACAACTATTACCAGCGGTGCAAAACACCACCGCGGAGACGCCACCACGAGAGCACACCTGCAGAGGAAGGCAGCATCGTTGGAAGATCCCCTGCCTCCTTTGCATCGCTGCGGGCGCCATCCAACGATGTACCTATGTCGAGTATATCGATAATCGTTAGTGACTCAGTAAGGATACCCCGACGGTGGCGGCACTTGACGTGGTGGAGAAACCCAACGGCTGGATTACTGCATCATAGCTGCTACTGCTGTGGCGGCGGCGGAGGCGGCAGCGGCGACTGCACCACCATCATCAGTAGTAAGGGAGCGTCGACACCAGCAGAGGCAGCGGACGCTGGCCGTGGACAGGCGGCAAAAAGATAGTTAGTAATTGGAATCAACGGACCAACCGAGTCTGGATCAACGAACGGGCTCGGCCTTACGGTGAGCGCGCCAGTGAGCAGGACGATCCGGAGAGAAGATGATGGCACCTGATAAAAGCCTGCTGCGTATCTGGCTGCTATTAGTGACTTCACTGTCGATGGTGCACGCGCATTCTGGTGAGCTCTGATTGACGATTGGAAAAAGATGACGAGAAACAGATTGAGAGAGAGTGAGAGATATATATAAGTAGAGGGAAGCGATGGCAGATGGAAGAACCGTTAGTAGAAACCATTACATTCGCTATTTTGACGAGAGAAATTGTTATATAATATTAATTATTAAATACGACCAATACGTCTCGAATATAAGCTGTCTTATATTCGATTCACCCTGTGATGACGCTGATGAGGAGGCTGATTATTATTACCCGATAGGTTGAGTCGAAACGAGCTCTGTATTACTCTAAATATGATTTCTCATCAGAGATCCTGTAATCCGCAGGGATTCTATAATACAAAGCGGGATTATGTACCTATTTATTTACCTTCCTGTCGGCCTCTGTGTGATGAACGACAATGAGCATAGCCTATTCAGCCTGAGGCTTGATTCAGTCTTGTCCTTTCGATAATCCATTCAGAGAGTAACGATGCGATGTTTCATCCGCCAGCTAATCATGGTGAACATATGCTCATTAGCAAACAACAAGGATCCATCTTTCATTTGTCTGCTTAGCGTATACAACTCTGATACGACAAATATGTATGGGTTTGCCATTCGGAACGCGACAGAAGTGAGTAAGTATTTGTAATTACACGTTTATAATATGTCAATAAGGAAAAATATTATTTTGACACACGTAAAAAGGGGTTCATGCAAAGTCGGGCATTATTTTGCCACCAGCCATATTATACAGCTCTCGTACATTAATAGCTGTTGAGGAAAAGGAGAGGGAGAGAGAGAGAGAGAGATCGTGTTCTAAATCTCAATGTAAAAAGGTTCTCACATGCGAATATAACGAATAGTTACTTAGTGAATGAAATCATAGTGGAACATAGCAACAGAAGTATCCTGGATTCATTTACATTCGAAGAAGACATACGGCTATATTGTCGTGATGCCACAGAGCCAATAGGCCAGCGTACGACTACAGCCTACGCTAATAGTCGTTTGTTCGAGGGAAACTACAGACATCCGGCCTAATGGTGGTGAGCACTTCCAGTCCCCGTCATTGCAAGACAGGCGTTTTTCAAAAGTAACTCTGCACGGAAAACGATAGTGGAATGAAATAAGAACAAAGATCCGCTGACGTTTCTGCACTATAAACACTTTCGTATATCGGAATTTCGATAGTAGTAGTAGTAGTGTCATTCGTTTACACATTGTTCACCTTAATTGTTGTTCCAGCTCGTCGTTCTCGCACGATCAGCAGAAAGACTATCTGTCGATAAGGTACATTTTCAGTTGAATTGAGTATCCTTAAGTGTCCTCAATTGAATTTAATGTGAGCTATCCAACAGGCCATCAAGGCCAAGACAGGTGACAAGTGCATTGATCGTACAGAGCTGATATCTGCGCAGCATACAATGCGGGTTTCAACCATTGCCTCTTGCGATAACATGATGTACCGCATGTTACTATAACTCTCACTGTAGTCCACACTCGGAAGACTGGTGGTTCGAGCTGCTCCCGAGTGCACATTCGACTGAAGTTCCCGACACAATTTGCGTGGGCAGTACGAGTTTCCGATGTCACAAAGTGAACTCGAATCGACTATAGAGTGAGATACGCGCGGTGGCAGGACCCAGCTGCCGGGCGTGGAAACGTTGAACAGTGTTTCCCCGAAGTGTTCGGAGAGTAGAAGGCAGAACTTGCGTCAGCAGAAGTTACTTTCTTTGTTGTTTCCTTGGCGGCGGAAACCGCATCATGCAGAGCACGCCTCATTACTTCGGTATTTGCCGTGGTACTGTGGGATTCCCGTCTGACAGAATGGCCGACTCCGCTGTCCACTAGATTCACGCCCGCCCCTTCTGAAGTGTTCACTATCCGTTAGTGGGGATCTTCAGGACATCCCAGTACAGCTGCACTGCCTACAATGCCATAGTGTACAGGTCGACCAGGATCATTCTAGGCTGATCCACTGGTCGGGACAGGCGTGTGGAGGAACTGGACGTCCACGCTGGGTGCGGTTGGAACCCCACTAGTGGATTCGTTGGCATCGGTCGGGGCTACCTCCCACCGCGCTCCAGGCGTTGGGCTAGCGATTGTTACTCGAAACAGCCAGGTAACGCGAAATGACGATAGCGAGTTGAGAGCCGGGCTCATACTTTGTCCTGAGACTTGTCTAGTGCTAATGCGCTTAGAGATACGTGTTTCCGTCGAGAATTGGTTAAGGAGCTTACGATGAATCAGTAATATAATACCCGGCAGATATCGTCTTGACTGTTATCAAACGCAGCTCGGATGGTATTACGCTAAATTGTTTCGCGCGGCATACGGCCTACAGACCGTCAATTACGAAAGCGAGGAACTAGATGTTGAATATGCCGAATCTCACTTCGCAGGCGAGTGATATGTGCCCATCTGTATTCCTCTATGAATCTAGAATGCAATAAATGATATGAAGAACGATTGGCACTCGACCCTGCGCGAATTTACGCGAATCTGCTATCGTCAGTTTACGCAGACACATCTTGATACCGTGCTGTCGGACGCGTGCAGGTCACAACAAGTGACAAATGTATGTGTGTGTGTGCATGGACATTACTGTTTCGGCGCTCTTAATGCTCGTCGTTGTTGCAAGCAATACAAATACAACCGATAGCATTCTTGGTAAACCACGGTCGTCGACGCTAATGGAGCGAATGAATATAAGACACATAGCAAATACTGACCACCGGTTAAACAAGTGAGACTTAGTAGTCGATTGCAACACGCAACTTCCTTGCCCTGATTTGGCGTCATAGCACGTGTCTTAACTGTGCCTTACGGGTTCGGCCTTTGCACAATATCAACGTCAAATACATCATACATAATTACGAACGCAATTGCTACCTTGAGCGCAGTACCGCAGATCAGTTTCGCCTCTATCTATCTTAAGTTCGCATGTGGTACATGCCTTGTATCACATATATACACATACATATCTCGTATCGGGTATATGGAAATCATATCGATTCCGAACGTTCACAATACATAATACTCCACATATGTTTTATATATGGTTTCGCCGACTTTCGTGATAACAATGCAACGCGACAATTGTGCTGTCCAGAGTTGGTTAGAGCACGCTGTGAACAGGTAACACGAGGTGGCCGATAATTAGCACTATCGAAATGGGAACGTTGTCACACGCAAGTTAAAATAAATCGAAGAGATTAAGCATTGTTTAATTTGTTTGAAATGAGACGGATCGTTTTGATTTGCTTTCTCTTAACATCTTATCTGCGTACTGCCCAATCTACTGTTGTGACTTGCTATTGTTTGGCCCGCAACATTGGCTTGCAACCATCTAGCGTGCAGAATGTATTTCAACAACTGGCAATACTTACGAGCGGCCTGTGATGCAAAGACATGGGTGCTCGGAAAGTTACGCACTGAACTTTTGGCCTTCGCGCTTTAGATCCCATAGGGTTGCGTGACTTTCGGCATACCTTGTCGTTGGTCTAGTGTTAAGGTTGGCGAACTCGAGGAGAACTCGAATTATTTTATATGCTTTCATGTACATACGCAGGCTTGGATTGACAAGAAAACACTATGGTAAAAGTTACATGAGAGACTAGGTTCTATTCTACACGAAATACTTCCTTATGATGGCAATTGAGAATGTAGACCACCATCAAAAAGGATGGAATAAATGTGGTTAGCTTTCCAAGCTGAATGATATTGGAGTGTAAATGTAGTTTTTTTGTTGGAGAACACGGGATACCCGCAATGGGGATAACTTGAACGGGGTAACGAAATGTTGCAAGGATATCGAATAAGAGCAGTGAGGTTGCGGAACGGCAAGGGCAACGCAGTGGTTAACTAAAATTGGATAATGAATAAGTGCAATGAGATTCCTACAAGAGAGCAACAGTCCGCGAAACTATAGGGGCTCAAACTGACCAGTCTTAGGTAGCGTCTGATGTGGCTGTATCTTGTGCAGCACATAAACACAGGAATGACAAGGTGATTGAGCATGATTGTAAACAGCCGCTAATAATGGGCCATTGCGCTTATGTGTATTTTTTTTCTTTTCGAGCTGACCCTCAGCTGTTCCCCTACGTAACAGGCCTCAGCTCTTAACTTTTTTTTAGATATTACAATGAGGCCTTGTTGGAGCGACCTTTGCTTATTCTCTTCCCTACTCGTACCTGGCAAGAATCTTCAGATAAAGAAAGATGATAACGAACCCCAAAGACTAACCGCGTCTGACAGGATTTGAAAGCAACACACACGTCCCTCCTGTCTAGCAGTCCAAGACGCTCACCGCTAGACCATCCAGGCGACTGCGCTTATGTGTATTAAGAGCTATTAGCACACTGGTTCGGTGGCCACTGAACCCGCGCAGACCGAATAACCCCAATTGGACTAGATTGTTTCCGAACCCCTTCGAGATTCGAAGTAGTACGTTGGACTCGTCGTCGGGGATTGGGTTTCCTATATCTTTCATTCCCTAAAATAAACCGTTGTAACCAAAATGGAGTAACGGACCTGCGGTGGCGAGGTAAAGTAAAGGCCTACTTAGCACATCGAATAGGATGGCTGCAGTAACGGGATGACAGGGACGAAGTAATAGCGTAACGTCAGTAAGGTGACGCAGCGACTGGAACCAACTGCGGTTGGCTAGTTGGCTGGCGGTAACTGGAAAACTACAATGCAGGAATTGCAAGGGGACGAGATGCTAGGGTGGCCCGAACGTGAATGTGGCAGCTTAGCTGGATTCATTCATTAAGCGAATGAGACGAACGGAACAGTATATAACGGGATTCGTGCGAGAGAACAATATGATACCTAAAACAACATAGCTGAAGTCAGGAAGATCCGATCAGAGTGCAAGCTATAAGCTAGGTTGGTACGAGCAGGAGAAGCACTCGTAGAAATGGCCAAACAGTGCTGCTGGTGCAATTCTCCCGACGGGCAACCCGTAATATCAATCAAGCAGACGATCCGACTCAGCCTACAATGACGAGGTACAGCTATATATCATCTAACTGGCGCGCATAGCGCCATATAATCACGCATATTAATACATACACATACCCAACTAATCATACGTTTGTAAAGTCGTGAGTGTACAGGATAGCAAATGCACAGAGTTCATTTATCTGTTATATAATACAAGTCGAGGTGAGCTATCACATGCTAATGGATTATTCTGAGTTAAATCTCCACCCGCCACCTTACCTACCGATGAGCAATAGTTAGCAAATGCGAATAACATTTGTAATCCGTTGCATTGATGATCTACTCAGCTGGACGTGCAGCTCGTGGAGCACAACATTTTCATCTTGACCCAAAACCCTTACGACGGCACTATCAGCAAGGAAACTGATGCGCGGATTGACCAGACATCTCCCGGAGGGTAAGACATTGGTGGCGGGAGATAGTTGAGTATAGTTCCCTCATTTCGATACGGACAAATCTGACAAAGCTCTGTTAATTGCGAACCGAAGGTGAGGATCGCTGGAAGAGAAGTTCGACGTCTACGGGTTGGTACTTGGCGGGAATATTTGAAATGACCGTATGCCGAGGATGTTGACATTGGACACATGCACGTGCGCAGCAGGGAAATCAGATCGCGGATTCCTTTTACGGTTACGCTATTAGGCCACCACTTAACGGCGCGCCACTCAGGTCCAGAACTATTTGGCATTTTTAGTGGGGTTGGCAATTCTCAAGGCAGGTGCATATGAAGATGTCAATATAGCTTGCCTTGAAACAGTGTTGAAGGTCGCATATTGCGACCGAAGTGGCTGATGAATGCGCCAAAAGTGTGTCCGAAATTAATAAGTAATATCACCAATTACGAGCCAATAGACGGCGATTCTCCAGCCGTGGCCCGGTGTACTATGCTGCCTACTTCCAACAGGGGCCCAAGACAAGTCCCTAGGCACGAGTGCTACTACTGGCTCTGGTTGGAATCGCAAAATGCACGTTTCACAAGTAAATTTTGATTTGAAGCTTTGTCTCACCATCGACGAACAAAAGGGACAGCGGTGTCTTCATATGTTATACAGCAAACGAATTCATCTCAGCTTGGTGGCGTCAGACTGAATGTCGAAAATATAAATATCACCGTTATATTTCCGTTACGTAAACGTACATAGACGTAATGTATATACATATATATATATATACAGGCGAATATCTTCACCGTGTAACTTGAGTTGAGTTAAGCATTAAATTAACTGAAGGGCGCTCAGTGCTGGCTGTTTGGAGAATATACCATCTCGTTATACTTGTCTCCGTCCATACGAAGGATCTCTCTTGAAGGGAAATCTCGCATCGAGAGAAACACGGTTTTGACATAGTATAACAGCATCGCCGTGAACAATTTTATTGGCTCGGATTGGTGACCACCGATAGACTAAGGGGACTAAGGGACTACTCATACATGTGGTTAACTATACCCCTGCTGTACAGACGGCCCAGCGTTAGAATAAGTGACATGCAGCGAGTGTTCAGGTGGCGGAGCGTACTGATCAGACGGAGTTAGTACGTTGGAGCACCATTAACTTTTTGCTAAATTCTCGATTCTCGTTGCGGTTTAAACATAATGTCCAGCCAAAGGATTGCGTCTTGGTCAATGTACTTGGTGCACTTTGGATATACATCATATGTACGTACTGTCACTTAGACAGGCAGCTATTCGGTAATCATACGCTTGGGCTAAAGTTATTAGTAGGTCGAGTAAGTGGTCAATTCCAAGGTTGCGAATTATTATAATAGTTGCTAGAATTGAGTTACTAGAAGAATGATTGTATCATTACTATAATAGATATAGTTATTATATCGGGTGACCTTCGCAATCGAGAATGTTCATGTGCGTATCCGCTTGTCCGCTCTATTGGCCGGTTTCGCCTTTAATAACGGTATCCATGCAGCCGGCGCGGTGAAGAGGCCTGTTTGTGTGACTGTACAAACATACACGTATACATATATATATATATTATATAATATATATATTTATATATATATATAGATAGCGTATTAACATACCCGGCATCGTCTCATCACCGCCCGAATACCATGCGAGGCGTACCCACAGGAAACGTTGTTTGTCGATGCGATCCGCGCAAGCGTTGGTTTCGATGACCAATCATTAGGACATACCCATCAACGTATCGTATTGCCGTTCGTCTCTCCACGGATGGAGCCGTCAGCTTCTGAATGACATGATGACAATGCCGGCTACCGGCCCCGGCGCCTCCCAGCTATCGTCTCTGGCCTCGTAGGAATCTCTCGTTGATATCTCCTACGTGTCTATGGCTCGCCTTCCTCTGAGCCGTAATTACACTTCGCCGAGATATACGCTGGCAACGGCAACAGCAGCAGAAGCGCCTGTTTCGCATGCTGTGATTCGCAGATACGCTCTTCCTTTTCCACGAACCGCAACGCTACAATACACGCAGGGTTTACTCCTTCCTTCTTTATCGCAGTCGCCGATCCCCTTCTCTCTCTTCCTGTCTATTGGCCGGCCTGAGATGCTGTTCGCGCAGAACCGCCTTGAGAACGAGGCTAGACCGAGCCAGCCGTTGTGGATAGACCATATTGATGTGATGACGGCGACGTCTACTCCGGCGGACTGGACTTCGAGCGCAGGCCAGGCGATGTTTCCGCAGCGGCCGGTCTTCTGGCCTACCCATCCTTTCTTCACGGCCTGTGCGCGCATATCGTGTAGCATTGTGCTGGTAGCGACGGCGTTCTGTCCCTGGTGGCGCCAACAACTGCATTGCCACCCCAGTCCAGTTTTGACAATATTCGGATCGAAGGGCTCGTCTCTGTTAGCAACGTTGGCGGTCTGCGAATGAGCAGACCAGACCAGGCCACGCATGGCTAGGCCAGACCTCGCTAGTCCTGCTCGCCTTGGAGCCGATACGTGGCAGCTCTCGCACTCGAGCATTGCCAAGTAGTACTAGGATACAAGTAAGGGCTCAACCGCCTCTTCCTAAGTCCTATGACGAGCGGTGCCTGGTGTCCGCGATGCCGGCCAATAACGGCTTTTCTCGCCGGCAATATCACGCTAGAGTACTACGATGTTAGCAGAATGACGATAGACAGAGGGAGGCTCTTTGACAGACCTGCGAAGGACGGTATCATCGGCAAGAAAGGAGTATTGACGCCAGGGGCTAAGTTGCGGGAGCCCTGGGGACCGGTCGTATGGCGTCGTATAGCAGACAACGGAGCGAGTACAGGCGTCAGTACTGCTATACAGGGTAGGCTGGTCATGCGTCCCCATGCGCATAGATGGATATAAATGCATCGACGCTATAGATAGGCAGCGAGACAGAGAGTGAAGGTGAGCGGGGCACGTGGTCAAGCGGTGTTCCATTGCAGTAATCTCTAAGGACGTCGCTGACTCGATGGAGATACACCACTGTATGCTCTGAGTGCATAACTGCGTGTTGAGGCTTTGCTCGCCTACCTGAAAAAATTGAGGAGTCCGCCCTGTTCTCACCGTTTTCGTACAGGTCGGATGGTACAACGTGTTAACGCTTGAATATTTTCTTCCCTAGACATAATCACCTTAGCTACTTTATGCAGAGATAGAATTTCAGTAAAGGTAAATCTTCATTGATTGATTTATTAAAGGAGCTGCAATTTCACAATGCTTAAGCTCTCTTATATGTCACGCAGCCGGGCTCGAACCTGCGTACATAAATAGAATAGCATTGGGGCCCCGAGTGGCTGTCGCTACTCGATGTGTAGATTATATCAGACATCTACTCTGTATTGATTTCTGCTCTCTATTGCTACTTATTCTCATCTGCATTGGCTTGTGGCTAATTCTCCTTAATCAGTTTCTCATCTTAGCACACTTGAAGGATGTTCTCTTTTCCTCCGTGTTTTGAAGCCTTCCTTTTTTCTGGAGGATATGAATATGTTCACTGTTGATAATATATCCTGTGTGATAATACAAATTTATGTACACGGCTCCTTCACAGCTCCTCGTTTTGATGAGTGTATCTTACAGACAGTAAATGTAGTGGACTGTTCTCGATGTGAACTTCGTTAAGCACATTTGGCATGACAGCTTGACAACTCGGTTCTGCTGCCACCTATCTTTCTGACTATTGATTAATCAGAACGAACACGTAGAGCTGAACGGGCCCTTAGCGACGCTCCGTAGCACCATACCCGCGAGCGCACCGGTGGTAAAATATGACAATTTCGACAATGGAGATTTCGCCGTTCGCGGGTCGAACAACGTTGACGACGCAACCTGCCCCGCTAAATGAGTGCAGCCGATAACACAACGAATAAGACGATACATGCAAACATCATCACATACAATAGTGTGATAGTTACATAGATGTGGTGGGGATTTTTTTTTTGTCGTTTACTCGTGACGACTTTGCGTGTGCAGTTTACGGGAGCTTTCAATATCGGTCTATTGCCGTATATACAATGAGAAGGGGGTGATTGTTATTAATTGTTATTATTTATTATCATCCTCGCCGAGTCACAGAGATATCACTCACGTTCATCGTGATGTGTTCAAACGCTGTGTCTGTCTCTGTATCGGGTCTTCCTTAGTCTTGCGTCGACTTTGCATTATTTTATTATTATTATTATTCGTATTCACCTTATTCTCGCAGCTGACTCACTCGCTGGGCTGTTAACAACAGTGTCCCGCTAGCCAGTTGGATATTTCCATATCTCACGGGTGTGAATTCTAAGAAATTATTGTTTCGTAATTATCGTAGGCATCAGTGGAGTTTATGAATTTGTAGTATGTGGCTCTTTTTGTAGCCCCAGTAATGATAATATGAATTTTATTATTCATCAGTTCTGGTCACTTGCATATTGCCTTCGGTTGCCTTCGTGCTTATTGCCTGGCGAAATAATTGGAAATGCCAAAGACAGCCCTTTCGGGATCTGTTTCAGTGAATATGTGTCGTTGCGTTTGTGTATGTAAAAATCTAATCAGCCGGGTTTCAATGGCTGTATGCCATTCAAGCAATAGATCAATTTGCGTCGCTAACTAGTCTAGCGTTATTAATTTGAAACTCAGAGTTCACAGTCAGTTGTCAACAGATATCAGCAGACACAAATGCACACACACACACACACACACGGGTGCATGTGTGAAGGCTGCTTTGGCAAGCTAGGCTAGTCTATTCAATGGCAGACGCTACAGTATTTCCGCGCACATAAGCATCAACACGAACCGCGTATTTGACGGCGGGTCATCGCTCTGTCGAGCATGCAGACATGTCGCGTTCACCTTCTGCACCATATGACATGACCCGAATAGAGTTTTATCACCGGGGTAGCAAAACGAACATTTCTAGAGATTCACTCTGCAGGAACAGTGGTGCTCGATCCCTATCTGATAATGGCTAATATGGTTGTCCGGAAATATTGTGCGAATTCTTCTACAGGTTGCCCTGCACATACGGGAATAACTCCGGTTAGCTTAATCAGCGAAGTAGTTTCCGTCGCTTGTGGCGCCGCTTGTTCCGATGTTCGAATAAACGCGTCATGCCAAATTTGTGGAACTCCACGCTGTTCACGGAAGAACCGAAATGACCTCATTTTCGACCTCGTCGAAGGAGTCGAATTTGTTTCGACCAAACTGTTCGTCATCGGCCGAGGAACAAGTGGTGGTAAGGAGGAGTTTGGTCGGGGGAATAAGGCGGGCGCTCAAGGAGTTACATACCAGCCTGAGTCACGAGTCATTTTATTTCAGCTGGAGTCACTTTTTTTTTAGCCGGTCAAGCTCACGTGAAGGCTATAGCGTTATTCTGGTGAACGGCCACGCCCTGCCTGTTGACGAGATGTGGACTCTTTTCATCAGTTGATCTTGAACCCAACATTTAGCCAGTGCGAAACAATCCCGCCATGGCAGTGTTACCTTGTCGGAACTTATACCACAAAACATGACACGAAAAATATGAATGTGCTTCCCTTTACTGTTTATTTTGATGTGGTATTTGATGCCAAAAAGATGAAACACCATCGAACGAAACGGAGTGTCTGTGTCAACCGACTCAGCGTGGGCTGCTTCTGGATGAGCAAACCACTTTGCTTCGCTCGGTGAACAGAGAAGCTGCTCTGTCAAATGATCCTGAGAGGAGCCCTGAGAGGAGGTTGACAATTGACTCAATTTTCCGCACAAACTGAACATGTCCAGCGGAAACAGACACGAGATTGGGAACGATGCGGAAATAGCGAAGACAAGTATGGGACTATACATGGACTGGATGTTCAGCAACCATCAAAAACTTCAAGGGACACTAACGCATGAGGCGATGTCGTATTATCATTATTATTGCTCACCTCATTGTGAGCCGTAAAAATTGTCGAACTCACTGAATGCACGATTAACAATTACAAGCAACGTCTGCGATCGTCGCTTACTACCAACAGCAAACTAGGCAGACTATCGAGACATGTCTATCTAGAACGTTCGCCTGCATCACATCGATGGGTGTAGTGACCCTGCCCACGTAGTACACGTCTCTCTGAGCGAGTTCGCAACGCACTGAGCCGTCGAGGACGGACGGAAGGCCAACTAAGATACGTGCAGTTTCGTTGCCGACTTCAGAGCGGACTTTTACACAGCCACATTGGGTCTATCTATAATCGTTCTTATATGTTGCCGTGTCCACACATTAGATGTGTGCTCGATTTGATTTCGTTTAGATTATACAATGGTAGCTCGCCCAGTTTCCACCATTGTGCCATGTTGCTATACATGTAGGTACCTGCGTATGTATAACACAACAATACCGTGTGAATAAATGATGAAGTTAGCATATTATATTATACGATATAGGTTATAATAATACAGTATTATACGAAATTGACAAAATGTGCCGACCTCCGCTGGCTGTCTCCATGCTTTCGCTGTTGTTTGCGTTAAGACGTGTGTCAACGTACCTTTCGTGGTCGACGCACGCCGTGACATCGATAACGGGAGACAGCGTCAAACCTCCCTCGTCACCTCACTATCACCGTATCCGACACAGCGTGAATGGTCTCTGGCATCGCCGCTGTGGGCGATGATGCTACTCGGCGCTGTGCGTCGACTCCCTAATGGTGTGCTGCACGCATGTTCTTTTGAAAGCGGTGGATAGATAGAGAAATGTGCAGCAACAAGACGGCAGAGAGAAAGTGAGCGATGGCGGCGGCGGCGGCCGCGGCAACAGACACTTGTGACCGCGCACGTGTCAAGGTTCGGGTGCAATACGATGAGCAGGTCGGTATTCACTTGGGCGGGTTAGCTCGGACAAATCCCTGCGGGGTCGACTATACAACAGAAGAATGTTCGCATGACATCGGACACAGTGGTGGACGAACCGCTTAGAATGCTCTGATGAATTGAAAGTAGTACTCTTCTTTATGTGATGACTTCAGCTTGCGGTTGATTTTATATATATATATATATATATATATATATATATATATATATATATATATATATATATTTATGTGGTATCGATAGTTATGCGGATCATGAGCTATCAATGCGCAGGCGGCCGTTTGCAGTATCTAATTTTTCATGTGCCTCAAAAAACCTGGTCATAAAATATTTCAATACAAAATGCTTCATTTATCACCTGTTATCTGCATGCATGACGCTTACTCCTGCGAAGGTATAGGACATTACGGTGCATGGCAAGATCACTCCTCTGAAGTGCTATATCAGTATTCAGGGTGATTCATAGAATTGAGACGTAATCAATTCAAGCTTAGGAAAATTATATTCAAGCAAACGAAGCCTATTGGTAATAGGTGATAGTTGAGCTTTGTATTCGCATTCGAAGAGGCCCGGCTTGTGAAGCAATGCCGAAAGCCGATCCGTGGACGTTAAAGGTTGGCTGTAAGTCAGCCCGCGAAATTTACTTCGTTTTTCTGGCGACGCCTCAAACTAGCTTCTAGATTGCCAACCCCGGACTTCGCACACGAGTTTGTCACCTATGTCATCTACCTAACCTCAGAGGTAAACGGATATAGGTATAATGCATTTCCTATAAATCATTCCTATGCTTTTGCCTTTTTATGAAAGCGTTCATAGGAACACGGATGAGAACATTTAGTCAGACAATTTGGTCAACTTGCCTCTTGCAGCTTTCCTCAGAACGCATTGTGTTCGTCGTTCAGACGATAATATACATATATACGAAAAGTATGCTTCCGTACTATTGGCTGACTTTATTGAAACTCCGCCATGTTAAAATCTAAGCTGCTTGTGAAGCATATAATAAGTGGGTTACCATTGTAGTCATTTATAGGATTTCATTTCTGCTGCTATTCAGGCGAAAAATAGTGGCTAAATGTAGTGTTCTCTTGTAGTGACATTAATTTCATCGAAGTATCAGTCACTATATATATATATATACATATACAGAGGTTAGGTCGTAACTTGGAAATCTAATGGTCTATTAATTGAAGAGTTATGTTTTTTGCATCACTGCATCACATCCTATTGTTTTATTGTGTATGACAATGATCACTAAACAATACATCTCCAGTCTGTGACGTAGGTCGGTTTCGATAATGCTTTTTATCCCACCATTACGAGCACAAACTCAGCGATCCGTAGCACATTTGTTGAGATGTTTCTCTTATGGCGACAACCGATGTAATTACAATTCTATTCCACGAACTCACGACGCTTTTGACTAACACCGCCTTGGTATTGAAACATTTCGATTTTTTTGTGTGTTGGCGTCGAGTCTAACAATAAATCAGGAACACAATACCATCTGCTTCTATTGATTAGAATTAGACTTTCACAAATCACTAGATGTGGATAAATACAACTTTACATGTGTGGGAAGGTAATGGCTGGTTGGTGTCTTAAAACAATCAATTTTGAAAAGTCTGATTTTCTGATGCGTTGATCCCAATACTCGATCGAACATATACTCGACGCTGCCAAGAGATCTTCGTATATGAGCAGGTGAATGTCAGATGGAATGAGCGGAAACATTGGATAGCCCCAGTTGGTCACTGCCTTTACGCCGTTGACGTGCAGTGTCATGAGTCCTTTCACATAGGTTCACGATTCCTAAGGGCTGTTTCAACTATTATTCAGGTTCGCTCAGAGTGCTTACTGTTAAACTTCGTCGCACTTGTTCTGACGAATAGCCTATTTCCATATCTCACGTATATATGATGTGGTGACAAGCAGTGTAATTGTTTTGTATTGGTCGGGCCATTCAACACTTCAAACGAAAATCGATTCTGATTTGGAGATGAGATGGGAGCCTTAAAGGTAGGATAGCCAGTTCTCCTCAGAATTCTTATACAAAATAAAGCTGGAGCCTATCTATGCGACACTCATCTGAAAGCGTAGTATAATTTCAGCTTTAGAAGTTTTTTGTTTGACTACTTAGGTCCACTTATCACCCACCGCAGTGTCAGTCGAATGCTGCAAGTATGCAGCGTGCTGTCACATATACCGTATCTGCCCCAATGCCTTGAAAATCCACGTAATCGTCCACGTTTTGCGTGGTGCACATAGATTTCCAGTATGTACATATCATACGTACGGTGACATTGTGCGATGCGCTCAGGTTTGGGTACAATATGTTAACATTGCCACGACTGCTAGCAATAACTGTGACTTGCAGTGCCCCGACGGCGAATTGCCGGTTGCAAATACGGCAGATTTACTCGAAGTGGGAATGCTTTCTATTCAGGTGTGAGTGTTAAAGATGGACAACGAAGTTCACTATGTAATGTCGACAACACCGTTTACCTTTATAGGCGCAAAGGCTTGAGTTAAGGTTCTTTAATTCAAGCCTTCGCAACCTGTGCAAGTATCGAGCATCCTAAAGACTTAACCTCAAAACGATGATTCGTCATTATTCCTCTTATTTGACATCGTCCTTCGACACGTTGACAGGGTTAAAATTATAATCCAAGGTATAATTGTGAATGAGCGCTTTCTTGGCCAGATCACATAGAGAGTGTTATTTCACCAATCCAACGTTCAAACTCAAATGAACCATGCGTTTGGCCATTTCCTCCCAAGATATGTTCTACGAAGCTCTTCCAGTTACCTGCCAATATTATGGTGTTGCAATCTGAGCTTTTACGACTAGGCGAAATGGGAACGGAGTCAACATTCTTCAAAATGCGTAATGTACCAAACGACCAAGAGTTGCTCCTTCGGGAAAGTAAATTTGTTGGGCAAAACTTATGGTTTGCATCAGTGTTTTGTTGTGTATGACAACATATATTTTACGTACTCTACATCACGTACACAAACGTGTGGGCAGTAACCTGTTCCAACCAAAGTGGAGGCCGTATGAGGACTCTAGCCTTTAGCGCTACTGTACCTTCAGCTACGTCATGGAACTGGTTAATCGCCGTAATTGACATAGATAAGATAGCCGTGGGTGACCCACACGAAGACGGCAATGTCCTAAGTCTATAGAACAAGGTACAAGATTCCTGCCGAATGTTCACGCTGGGAGCTTGAAGTACCTTCAGGGAGTTCACAACCGTTGCAGGGCGGGTTGGCGACCAGTCAAGCGGAAAACTCTTCGTCCCTTGGTTTTCCTTAGGCATGCATCACCAACCGCAGCTGTTTGGTAGATACTAGCGAGCAAATCGATGCCATTATCGTTGTTCCGGCAATTGATGTGGCAACAGCCCTGCTATCGAATGTATGTTATTGTGCGGTTTACCGTACTTGCACATCGAAGATTGTACGTCGTATGTCAACGGTGACCATAAAACTCGTCCGGGATATGGGCTAAGGCATCAATGAACTATAATTGTGTATACACAACTGTAACATTCTATACATGCGTGGGGGGTGCGATGATGCTTCCTCTCGTAAACGCCCATATGAAGGAGCTCGTGTGTTGTTTTATTCATGTTTCGGCATTCATTGCTCCTGTTGCTTACGCATTGTAATGTATGATATAATCATGGATGGTTGCTAGGTTGCTTCAACTATTATACCATGACTACGTTTGGTAGATATGGTAATAATAATATATATATATATATATACATATGTTACTTCGAAATGGCAATAACGACGCCTTTTCCCGATAAAACGTGCAATGACGATAATATTTAGAAATATACGACTATTTAATTTCCGGCGTAAATCAGGATCTCCGTCACAAACTCCTTTGATCGGCTTCGTTGACCATAGCAACAGAAGGCTTATGCGCTAGATAGCCAGCCTTGCGACAGTCGCGGCTCGCAGGCCCTCGGTCGTGTCTGGAACGACAATTTGTTTTCGACTGAACACATTAGCCTATGAGCGTCTACGACAATTTTCAACTAAATTGAATTGTCGCGCGGAGTTACATAATCCATATGTCAACAACACCAATCCTCCTGATACGACGACGATTAGTGCGCTCCTGCTGCTGCCATCCATGAGAGCTGCTGTTGGCTGCAGAGGATAACACAAGATCTGGGGGGTTGGTTAGCTGTCCTCTCTGGCCTGACAGTCTACGTAACTTCAATGAGGACGAGGCGGAACAAGACGACTATAGCGGTCTGGTTGTGATGGGCGGCGCCGTGTAACACTGTTATATCATCATCGTCTCACGACGCTGGGTTGCCGGCTAACGCGACGTGAATGAATGAGGGCGCCGGAGGATTAGTGTTCTCTGATGGGCGTTTTCGCAGACGGTCCTGTTCGTCTCGTTTCATTAATGGGATATGCCTGCCGCCTTCGTCGATCTCGGTCAGCCAGACTGTTTATAATATCCCACTTGCCTGAGGTGCGAAAAACGCTAATGGTGACTGCTATTATATCTATTCTTTGTGTGGTAGACACTGCTGGCTGCAGGCGGCAAAGTTATCGTACGCTTGTATTAAGTTGTTTCGTATTTGTGTATGTCTCGTCATGCTACCAGTTGTAACTTGTCTATACCCGGAGTGAGACGATGCGACAACTGTCTCTGTTCTCCTATTTACATGTGCCTATTGTTTTTTCAATTCACGAGTGAGTCGGCACACGCAATTGTCTGATGACCTTATTGACCGAAATCGCTGTTCGATTCAATAATAGGTGGGGGTGATCCTCTAATACGCTCTTATTCTAGAGCACGCCGTACGAGTTGCAATAGCTGAGCCAACAACGAATAGTGATATCGAAATTTAAGACAAATACCGTACGCGGTACAACGAACAAGCGCCTATACTGTCCACTTCTATTTCGGGATAGCTTGAGTAAGTCGTCATTTCTATTGTGTTCTTGTCGCTGCATGTTGCACAGTTAGTTTTCGACAGCTGCACCAAGGAGTCCCGTGGACGTGAAATGTGGGCTGTGAGTCAGCCCGGAACATTCACTTAGCTGTACCAAGTAAATATTTTTAACGGCTCCTCGCTCTGATGTTTTGATGTCGAGTTTGTTGCTGCAAATCAATCGACAACGGTGCTCCCTGTTCTTGGCGCCACTTCGAAAACGATATTCATTAAGACGTATATATATATATATATATACATACACATATGCTTGATATTTCCCTGTCTTCACTTCCAGGTCAGCGACACTCGGGACGACGGCACTTTTCCGAAGTGGACGGGTCGAATGCACTGCCTGACACAGCGGTAGCCGTATCGTTAGAGCGGATGAAGGTCATCTCAAACGCGGTGTTGCCACAAACAGCGGCAGCCTCCGCAGGATCAGCAGCAGCAGCAGCATCGGTTGCGACAGCGAACTTAGGCGTCGCTTCACACAATTCGCATGCGCCACCCCCCAGCATCGACCGCAGACTCACGCCAGCCAACGTCACGGGACAGCTGGGCTCTACTGTTTACTTACACTGCTACGTGCATAACATCGGACAGAAGACGGTTAGTAGCTATGATTTATATGAGATACTGCATATATATATATATGTATATATATATATATATATATATATATATATGCGTGAACACGCGGCGGTTCAGAGGTCGGTATGCAGTACAAAGAGACTGTGTTAAAGTGCGCGATAAAGAGAGAATATAGATATACAAGACGATCAGATAGCGGGATTTCTATGGGGAGCTATCACTCTCTTGGATCTATTTGGGCGTAGTGTATGCGCAGAAGCATATAATACATATTTTTAGAATAGATAAGGTCTGCCACTGTTGGTGAGATACGTATGCGATTTAATTGCCTTGACAGGCCACCTGAGCGCGCTTAGCGTTCCGCGTTGTGGCAGTGGCCGCAGTTGAAATGTTCGCTATACGTTATAAAGGAGTTTTTGTTTAGTTTCTGAGTCATTTTTGGCTGGTTAAAGCTAGTGTGTTAATGTCCGAAAAGGGCATTTCTAGCCAGATATAGTCGACTGCATGCACTGATGTACTCGATACACTTTAGTTACAAGCTCATTCACGAAGATTGGGCCGCTCCGCCATTGGTAAACAAGTTTCGACGTTCGACTCAGACCCGTACCTCAAGTCACTGTTCAGTTTGCAGAATCCATTTACATATGGAATTCTATATATCGTCGATGACTATATATAGTCATCGACTATACATAGACTATCATTGATATACACTCTATTCCTAACCAAATCTCCGCAGCTCCATATGCCGCAGCCAACCATTTTGAATATCTCGAGATAGATGTGCACGTTAGCACAGCAGACCCCAAAATCTGCGTCAGCTGAAAATGGTAGCCATTGAAAAAGGATCATGATATATATATATACATATATATATATATATACATGTAAGCACGAAGGATTTGTAAGGGTTTCAGAAATCAGCGTTACACGTCAGACGCGAGGCGTGCACCGGATCAAAACGTATTAGTTCAATGCGCACCTGCAGGTTCGAATAATCCTGGCCTGAGTTCCCAAAGGCTTTCCTAAGTTACAATCATATGGGCTAAATAATAATGAAAATGCAACAATGTTAACCTTTTAGAACGCACGACCATCATCCGAGTGTAAGCAGGACTATAATTAGAAATATCTAATTATAGTGTTGAGAAGATAAATTTAGAATGTGTATGTTCGACGCCGGTCACTAGCACGGAAATTACGTTTGAGGGCAAACAAATAATTTATTCATGCACGGGACGTTGTCACGCTACAATTCAACATAAACAGGGGTACGCGTTGTTTGGTGAACCTGCTAGCGTCGGAAACGCACGCCAGAGAATCAGTGATCAGTGATCAACGTCAGGTACAGCGAATAATTGTACGACGTGCTTAGTGAATCTAGGGCCTCAAGGTGACTAGGAAGCTGTTCTGGTGTTTTCCTCCAATAAGCACGAATACGCACAGGACAAGCATGAGCGACCGATCACGATTCGAGAACACTCGCCGGTCTCAGCCACAATAGCAGAGCTGTGTCCCATCCCCTGTGCGACACACGAGTCGTAGACAATCCCTGAAGGAAGTACTATTAAAAGCAGATCTCCACCAATTGGGGTGAGACTTAAGTGTACGATCGAATGAAAATCCCAGGCCATCGAGCTCCTCGCGGTTTTGGTGAGTAAGAGTCTCACAGTGCTGAGCCCACATAAGGATGGTGTCGCTTCTCGCTATGCAGTATTCCGTCCTCCACAAAAAGCCTCCTCTATGAAGGAGATGAGCTGACTCTCAGCTGTTCCTCCCCTATTTGACAGATATTTAACCTTTAGGTAGCACAACGAGGACTTACCGAGGCGGCCCCTCGTACCTGGAAAATCTGCAGATATAGAACACCATCTGTCCCTTCTATCCAAGGCGCTCACCTCTAGACCATCTACGCGACGCTTTGAGCGAACTGAAATACACCACTGCTGTATATTGAGCAAGTTTTTAAATGGGCAAAAAGCAGACGATGACGCATGTCACAAAGCGTGCATAGACTTTTAAAGCCACACCACTGTGCTAGTTCTTACATATATACTATATAATAATTATATGCTACTGCATGCGAATTACATCCGTCTCGCGTCTAGAGCTGGATACACCACTGCATACGTCGGAACTGATCTGAGCGGCCTTAGATGCATCTTTATCTTTTTGTCTGGAGCTATATCCTCAATGTGTATTATGCTGTTTGCGTAGTCATGTGTAAAGATGGACATCGTATGATGAGCACGTAGTCCGCTATTGATGTTTCGGCAGCCTGTTGGCGGCAGCGTACAACAACAGTTATCGGTAGTCAAGCATCACGGTCGCATGGTGGCAAAACCGCTACGATCTACGTATGCTTTAGTGAACAGGTTGTAGATTCTGTATAACAGCTTTATGCAAATAAATAGGCATAGATGTTTTAATTCCTATCTACACTGCAGCTTCCTAACCACACGTATATCCAGTTGCCTTAGCCGAATAGGACTTTCCCATGCAACCGATTGGATTCTGAGCAACAGTTTTCGACTTGAGTCGCATCACCCCTGATCGGATACACAGAAACGTGAAAATAGAGCTGTTCCATCCGATTTCTCTGACGATCGCCATTATACCGCCAATGGAAACCCATTTGGCTATAATTTAAAAAGTCTGACAAAACGTCTGCCTTATGAGAATTTTCGGAAATACATGCCCGCGTCGAGCTGACTTCGGACTGCGGGATTGCTCGATGGGAAGTTCTCAAAATTCGAAGTCGTTACAAAAAGTCGTCTATGATCATCAGGCCGACGCCTCGAAGACTAAAATAGACAAGCATGTGATGGGCACTCGCGGGACGAAAGCTAACGCGCATTAACT
Source organism: Stratiolaelaps scimitus (assembly GCA_019614645.1). Taxonomy (NCBI): domain Eukaryota; kingdom Metazoa; phylum Arthropoda; class Arachnida; order Mesostigmata; family Laelapidae; genus Stratiolaelaps; species Stratiolaelaps scimitus. Next base: position 967,568 of record JABWDB010000017.1, read on the forward strand.
CTTTATTCAGTGCTGTAGATTTAGCGATTGGATTCACTAAACATAGAGATTCAGATACCGTTGAAAATGTGTGCTGCTTATTATATAATTAAACGATGATATTCGTCATATTGCATTGTGACACTGAAACGCCATGTTCACATAAACATAAAAGCTCGTTCCCTTTACGTCCATTGCTTTCAGGTGACGTGGCTTCGCCGTTCAGACTATCACATACTCACTGTTGGCATGGTCACATACACCACTGATGAACGATTTTCAGCTGTACGTCGAGATCGGCCACCTCCTCATTTACAGCAGCAGCAGCAGCAACAACCGCCCATTCCGGAGCCGCCGCTGACGGACCTCGTGAATTCACTGTCTCCAAAATCCACGACCGCCGAATCCAACGGTGATCCTCGGCCGGCGTCTTCGCTATCCGTCCCGGCTTCCGAAGACTGGTTGCTGCAAATTCGTGGTCTACAGGAAGCTGACGCTGGCGAATACGAGTGCCAGGTGAACACGCAACATCCCATGCTCAGCGCCTATGTGACACTCAGTGTTCTATGTGAGTATCGAAAACACTATTGTTATTATTATTATTATTAGTGTACTTACTTCTGTAGATACTGCAGTCAGTGTTGAGTTAGTCAACAGCCCGCGATAACAGCGCTCATGAAACGTTCCGCTAGTGGTATCTACCGCTGCTTCTTGACATAGGACTATACGCAAGCATACTTCCTGTATATACAGGCCGGTCAGGCTTAGCGCTAATAACAGTAATAACAGTGATGAAATAATCATGAGATAATAACACTGCACGGTAACTGCTCTATCATAAATCCCTAATGTGGCCGCCTGTCTCCGTCTCGGCCTCCACCGAAGTTTCCTCTGGCCTAGTCCTATGTGTCAGCTCGTGTGCCATGGTACCTCATATACAGAGCCCATTCCGTCATTTGTTCGTTCGTTCCCTCTGCATGGGAGCTAAAAGTCTACAGAAAAGCTACATATCTTCTTCTATACCGGGGTTCACTCGCACTTCAGAAAAGTGACGCGACACTGCGACAACTTGGACTGCACATCATTTCTGCATGGCCGGGCGCACGGCCGGCATCAAGCCTAAATATCAATACTGCTCTCAAAAGCTGCAGATCATCTCATCCTTTCTCTGGCCAGTAACAGCCATGCAAGCGGCGGTAGCCGTGTAGACAGGGGGGAATCTTTGACACTATATATGAGCCTTGCCTTCTTTCACTTCTCCTGTAGCAGTGTGCTCGCTTGCTGGCTGGCTAGTAAACCAGAGAGGCAGTAGCGGCTGTCGTTATTGGCGTTGTTGTGGCTGTTGGTAGCTCCGTTGATGGCTGCCGCTTTCGATGGCCTCCAGCCGTTCACTTCCTCAGTAGACGGCGCGCTTGCCCGTCTTTCCATACAGCCCCCACAGAGTGGATGAATCCACATCTGATGCCGCTGTTCGCGTCACAACGGAAACATCTGTCTGCGGTCGGTCGACCACCGTCTCCAGCGCGTTTCCCAGACTAGCGCTGCAGTCCCCCACAGCTCACTGCAACGAGGTCCCCGGTTTGATCCTGGCTCATTTCCTGAGTGTCCCCTTCCGTGGGCAGTGTACCTTCTCTTATTTGCTAACCCACGATGTAGAAGCATGCACGGTTAGTCATAGGCATTACGATGCTGATGATTATCATAATTATAATATTATGATTTCTATTTGTCTCCCCTCGGTGTCGGTGTTTTCATCTACTAAGAGTCCTCTTCAATCATTCATCCGCCCGCGTCGCTGAGTCGAGCAGAAAGTCAAGAAACGTCAAAAGTTCGAAGGAAGCTAGAGACTAGAAGAATAACCCTCGCATGAGATGCCTATTTGGTAGGAGTATTATATACGATATAAGCTGTATGAAGAAGTAGAGATGACCGAAGGACGACGAGTCAACAGAGCAAAAGGTTGTCGCTGCTCCGTTAGCCCATTGGCATTTCTCCGTACGGATGCGCTGTAGACTAGGCTTAACTATGAGACGATTCTGGTCAATAGGTCGGTGCGAGCAAGCGACAAGGCCATCGCCTGCAATATCGTTCGTCTGTGGCGTCGCCTTTCGTGGGCGACTAGATCGGATTGCCTTACTGCATCGACCTTCCCCTTGAGCACTCGGAGAGATATAAATATATAGATATAGAGAGAGATCAACCCTGGCCGGAAGCACCAATGCAGATAGTAAAGAATACAAGGCGAGCGCAGTGGACGTCTTCTGTGCTGCACGATGAGGTATTTGATTTGAGTTCATGCTGGCTTGCAGCAAAAAGTGACTCATGTAGAGTATTGTACACAGTACGATAATAGCTGGCTTGAGACGGTGGCAAATATCCGTTTTTCGGCCCGTATGTTTCCAGAATTAAATTATTCCACAAACAACATTTCGATGATGTCCAACTCTGATGTATCGTTTCTTAAACGCTCCGCCTTCATCATCACAAGTGTTTATAATTAGCATATGTCAATAACATTCATTCCATCACTGTCTGTCGGGGCGGATGTTTAGCTCCGTGTACAGCTATGCAGGCTGTATGCAGATGTTGCCGACGGTCGTCGAGCGCTACAAACTTGCGGTTGTGGCACGCGCGGCTTGTACATTGTCATTAGAGACTCAGGTCTAGTCGAACATATATACAGATAGTTGCTCTATTCGACTAACGATCGGCGGCGGCGGCGGTGGCGGCCATTGAAATCTATAGCTACCACTTATTATTTATCGCCCCCTTGTTGTGTTACCCTGTGCTTCTCGTTCTGTGTCGCGACAGTGAGGCCGATCAAAACCAAGGGCTCACTTGAAATGAGGATTGTTGAGATAGTGTACCTTGACGATGCTGATTGAGGGTTGGGGCAACATCCTGCCCTATTTGTCAACGGTTGCCCAAAGCAAATCCATATCATTGGATTGTTTGCTTTCTGCGAGCATTGAAGACCTCTACGCAAATTGTAATGGGTATGCGGAAGCGGGTTATATCAAGGCGTATCGACAGGTCTACTGTTGTATACATCCGTCACAGGGAGACATATCAGAAAAGGATTTCCGCTCTATTCTATTGGTTTAATGATGATACAATACATTTCATATAGTATTTCGTTTGATACCGGCGCGCGCCTGTGTCTACCGTTTGTAAATGAGGCACAACCTCGTTCAGCAGGTTCAGAGGGAGTGATTGTACTCGATTGTCTTCAGTCGAATGAAAGCGGCCATTGCCAAGGTTTCTACTTGAAGGATTCGAGTGATTCAAACGCCGCCCATGCTGCCTACTAAAATCTCCTTAGATGTTTGATGTTTGAGAGTAAATCCAACGCCACGTTATCTAACAGAGGCGAACAATTTGACAGACATTTGGAGACCTACTCGCTGACCATATATATAGCCTTACATAATATATGTCTTGGCTATTTTAAAGTAAATTCTAACACCGCACGTGGTAGAAGGTACTGCAACAGATGACCCATTGTGCCGCGTTACGCTAGCAATATCATATCGATTATGGTAAAGACATATAATATATAGTTATTCCTCCCCACACACTATATTATCTCATTTCTTTGAAGGGGGCCTTCTCTGCTTATCTGTACTTTTCCCCAAGAGATGTGTGACCACAGGGCAATATTAACCATATCCCAGCCAAACGGCGATTTCTGGCGGTCAAAGAGGTGATCTCAAATCATAGTGCTGTTCGTTGTTTCCATGGCAACCGCACTCAGAGAGATTAGCCACGCAGGTTAGCCATTCGGCCACTGGCTATTATCACGTGGATATTACCTTGCATTTTGATTGTGTTGTGACCAGGCCGCCCCATCTGCGCGTTGATGGAGTCGAGTACAGAGGAACCTGTGAACGTCTCCGAACGTAAATTGCATTTGCGACAAACACGACCAAGGTCCCCCTGTTGATCACGGTCTACTGATTTCGAGAGCCGTCCTTTAATCAGAGGAACATCGTAGGCGATCGACAACCTTGCTAACTTATTGAGAAGCCTAACGCGTCTTCACTAAAAGGAATACCGAAACGGATACATTGGCCATGAGCAATGGCTCTCGGGGTAGTTGTGGACAAGACTTCTTTTGTACGGGTATGAATGTATAGGTGTTTTCCGATACAACACGCACTACAGCGATCCACCTGACCCTTCACATAAACATGATAGAAATCACGGAAGTTGTTGACAAGATTCGCCTCGTCTTCAAACTTCGGACGTCCTTCGGACTCCACCTACCATGGGGTGCGTTCGATATTTCGTATTCAGTCGAGGCAGAAACAGTCCAATATATATATATATATATATATATATATATATATATATTTATGTGCTAAAAATAATAATACATAGCTTGCAATTTCAAAATGCGCGTTTTGTGCAATCGTGTTTTTCATTGTGATCTTCGTCTCCCCTTATCATATTCATTCGTTTCGCGTTCCACGTTACCGGATACGACGTTCTCTATTCGATGGCCGGACGTACGCATACAATTGTGATACACTGGATTTGATTCATTCGACTTCATTGACTGATTTTGTAACATTTACGAAAATGATTCGACCCTAAAATTTGGAACGACGGTTCCACTGTGAGCGTCTACCGTATTATAGAGATGCGGATACAATCGTGCTGTATCCCTGAACGCATGGGAGCCCATCATATTACCCTGCCTAACCTGGTGAAGTGACTTGTCCCCTGGTTGATTCTTGCGTGACTTCAATTACGATAGGAATGACGCTCCACCGAAGTATCGCTCGGAACGTATCATATGAATATATGATATGTATGTTTGTATGTGTTTAATGAAAACTCTTTCAATACCACCACTGGAAGAATAAGCAGGGAATGCTTTATATCGCCCCATTTTTTTTATAGATAGATTTTCTCATTTCTTGCGCGTTTTAATACATACAGTAATTAGACGGCATGGAACAGTGGCCGACCGAGGTCGTCAGGGTCCCGGGGGAGGCGATGGCATTGCCTTATTTCTAATTACTGCCGCATGATAATAAAGCTCGGCGATATCGTATTGCAAATCGTGTTGGCCGACCTGGTGGACCCAGCTCGGCACGTGGTTAGTTGGGCCGAGGTTGGGACCGACTAGAGTTGGTTGTTGTTGGTTATTGTTTCTACAGTAGGAGTTGTTGTGTCGTCTACTACGAATTGTTTGTCGAATAACACTCGAGACGGTGTATTGCTGGCGCCGTGTATAACAAAACGACGCTGGTCGCAATATGTTTGCAGTGCTTGGCTCTCTCCTTTGGAGCTCATTGCCGGAGGTGTCTCGGTTCGCTAAATATATCCTCCCTGGCTCAATTTAAAAATTCGTCCTGAAAATGCATATTAGCCTTGTAGAGCTAATCAAGTGCGCTTAGTCCAGGGCATTGTACTGTTCTTTCGTTCACAATATATTCGAAAGCTCCCTACTACCCTCGTAATGTTATTACTTTCGTTCCAATAACATCACGAGGATATTACCAATACCTTAGATTATAATACTTATATAAATCCCTATGTTCAATATCTAATTAATTATAGAATAATACGCATGGTGCGTTTTTCTACATCTGCAAATCGAGTTTCATCGTTTCAACTGTAGTTAGCGTCTCATGTTCGTGCCACTCGTGCCGCAAAGCACTAGACTCTTATTAATATTAATGTTACATTCTCTCTCTTATTCTCCCCCTTATAAATAACATACTCAGCATTTTCGCAAGTGGCCCTTGTTTATGCCATTAAACGGACTATAAAAAATTCCTCGAGTCGACTACCGCTCGACAGATCGGCCGGCCCATGGGCATACTCACTAATACACCCAAATATTATCTACAGACATGGCCCGGGCACAGTTGCTATCCCCTATGGGTAAATCAATTATCAAGTATAGGTATGATATATATGATACAATTCGCAGCAGCAGAGTTCGAGACACCTTCGTTCTGCAGCGCCCTCCCCTCGCTGTGCAGGGAGAGAGGCGATGGCATCGCCACTCTCAGGACCGTGACGACCTCGGTCTGTCCCTAGCTGCTTCTATGATTATTGTATTTCTAGATTTTGTTCGAGACAATAGCAACATAATTGCGTTCGTTGCGAGTTGTAGCATGTAAACATGGTCACCGCCATCATGACACATGCTTTTATTTAACGTTTGCAAAGAGGGTAAACGGTAAAGCTTTATACTGATTTATAAAAGGAACTGCATACGATGCTTAAGTTCTCTTATATGTCATGCAACGGGATTCGAACTTGCGGTCTCAGGCTTTTGACAGCCAGAGACTCAGCGGTGAAGAAAAAAGACCCGTACTATCAACTAATCCAAGACATTATTACTTTAATAAATAATCATATCCACGATATTTGCACTTTAGCTATTCAGATCACGGCACTGCGAAACGACCCGGAGAAGTTTTCATTGCGATTTCTCGTGCCACCAACGACCGACTGCAGAACAACTGCCATCCAGTCTCTGATGCAGGTCGGATAGTCGAGCCCGTCCATTCGTATTGTATTATATTTATTCGTATATATATATATGACCTGGCAAAAAGTACAGCTATCACTGGTCCGCCGCCACGCAGTAGGCGGGCAATACAGCTACGACGGCTGCATACCAGCTCGGAACAGACATGTGCTCGTCAGATCATGGAAATGCAACAAGCATGACGTCATATGGAGCCAGGTAACGTCACTTGTATAACAGCTACTGCTGCAGTGAAGGTCGTGGACTTCCAATTGAATATACGGATATAGAAGCTGCTCTTTTTGACGGCAGACGTTGGCTATGTCTTGCGATGAAGGCCCCCATAGAATATTCTACATAGCCCAAGTTCGCTGTAACGCGCCTGACCGTCTCGTGGATGCGTGACTGGATAACGGCTAAATGAAACGGAATAAATCGATGAGTGGCGACAATCGATATTCGTTGTACGATCTCGTCATTTTAGCCAACTACTTAGATTGTTTATATAATATATATTAATCAGTTGTGGACACTATGTGCTGTTGCCCGCCGAGCAGAGAACCAATAAATTTGATCATAAATGCATTTATTTCTTTGATAGAAACGTCGGATTCAATCATTGCTGATACGGTAGGATAGCACGTGCTCCCGAGTGGTGGTAGCAAATCCACACTTGAACCCTGTCCCCCCTAAACTTGGTGTCGTTGAAACAAATTCGTTGCGTTGTTCGCTGCGAACGCCCACCCGATACAATGGCACCTCGAAGTAATGGTGCTCTACATAGCAGACCGGTTCGTTTCGATACACGATCTGATATATTGGCTTTGGTCGGAGTTGACGATTATCGTAAGCGTTGCCGATATCGGTGGACAAGATACTATCGAACCAATCAAATGTAGATTTGCATAGCGTTCGCCGCTTGTAGTAGACATCTAGTCATATTATGCGAACCTGACTTGAACCGTCAGCAGCCGAGTGGCATTAAATTTCCATCGGTGCTCTGTGTTAGACGAACGTTGACGCGAGTGACGCCTGAACCTACGGCATCGACAAGGAACTGTGGTGGGACACCATGAACATACATGTATCATGAATTGAAATCCTAAAAAGGCTATTCTAGTATAACAAAACATATAGCGTTGCCAAGTACGCGGATTCACAGTGAAGTGTAAACGTCAATGCCCATGATTTGAATTTGATCGATCGGAAAACATGAGACCGAGGCGCGAACTGCTTGAATCGTATCTCTATCGAAACTTTTCGCAAGATCAAGAGACATCTAATTCCGATCGATCTGATTCGTATCATGGCATTGACGTCATATATATATATTCCATTTCAATTCGAACCAATTTACCGATGCGCATTCAATTTTCTCCATTATCGTCGTATATATATATATATATATATATATATATATATATATATATATATATATATATATATATATATATATTTATATATATATTTGTAACGATTTGTTGAAATATAGGGGTGTCTTAAGTTTATGCACACTACTGTAGTAGAATAACCATTGTCGCTGCGTCCTGGTCGTCTGTCTCTATATTGTTCTATGCTCCGTTACAGCACCACACGCGTCGATATCCGAAGGCAGTGAGCTATCGGTGGTCAGCGGCAGCGCGGTCAGTTTGACGTGTGTAATTCACGACTGTCCTCATCCGCCATCGCACGTATTCTGGTACCACGGCAAACGGGTAATCAATTACGATCGGCATTCGCGAATCAACATCACGAGCTTGCTACATATGCCACCAGAGCGGGGTGGCTCAAGCGATATCAGCCGGGTAGTGTCACGGCTGGTGATCGCCGACGTGGCTAAACAGCACTCGGGCAGCTACACGTGCGCTCCGGTTCACTCAACGCCGGCGACCGTGCACGTACACGTTCTACATGGTAAGCATGTAGACCCTGGACGGTCAGCATACGATGATTTCTATATATATACATATATATATATATTAGGGTACGAAGTAGAGTTCTGGCGCGAACTTGATTTACCTATTCGATAAGAATTGATGAAAGGTCCTCCAGCTGTTTGGCAGTAGTACTACAGAGTTCGTCCAGCAGACCTCTCAGCGTGTTAGATGAATGAGCCCACCTCAATGGCCGCCACCGTCGAATGTTGGATAACAATTGTCTTGGGCTCTAACAATTACTTGCGGTGTTTCTTCAGCAACAATAACTGTACCATGTAGGTTATTGTTCGCACCATCTGTGCGCGATTTTCTATCAAGTTGTTTTATCGGTGTGATTTCAGTAAGTCCCTTGAATACGATTGTTCTTGTGCGTACAATATAATAGTATATATCCTATATTTATTCGATGCGGCAGGTAGTTGGTGAACGAATCATTGCGTGTCGTTGCTTTCTGCCAAAGGTGTCAATCAACAAAGCAAATTAGCTAGAATATGCCACAAGTGACAATAAGTAAATTGTTAATATCGTAATAGTACAATATTATAGTCATATAATTATTATTTTTTATCTTAGTATAATTTGTCGATCTAGTTCCGAGAGCCTTGCGAATCTGTTATTTGGTAGGGTATGAATACCGATTCACTTGACAGATGCGCGTTTCAAGCGAATATGTGCATAATTTGTTTATTTTTATTTCAGCTGAAGAGCAAATGTCTCGACAATCTTCCTCTGCAGCGTCGAGAATATCGTCGTGGGATACCCTTTTAACGCTGCAGACCCTTGGACCCGTGCTAGCTTTCCAGATGGCGTTCCTGCTTGTTGTCGTTAGGACTACGTGACACCACCTCAACTTTAGATGGGGGTCCTGCCATTCGGTAAAGCATCGGCACCGCTGTCGCACTAAAAAAAGTTTCGACATTTAGCAGCTTGAAGGCTGGATTTGTTGGTTTCATCCAGCCATGCCTGGGCCTGCTCTAGATACTGCATTTGAAGCAACATTTCCTCTCAAGCTTCAAAAGTAGGGTACGAAGTGTAATTACAAAGCATGAAATCTGCCGTCCTTGTCAGCTGTATTAGCATATATAGAGAAAATGAAGGAAGAAGCCGGTGGAGCTGGTGGATACTTGGATACGATTTTTCGATCACAATCACAACTGTAAAGAGTTTACACTATCGGAAACCGAATGAGCCAGATAATGCTAGTTATAACGATTCTGTGATGACGATTCCGTGTCAGCGGCATTACTGATGGTAACGATCTATTTCTGTTTTGGGTTTCAGATACCTTCTACGAAGGATGAGGCTTCATCTTCCTGCACAAAAGAAGCCCAGGGTGGTTGTGTGCCATGTGTTGTCTTGGATGTGCCGCCCTTGAGCGGGGACATCGAGCGGGCCCCATTGGCCGGAATGCCCCGAGAGGAGTCGAGCCGCCATCGGCTGGGCCCGGCAGGGTTCGAGGCCGATGAGAATCCCTACTGCTCGGTAGCCGATTCACTACCCATGAGGGATATGTCACCCACGGGCGTCGTGGCAGGTATCCTATACGACCAGAGAGGTCTGCAGGACACAACGATGTTGCGAGGTACCCTCCCCAGAAGCCACATGGCCGCCTCAATGACCGTTGCCTCAGCCGTTGCGCCGACCGCTGGTATGCCTATGGACGCTTTGGTGACTGCCAGCCATATTCCTCTGTATGACCGGGTGCTCGACCCTTCGGCCTATGTAGGTACAAACCATCCACACCACCATCACAGGATTCAGACGCAGCCAGAATCCGATTTTCTCTGAAATCGGTGGCGATGGCGGTGTCGATGAACGAATGAGGTTGGTTATGGGCTGGAGTGAAAACGGAACGAGTCTTACGAACCGACGAAGAGCATAGGGAACGATGTGGACTGGTGAACGATAGCATACGAAGTACGACTCGTCCATCCAGCAAAATATGGGCAGCGCCATCGGGCAGAGGAATCAAGGACGACGATATAGCTCGTTGCGAGTATGTCACGGGCAAGTAGAGCACGGCTAGCTAGTGTAGTGTTTTTCCATGGGTCGCTTGTTTCGAGTTGTCAGCCCCCGCCCTTGGCTACGATACTTGTAGGTTGAATGGATGAAGAAACCTGACGATGCTCACCTCTGTCAAGATTGCCGACGCAGAAGGCAATGAAGGTTTCGGCTGGACGCAGGTACTCGCCAGCAGGCATTAAAGCCGAGCACAGAGTTTATTATCACATTACTTCGATTCTAGTCACACGCTTTATGTTTCTGTTTATGTCTGTCTGTGTGTGTGCGTGCACCTGTGTATTTGCTAAGTGCTGACGCAGTGACACACCCATCAGGTCTCCCACCGACTTACATGAAAATCTACATAACAAGAAACCTACAAACGTAGCGTTTCCTGGTATCGAAACCTGTTTGTGGCCGATTAGTGCCCTAGTGGGTTGGTGTGACGACAACAATGGCGGCAGCGTCAGCTGTGGGGCTCTGATGAATAATTATTTCGTTGTTGTGATAGGAATAGCACGAAGTACAGAGTCGTGCACAGAGTCGTCGGACGGTTGGTGACGATTGCTCCATAACAGCAACAGAAACAAATAAAGATCTAGTAGAGAACACTGTCGAACCGACGTAGGCTAAATGGGATACGATACAGGCGGAACTGCCGCTGGATGGCACACGATAGACAATGTATTGTATTATATTGGGAGATTGTATTGAAGATATTGTTGTTATTATTATTATTATTAATTATAAATATATTATTATTGTATTCCGCGTGCGAATGCGTGCAAAGGAACGACTGAGGTAGTTAAACAAATCACGTCATCGTCATCATCGGATGGACCCGAACTCATGGAGGAGTACAGGAAGCGGTATTGTGGGGGGTGCAGAGGCGTGTGACAAACGAATAGGAGCCGTGAAGCCAGAAAAACATGAAACCCAGCACGAAGTAGCGCTCTTCACGTGGAATCGCTTGCAACAGAAATAATAACGATATATATATATGTGTGTGTGTGTGTGTAAGGGATACACGCGTCGGGGTTGGCGAATAAGTGAGACGATTGTTTCGCTCGCTTATTTGTTTGTGTGTTGGCCTGTTTTTTTTCGGGCGAACGTCTATGGTCGTTTGAAATCGTTGAAGGGGGTCCTTCCGTGATGATGGAGCAGGAGGGAGCAGGAGGGAGCGCAGCGCACTTCAGTCGCGCGGCCGTCCCTGTACAAACACTGACGTGAGGCTCAAGAGGAAATGAGACGAGCACGGGACGCACGAATCGAAGATCCATGCTGACGATAACGCAACGGATGACGAGTGGGCGACGGAAAAAGCTATAAGGAGCACGACGCGCTTTGCCCTGACATGATTTCACCTCCTCGCCGGGTAGCAGGAACAAGCTGAGCCGGGAATGAACGTGTCGTTTTGCGTCGGCCGTACGACGGCGGCGACTACAACAGCAACAAGTTTGGGAGGACGGCTTGCAATGCTGATTGAGTGATTGATTGATTGTTTTTATTTGCTTATTAGTAAAACAAACAACTAGACAAAAAAAAAAAACAGCACATGATGAAGCAGCAATATAGGCCCGCCCCATTCTGTTGTCGCCAAGATAGAACAACAAAAATTCACCACTACCTACCTAGCTACATACCCACAGCAACAGCAACAACAACAACAACTAGGTATGATGACACCATGACAAAGCAACAAAAGCAGCGTAACACCTATTGTTGGGGAGGTTGTACATGTATGAGATGCAGGATGAATTCGAGCTCGTATTCGTATGCGGGATGCTTGACAACGGTCGGCAAGAATTGTGGCGGGGCCACTATTTATATATATATATATAATATTTTTCTTGCAGCTCGCTATAATTGATCAGCCCTTCCGGATCGGAAAACGAGAGAAAATGCAGGATCATAGTTAAGTATAGGGGATGTTAAAGGGGAGGCGGCGAGCAAGAGGAAGAGGGAGCTCGATTGAACGACAAAATGTGCGGTAGAGGGTTAACAATTCGTTTGAAGTCAATAGGAGAGAGAATGCGTATGCCGGTGGTTGACGTTGCCGCCTTGTGACGACGGAGGAGACACGAGAAGAAGAAGAAGAAAAACAAAAACATATTTTTAAAATGAATTCACGAAAATGTAGGTGGCACGAAGAGTGGATCGAGTCGACCAATAGCTTTCGTTAGTCGAGAGACAAACAAGCTGGGACTGTACACGAAACGTAGACACGAGGAACACTACGGACGTTGTTGAACACTGAAGAGGAAAAAGAAGCGAGAGAGAGAAAAACGAGTTTTCGTGTGTGTATATATATATATCTATATATAGGAAAACGGGATGAAGGAACAATTTCTAGTGGTGGACATAACACTGATGAGCTCATTACAAAGACAACAACAACAACAGTAACCATAACGCAACTTTGTGCATACTGTGATATTCTGTAAATAAAATTAAAAACAAGAGGGATAACCCTATCATGCTCAATGAACGGTGTGCTGATTGACATGCAGTGGTAGGATAGTACGAGAAATGATAATAATAATAGCTTGTTTTGAGACATAGTTCAAAGGATGCCCGTTCCACTTCAATTCAGACATTTCGTAGGACTGTATTCGGTGCTTTTCCCAACTCTTCAAGGTAAGAAGGCAGGTGAAGTGATCAGGTGACGTTGGCCTGATTTGCCGGCAGTGCGTCTTTTTCATTTTCGAAATAAATATTTATTTTGCACATTCTGATCAGTACAGAGATAGCCGAAATGATTTCTGCGTTAAGCAGTGTAGTTAATATTATATTGGGATACGCAAACGATTTGGCCAGCAAGGAATATCATTGTCCATTGCGTTAGGCACATTTTTTTAACTCCCTTTATTTATTCAAATAAAATTAGACGTAGGAACAGATATAACAGTATCACAAATGTATGTTAACAGTGTAGCAACAGGCGTAGCGCTTATCGCTTAATTATTGCTAATACTATGATATTATTATTATTATTAAAACAAGAAACGTCTCGTATCTCGACTGACTAGAGACGAAAAGGTGTGCACGATGACCTGAGTTCGTATTGTGTGATTCTCTCCATGAAAACAAGTTCTCTGCTCTTTGTTACCGTGTTGAAGATTATATTTCAATTGTTTTTCAGTTATCTTCCATGACGGTTAAGAGATTGCAGATTGTTCATATTTCTCGTCTCAGCTAACAGTTCAGCTGAGTTCTTTTCGCTGGAGTACTTCAGTTTGATAGTTGAAAAATCTGGCAGGGTCTCATCTTTCGTCCGTCTTAGCTTCTTTGTAATTTATCTGAAATATGTCGATGTATTTCTCGGCTAATCCAATGCCCACGCACGCCATCTGCCATTGGTCCCCTGCATCAAGGTGGAGGCCGTGAGAACTTTTTTTTTGGAACTTGGCCTATAGTAATATGCCTCAAACAGCGAAGCAGCTAGTGCGAGAACTTGCAATGTAACCACTGTGTCGGTAAACTTAGCCGTTGTCACCTTAGCCCACGAATTCGTTCCAGTTCACTTGAAACATCTTGTTCACCCTTTTATTCGAACATACAATAATTAGCAATTATTTCTAGGGATTATTTGGGGGCTATTAGTTGGGGACCGGGGCCGAGGCCGACAGTGTCCGAAGGAAGGCGATGGCATTGCCTCTCTACACAGCGAGGGACAGGCGTTGCAGGAGGAAAGATCCTGTGCGCTTCTCCCCGGTGGCGCGGACCAGCCTATGGTAGACCCACTCGAGGAAGTTCGCAGTGAGGGGACCGCGCCCGCCTAAGGTTTCAAAAGTAAGGGGGAAAAGAGGTGGGTTGCCTTGAGTGCGGCGTACTCCCGTAGCTTGGCCCGCTCCGCACGCGCTACCGGGGGTGGTTGCACAGTGGTTGACATAGGAAGGTGCTGGAGTGTCAACCACCGCCTTGTTCACCCTGGCACAATATCCTTTTGGGTTTCCACAAACTACCCCCATGTTGCATCAATACATTATCGCGCCTCCTCCCTACAAGCACCACATTGCCATCTGCCTCGAAATCAAAACCTCCTCGTCATATTCAACTAACAGCGCACAACACTTGATAAGCAGAACATTCAATCGAATCAAGCGAATGCACGTGGTGCACTAAGGCTATGCGCCACATTCCAGGCCATTGCAACAGTGTGAGCATCCGGCCGGTTCAGGCGTTCACTATTGAGTATCCACATATGGCGTGGGCTCACTTCCTTAACGGTTTCAATGACCTGCAATCTCTAACGCACATTCTCTCCTGCTTTCCATGCCCATCGTATATTGGGTGTCGGCGTGCTCCTTCCGCATTGGAACGTACGTGGCCAGGTGACTATTTGGGGCTCCCTGCTTCTATCCGGTCCGGCTTGCATTGTCTTCTCGTCTTCCGGCGTGCACGGTGCCACGCGGAGTAAGCCGTGCCCGATCGCTTGCCTCGTATCGAATCGTCGTTTTCTCTGTTCGTCCGTCCGTTTGTTCGTTCGTTCGCAGAGACTCCCGCCACGTTCCTTCCTTGTCACTTTCATAGTTCTTCCGCGCTGCTCCGACGGCGGCGTTTCGTTCTCTGGGAGCTCGTGCTTCCGGAGTCCAGGACACGAAGGGCCAATGTGCTATTGCCGAAGGAGTGAACTTGCATAAAAAACTCAGCCCTCGACGCGATACACCTCCCCGATCGGGGCCCTATCGAAGCGTCCATTCATCTATCTTCTTCGCATGCAACGTTTCTTCCTGGTAGACGAACGATTGTTGCGAGCGAGCAAGCAAACGCCAGCAGGATTTCGTTCCTGTTGCCCAGGTGGCTGACTCCGCCTCGCCATCGGCCGCGTTCTGCGACAAGACGTTCTCCGAACATGAACATGCTGGACGCGCAGGTCGTCGCTGTCGTCGTCGCGAACGGCAAGAAAAATCCGCCGAAAAAGCGTCCAAACGAACTCATTCCCTCCGGAACAGAGGTTCTCTCTTCGATCGAAGGTTCGCTCACTGTATTTCAATTGATTTCTCGCATCCACCGTTTCATGTTTGCTGCAAGGGGCCGGCTGCTTCCGCACGTGCTGCTCGGTGTCTGCAATCCAACAACAGGGTAAAGTAATTGTCATTCGTTGCCGCAAGTTAGTTTCTTCCTGGACGTTATGCGCTTGTAAATACGCGTTAGCTGAGCGTGCTTGTATTTCTGACCTGTTGGTTCGAGCTGTTTGTTGCTGGGATGTACACATATGTGTGCAGCTAAAGCATTGGTAGAAAACAGAGCCGGTTTGTGCGATACGGATGTAATGTACTCCATGTTGCGAGCACAATGCCCACTGTACCTGCCCGCCATCTCAATTTCCATTCTGCTTGAAGAGAACGATATGCCCGCAGGTGAGATTCGCCGCCGGGTAGTACTTTAAACTGGGTTTAATGGTGGCCTGTGATGCTTTTCAGTTAGCACAGATGCGATGGTTTCTGAGATCTGCAGATCGACCTGACGACGTAAAAAGGCCTATTTAGGTTAACCACGTCATAACATTGATTCTTACACGCACGCACCGTGTGCCGGAGCTTGGTATTCGAATGAATCCGATCCAGACTATCACGATTAGTTTAGAATAGAAAACGTGATGGTCTCCTGGATGGTGTAGTGGTAAGCGCTGTGGACTGCCTGACAGGCGGCACCTATCTTTTGGGATCAATCCTGCCAGACGCTTTGGAGAATCTTCGGATTTCCTTATCTGTGGATACATGCCAGGTACGACCGGTTACATAAATGAGGCCCCGAGGTTGTTTTCGAAGTGGGATTTTTGTCAGGGGAACTTCGTTACTGCCGAAAATAGAAAACACGAAGAAGAGAAATGAGGGCCTACTTCTTAACGAATGTATATAGGTTCCATAACACATTGCAATATGTAAATATCAGAAGACCTCGTAAATTATGGCTGTGTTGAGAATTCTAAAAAAATACAGTTGCGCCAGTAGGGGAGAATACCACTATGACAAAAGGTCAAAGGAGAAATTCGACTTAATTTATGACTATTATGTTTAAACATAAACATAGTCCAAGAGGGATGACTTAGCAAACGTTTTACTGTAATACAACGAACTGTCAACTCTCTATCATCATGCATACATATCATAAAATCAATTCATTAAAAAAAATAACTTAATTTTTAAAGAAAGCAATACCGAAAACAGCTCCGTGGACTTTAATTGTTGGCTGCGAGTCAGACCGAATTCTCGGGGTCTCAATGATATCTAAATTCAGCTTAAAACGAATAAGTTTAACCCCGCTCCATAATTCGCTGCACGTACGCGAGACTCATACACCCATAATGGCTTATTACTATTATATATATATTTCGTCATCTCCAGGGATTTTCAACGGTTAAAGAGCGATTGTCGCCTTCTCACTAATCGGAATCAACGAGCTGTCCAACTACGATGGACTACCATCTAGCCTCTATGGGATTAAAGCTGGAGAGGAAGAGAGAAGAGAGACCTGGCGACCCGACCAGATCCCGCGCCCACGTGACACTGCCGTGGCTGTCATCGATCGTCCGTCGTTCGCCTCCCTTCCTTCCTGAATCCTGATCTTTTAATTCCTCGTCTTATCCAAGCCAGCGCTGCCTCCTCGCTTTCTACCTTCAACAAATCCCTCCCATAAATGAGCTTCTGTGTCTGTCCCTGCCGCAGCGCAAGTCGGCCCGCTTTTTGCACTAAGTGAGCCGGCACTGGCTCTCTACTTAAGGCAATAGCAGAATCAGCAGCAGCCTGGACACCACTGGAACGATGGCTACATAGAACACGTCGCTCGGTGGGTTGAGGGGTCGCCAGCTACGCATGGAGCTCCGGAAAACGCCAAGCTTCGATGTCAAAACGGGAATGCCCTTAACGATTGAAGAAGGCGAGCAGCTACAGTAGCGGCAGGGACGAGAGCGGCCGATAATGACGAATAAGACGATATGCCAATACGAGTTCCGTGTTTCAGTCGACAGACCATCCATACATACGAGTGCTTATCCGAGTGACATAGCCCGCAGACATCTCAACCGCATGATCCGTCGAAGGCCCACCTCGATCCTTCCCGCCGCGGGCGATAGCCTCGCCCTTCTGTTCGTCACGCTGGCCGACGATGGTCGTGATGAATAATGATCTGTTATGTGTAGTGGGGAAGGCCGACATGCTAGAAACCTATTATATGACAGCTGGGAACGACCGCTGTTAAATATCTAGCGGTAGCCATAGCCCCGATCTGGTTCGTTTTTACTGGAGATAAATACTTCGTGTTCGTTTTTAATGGAGACAGTTCTTTTCCGAGTATATGGGCTTAAATCGTTATGTGTGTACAATTTCTCCGTTTTGTATCGTATATGTATACAGACGTACAGTGTAAGTGTATAAAAGTAAACGTCAAATACCTATTGACGTTTAATCTTGGAAAACTTAAAGACGACAAAGCGGATATGTCTCCTGCTGAAAAAAAATCCACCGGTGAGCGATCGGTCAGAGACTCCGAAAGTATCGTACAAGCTGAACGTTGATTGTCGCGTCCACTTGGAACATACGTGTCACAGGGCTGGAGGGCTTTGTGTCACTTTGGATAGACGCGAAGCATCTTGGCCGCGTAGTCGACTGCCCCTGATGATTGTAGCAAATATATATAACTTGCGAATGTGTGCACCATCTTTATTCAAGTTTGTAATAAAGAGTATATATATATATATATATATATCTAAGAACGAGGTTTCATGCTCGATTTCCCTTGTATCTCTTTCGTACCTATTTCTCTCGCTCCCTCCTCCAAACAAAAGACCATCCGCCAAAGGTAAAATAAGGAGAGAAACAGAGGAAAACCCTAGAATTACAGAGACCCTATCTAGACGAGGAGAAGACTTCGAAGACTTCGAAAGTAGAGAGACGACACGACAGAGATGATTCCTCATTGGCTTCTGCCTTTGCTGCTCGAGTTACGCCGAGTAGCCTAGCATTCGCCCATGCCGGCTGACTATATGGCCCCTTCTGGTGGAGGACTTCCTCCATCTCGGGGTCTGCTGCCCTCTTATTGTTTTCTCTCGTAGTGCCTATCTCTGTCACTCACGTTAGTCTCCTGTTTCTCCGTCACTCCACTCCCACCACACTGCCACCCTCTTTCGGCTTCGAATGCTTAGAGAGAGAGTTCCTCTTCTCCCAATTCGCTCTGTCGGCCTGCTGTCGCCCCTTTGTTCTGTGTGCCGCCTGCTTCTCTTCCTCTATCTTATATACCGGGCCATATCTTGCTCATAGGCTGCTCCGATAGGTTTCCGTGTTCGCTGCTGTTCGGCAGCTCCCTACGTTGCCTGCCTGCCTCCCTACCAACGTACGCCCTGTGTTTGGGTCTCGAGAGAGCGCTCTCCAGGTCTCAAGGAGAGCGAGTGCCGCCACCTGACTGCCGAATACCGCTGCCGACAGACAGTCTCGAGGACAGCAATATTTTTATATAGCTTTCTACAGCAGGTTTTTCGATTCCGGGTCGGCAAAGTTGGCGGGGGACCTTGAGGTTTCGAGGTCTCCGATGCTCTGTCGGGTTTAAGGGGAGACTCTCCTTTCGTTTGGTCCTGTCTCACAGCTGCCGACGGGACGGAAGAGAGGGATAGAGAGAAACCTGCTCGCGTTCGTGGTCGGAGGTTGGTTTGGCTGATGGTCATCAATTCCTGTATGAACACAGAAAGAGGAAAGAGAGAAAGAGAGAGAGAGAGAGCCCTTCTTTCCGAAGACGACTACCGGAGGGATTCCGACTGCAGCCGGAAAGTCTTTTGTGGTGCGCTGCGCACTGTCTAGTGACATCTTGCGACATAGCACGCTCGAGGCTGGCGACGTACACTTGAACAGAATAGAGGGTGGAGGATCGCAAGAAATAGAGGAGTATGGTACACAATGAGTCACGGGAAAGCGCTGGAGTTAAGACAATTGCTTTTTTCGGGTTTCTCAACCCCATTACCTAATCGAATCAGGCTGACTGTCAATACGGTGGGCAGTGAAGCTATGTTGTCTACGAGTTGTGTTCTGATTGTACAAAGGCTAACGTGGGTACTTTTCCGGATTCCACAAACACGAGGCCAATTTTCTGTTAATCCCAATAAACATAGAAGAGATACGTTGAATAGTTTTTGCAGAAGCAAAACTGCACTAGGCAGTTCCGGAATTAGTCACGTGTATTTCTCAGTTTATAAAACAAAAAACGATGCTGATTCTAAGTATTATATGTCCAATATTTGCATCCATTCAATATTAAAATTGTTTTCTTATACTTCCTTTGCACGATGTATTCAGAACAGTGTAAAAAATAGATTTTCCATATCCTCGATTCAAACGACGTCTACTAAGTATGCTCCTGACACGTATCACCGCAAGATCAACGGGAGACCTAATCTCGCGAAGCGTTGCGGATCGCGTCTTCTGCAAAACATGTACCTGTTATATTGCATCACACAAGCACTTATATCGACCTGTCCTCCATCGTCTTAACTTAGCGCCCCGGGGCAGGAAAACGCGTACGATAAGTGGTATTGTAGGAGGCTCTCTCGAGCAGATCGAGCGTGTTCACTTCCGATTTGGTGTTGGTTTTTGGCCCTTGAAGAGGTTATATAGGCACAAACGTAGTAGGGTTACAGCCTTAGCAGTATTCGCTTAGAATTCGATGCACCGTGTCAGCAGCTTCTTGTGATACAATACAAGCGAACAACTTGAGTGTCACATATATATATATATATATATATATATATTGCGCTATTTACACAATTCGATTGATTTATAGTACGCCTACGTTATTCTATTTCGACAATCCTTCTGATATAAGCGAGTGCGCACGAGTTACGAACATGCAATGCATAACATACATATATAATATATAGAAAGAAACAATATAATGATTGTGCTTAGATAAAGTGAAATTGGACCGTGGCATTTGGATCGAAGTAATTCACAGTGTACTTAAGCTAGAGTCTCTCTAGCTTAAGTACAGAGCGTGTAGCGTATAGTCTTCGTCAGCATTGTTGGCAGCGCTGGCTGCTTGTCTCCCGGTCTTAGCAAAACGGAGTGTGTCACCACACTCCGGTTGGGTGACTTGTTGTAGTTGCTCAGCGTCGCGAGTGTGTTTGCGACGAGGTGACGTGAATTTGCGAGCGGTCTAGAACCCAATCGATAAACAGCTACAATCGCCACTTGGAGCCAAGCGGTGTTTCTACTTTTAGCAGGACGTTTAGACCCGCCTGAGCGTGTATGGTTTCAATAGCTCGCATTATACGTCTCTTTCTGAGGTGACATACTCCCTTTGTCCTAAAGGCTGCTCACAACGTTTGAGCGTGAAGCTAACCGCGTAGAGTCTATTGCTACTGGCCATTGCTCATCAATTGGAATCAGGACGATACTGGAATTACGTTTTTCTTGGCCTTCAAAAAACGATGACCTTGTACCATACTCTCATATATAGTTTGATGCCGGTGAGGTTAACCGGTCGCTGTCTCGACCTGGTCTCGGGTGATAACCTAAACTGGTCTGTCCATTTCTCCGCTACGAAATTCGAATGCTATGTTATAAAGGCTACTCGCCTACTTGCCTAGGAAATCTCATTCTATCCATCTATACGGCTTAATGAACCTCTATAGGGCTCACTTTGACTCCATGCTTCCTTACGGAATAGCTATCAGGGGATCTATTTACCAATCTCATCGACAACTGTTAGGGATTAATCAACGCGGTGTAATTAGAACTATCTTCGCCCTCCTCTACATTGTATCATATCGTAGTATTCTCTGTTTGGTGACTGTTCGTTACTTATTCAATCTATAATAAATCAACTCTGCAGTTACCGAGTCGACAATTATATGTTTAACCTCTTGTCAACGCTATCAACTACAAGTACACCGAATCGTTTTTCACTACAACGGTCACATGTGGAGTAAGTTGTTATGTCTAATACAGGCAGGGAATGTCTAATGATTATATTAGCAACTACTTCTCGCTTAAGGTTAAGAGTATTTGGCTGTAGAACAGATTTCGAAGACATTTTGTTATATTGTTTCCAATTCACCACAGTGTGAGTCAAATTGCAAGCATGATTTTTTTTTTTTTCAAGCATGACTGGGTCATTTCACGTGTACACGCCATATAACTTTGTCCTTGCCTAGAGCATCGATTCGAAACATGGCTCATGTCCTCTTCATTAATTCATTCATTCATTATGTGATTCATGCTAAAAATAAATACATCAATGCAAGCCTTCCTGGTCCCAGCGTTGGTTCACCGATTACATAACCGGATGAATAAAAGACGAAATGTAACTCAAACAGTTCCCTTCGCCCTCTCTCTCTCCGCACAAAGCAGCAATTTATCAATGTATTCGGTAGCGGATGCATTCTGAACTTTGAATGCAAAAGAAGTCACTATAACCGAAGTAACAAGGTCCGAGTCATCATTAAATATACGTAAAAAATGCATCTATTACATCCTCTCTACATCCGTAGTGCTTGTGAAATCGACGGGTTTAGGTTCAAGTTCAAATCATTACCTTAGGCCGCAGGTTCGAGCCCCGCTGTGTGACATATAAGAGAGCTTAAGCATTGTAAAATTGCAGCTCCTTTAATAAACCAATAAACATTTACCATTTACCTGAGGTCGGTTTGTCGACGTACATCGTTGACGTCATGACGTGCCGTTTTTACATGACTGTGCTAGTAACTCCAGTTATTATTGTTTTTGCCGAACGATTCGCAAGTTGGTTAAGGCTATCCGGCGGTGGTTATGTAAAATCCCGCTTGACACTTGACTAAATGCCAGTTTCAAGCTAGGATGGTTCGCCGTTTGCTTGAAGCTATCTGTCACACCTCGATGAAACAATCACATGCATGTGTCTCGAGAAGGAAAACAGGAAAGGATTGAAACGTCGTAAAGGATCAAATATAAAATAAAGAGCCTTCACCCAAATGTACATACTGAAAGTCGTGGAAGTGTTTATGTTATACATCATAATGTCATTTTGACGTTTCCTCTCTTGTCTTCTTGTGGCAAAATCGGCCCGCTGACAGTGCTGAAAGTTCGCGATATCATCTCATTGCTGCCAGTGTACGATAGTGTCTAGTGAGTGACATCGCGCAATGCTTCGGATCTGCGCCGTCGGCTGCCATGATATACAACGAGCTCCTAGCTGTAGAGTGCCGTTGCGTCACCGGAGAGGGCTGTAGATCGGAATCGATACTGACTCTCGTTGAAACGGAACCTACCAAAGCAGCAAGCAGATCTTGTGGGAAGTTCTCGAAGTAGCCAGACGGTGGAGTATGGGATGACGACGGCTAGATTTATCGAGGCTTGCATCACCGATAATACGGCGCCACTAAGCAGCCCTCATGGTTTATCCTTCGAGGACAGATATAAATAAATAGCTCGATCTACTCGCAGAGTCCAAAGTCGAACGGATTCATCCACTGCCGTTCTGCAATTCGAGCGATGACAAATAGAACGTTTACGTCCGGTGACATTAAATAATAGCTATATATATATATATATATATATATATATATATATCAAAACGATTTGTCATTTTCAACGTGTGAGTCGGTCGAATGCTCCAAACGTTCGCGCGGTCGGTTGAAGGGCTAAGTCCATGGCAGTAACAAAATGGAAGGCGCGGGTTCGCACCCCGTGAAGTGACACATCTATTCGGTATTTTTAGTTTAGTTTATTTACCAGCTCAATGTAACCAAAACCCTCGAAAAATAACAGTGTGTAACACCACCGATCATCTTCGAGGCCTGGAACAGTTTACGACTCGCACTGAAGGTAATGAATGAACATTATCGATTCGATGCTTGCGACCCCACCTCAACAAAATCCCACTTCCGAGACAGTCTATATATGATGGAGTACGCGTACACGCATAAACCAAAGCTGTCCACCTACGAGCACGTCAGCCAGGCGAGTAGTGTTCCAGGCCGACATTACAAAGCACAAACGATATTGTAGACTTCAGATTAGCAACTGTATCCCTCATTATTCCTCGATATCGTTAATTAGCGCTAGGATTGGGATGTGATAGAAGTGACCAGACGATTACAATGAGATCGGCACACATTGCAGCCTACATAGAGTGGGGTTAATTATAGCATTGCACTGTATTCTGATCACATATTTAGTTGAAGATTACCGTTGAAACGTGCAGGCTTTAGAGTCGAATTTCATTTGGATGAGAATATTATAGGGAAATGACCTCGACCATTTTGTCTTCATCGTTAAACGCACTTTGGTCATTCGTAGAATGCATTTTGGTGTACTCGAATCGAGACAAGGCACACCGTCCGGGCAGACGTTCAGCCAACATTTAACGTCCGCGGTACTGCTTTTGGCATTGTTTCACAAAACGAACCCCTTTTAGACGAGGTGCACTCATCGAAGTAAATGGTGTGTGTTCGTTATATATAGCAGTCGTTTGCATTGTCTCTGATAGCACTGTTCCGGGTAGAGTTTATCCACCTAGCAACGGAACTAAGCCGCTCAAGATGGTCTAGTGGTAAGCGTCTTGGACTGCTAGACAGGAGGGACATATATGCTAAGGTTGAAATTCTCCCAGACGCTGAAAATCTATGGATTTCTTTAGCGTCTGTCAACAAACGGCCAGTGAAGGATGCTGAAAGCAACTGTGAAGTCTATTGCATATAGCCTCGGATACAGGCATAGCCTAGTATATAATTGCGACACTTGATTATTTTCCCACAGTCGTCACCGCCAAATTTTGGCACAGATCGGCTTAAGCCGTTGAGAAACGAACCGGTTTAAAAATGCTGCTGCGGATCGCTAAAAGGACAATGAAAAAACTAAATTGCAAACATCATCTTTGCGTATTTATTTTCATTTCGAGTATGGCGCATATTTGTTGTCACCCTATGGCAAATGTTAAGTACATTGTAAACACGATCATGATAAAGAAGCACGCAGAATTGTGATATCATTTTTATGCGACTACTTCGGTCACCTAACGTAACATCTCATTGGACTCGCGGCCTTACGAAGTTTGATGTAATAGAACGAGTTGTTAGAAGTAAGCGGGCGACGACGACATTCAGCTGCAACCACATGAATAAATCGCGACGTGGGTACATTTGAACAACACACAGGTGTCTTGTTTAAAACAGAAATCGATCTCAACCTCTCTCTAGTTTACCGTCTGATTTCTCCACAAAAATAGGAGAACGTTGATGAGAAACCATATGAAGTAGAAGTGAACTTATGCATCAAATTAGGCATGCGACCTCACTCAGTACACCTATCTACATGCAGCCCGCCCACTCCATTATGTTTGCACATCGCCACTGGCTAGCTACCAGTATGATACAGAAGATACGTAGTGATACATTTTGGCTGAACAATTCAATGCATGACTACTATACTTGGGTGGAGTGACGACTCGTTGCAAAATCCCAACCTATGATCATGCGGTGGATCAAATCCTGTTCCTAGAGACTCGATTCCGTACGCCGACGGGAGACGTCAGGTATAGATCTGGCGTCCGTCAGAATGACTGGTGCTCTTGGGCACGCCATCGCGAAATGTAAGAGCGAGCGAAAAGAATGGATTTATGTATTCCGCTCAATTGTTCGCCCAGAGAGCTCCGCATATGTTGTTTGGGACACTGGGGACACTCATTGTCAGATTCAATCCCACGCTCAATTTCAGGAGCACGCGCGCTCGGCTATCTGCTAGTCCTTACCCAGCAAGAGAGGAAATACATGTGATTTATTATAGATGGTGATTGTGATAGCTGTCATCATTGTGGAAACTACTCTGCTGGAATAAATTATCACAACAAGTTATTCAGCAATCTCATTTTTTGCTCTCACCTTACGAAGAGACGAGTGCCGGCCTGCTTAGCCGGGAAGAAGGAATTGGCGATTGTCCGCCAAGCTGAAGTCAACGTGAATGACGGTTGTGGATAGCACTATTGATTTATTGTTTGAACACGACGCATGATTCGATACGAAAGTCGTACGTGATTCAGAAGACAGACACATCTGGTAAGTGCGAACACCGCATTGCTGATGAGTACGCGCCTATATTTAACTATGATTGCAATACCTTAACGTAAGGTTATTCATAATAATTTTTGTTCCATTTAGTGGGCCTGATCGCTGATACCAACGTGTCTGTAACATCCGGCATCATCGGTCAGGTACACGAGCTCAGAGCAAATCACTCCGTACGCGTATTTTTTAACGTTCTACTTTTTAATGCGACCAAGTAATTCATTTTTCAATTTCGCTCAATTTGACCTAAGATTGGCTGAAACCGTTTTCTTAAAGATGCGTCTCGGCTGGACGTCGTTCCTTACTTAATGATTTAGGAATGAATTGAAGCTCATCCATCGGCCTGCGTCCGCTATTCAATTCGATGGTGCGCTGAGGGGCTATTCCCTCCATTTCATGCGACCCAGCAACAGAAGCTTTGAGAAGCGAACACAACACACGCCCTCGACAAAAATTGCTTTGGGCTCTAGATTGGGAAATAATTATCAGACGGATTTGTTGGACCTCCACAGCTGCCTTCACTGCCTCTTCAGTTTTCACCATCCTCCTCCTTCAAGGGGTTAGAAACAAGCCTTTATGAACGACGCAGTCTAAAGAAGAGTCCCAGAAGATACAGAGAATTCATCGCGCCTCACCTCACGAGATTCTTCAAAGGGGCCGCTCAAGAGCCTTAGCTAAGAAGAAGCGGGCAAATGCGTATTATCGGATATTTGAGACGTGCTATATATTGGCAGCGGCCTGGTGTTCCATGCTCACAGGAGAGAAAAGGGTGTTCATTTTATACGCACATAGTCGTTCAATATGCACTATTAGCCTGGAGAGACGCTTACTTGTTGAGGTTCTAAATCTGTCGCCTATGTTCGCTGCTGGCATCTTACGTGCCTGCCAACAAATATGTCTCTTGACACTGCGTTCTTATGTTCGTTTTCTACAAGGATAACCAGAGACAGAGAGCAAATAATTAAAAGGTTTTCAGGCTGACTCTCAGCCAACATTTAACGTCCACGGTAGAACTGCTCTCAGCATTGCTTCAAATCACTACTGCTAAAATAACTAATGGACTCTCGATTGCTGGAATTATATATATATATTTATATATATATATAGACTGATCAGCTTACAAACCAAGACTGCGCGCAAAACGCTGAACTAACTAAACACAATGGGGCACACACGTTTCGGAAATTCCAGCAATCGACAGTCGACATTCGTTATTTGAGTTGCGACTGTTCAGTTTAGGCCATGTGACAGTATCTCTATACATGTACAGGACTGGAAGACGGGTGTCCTTAAGGGGCCGTTTATCCGTCCAATTGATTTAAAAGTAGCACATAGAGATTTGCTCCGCCACAAGATATTTCGTCTGCGCCAGGTTACACATGTCGGGTTTATGCCTGGTCTCGCAATTATCAGTCATCATTGGTGCATCGCACACGACTTAACAATGCCCTGCTTTGATTTCCACTCGAAATCAAATGGCTCTAGTCTGGTTGAGTCACTTTATTCTCGTTGTGCTGTTGAACTAATCCCGTTGCCACTGTTGCTGTGCTGTTATATGCATACTGATCCCGTTATTGCAGGTATCATTTTTGTATCATCGCCGTAATTATCGCATCGTTGCAGTTCTTTCATTATCCTAGTTAGTTCAGTTAACCATCAGAAGTTGATGTTGTTGTAGTAGTCATTGCGTTACCTAGCTGCGGTTACCCATTTACCTTAATCAAATAACTCCTCGTTTGCTTTGTTGCAGTCATCCCGTTCCGCTGCAGCAGTTAACTCTGTCCAATTCAACCGCGTCAATTATTCTGTTTTCGCATTGTAATCACTTTGTTGCCCAGCAACCGCCAACCTATTGAAGTTACCCCGTCACGCCGTTGCGGTTATTCCGTAACCTCAAGGCAATCTACCCTCAATTTCCCATACGTCCAAAGATCTTGCGACATGGCATTGAGTTTTGAATGAACAGGCAACGTCCAAATTGAGGGTTGTTTAGAAACCCGCTCAACTGTACAACATCATATTCTATCAACTCAATAGAAAAAATAAAGAAAAAAATCGGCTTTCTAATTGAAATCTCGTCTCGATGGTTTCGAAAATACAATTTCGTAGGTGCTAGTTTATAGGAGAGAGAGAGAGAGAGAGAACGAGTAAGGAACTTTTGCATGTTTTTGGATATTTCAGAACTTCTCAACGTTGTCGAAGTAACTGCCCATAACGCGATCAATTTCTTAATTTACAACATTCTATGGGGAATATTTTTCATATATTTCCATTAGGCCAGTTACAATCCCCCTCCTGTTTTTACACGTTCGCTCCATCTCTAGCTATCTCTCCCTCTCTATCTCACTACGGCGTGACCAACCGATGCAACCAACCAATGCGCTATGTTTACGCAACAAAATAGTTGCTGCCTTTTCTGTTTGAACATTCAGCGTGTAGAACGGGAACCCCCTGAAGATGGATGTTTCAGACGATGAGTAAGTGCCGCTTCGACACCTGCTTTACTATGCTTTCCGGCAAGGTCAAAAGAGACGCCGACGCCGGCCCGGGATATTTGTGCTGTGTACGGGGATAGTGAGAAAGCTCAAAGCGTTGGCGCCTGGGTTCCCCGTTGAACTGACCAAATCAGTGGATCTTTGATGCTCAGCACCTTGTCCGGCACCGAGCAACACGCTCAAAACAATGTCGGATGCTTCTTGCATAGAATCATCATTGGAGATGCGGAGTCATGCTTCTATTTTAACAAGAAATACAAAAGAGGTGGGTGGCTCCAAGGAACAAACCTCAACCTGGACCTAAGCTAGTTTTTCGTATGAAAATGTCATGATTTGTGTGATCTACACAGGCAACATTGATTGAAAAGATCATATCATTCGGCCAGGTCTAGATTGTCGGTAGTAACGTCAATACAAACATACAAGCATAGTAAATATGCATTAGGGTAAACGATAACCAGTGAAGGGTATTTTTTTTCAATCGTCAACCTTTACCTTTATTGGTTTTATGGCTAGGTCACTTGCAACCTTTTTGGCCTGAGGCTAGCAGGCCAGAATTCGTACAAATATTCTGTGTATAACCGCAAGACACCGTGTCAACTAGCTCCTGCGGGGCGTTCTCCAACGGGGACGCGTTAACGATAGGTCGTTCACTCCTTGTTCCCTTGTTGTAGGTGGCGGAGGAGAGATCCAAAGAATGCTTTAGAATATTGGCAGACGTCGCTCAGTCGGCCTTCGGAATATCGAAAATCGACCGGCAAGTTATATGTATGCAACAATTTTTCGAATCTTTAGCTTGGCGGTCACCAAATCTTGCCATAGCACCCTGTGATCTTTCCCCCTAGTATGAGAACAGAAGGCATGCACTTCGAATACTGCACACTGAAATTCATTGTCACATTATAAATATGGTACGCGTAAATAATAATACGCCACGTTTATTAGATGGAGAGTAAACCATTATTGCTAAATATGGCAAAGCACCCGCAAGTAAACGAAATTTCCCGGGCTGACTCACAGCCAATGTTGAATGGGCGCTGCTATCATACCGTAAGAAAAACGCCTCAAGGTGTGGCCCCGCCTCAATAACACTACGCGTTTACCAATCTGCACAATGCGACATGAATGTTTGTTCTAAGAATGCTAAATGGCTATCCCATCGAAGCGGCGTTCGCCGCCCAATGCTAAACCACTTTCTATAGGAGTCCGTGGCAATTTATGTTAATTTGTGTAGAGTCTTCGGTTAACTTGCATTGGAATAGAGCGGATCAACGTGCAAGACCCCGTTCATTCAAGAAGGCAAAGGATTTCTTTTCTAAACGAACTGCAAGAACGCTGTCATTCTCTGGAAGGCTGGTTGAGAGCTTGAGGTCTGAGCGTGGAGTCCCACTTAGGGCTGATGATGGTGGTTCTGTGGGTTTGCACCTGGGGTATGGACTGCGACGAATGGCGAGTGAATATGATAGGTCTTCACAGGTTTTAACGCTGAAACGTAAGTCTAAGGCAACTCGGACGATCGAGTCGCTGAGTTGATTTGTCACCTCGCTCACTTCTCCTTTGATCTTCGACGTGATCTTCGGAGAGCCAAAAGGGCAGAAACGCCAGAAAGAATAGGGCGGCTGGGGCAGAGCTGTTCCCCCAAGGTCAACTAGGGAACTTCTATATACCTAGCTAACCATTACACGAGCTTGAATGGGCCACTTGAAATCCTCCCTGAAGTGCCGCCCTCCGGGCCAGGTTTATCTCGACGTTATTGACGAACTTTGCGGTTCAGGGACCGGCCGGTTCAAACATGCTGCCGGGGGTCGTGCTGCTGGGACGAATGAAAGCCAACAGATAGATAGAGGAGCGAGAGCACGCCTTGATGAATATACGCCTTCACATACATATGGTATCTTCCTATAGGTATACGCCTCGTACTGGGAAGGCTGGTTACCTGATCTGGCTGAACTGCGAACGTGATAGCCGCATACGCACGTAGAGGTCACTGCATATCCCCACACTTGTACAGTTCGACCAACCACGTAATGGTCCAACCACCGGCCCAAGTGGCAGAAAATAGGGCAAAGACGAACATTTATATTTCGCCACAGTCGAGCGATGCGAAGCAGCCCCAAAGAAACCCAACACATAAAGAAGGGTTTCCAAGTCTTTAAGTGATGACCTTTAAATAGGGTTCTCAAAATGATTTTTGTCATTGCCTACAGTGGGAATAACAGAGGACGTCAATCACAAATCATACTTAGCACTTAATAAATGGTGAATTCGTTTCATGTTTGTTACAGTGAGTTGCTTTTTCAATCTGAGAATAGATACACAAGACGGGATGCTGTTGAAGTTTGGAATTGTACCGACACGCTGCGTCTTAAACCGAGATGAAGAACTTAAAACTTCCAGATGTCTACAAACCGCTTCCACCGAATTAAAACTCCAAATTCCGCAATAGAAAAAATGCTCTAGACATCTACTTCTCCATTCGCCTTTATTCCATCCCGTTGTCGTCGATCCGTTATTATTATTAGCTTTCGTATGGGGTTTTCTAACTATTCAGTTATTATATATGGAGGAAAGTCTTCTTAGATGTATTTTACCTTCAGCGGGTACAATTGTCGCCCGCTTTTATAATTGACTAATAAGTAATAGTAACCAGTGGATATTTAGTTATTTCACACATTCGATTCATTTCAGATATTTTATTGCGAAAATAAATCCAAATTAATATGTATATTCCATTTGCTTTTTCGCTGTCAATTTCCATCTTTATTTGATGGTCCGGGCGTTATACTTTCGAAGCCATTTACAATGAGCTCCTCCGGAAGCTTAAGTTACATACTTTCATATACTCGAAGAGCTGTTTTACTCAAATTTCACATTTTTTCCTGTTGCTGCTGATTAATAGTATAGAGATTATTCACATGTGTGACGGCTCTATGATGTCAAAAAGTAACTGCTGACTTACTCAGCAGCGAACGAGAGGGTGGCAAACATTGCTATCCCGATTCGCCATACGGATCATACATTCTAGTACAAATAGTGAGCTCTGAGCGGTAGGTCAGGTTTCGCGGCTTCAAAAAATGTCCATGCCGTCACACAGAGCAGTCATCGATCTGTTATAAATCGAGTCGTATCAAGAGTAAGATTTCCTGACTGATTCTCAGCTAACATTGAACATCCACGGTACTGCGATAGTTGAGTCATATCTCGACGGCTGCCACATACCCGCAAAAATGGTGAGTCTCATAAACATTTGTGCACACAAGAGCAACAATATAATGATAGGTAACGGCAACAATCTGTCATCAAAGCACCACCATCCGATCCATTTCCAACGTGAACGAAGTGATGGCTTGAGCCGCCACTCAGCCTCACCACTGCTTGTTGAATCCGGTAGACGACCGTCACGTGTGCTCACGGCTTCAATAGAGTACGTCGCGTTCGTGCACGCGGCAATCCGAGCGTTCAACGGCTCCAAGACGGCACACTCTCCCACGATTTCTTTTCGACCGGTCTCAAACAAATCGATTTCTATCCATTGTTTCGATAAATGCAAATTTCCTGGTAATGAGGAGATTATCTCGGTGAGCGCTGGCCTGTTACCGACTGCTCAATGGATTGGCCAGGAAACCGCTCGAAGCTGGGCGTGGCGGTGAGAGCAATTCCTCAGGGAGAAGGAAATGCAGCCAGCCAAATATGATAAATGTGTCCTCCTACCTCGCTACGGCGTAGGTGCTCAGTTATCTGCGATGCAGCTGCCGGGAGTGCTTCGTCTGTAAGGAATAATTGTGTTCGGTCTGTCACCCGTGGCCAGCACACAGAGTTAGCGCAGCTAGCGGATCGGCAGGGGTTTATTCCTCTTAAATGACTAAACAGCTAGGGCGAGTGAGTAGCTAGCAATCGTCGCGTCGCGACTGCATTGCACGTATGGAAATACGCCAACTAACATGTGCCCATAAACGTCCAGAGGGATGAAGGCCTATTACACCTGCACATTGATCGGACGGAGGGGCACACATTGAGGTCTAGAACTATAAAAATACAAATCTGTTACATAATTGTAGTCGACCGAAACAACAATGACGAGATGTTATTCGAGAAGCTGTGTATATAGGCTTTCAACGCTGTTGCACGCGGTGGTACCGCCACCGGCATGGAGATGTTACAGTCATAACTTAAAACTCCCATAGATTCTCCTCGTTGCCATTTACTGATTTGCTGAACATCGTCTCATCGGGCGTTTATGGTCACATCTATCTCACAATCTGTATAGCTGCGATATTAAGAGGGCACTTGGCTCTTCGGAATCTTTGTGCCACCTTAATCAAATCAGCTTAACCACCTGTTATCTTACAGATTCGCATCAACGTCACAACCATACTCGCTGGTGTTTTCGCCGACTCCTGCAAACAGACATGATCGTCTCTCTCTCTCCCCCCCCTAAACACAAACCCCAGTAATTGGGGTTTTCCCTCTGGTTATTTTGGTGACAGGGTTTTTCCGCATACTCGTAACCTAAAACGGCGAACATTTCCGACATTCACTACGGCCCATTGCCTTATTCTTCCTCTCGCAGCTGTTCCTGAAAGAAACAAAACACTGTCCCGTAAATGGAGCATTTCGGTGGTGACGCGGAGTATTTGTCTACGTTACACGTCGTTTACCCTTCCTCGCAATTAAATCCTGCGTCTGGGTAATCCCACCTTGCGTGTTAAAAATACCCACCCTCCATATCCTCCCCCTATCATGCAACTACGATTAATTAATGTAATGCACAAATATGTACGCGGCACTTTCTCCCAGATCTCAACCCTCAACGTTAGGGTCGAATTTGTGGGCTGGCTGCTCGGACAGGCGGTTCCGGTGACTTTCGACACAAACGAAGCCGAGTGAAACACTAGCTTGGCACGCGTTGCGTCCAAAGGCATGATCCAGTCCTTTGTATTCTAGAGTAAAATAAAGCGATGTACCTAATAGACACTTGCTCTAGTAAATATGAAAATTCGGCATCTTGCTGTATATATTTAGCTACGTATGTAGAGATCGCTGAGAGCCTCGTCAAAATTCATATACCGACTCGGAACTTCCAACCATCAGCCTACTATGCACTTATCTTGAAATCAATGGATATTTTAAAATGTCAGCTTATCGATTGGTCGTATCGTTTTGCTGTTAAATTGTTGAAGATAGCAGTCATTATTATTACTCTATTATCGTTGTGCTAAATCAGTTCAGTTACCTGAAATAGTCTCCCTATAATATAATATTAATCACGATCGTATGCGTCGACTACCTACAAACAGTGCACTACCAACACAACGCAACGGCCCTGTGGTGGCACCAGACCGCCATTGGCCATAATCAATGATCGGTCATCACATCAGGCCGAACACAACGTCGTTTATCAACCACCAACTTCTTCGGATCCGTGCCAGCATTGGTGCGGTTGCAGGTATATGTCATCGGTAAACATGTCCCACATACCTAGATATCCATCTATTCGACATAAAGACATTCATGTGGATGGAATAGTGAGCCAGCCGATGCTAATGAATTCTGTTGAACCGAATTCGTGTGGAATATGCTTAGATTCGAGCCAGATAATGTTTATTATTCAGCGGCCACTACAACGATACCGATTAAGCCAGGCACATGACATTTGTGCTATGCAAGTATGCCATTGCGTTGGGCCAAAATAATCTCTCTGCGTAGGTCTCATTTGCTATATACAGCAATATATAGCAATTCCGAAGGACACTCAAGTACATGCAGAAGTTGTTTCGGGTGACATCGTTTTTAGGACAATTTTGCGTAATTATCGTGCAAGGATAGAGATTATTGACATCTTGACATGGCATGGCTAGCGACAAAGTGGCGGCGGTGGGCTTTCAGTTATTATGAATCAGGGCTCAATGATGCCCATGCCCCAGATATTATTCTTTGTGTCCGCGGCATGGGCCTTGTGGAGCGCAAGTATAAAAGTTGACGCAAATCGATAAAGCTGATGCAGGACGTCCTGCAAAAGCAAAAGCCTATCGGGCGGCAGGGATATTGCTCTATACTAAGGGCAATTGAAGGAGGTATTGCTTACTGGCATGTACAAGCATTAGCCAGCTCAATTATGAACAAGAGATGATAATAAAAATCTTCTCAATACAAGGATTCACAGGGGAACTAGCGCAACTTGAGTTATACGTAGAGAAATATTGAATGCCCTTTTACAGATATCGTGCCTTTACTGCTAGGTATCGTCACACGATAAGATTATAGTCGAACTATTGCGTTCGCCGGAAACACAGTTCAATACTACGTGCAGTTCTAGGATGGGGGAACGAGCTTCACCAAAGTGGTAACGCGAACATTGCGACTTTTAATCAAACGATTCCGTTTAATCACCTTTTCTTGGCTGTCACTATGAGCCGCCACGATCTGTGTGTATAAAAGAATCAGCCCAAGATGCAAGAGCGTCGACCCGTTAAAATTCATAATTTGTATTTTAGATTTCGCTTTTCAGTCGTCCTGTTTCCATTGTGCACCTTTGTTCATGTGGGCCAACAATGTGGGGAGCGTCAGTTTTTTCCCCCGAAAAATATAATCTTCAGCGCTTGGACAGTGTAATTGTAGGGTGGGCTAGGCCACACCCTTAAGTACGAGTGTCTCGCCACACGATATCCAGTGATCGCCGACACCGATGAAACCGAAGTTCTTTCTTGACTCCTACTTCGAGTAGCCCTAAGACATGATAACAACGCGAGAATTGTACTGATTGGCGGGACGCAGTCCTCTCTATTGTTAGCCAAAAACATACCTACGATCATTGGTGATTGTTTTGGACTGCATTTCATGCAGTATACAACAGCCACACACACCGTCAAGTCGATAGACACCAAGGCCTGGACATATTTTCATGAACCCCCCATCGTTTTGTGGAACGAAATCCTGGCAGCCGTTGATGATCACGGAAATACTATGATGTTGCAGGGCCATCGCAAGTGACAGAATTTTAATTCGTTCAGATAATGGCTACAAGAGAGCGGTCCCGTAAATCCCCAATGCAGACCTGGAGGAGGTCGTAAGGAGCCTCTTCACGGTTCAAGAGTGGCGAGGAGATGACCGAATCGACCCAGGGGAAGGGGACGAGGTAGAGGGGGTGACAAGCGATGAGCTTGCAGCAGCCAGGGAGCGGCTGGCGACGGGGAAAGCAGCGGGCCCCGACGGCATACGGGAAATAGTACGAATGTTCGTTGCGAGGCGGTTCACGCAGGTAAGAAAAATGTTTACAGGGTTGATCAGGCGAGGCGAATTCCCCACCATTTGGAAACGAGCCCACTTGGTGTTAATTCCTACACCGGAGAGGGGACTCTAAAAGGCCCATATGCGTACTTAACTCCGCGGGAAAGCTCTACGAGCATATTTTGCACGAGCGGATTAGGAAAAAGAAATCGAGCGGTGGGGTGCACTGTCAGACAGACAGCACTGATTTCGGAAGAGGATTTCCGCGTCGGCCACTGGAGAAGGTGCTACAGGCGGCAGCGAGGGGGGCCGTGGCCTCGAAAAGACTAGTTGACGCTCAGGGCAATGCGTTCACGGTTCATGCAGGCATCCCGCAGGGGTCTATTCTGGGCCCAATACTCTAGAACCTGGCTTATAACGAGGTCTTGGAGGTCGTGCTACCCGAAGGAGTCCAGTCGCTCGCGTACGCGGACGACCTCGCTCTCGTTGCTCGGGCCAAGGATGTAGAGACTCTAAAGGGGGCCGTCGAGGAAGCTTTAGCCAAAGTAGCGGAGTGGATGGCAGGCCATCACCTGAACCGCGCGCCGGCGAAGACTGAGGCGGTCTTCCTGACAGGAAGGAAGAGAGTGGGAGACTTGGAGCTCCATTTAGAGGGCCACCATGTACGGGTCAAAAGGGAGGCTAGATATCTAGGAGTCCAACTGGACTAGGGCCTTTCTGGTCGGCCTCACATCGCTCTGGTCATAAAAAAAGTGGCGCGTGTATCGACCAATGGGGCTATGATTCTGCCTAGGATAGGAGGTGCGTCCGAGGAGAAACGAAGACTAATGGCGGTTGTGGCTGAGTCCATTGTTCTAAACGCCACCCCGGTTTGGGGTGGGGTGGTATTAAGGTTCGGGACCAACACGAGGGCTTTGAGATCAGCGCAGCGATTCCTGGCGATTAGGGTTGCCCGGGTATCCACGGAGGCCCTGTTGGTGCTAACTAGCATCCTGGCGCCTAGTGTTAACTAGCGACAAGGTGGCAAGAGACTGTTCAGTCACGCATGTGCATTACGCGTTTCCGAAACACCCCATAAAAAAGACGATGGCTACAGGCGTTTGGTGTTATACAATATATCGCAAATGTTTCATTTATTTTCACACAGTTTACATGTAATACCGTGATCCAACGTATTTACATGAACATTCGCGTGAGATGTTTGCATAATAACTTTAAGAACCCTGAACACTAACATTATACATTAAGGGATGTGGTTAGGTTGCTTACCGACTGTATATGTTTGCTACACCTAGCCCCATCGTATTTACAAAGGCATTGTTCGTGGTGGCCTTGCGCCCCGCATAACGAGTGGCGGAAACCGTGTACTGCAAATCTAGTTATTGTCTAGCGGTTTGGTCTACTGGGGAACTTCCAGTTGCTGTCGATCATAGCTGGTGTAGTGAAGAGCAGGGTATCTACTACCCGCAATTTTCCGCCGGTGCAACACGATGAAGGATCGGTACGCTGGCATGACTCGAAGATCGTTCGCTGTGCGGAGATGTTCCACGAAGGGGATGTTCGTGCCAGCCAATAAACCAGTTGGTTCTGTGTAGTCGAGCGAAGTCTCACTGACAACGTGAGAAATACCCGCTTAACTCTGCGCGGTGCTGAAATATTGCGTGCGCTTAACTACTGCGAATAATTATGCAACTAATTTGCATAATAGTTTGCAAATAACATTGCAACTATACACAGCTATAAGTTGCAATCATTGTAACTTCAGTCGAGCTTTCAATCGATTCGTGGGCTCATATGTCACATTCATTCGAATTATATACATGTATATCAGAGGATTGTGAATTCATTGAGCATTTGCCATTTGCACATCCTAGAGACACTATATCGTATCGTCTATAGCCGTTGCGAGCGTTGCGTGGGAGATATGTGAAAGATTTTGTGAGAGTCAAAGCGTAGCCCAAGGGCCGTGACGTATTGTGCTCGCATTAGATATGTGATATAAATGAGGGACACAGGACACGACAGTCTGACATGACGGCAAAATACGCAACTCGAGCGAAATTGCTACGTCGGTGTCTATTGCCGTCGGAATCGTCAAGGTTCCGCAGAACTCGTTTTCGGCCCAGTCGCCTCCCGCCAACCGTCGAGGCGACGCGTTCTCTGCCATTTAAATGTATTACTCACAATAAAGGGACTTGTAACGACGTGCATACGAATTGGGTCGGGTCGATCCCACCGGCAGGTACTCAAGCTTAATGTGTCAAAGCCGAACCGCTTTTCCCGAGTGCGGTGATTACGGGAGAAGGGGAGGGTCCGGCAATTTTGTCGCTAGAGGTACGGGGCCACTATGGTGGGACACACAGATTCAAATATATTATATTATTATACAATGGGCTGTGCGTGAGGACATTTACCTCGCTTCGGGACCGAAAATATCGCCTCTCGAACCGACTGACAGGAGCTTGTCATGAGATTTCAATTGGCAGGAGAATTTCGCTGTGGGTTCGCCCGGCACACGCTGACAGACACTGAGAGTCTCCTCCGAGTCTGGCTGCCATTTCATGGCAGAGCCATATAGCAGCATATATCGTATAGGACTATCATGTCCAACAGATCGGGCTCGGTGCGCGACAAACGAAATAATGATCCTGCCTTGTGTCGCTGTAATTATTATTCGAATGTTTTGCTCGCGGCACTTCAGATACTGTACACGATCTAGGGAGAGGTTTCATCGCTCAATCGTTACAAAGATTTTGATGTGACAAACGATACGATGTAGATATAAACGATAAGACTTGTATAGGATTGAACAAGAAAACCCGCAAACTCAATGTCCGTAGGTTGCATCTCTCTAATTGTTCATGCAGCGACTCTCGGTAGCATTTGCATGTTCTATTTCAGTAGAGCGACGCGAGCAGTTAGTTGTGATTGTGCCACAGGTACCATAGCGGTTGTGGTTCCTACTGTGATGTTTTTCAATGGAACTATTGTACAATTTCCGGTTGTCCTTCCGTACACATATCGTGTAGCTTTTTGCTATTGTTGCCCTATTATTTCAGCAGCTTTTACAACTAATAGAACCGTCTACATCATCGATTGATATGAGCGAAACCGATATTGATCTGTATCATAATGTTCTGTCATGTTCAGTTTGTGCGCTCGGAGAGATGTCTGGGACAGGATATATTCGACGAGTATTGATGACGGACGGTCTATCTCCTGTATCACTTGTACTT
The DNA here is from genome assembly GCA_019614645.1 of Stratiolaelaps scimitus. Taxonomy (NCBI): domain Eukaryota; kingdom Metazoa; phylum Arthropoda; class Arachnida; order Mesostigmata; family Laelapidae; genus Stratiolaelaps; species Stratiolaelaps scimitus. Next base: position 1,005,961 of record JABWDB010000017.1, read on the forward strand.
AGAACCATATTATATGCCGGATCCTACTCCCATTACACCAATGAGACCATCGACAAATTAGGCTCGTCGTAGTCGACGCAACGCTGCGTTACCTTGAAGGAAGTACTCTCCCTTCCAAATGATGCACCACCATCAGCTAGGTTATTGCGAAGATCGTAACACTACAACGGCACGAACAAATCGAATTCTTATAGATATAATATATAGATGTTTGAATGCGATAATGTGGCAGGACGACTACGCCAACTCAAATATTCCCATTTGGGTAATCGTTTTTTACGGCTTTTTGAGGTGATTCCAGTTGTATATAACTCCTATCGGCTTTATAATATAGCTGATGTTCGTATTTTGTAGTTTAAGTATTACTGAAATTTCCAAGGTGTCTGTCCTTCGCAGAAACCTCCAAAATTCTCAAATGAACATTTTCAGAATGTATCAAGCAGCAGTCTTTCAGAAATGTGTTTTACCAAAATGCTTATAATTATGCTGCCTCGTGAAGCTCACATCCAAAAAGTAGAGTATCCTGTTTGTTTCGCGTGTGTTTATACACCGTCTTATATAGAATGTGCATTTACCTCCGCGAGTTACGACGTTATGTCTCAAACCGAAGGCTCGATCTCGTTCACTGTCAGCAGCTAAAATTGCTAATGGTGCATGGTCAAAATAATCTCAACAAAAGCCACATTGTGGACTAAAGCACACACACACATCTATATGGCTAGCTTACTAGTGTGTGGTATTATACTCCCTGTGCACTATATAAGGCCATATATAGGCCTTTTTATAAGTGGAAAACCGGCTATACAGGGTAACGAAACTCACGTGAATTCATATCGAGGTAAAAATATGAGTGAAAATATGAGATCAGAACGGGAAATACTAGCAAGATTAGTTTTTTTTAGCTGAATTTTAAATATATATACCCAAAGAAGAACGCATTTGCAACAGTAATCTCTTTACGCCAGGGATTTTTGGGTACGTCAGCAATCCATAAAGCACTAATCCACCGATCCAAGTGGCTGAGTTGGCGCAGTGTCCTTGGTAGCTGCGATAGCATATAAGCCCACTTTTACTGTACAGAAATACGAAAACACATATCGCTTACCGCAAGCACTTTGAAGGAGAACACAGATCTTTATTTCCCCATCAGCATTCAACAATGCACAACCACCTTGCACAGCACTGGCCTTAGGCAGAGCTCGAACGATGGCCCTCCTTCTGCACAATGTGTACCATACGCAGCAACGCTTTGGAGACGCGGACTACACCGGACGTAGCACGACTCATCCGACTCAACTCGGCCAGCTCAGCTACGGCCAAATATTTTCTTTTTCAACACCCCCTCACAAGCGTTCTATCCTGCCTGAATGCCTCTCTGTGCGTTGTAGCGGCGCCACCGCACTTTGCGCTCTACTTTTTTGTGTTAGTTACACTAACTTTCTCCAGGACTGCTGCATCCCCTTGCTACAGGAGCGCCGACGATCATTTGCCGTGCGTGCCCGCTCACTGCCGCTTGGGCGGCCTCTGGAATCCTGCAGTTCCTCCGTGACTCGTCTACCTCATCACATCACTAATGCCGCTAGAAACGAGCGTATCAACATCAATTATGTAATGGTCTGGCAGCTGCAATTGCAGCCGTTTGCGTGACGCCAACGCGCCCCATGATGCTGCTCGCACGGCACGTGTGTGCACGTCACAGCTCACTCTGTGGTTAAGGATCGAGAGCCAAGGGTAGCGGAGTCGCTCTAGACGCGGGGGGTGCTCTGGGGTCCGATGGTGTGTGAGTTGCTAGGAAACTAGGGAAACTAAAACTTTGACCCTTCTCTGCATCGTTATCCCCAAACGCAAACCCCTGTGCCGTTGGCTAGCAGGGACCCATTCGAGCCCTTCCTTGGTCGATGAATGAACGGTGGCAATGCAGCGGTAGACTTGCGACGACTGGTTCCTACGGTGGCACAATAGTCGACCCGTAGTTTTTCACTACATCACCGTGTCCTTACGATACCCACACGCATACGCGAATCATGGAGTGCTCTCACATACGTCGGCTTCAGCGTCGGGAAGTCCATTCGTCCGTATTTAGACGTACCTTACTTGTAGACTATTGTAGATTAATATCTCTGTCTTGCTCACAGGGCGTTCATGCAGAGCTTCATTATCCCCCAGATATCGAACAAGCTGGAGGGTACGGCAGGCTTGCTTAAAGCACGCGTTACGAAAGAACACTCAACTGTGATGTAAAACTATCTCATCCCAACACCTTAGCTGTGTTGCTACGTGTTCCTCAGTGATGCTTGTGCAATGGGTCCCGAACTCACTCGTTTTCTCTCCAATGTATGATGCGAATCATAACAATACGTCAAGTGGCCTATACGGGAAGCTATGATTTAGAAGGTAACAACGTGAATTGCAAGTGACAAAGTGTTACCTTCTAACTTGACGAGCGCCTTATCGCAGATGGGTTGACCTGGCAGCACTGATGATCTCCGTATGCATTCTACGACCCTCAGTTAATCTCGAAGATAGCCAGGATATATCGAGGATATAACGAGACCCTGGTCAACAGCGGAGGACGACGTGAGCTCCTGTCGAATCCTAACATGGACCATTTGTTAGCGGATCTGAAATCGAGCGCCTTCAGTGTCCAGCAGCATACAAGGAAACGTTTTTATACAACGACCTCAACACGGTCAGTAAAGGCTTTTCGTGAACATCATGTTATAGTCACCAATAACGTCGATTTTGCCTTAGGTGAGATCTTGCAACGTATGTACAACAACATATTCGAGGTCCTACTGTCGAGGTAACGTTCACCGCCCTTGTATGTGTCGTCATTACAAGTCGTCATTAATATTTCACCAGACTGTCAACTACAACTCACTCCCGCATCCACAAACGCTCTAGTCTAAAATGATCCTACGTTCTACAAACAGCAGCAAACGCCCCCCACCATACCTCGACTATAATGCCGATAGTGCATGTCATTCCCTTCCAGAGTTCCGATACCAAACGTGGCGTACATCAGGAACGGCCGTCATCCATTTAATCGAATAATCAAACACCTATTGTAGTTTTTATTCTTCCGATACCTTCGGCCTCGACGCCAACGACTGTGTAGTAGGCACCCGTTTACAGTCTATTGTACGCCCACGCGTAGCCTCTGTAACGTTACTGCTATTGCCCAGTACGCCACATACCCCCCGTCTCTCTCGATCTCTCTCTCTCTTTGTTCTACATTCGGCCATCTCCGTGGAATGCCTTGGCAATTCTAATGTTTGGCACACACCGCTGTTTTTTCCTCTGTTCCTCTGTTCCGCCGTAGGTGCCTGCCTATGATATCTGCCGATGTCTGCTGCTGGAAACATGGCCAGCGAAATACGCGGGCGGGTGCATCTCCACACTCAAATGCCCTCCTTCCAATAGGCGCGGCCAGCCGTTTGCCTCTCGCGGTCCGAGCGCCAGCTAGCCAGCAAGTCAGTAGCTCCATTGCCAGACATCGCCGTAGCGCCGGCAGTGAGACAGCCGTGAACCGGAACGCTCACAGAGAAACGTCCGGGGGGCCAGCCTCTCGGCAAGAGCGCAGACGACGGATGAACAGACGCGACGGAAAAGGGGGTATCCTCATTCCTGCCGCTGTCTGTCTACTCACAGGGAGCAGGCGGAGGCTGGCAGAGCAGCACTTCTGGCTTTCGTTGTGCTACTGTTGTACGGCCGGACGGAAGGACGTACGAGCGGACGCAGCGGCCGAAGCTTGAACGGCCTTAGCGCAATGGCAGCAGCAGTAGTCGCATCAGCATTCGTTGTGCGCGGTGGAACGCCTGGAATCCCTGCTTTTCTATCCCGCACCTCCTACTGTTCGTCGTCCCCTAGGGTATTCTCGTCGTTCGACACGCCACGCCCCCTACACGGCGACGATCGCTGGCTCCGGCGCCAACGCGTCGCTGCCTGCCACCGCGTACTCGACATGGCCGCATCGTCGTACGCGGTGGTAAGTCGCCGATACGAGGCGCGCTCATTCCGCCTGTGCTGACTGAGTATGAAGTGTGTTGTTTATGTATGTGTGCGCGAGTGCTAAATTCCGTGACGGGCTTCCGCAACATCCGCGTGGCCCATAGGGGCGAACGACGCCGCGGAAGCACATGGACGGCGAGCGAGCAGGCCGTTCTCCCATTTGGATGCTACGTTGGAAGGGTGGGAAAAAAAAAATCTCCAATAATCCTTTCCATTTATTCCGGAGCGAGGAGAGGAAACAGAGGGGGGCGGGGGGGGCAGAGGCATATTTCGGTTGGAATTGGGCTCGCGTCGCGTCGTAACGTTTACACAGAGGGAGGCGGGTTTGGCCTGCGCGTTGAGCCTGTGGACATGAACAGCTAAACGGGCTGACAGCAAGGACTAATCAACAATACTGCGTGAGGTTCAGCTCGATAACGAACCCATACGACGACGTATGGTTATGTTTGAGGAGAACGAGGGATGAGATACTGTGGAAGTTTGTGGAACCCTACCTCTAATCTCTGCCAGATTGAGTTCACTTCGTTGTTATTAGTGTGCGAGTATATTTCACACTGACCAAGTCTGTCGGCTAGTTACTCTATATATAACGTCAGATACTGTGTCTTGTCTGATTTCTATCGTTTGTCCTAAAATGGTTGCTGGTCTATATATTTTGAGAGATTTTTTGTGGCGAATTATAGAATCCTTAATATATGTAGTAGTAAATAATTCAATCTCATTATCGGGCTGTCTTTCAATACAGCGGGGGCGAATCTCGATATTAGCGTTCGAATTAATAATCAGGACCGTAAGCAAAAGTACTAATTCGCGTATTGACTTGACTGATAGTTGCGTAGAAATCGTCGGTTGGATGTGACGTACCTTGCGAACCTGTAGACGTGACCCCAACCTTTTCAACGTTTGTAATTAGGTCACCCAGCTAAGCCTTGTTGTTGCTGAATGGCGGTTGAAGTTTGCTGTTGCCATTGTTATAACTAGTATCACGATTTTGTTGTTGTTGTTGGTTTAATGTCGACAAATTTCGTTGGGACAATCTGAAGCCAACACTCGCTGCTCCAATCTCAGTTCTGCTCCGTAGGATTTCTGACATCCTCTTCTCACTCTGAACTCCGATAAACTTGTATCTGAGGAACTCGTATTGGGCAACGTAGCTTGCCAAAATCGACACCGTAGGTTTAAGGGATATAGCACCTTTTTGGACGATACATACACCGCTCACAGATCGCCTCCAATAGTTGTTCGAGTCCTGCTGTTCTCAGCTTTGCCACCGAAGCAGATAAGCCGAATCGTAAGCCAGCCATTTCATTCCATAGGTCCATAGGTTTCAGCGGCCGCGTTCTCCGGACTCAGTGCGACGTTACAGTGAGGCACTTGTGCTTTTCAAGTATTTCATTTCCACGAACTGTGTGATAGTGCACATTGAAATGAATGAATGAATACTACAGCGTTACTAAACACTACAGGTTATCGCTAATATCGAAGGACACTCTCTACATCGCTAAGATCGTCTTTGCATGCAGACATATTATCCGCTTGTTTACAACGCACATTGACAATAGTAAATAAAAACGTCATCTGCAAATCCGATTAGATCCGGACGATCGTTTAACGCCGCATGCGCTAATCCTTAATAAGCCTAGATGTCCCTTCTAGTTGGCTTATGTCTACAATAGTCTATCTATAAGAAACACGAGATTGTCGTATCGAATTGCTCGAATTGCTTCAGGTGCTACGGATGTTCGATCATACCTTGACACTGGAGACGACTAGCCCTGTATTTGCTCCGATTAGCTGTATAAGCGTTTCGCGTAGCTGCTCACAAATTTATATTCGATATGTTGCTGGCTGCCCTTCGCTAAATTGCCAATACGTTGGCCAAGTGGGGAACAAATGTAAAAACAAAGTACGAGACCCATCGTTCATAACTCTGAATCGAAATACGCTCATCCGGATAGAATTCCCGATTGGAATCTGAATGATGGAAGTAATGACTCAATTAAGGAATGATACTAAAGGCCAAGGTAGACGAAATCAAACACTTGATACATCGTTAGTTGCCTTCGGTAGATGGGACGTTCTACGTTGCTATGAAGTATGGAGGGCATACCGGGTGCCTTACACAGAATACCGCACGTTTTCCAATGGAAGAGTGATACAACAACAACAACAGGTGTAACGACAACAGAAACAGACGAGAATAGTAGCCGTTCGCCGTTGCTGTGATGATTTCGAAATTTTACAACAATATCGAAACCGCCGCCATTTGTGTGGAATTAAAAACTATAACCACCACCTTCCGAGAAGAGAGAGAGCACAGAATAAGTTGAAAAACGCCAACGGCCATAACTTATAAGCATAAGTCATATGAAGGGACGATCATCTCTGCTGTTGGGTCTGTTGCGCATTTATGCAATACTCGCTCAGCTGTTTGTGAGGGGAAAATCTGAACCGAATGCAGGTCCATCGAAAAAAGGAACGCGAGCATGGTGTTCTATTCAACTTTTTGAGAGTAAATTTTGTTAGAGTCGGAAGTACAAATATGAGTGGAGCCATATTTACTTTATGGGCAATATCGGCGCAATAAGGTTTAGAAATTAGCAGTAGCAACTAATGTGCTCTGCGGCACAGCTACCTCTGTGGAAGGCACCATACACTTTCTGTATGCGTCATGAATACTACGTGTTTACATACAGACCAAGAGCAACGGCGCTAAGACTCCTGGTGTTTCCTACAGGCGTCTTATTGACCACAGTGGTCGTTTACGTTCGGGAAACCGATAAGTAGGTCCTAGGGACGTGGTCTGGGGAGAGACGGAAGGGAAGCAGCTAACCACGTCATGCCCGAACGGCACGGAGGATGTGCGGTACTCGTGGCCTGCCTTGTGTTCATCTGACCGCCCATACTAAAGGAATGCGAAAAGTCATACCGGGAAGGGCCGCGGTGCTGTTGAACACCGGCAACCGTTTCAGAAGCGTGGATCGGTCACGACGTTTCACGGAAGTTAGCCAGGAAGCATCTCCCGTTTGAAAAAGATTAAAAAATAGACAACTAGCCTGTACTGGAGGCTTCGCAAAATAGGATTAGCCTTATACCTAATCTCTATCTTTATCCTCGATATACTTGAGATTGTTGCTCACCTTACACACTGCTGCTCGTTCTATTCAACCCGCAAGCCGAGTGTCCTTCGAGCAAGTTTGTTCACAGCGTGACATCTCATCGAACTCAGCGACGATGGGTGGAGTTGACGTGGACGTCAAATTCATCTTCGAGTAGCGCGGTATCATTGTACAATATTTGTTGACGACACGGTATATGGTATAACTTACAAGACGAGCTTGTTTGCTTATATTGCTTATAATGAAGTACTATAGTTCCCTATGTCTTATATTTTATCTCTTTAATTTTAACTTTTTTTTTGACAATTTTGTAAGCAGAAGATGAGGGCTGGCAATTTGCTCCTAAGTTAGCTCTCATAGACGTTCGAAGTGTTTAGCTGACGATGCCATGTGAGGCAGCGTTATCCTCATAGGAAATTATTATGTACGTAGTACGTTCTACGATGAAGCGGGCGGTGAGACCTAAATTGACAGCTATAAAATAAAGAGTCGGATGTCAACTCAAGGAAAGGAGAGAACCGCAAAGAAGTGCCAAAACGCAAAGAGATTCGCTTATCTCTCTGTGATCTCACGCCAAAACAACTCCGTACCACGTCAGCAGCATACGAGCGAGTTTGTCCTCGCTAAGACAGGCCCAAGCCGTCAGCAGGCCGCGAAGTTGTCAGAACCATGTTGTCACCAAGATAAGACGAGTAAGTATCAGTACCAAGAGGCTAGGTTACCAAGAGGCCTCGTGGGTCACCTGTTGGCCGTGAAGGATTGGGGAGCACTCTGGCGGTCACCAACATCAGTCGGGAGGACGTCCACACACGAAGCACACTAAAGCATCTGTGGCGTGTGTCGCGGCGCCGGGATATTTACCATAATACCTCAGCATACCTGAAATCCATGGCAGCTGTCGCACATAGACATGGGGTTCAATTTGATCTTTCCTACACCTACGAGATTTCTCTACACGGACTGTTGTACGGCTTGATTATATGCTCGTCTCATAGGTCACTGATCAGGTGGCGCAGAATGGTTTGGACCGAAATTCGGGAACGCCGCCTTGTAAATTATGCTTGTTGTAAATTATATTGTTTAGGATCCCACTCATTTGCTCAAAACTAAATCGTAGGATGAGTGCATCGGCAGAGTATCGGCAGCTCTGTCGATGGTTAGAACCTGCTTGGCAAAGCTTAAACTTTTACGTTTTGGTGTCTTGTTGTCAACACCAGCCAGACGTGTCTGGTGCTATTTCGTACATCGCGGGTACAATCGTCGATGTACAGCCGGTCGCTCTTGGTGGGACACGATTTCACTTATCTCAGACTACCAGATTCTCGGGACCATATCTACATGAGACTTGAAAATGACATAGTTACCTGGGATCTGTAGCCCCTCAATGACTCTCTCTCTCTGCTTGCACCTCTAAAACGTCTCAGACTAATAGGTATTCCATTGGAGAGTCTCCTTCTCGTTTACCAGGCTCTGCTATTACCGGTGCTATATTATGCACTTCCAATATGGAGGGAAGGTATAATGGGTATATCTTGTACGGCTCAAATTTTCCAGAATGATGCTCTGAGAGCTGTGTTTCATAGAAGCTGCAGAGCTCCTTCTGATGATCTATTTACCTTGGATTATTTGCTCCCGGTCGATAGGCTTTACATTATGAGGGTTGCCCTGCTTTCGTTCAGGATGACGAAAGGTAGGATTCCGCCTGAAATCTCATTCCCACTCATGCCCCACTCATGCACATATATATATATATATATATATATATATATTTGTTTCGTATTCATGGGCGAATTTTCCGTTCCCATTTGTTTCGTCCGCTAACTACTTAAATCGTTTTTCAGTGTGTTAATGTGATTCCTCTCCGGGGTCCGTGACATCACTCGCGGCCTTCGCCTGTACGCTTTGTAACGAATGTATACGCACCAGCCAAATATGTACGACTGACTGCGTGCTGACAGCAGCGCCCTGCTAATTGTGCAAGAGGGACAACCTTCATAATTACAAGAAGCTCTTAGCGCCTGTCCACTTGTCGCACCACGACATACAATATCATTTACGAATATAAAATTCGATGTAAATATTGCTGCCGTATGTATGTGTACCACTAGAACGGACTACTTTTAACTCAATTACGAAGTTTTTACGAAGCTTCACTTGATTTTCACATTCGGAACGCGTGGATCTGTCTGTTGCGGCAGACGATGGTGACGGCGACGACACTAAGGCTGGTCTCGCTGCTGGAGGGCTGCTGGTCTCGCTGCATCTCCCTAAACGACAATTTCGGTCGAGTTATCGTCTCAGTACCTAGGCTAGGTGCATTATGGTGTCGCGTGGCGTCGGGACGGTTCATCGTCGGAACGAACGTGGAACGCGCGAGTCCACGACACATCAACGCAGGCCCGCAGGCCCGCCGGCTCGCCGTGGTTGGCCACTGTGAGTGGCGCGGTAAGTACCTCCTAATTGTTTACAGTTCTTCCGGGACTGGCCACTTAGGCCACTAGGCCTTCGCCCGCTAACGCACACACACACACAAGCCGTTAACGCTAGGCCTGAATACAGACATAGTTTTGTACATATACTCGACAGACAGACGGCGAGCTAGCCTTCGAACAAGACCCAACTGGGCTCGACGGTCATACCTTTCTCACATGCCCCCCCCTATGGGCGATAGCCCATTAAAGCGTAAGCGTTTTTTTGTTAGGTGTGACCTGAATACTAAGTGGGTGGGGATATCTGTGCGTGATGGTCATACGTTAGCGAAGCTGGCTGGCTGGCTGGCTGGTATAGCCAGATATCGGAATGGATGATAAGCAAGGTGACGTAGTTGGCGCTTAGTGGATGTGCTACGCCACTAATCGACGCGGAATCCGCTATTCAATTCTGCATGTAGGGAATTTCTATAAATCTATGTATTTCTTGTTATAAGTACACTGTAATTATTCCTCTGCTGCCACTACAGTTAAAAGTTAGAGCAACGGGTAAGTTCACAGTAAAGGAAAACAATCGACACTTTGAACGAATGAATTCGCCTCATTCATTCTGCTACTCCGCCAACGAAATTCGGCCTTCATACAACCTCAGTCCTCACGTACTATCTTCGTGAAGCTGCAAACCTACGGTTCGTTAACTATCACATTACTCCTTTTCTAACTATAAACCCGTATTGCCCCCCCATCATCCGCTCTCCCATGTGAATTATTTATTATAATTATTACAAAAAAAAAAGTACAATATTTTTACTTCTTTTTTTGTCATCGGCTATCCACTAGATGGTCGACGGATATAACCTCGCGTATGTGGCATTACTAAGGCTTCGTCGTTGTAGAATGGTTCAAGCCTAAGTAGGTAGTCGGCAGTGATTGTTGCAGTAAATGTGAACAGTAAATCAAATTATGCCAGGGAAAATCTGAAAGCCTGCGTTTTGTGTCATCAACGAATTACGCGGATTACGCCAATCACAATACTGATTGGCTGGTCAAATATTTAAGCATAAATACTGGAACAGACGTTTGCGATTGTGCGCACGTTGATGTCGGGGCCCGCTCTTTTGATTTGCAGCGTCAGCCTCTCGGGAATTCGTATCCGAATGGGGGGCTGGTGCATTGACCACTAAAAATATATGCCGAGGTTGAGCCGTGTCATCGTAATGATACGACGATTAGCCGATTATAGACTGAAATCAAGCCATTCTGGGTGGTGGAACCCGAGTGTTTCAGAAGGAAAGCGTCATACATATCTGCGTTAGCATCGACAAACGACGATGCGTAACTCAATTAGCATCGACTGTGGCGAAAACAACGACATCGTACCGCTGTATCATGAATATGGTGTTCTTCGTTAACTCCCATTTGTCGTCGCCAATTACAAAATCGGATCAACGCAATTCCTAACATCTGCAGAAACAATCCAATCAAAAGTATCGAGAAGTGATGATCGCCGTACAGCGTCACTAGATAAAATGTCCTATGTCGACTCAGTTAAGTATTATATTAAACAATAGAGGGAGTATACAAGATAGAAGAAGTATTGACAGGTGAGCCAATCCGGTCCAGTATTCTCGGAAACTAGGTCGAGTGCACACATATGATTTATTGATCGTAACAAACTCGCTATCACTGTAAATCAGACAACTTGTAACAAGGAGTTGGCAATAACCTTCGATATCCCGGCCAGGCTTACTTGCTCCGGCAGGATCTACGGACTAACTCAGGCTTGTCCTTAAAGAAACTGAGTAACTTAACCCAGGTGACCGTAAAGCCTTAAACTTTCTGACGGCCGTCTGAACTTCTGATGACATAATATGGCATTTTCACGCTTGTGATTTGACACCAATCAAGAAGCGGTGGACAGGCGATATCACGGGCGGGTTAAACCTTGCGTTTAGATACGGAACAGTGAATGAAAATATCGCAGCATAACGAACAAAAGGAAGACAAACAATATATTAGAACATATAATAATTATTATATATTAGACATATGTCATTTACAATATGTGTGATTATTTGTCTTATAACGTATATATATATATATATATATATAAATGTACTAGGTGGAGAAGTTCGACAATCTCGAAGACCAACTCTACCAGTTTCGCCATCCTAAAGATGTGACCTATCAGCAGGTGTAAATCCTGGTGAAATAGTACCTTCTTCTTCTGCATGCCGGGCCAATTCATAGCAATTGTGTTGCTTAAACGATCCAAAAAGTCTGCATAATATTGCCCCTTTTCGGGCGTTTTAACGTTCACGATATTGCTTTTGCATTGCTTCGTAGGATGGACCCCTACATGCACATGTGTAACCGTGGGGATCAAATCCGAGCACCTACTTGTCTTCTCCGGTTATAAGCCGCACATGAATGCACCACGCCACCGGGCTCAATCTAGTACTGTCCTGCGATCGTTCTACCAGTCTCACTGCAGTCCATTCGATTAATTCCATTTGTATCCCAAAACACAGTGCACAAACCTTTCGGGCTGATTTTTCAGTCCCGACCCTTGTATTCGGCCTTTCATCTCGTGCCACGGGAAACCACTCACGAGTAGCTTGTTTGGTATCGGGTATATATGCCGGTGAACCTAGAGTTCATCAACCTCACACATCGGCCAAACGTCCCGCGGATTTCTCTTTATTTTTTAGAGCCAGCGCTCCGGAAGCATCACTCAGTTGAGTTTCTCGTTCACACTCAAGCGGTGTGGCCACCCACTTGCTGCTCAACTTTCTCATACCGCGATCGCGGCATAGGATGAACATAATTGAACCCTTGCTAATCTTTTACGCCTCCGCTATCTTCGCCAACTCACTATTTCGTGTTCTTCTTGCACATTTTCTTCACTCCTTGCAGTTTCTGGAACTTCCGGACATGGCTCGACCCCTTCTAAATTCATTGATTCAATAGCGGACAGGCTCACACGAACGGGCAGGCTCCCCCCGCAAACTGTTTCTAGCTGCCTTTTTTATCTGGGGTTCATCACAAATCTCATAGTATTGGTGTTTTCTAACAGCCCGGAAGACGTAACGACCCATCAGATGGCACCGTCCAACCTGGCTCCGCTCGTAGATGTCGCGAAGAAAAACGACACCACCAATCGGCTTTGTTGTTTGTCCACCAAAACATAAACCTTCCACCGCTCGTGAGCCAAACATGCCGATACAGGAAACCTATGGACCCATATAGTATGTACAAATATATACAATATTTTTACACTAGATTTATATACTGATCTTTTTCCTTGCTTATTATATATATATATATATATATATATATATATATATATATATATATATATATATTATACTTGAGCATCAAAGCCAGCCACAACCTGCAATGTGTCAAAAACCTAAATATTGTATGATATTTAAATATACCGTTCAAATCTCAATGAAAGCACGCGTCAAATGCTCGAATCAAATACGTTTTCAAGTTCAAAATAGCTCATCCATCTACTTAACATTGTGCCATAGTATTCCAATAGTTAGCCTTCCTATAGCCTCGTCGTACGGCCGCGTATTCCGTGTTTCAGCAACAAGAGAGCAAAAAAGCACAGAACGAAAGATCAACGCAGGCTCTACCTGGATACGAAATGGCGATGACAACGTAGCAGCGCGTTTCAGTGAGAGGTAAACGCAAACGACGGTGGCGTGTCCTCATCATCAATAATGTGTCTGCCTCTGCTGCTCATCTCCCTGCTGTTGTTTCAGCCATTCTCGCCTTTGTGGATGTGCCGCATCCGCTTTCGGGTTCCGCGTTGGTCCCCACCAATTTGTGCATACGTGCAGCTAGCCAACGAGCCAACATGGTTGGCATGAGGCGTGCTTACGTCTCACAGGCTACAGACGCACTCAAACTGTGCAGCCGGCAGAACGGGACCAGGAACGTTTTTTCAGAGAGAGGGCTCGCGCTTCTTCTCCCCTTCTCCTGCTGGTAATACCTCGATAGCTTCACCTCAATACTAGAAGGAATCGCGAGCGGCAGGACACCTCACACGTTGTCGAACTCCCTCCCGCAACTGCACAGTCAGTCACATGTGAGCGATTGCACAGGCGACTCGCATACGAGTATACCCATACATGCACATGGACACACACATATACATGGATAGACTAATGTTTTATGACACGTACCCCTCCCCCAACCCAATACGCTATCTCCTACGAAGCAAGCGAGCGAGCGAGCCCGCCCGTCTTCTGTTAACCTCGCACTAGTTGTTGTTGCTGCTGCTGCTGCTGTTGATTTTGTCATGGTCCCTCAGTCTAACCGCTGCAGCTACCGTCTCTGGCTTCGCTGCTGCTCATTTCTTGTCAACGTGGCGACGCTTCTCGTATGTCACATACCCGCAAACCAAGAGAAGCCGGGAGCTTTAGGGCGAAGAAGAAGAGGGTGTAACAACATCCCTATGATGGATCCTCAGTATTCGTACCCTTTCGACGTGATGGATAGGAAAAAGTTTGTTATTGATGGGCACAGACCATAAATGAATGAATGAATGTGGCCGTTGCGTTGCCGGTTGGTCCCGTTCGTTGGCCTTCATCGACGTACGCCTGCCGCATGCCACGTTGGTATGATCTTCAGAGCGCGGCGTTTGGCGGAATCCTGGCCATGGTTTGCCGCGGTGGGGACATCGCTGGGCTCCTCCTGATACCGTCTTGAGGTGCACTCGTCTATCTGTTCGGAAGGCTTCGAACTTCAGTCCTGCTCCGTTGGCCAAAAATCGACATGGTGGATGTCTTATAGGCTCGGCGCGTATTGCGAGTTGCGTGGCTGGCGCTGTTCCTGCACTTGGGAACGAGCAGGCGATATAGAGCCGTACACTGTACGGCTACCAGTATGGCCCGCTGTGTGCTTTGCTTTGTGGGGCGGGCTATCGGTCGAGAGGGCAAAACCAGGCTCAGTAAGCAAGGGCAGCAACCGCAGACAGATGTTTCCGTCCAGGCGCCAACGCCATCAGAAGTGGAAATGGGCCAGACGAAAGGTATATTTCGGTTGGTGTGGGATTAATTGTGAGAGGTTTCGGGGGGTGGTGTATGGGGTAGGTTGGTGATCGTCATCTGTGAGGAGTTGTACAATGACTAGTCCATACATGTACCTTGCTTGACCCCGTTGCGTTCGCAAATAGTTGCCGTTAGCCAGAGGGTCGGGTTGCCTAAGTGTGTCGCTACTGACCCCCGCGTGCGCGCACTTAGTGGTCCCTGACCTAGGATCGAGCAGGGCTACTCTATGGACGGGTTGCCACCTGGGAGAGGGAGAGATAGATAGAGAGAACGTTGTGGCTAGAAGAGTTACAGGAGCAAACGGAAGTTGACAGGAAAGAAGATCCATGATGATATATATATATATATAGATCCGTCTCGGATATGGGACTTTGTAGAGCACTGATATTTTGGTTAGGTTGGGACAGATTCGCTGCCACGAGGTTTCCACCCAAATAGCAAGCGAATTGACTGCAATAGAACACGCCAGCAAATCGGATAAAACACCCCACTTCGAGTCCCGTATCATGACATATAAGAGAACTTAAGCATTGTAAAAATTGCAGTTCCTTTAATAAACCAATAAAGCTTTATCTTTTACCTTTACCTTTACCCGGAAAGCCCGACTTTTTATGGTGCACAAAATGTGGTTTGATGTGCTTATGAAGCCTACAGAGGAGTTGTAGACACGAATCACTTAGACATGCCAAGAAGTTGATGAAGCTAGCGTGAAAATTGATAGAAATCATTAGAGGTACTGGGGCGTATGTAGCCTCAAATTCTCCACAATCTTTAATTTCCTATGGCGCAAGCTACGGGAAACTTGTGTCTAACCAACCATTGTTCAGAGACGCGCACCTATTTACTCTTTTTTTACTGCTCATTAGGGAGCAAACAGGTATTCCGCAAAACAGGTTTATCCCCATGGTCTCCCTGCTTCTAGCTAGTTACGGATGTGTATGCCCTTCGATGCCAAAGTGTAGGTATTATCAGGGGCTGGGCCTTGTTCGCAGACTGGCGGGGAGCCTCGGTGACTGCACCCCATGTGGTTCAGCGGCTCTCGTGTCTTTCTGCCCTTGATCATACTACTACGCACGTTTTTTTTGTGCCTTTCGTATGGCACCTGACGTTTCATCCTCGGCCGGGTGTCTTTGCAGCCGAGCCGCTTTCTATCCTCTGCCTCCACCACCGTCTATCACGTTAACCATGATGTTGCGTCTCCGATACCAACGGCGAACGCCCTGGGATCTGCTTTGGTCTAACGAAGGCGGTATGCCTTGCTCGGCAATCTGACCCCGCTGTGAACTGTTAGGTTTATTCAAGAAAGGCCACCGGGATTTTCAAAAAGCCACCTTCAGTAATGGCTGGGTAATATTAATATTATCTGCGACCCGCAAGCCCCGATGATCTGTTGGTGCAAGGCTATGACAAGCTATTAGGCCTGCGGAGGGCATATTTAAGCCTGCTAGATTATCCTTAGATCAGTTAATTGAAAGTCGATTTTTTCCTAGTTCTTTATTTAGCCCAACCTAGATTTTAGCCTCGATCACCAATTGTTGAAGTTGTTCCACAATATGTCATTACAAGCATATCACCATTCTGCAGTAACGTTGTCCTACTGGCATGTTAGATGTCGCGTAAAACTAAATCGTGTATTTCGTACGCTAACGGTAGGCACAAAATTCAGCACAACGCCATAACCATTCTTTACTCATTTCTTTGAACGAGGCGTGCTACCTCACTTTACCTCACTGTGACTCGTTCCTGCTCCCTTCCTCTGCCCTGAATACACGAAGCTGTTATACACGATGCCACGATGCCATGATAATACGCCGATCGTAGTCGCATGGTCGCCCGCTTTTGAGCTCGTTCCCTTGTATGAAATCCAATTGTTTTGTTTTACATAATTTACTACTGCGCCACTTCTTTGCGCTCGACGCCGGTGCCGATGCCGTATCAGGCGAGGTCACAAAGCGTGTCTTACACGCGCCACGAAAGACAGGCGTATCTGCTCCTGCAGCCTGCATCCCTGACCCGCTCTCGGGGGCGACGCTTGTTGTACCCGACGATTGTGAAAGCTTGCCCACTCGGCCTGCACTCGTGGACTCCGCAGATGGCTCGGACAACGATGTCGGCTCGATAGCAGGCACCACCACAATAACAACAACGCGGCTGTGACGGCGGCAGTCAGCAGAGCGGCGACTGAATGTTATTGCACCTCCCGAATCGACCCGCATATCTGCTCGCACCATCAAATGACGTTCATGTCGCATAAAATGGATTTGATTGTAGTTTATTGCCTATACATATGCTTCTTTGTTTATATATATATATATATATCTAAGCCGGTCTCGAACCTATTGCTCATAGCTAGTAGAGTAGCGCACAGCATAGCAATACCAATACTAGCACGTCTGCTAGGCCGAACGTACGTTCCCCATGGTGCTACCGCAATGGCGAGAAGGGTAGCAGCGGTACAATGTATCCTTCCGTCACTTGCAATAGAGGGAATTTGAAAGCTGAGGCGACATTAGTGATTCAATTTGATATTGATAGGATGAATAGTTGCATGTACATGTGTGTGTTCTGTGCCTATTTTCAGTGAGCCTTCAAAACTGCACAGTATTAAGCCGTTACTTCGGGAGAGAGTCTGATGAGGAATAGTCGGTGAAACTTCTGCCATTTCTACCATGTCTAAGTGCTACGCTTTGGCGTATCGTCAGCAGTGGGTAGCTAGTTGAGAGGTGGGATAGATCGAACGACAAGGTGTCGAACAAAAAAAATCGACAAGTTTTCCATCTCGACATCATACATTACCACAGTCAAATGTCTTGTCCAATTACATGACAGAGCAAATAAGTTTCACGCCATGTATGTCCCTGCGAAAATGTTCATCTATGTTCTACTTGGGCGCTATTCTTATTATTACTGGTATTATCGTGGGGGCACCTTACATGCACCTGTCCTCTATCAGAACTATTTGGAATCTAGAACATAAATCATCAGGGTACAGTTAATATGATATGAATCTCTCACTAAAGTAGTCGTAAGGCACCCAGCGATAGCCGGAGCAGTTACATACCTTCCCTAGAGATCGAAGTAATGCCAAGAGTGCCGACTCTGGGGAACTCTAGACAGACTCTCAGCAGAGGATTGGTTTTAGCAGGTAGAGGCGTTTTGTCGTCCACGTCAACCGTACACTGGATTTGGCCCACTCTCTATGGAGATTGGAATGTCTCTGCTGGTGTCAGTGCGTTTGAAGAAAATGTCCTCCTCTCAAAAAAAAAAAAGAATTTCACTAAGCGGTGGCTAACCTTCAACGAAAAAAATACAGCTCTTTATCGCTTTGACCCTTTTATGAGTAATTCTCTAATTCTCGAAAGTGCACTTGCTTTCGACTCTGATCGAAATAGGCCACCACGTCCAAAAATGTCGATCACTCGCGAATTAAAGGACAATCGTCCTTGCAATCGTCAGATTGCAAAGGTCAGATATAGCAAGGTCAGATAGCATTTGATTACTAATTTCGGACGGCGCCCAGGCCAACTAGCTATGGGATGGCCAAGTTCTTGAAACAGGGTCGACTGGAAGTTGTCGTTGTTGCTCTGATATAAAATAAATCTGTGAAAAAAAACCAACAGATAATACTTTCCAACGAGAGTGTGTGTGTGTGTGTGTGGAAAATTATCGACAAATAGCTGCCGCTCTGCTCTCGCTGTGCTGAGCAATCAAAGTGAGGGTGTGAGGTCGTTCGCTTGACCGAGCCTAGTGGCTCTTCCAACAGTGTTCGGACCTTTCAATGGACGGCCTTCCAAAAGCCGCAGGGATATAAAGTTTGTTGACATTTAAGCCTATTTGCGGCCTCACAAAATTGAGAGAAGAAGAAAACTTGAACCGATGACGCGCCTCCGCGTCCGACTAGAGAATTGACCATCGACGCAAGGCTCTGTCATGGAAACCGCTCAGAATTGGAGCGTCCTGTATACGGCTCCTGAGCCGCCGGTTCAACTCTATAGTTTTTTCCGTTTTGCTTTGGATTACTCAATCGAAGCGTGTGCGATTTATCGAGGACCTTGTCCACCCTCCCTGCGCCAGTCGTATTGCGCTGTTATATTGGCAAGACGATGTGAGGCCCCGAGGAGTTTCACTCTAACCGTCAGTTGCTGTTCATTTAATGCCGCGAAGAGTGGCTGGATAATCACTAGTCGTCTTAGCGGTTCCATTATAATTCCGTGTTGGAACATACTGTGGATGTTCGTGTATGTGTTTTTTTTTTCGAGATGTTTCGAACACGTATGTCCGGACATCCAAGGATTTCTTGAATTTGTTTCAACAAATTGATAATTATATACTAAAAATAAAATAATATTCGCGTTATCAGTACGTTCGTCGCAAGCACCATATAAATGCCACCTCTCAATCAAACATGGTTCAAAGGTGGCCGAATCATGAACCGGTACGCGGAGGACGACAGGTACAAATAACACCAGCGAACAGGAAGTGTGAGATCGACAACTAGGTAAAGAAAACACTGAACAATCCCCAAAAAGTTGTGAAAACAGTAATCGTTATCTCGTGTCCGCCCGGAGTCTATCCGACATTAATTCATTTGAGCGCGTACATATTTCTGTTGCCGTTAATATGCAAGTGCCTTGACCAAGATCGATATGTCAAATATTCTCTGCACGATCCTTCGGTGCACTTGCACTGTCAGCTAATTTAATTTCCCAGAATAATGCAACCTTTTGCTCAACGGTAAACGATCCCAATAGCTATGTACAACATGGCTAGTGGGCTTCGTTTTGCTATATACAAGCCAAACGACTTCACGAAACCATCAATTCTTGTGGTTGCATGCTCTGAGTTTTTAGGCTATTTTGTGAGACACACACGGTAACAACGGCATGTGGTTAAATTGGTTGGAAGTTCGCTTCAAAACAATTCTAGTGGAAATGCCATACTTGTATAGATGAGCTCATTTTTCTTGACGAATACGCAGTGTATTCTAAACCAGTCCTTGACCCTATCGATTTTTATCTATAATAAGGTAATATTATGCATATAGTCATCTAGAGGTTTCCTTTATAACATAACGTACCGAAAATGTGGAGACATAGCCGCTCGGCAACGACGGGAAAGCGTTCCCCATTAATCAACCGTATGTAGCAGCCCACTAAATGCTCAGGAGCAAAAAACGCCACAAGCCTGCATGGCATTGGCTCACCAGTTGGTTTGAGTCGCGCCGGCTCCCAGCTGTCGTCGGATAATGCTACTTCGGATCCTGTTTCATTTGGTCTCATTATCTCTCTCTCCCTCTCTCTCTCTCTCTCATGTAGCTCTATGTAGGACTTGTAGACACCCGCTCTAGTTAGCAATAAGGTACAGAGACAACCGCGCGCCTCTCTGCCAAACTTTGTGAAACTCACAACTCCGGGTCCTCCTTAATGTTGTAACCGTAAGCACATTAGTAATGTACGCACTGTCACACTGACTAAATATGCATAGATGCGCCACCCCATATATATATATATATATATATATATAAATATATGAACATCGAAAAATTAAGATTAATTATGCTCGGCGCTAGAGCAGAGATGACGAACCTTATAATAGGACCGCAGTGACAACAGTAATAGAACAACAGTAGTCCCAATCGTGTTTAGCTGACACATCGCCCTGTTAGTTAATGTTATTTATGGTAGGATCGTATCGAAGCCTCCAAAAAAGCAATTAGACATAATTCGGAGCCGAACAAATGAACAATTCAGGACTCCGTAATATGTAGTGCATAGACATTTTAGGCTTGAAGTGGTTGTGGACCTCGAACTTTGGCCTGGCTCTCGAGCTTGGCCTAGGTGACGCCTCTGGCTATCTTAAGGCAGGGGAATCTATTTTCCGACATCTTTCGCTTGCCGTTCAGCTGGGCAATGTAGCGTTTGGTTGTGGCTTCTGCAGATGAACACTATCTGTTTTCTTGTTGCAACAGTGATTGCAGATACTGGTGGAGTTCGATCACAAACCCACACAAATAGGTATATGTTTATCGGTGGGCAAAGTCGTACGTCTGTGTTTGCAGTGACACTATCCCTTCATCTTATTTTCTCATGTTTGCGGCCCTTTAACTGTTTTTCGAGCTGAATCTCAGCTGTTCCCCTATATGACAAGCCTCAGCTCTTAACATTTTTGGTATTTCTATGAGGACCTGTCGGGGCCAACTCCATGGCCATTTGACGCCAACAAAAGGTCGCGTTATAAAATGTTTCGAATTTTTTTCAGGCCACAACAGGACCCATATATATATGGCCCCTGTTACTATGCAACGAACCTCGGTTGACCGGTAATGTTGGCGCCAAATCAAGCCGTTGAGACGCTGTGGTCCACCAAGCTCAAGGTCGATCCGCGTCAGTTCAGAAATCAAATTTCCATGTGGTTCTCTGAGTTGAATCTGAGTCATTTGTGGACATGTATGTACATTGTAAGCCAGTCGCCAATTTCCTACACTTTTCTGTAATGGGCCTCACCCATGTACACGTAGCAAAAGAAGACACTACAATTCAATTTAGTTTAGCAAATATACCAACACCTGAGCAAAATCCGTATCTGTGAGCTGTACTGTTTTAGGCAGTCGAGGACAGCTGGGCTTCAGAATTTGTTTTCACCTAGAATCGACCTATGTTCACTGAATACGCCGACAGACATTTACAAGTTTGAAGGGGCACGGTTACCGGCGTTCCCTTGAAGATCCCTTCAAGTCATGCACTCTGCCATCGCTCCGTATTTTGTATGAAATGCGAAATGACAAGCCTAAGAGCAAGAACGTCATACATTGCACCATCTTGGATACAGCAGTGTGAAGCCAATGATTAGTTTCGTTGTTCGTGTACCCACCAGACAAAGTCATTCTTGCTATTCATATATGGTGACTATAGTGACGTGTTTGCAAGTAAACCGCCAACTTATCGTTGGCGATTTCTTATCTGCCATCAGCGTTTTCTCCTCTAACCGAAAGCAGCCTTCATTGGCCTTGTATGATTCGTCCTCTCTAGACGAAGAAATCCAGAGGGACATAGGACAATATGGGACTAAAATCACTTAACTCGACAGCTGACGAGAATCGCTACCTTGGGAGAAAGACGTCACAGTTACGTATTATCCGAAGACTCGTCTATCGTGAGGTCTAACAGTGGTTTATAACAATTCAGTAATTTCCGAGAAGATGACGATTGAAGACACCAGTGTCTTCGTCTCGTATAACTCCCAATGACGAGGGGTTAGACGGGATTGACGGGGAATTAGATGGGAGACACTAATGGTCTCGTGGGAAACGGCGAGTCAGACAAAAACGACAGCGGTACAATACTCGTCTTCCGATGTGATCTTGGCTGGCGCTGATGATGGCTGTTCAGGGGGTCGTGTTACAATCGTGTAAATAAAAACATCCATCCTTGAAGCGTACATTCTATCACAGTACAGCTTCGAAACACCCTAGCAAAAAGTAGCCTTCAGGTCAGACAACACATCTCAGCGTTTTAATTATTATAAAAGCTAGCTCGATTTCGCCTTTTTGCATTGGGACAGCCAGTCCTAGCGGAAACTGTATCACAAAAACGAACTGACCTTCTGCTGAAAAATACTGGTATTAAGTTTTCATGATTAAATATCGATCTTTTCACATGATAAATAGTTTATGCTGACAAGTACAGTCAACAAGAGGAACGAATACACTGAACATATCTGGCCACCCATGGAACGGCAATCATGGGCACGGCATATAGGTGCTCGAACATTTTTGTTAATTAATGTTCACAAGGTAAAGAGTTCCACTGAATGCGCCGGGAATCATTGCACATTAACAT
This sequence comes from Stratiolaelaps scimitus, assembly GCA_019614645.1. Classification (NCBI taxonomy): domain Eukaryota; kingdom Metazoa; phylum Arthropoda; class Arachnida; order Mesostigmata; family Laelapidae; genus Stratiolaelaps; species Stratiolaelaps scimitus. Next base: position 1,028,421 of record JABWDB010000017.1, read on the forward strand.
TCGATCTGCACACTCGACCGCACTCCGAGCAAACTTGAAGAGAAGTGGTACGGGCTATATCGATCCAGAACGATTCTCCGCTTTTACTAGAGTCGGTATGTGAAGTCTGTTCGGTCTAAACAGGGACTACCAGTCGTTACGCATTGATGTATAATATATGTGCCGTTTGACAGATTTTTCACTCAAATCTACATATCCCTGCGAACACGCGTTAACACGCGGGCCAAAATGCTATTCTTACCTTCACCACAATCTAGATCATTCGATTTTGCCATCGTCAGCCAGATGAAGCGATCAAGCGGCCGAGTCATTACCAGCGCAGACGTCATGAGACTCTCTATTGGATTCGATGCCATTTGTGCACAATACCAGTTCAAAAGATACCATCGTATTATATCGACTCACACGAGCTAGCCTAGATGCCGCCTTTGTACGAGGACACCGAATAGACTAGGCATACATATATATATATATATATATATATCATAGTTGGCGTGAGGGAGGGAGGTGCTGATATAATGGTAACGGCCAATATCACTTCTGCCATAGTTGGCTAACCGCCATCAGAGCGCACCGAGACGCTCGCACAATGCTTGCCAATAGATGATGGGACAGCAGCGCGGGCAGCAATACCCGGGTATTCGCCAACGGAAGCAAAAGACGTTTCACTCACTCGTGGCTAGAGCTTGGTTGCTCTGCTAGATATCACCTGAGATGGGTCACGTTGGGCTGGCCCCCCAAACGAGCAGCACAACCAAACGACCTGGAAGAGCTTCTATTCCGATGAGAGCAGGTCGATACGCACTTCAGACGATGTCAAGTGGAAGAATATTGCTTCTCTTCTTCATCTTCCTAGGCTCATACACACACACACACGCAGACCTCGTTGGCATCGCATGAGGTAGATTGGAGAATTTCCCACATCGGCAGGTACGCTCGATACAGATCGACTGTTATTCGAATGTGCTGCCGGGCGAACGTCTGATGGGTATCCGTATTGGACGATTGATTGATGGAGAGAAACATTCCTCTTTTTAAGCCGTTTCCGAAACCTACGGCCTACGAGAAGCCAGACCACTCGTCTGGCCTATCCAAAGCACACAACCTTGCACTCTAGTCTATGTCCATTACGTGTGATTACCGAGGCACGACTCGTCCACCGTTTAGCGGTGGTCGGCGGGACAACGAAAAGTGAAAAGAATACGTGCGATGTAATGAATGTTGGAAGTAAAAGGCTATATGATAAAATCACAGTCAAGATAAATGAAAACATATATATATATTAATATATATATATACGACTTATTCCGAAATACAGCGCAACTACCTACACAATGCTTCTTTAGCCTTTGTTTGATTGTTGTGTCAAATAAAGTCTGTTGTGTTGCATATATCCTAAATGCAAAACAAAGAGAACTCTTCCTTAAACAGAATTTTTAATATTCACAAACTTAGATGCGCACGTCGCGATATGACGTCCGTGCGATCGATCGGTCCACCGATTGGCGTCGATCCGAGCCAAGACACTGATGAACTTTAAAGGCATGGTTCGAATCAAGGGACCTTGCAAAATGGTCCCGTCCCAACACATAATCGGTGTCGTGTACAAAATCCAACAACAAATACGATGCCAAATGCGAAAAAGTTGGTCCGTAGAAATTTTGCTAGACATATCGGATACTTTACTTTATGTTTTCTGCTACGTTTAGTATTTAGATCAAGACGAAGTCAGCCTTCCGAGAGGACGACGAACGTCTACTTATATCTAATATACAACATAAATAAGTTTATCATGTTGTATTTCCACCACTCGTCGGTACTGTTTCGTCGAAGCTATACATAGCCACCCATGGCGGTGCGACTCGGCTGACTGCCTACTCACCCGCAGATAGAATATAATATCACTCGTTTAAAACTCACTCATTCCGTGGTTTTCGCAGCACGGCTACCTATGGCATGGTTGTTGCAATGCTCAAAGTTTGGTTTTCCAGCTAAAAGCCAATGGCCTACTACATCAGCATATGCAAGCAGTATGAAAGCTATTTATACGCCTTAAAGGTAAAAAAAAAATAACAGGGAGTCTCACGCCGTTCGTCAGCCTGCAGCAACTATCCGTGTACCCTCGGCCGAGTTCTGCAATTCGGCTTTTACTTACGAAACTGCACGTGGAGCTGTGTCTCTATCACGGGATAGGCCAACAGCCGCCGTCAGGCGTGTTGGAGTTGTTGATACTCGAGCAACAGCGGCGGTGGCTGCCGCACAGTACCGAAATTCGGCCCGCAAAACTTGGTTTAGCCGATGAGACCGGTTTGGCTGCGCTGGCCATTTTTGAAACTTTAAGGCGACCCGAGGCAAAGTAGTCATCTTTTTCGAAACTTACACAAGCTAATATTCGAACTTTTATTATCTCCGAGACTGAAATTATCCAGTTCAGGCAAAACTTGCACGATCATAACGCAATCTGAATAAAAAACACGACACGAAGCGACGGAGCAGTGCTGCAGTAGATCGGTGCTGGTGTTTCTCTCATCTTTCCAAGTATAAACGAACTGTCAACATTGCCGGGATTCTGCTAGAGAATATTCCCAAATTGATTGACCTCATGTCAACCTTGCTCTGCGACATTCGTGATGGTGTAATGCTCTTCATATGAATGGTTCCCGCCAGGGCGAATATCGTATCGTTGCGAGAGTCAGGTTATATATGGGGTTGACTGTTGATGAAAACAGCCTCTGCCTACCTAACACCCCCTTGCGAAAGTTCCGATTGCATCCCATATTCCTCTGACACATTGAGACGCTGGCTGGCGGTTAACCCGGGAAATTAGCACGTGTTATTTGTCGTCTGACATCAGGCGTTTCACACACTGTTTAAAACACGCTGTACACTGAACGACATCGCCACAGGGGGTTTATCTAACCTCGTCACGTATAATCGATGATGCGGTGGTTTTGTCCGACACGAATATGTCACCCCTTGGTGGTGGCGCCCAGCGGCAGCTCTCGCTAAGCTCAATGTGGTGAAATTCCAATATGCGTCTTATTACGCACTTAATTAAATCATTAATCGATTCCAACATTCCATGCTGGCATTATAGTGACGATAGATTCACAATACTGTACTTATTTTTAGTAAGTAATTTAGTAGCTTGTTCTTCCTGAAAGATTTACACAAACAAGCTATTGTATACATATAAACAATACGCAATATGTGCATATTGCCGAATAGCTCGGGCGAAGCTGGAAATTGACAATTCTGATAACAAGATACTGAAAAACGCAATTTTACTATACGTAACATAATTTTTTTTTCTCCGTCAACATATTTTGTTTGTGTCTGCCCTTCGTATTATAGCTTCGATCTAGTAAAAAATGCTAAATGTGTATTCTTAGTTTCTCGTTTAACTTCGAGGCACTAAGCTCTTGGTGCTTTATCGAAATATTCCCTCTATTTCTTTTGTTTGTTGAGAGCCGAAAACGCCCACCGCTCGCTGTATATTATAGCCAGCTAGTAACGGTTCCGTTTATCCTTGAAATGTGTGTGGTGTTTTTTTTTACACATTTTTACCTACCTGACCGGCTGTACGCTCTGCGTTAAATCTCCACCTTTCCTAATGAACTTCTCCTAGACTTGCTGTAAGAGTAATCGCTTTCATGACTCATGGTAAAAATGGTTTAACTATCAGAGTCAAATGTATGAACAGATGTGAATGATGGCTGATAGAACATATCAAAAATTCATAATCGATTCAACCACTTTCTCCTGGATGCATCCTGACTGACATAACCGCTGCATTTTGACCAGTGACCGTATCAGCGTGGGTCAATGTAAACAGGGTCTCTCGACTTCGATGTGCATGGTTGTGTGCATGGCAGACAGGTATTTCTCGTTTATTTCCGTACGACACTTTTGCCTGTATCTTTCAAATGCCTCAAAATACTCTTTCCAAAAAAACCCTCTGGCGTATAGCTTAACCTACAATATATTGCTGACTAAGAAATTTGTATCCTGCCTGAAGCCCGCGTCCATGCTCTTACCGGATCACCTGCCACATCGCTTGAATCACTAAAGCGTCTTTCAGGTCTCGAGAGACCTTAACGAATTGGAGCGATCTAGTGTATTCCAGTAGAAACCTGCCCCTCTCTTCAGCGCTCTAGGAGAAGTATAATACGTCAGCCTGTGCAGAAACGATTCGGACCCTTGAGCCAAACCGGATTCTTGAATTGAGCCCTTAAGGGGACCAGGCCCAATACGCACATTCTTACCCAGTATTTAGTGCATGCCTCAGGTGTGTCCGCTAGGGATAGAAAGGTCTTTCTCTACTTGTTCGTAGCCATATAGCCGACGAAGCTGGCCGTCTCGAGCTCTGTTGAGTGGCAGCTCGCAACTTGCCCCGCCACAACCGCGTGTGGGATAACCAAGATCCGCCAGGTGTGCTGTAGCAGCAGCAGCAGCTACTACAGCTACATTCGCGTCCATCAGTTTCACCTGCCAATCCTCAGACGGCTGCTAACGGGGCCAAAAAGGCTCAATGTCAAGCAAGTGGCTTCGGCTTGCCTGACACTGATCGCCTCTGTGACAGATCTACAATCTACTGCTAAACCATAGGTGCGTATGTGAGGTGGCCAAGAGAAGATAGCCCTTATTTGGGAGGGCTGCCTATAATTAATAGCAACATTATACGTTCATGGTATCTCCATGTTTTCTATTGCTATTGCCATGGAGCTAAATAAAGAAGCGCTTTAGTTCGAGACAAACAAGATATGCACATCATGTTGCATACGACCGGAAAGATCTGACGGGCGTGCAGCACTCGATCGGTATACAGTAGTATTACAATTAGGCTAGAAAAATAACGAAATTCATTCGAACGATGAATGAGAGCAATGTTGCAGAGACGAGCATGAAAACAGACCGAGCTAGTAATCCCATGGGAAGGCCATCATACTACACAGCCATTTACTATTGTTCGTGTACATGTGTATGTGATACAACGCGAGTAAATCATTCCACTCCAAGGTTTAGATACGCCTACATGAAGGAAATGCAATTATCTATTTTATAATGCGTCTTCTATTTTCAACGTTCTGTAGTATAATAGATGAGACCACACCGATGAATCATAAAGCAAAATCAGAAAAACTACCACATTTAGAATGTCCTCAGTACGTTAATGCCTATCTGCTTGCCAGCTGGGGCTCGTCATTAAGCAAACGTCAACTTTGGTCATTTTCAAGGTTAAAATCACTGCCTAGCTACTCATTATAGTAGAGCAGTGAGCATTAAGGTACCTTATCTAGCCACGATATATAATAGTGACCACCGCTGCTGCATATTTTGAAAAGATCAATCAGGCACCTCTTGAAAAATCTACACCTAACCAAATGAATACCCATCATACTGATGATGGTGTCTGGAGACCATTTCGACCGTGGGGCTACGTAATTGGAAACAAGTTCAAACCAAAGATGAGTTCCACCATTATCACCCGGGGAGGCTACAGCGACCTATTTCCCTTTTTTTCTTTTCATTCTTAAAAGGTTAAAGGTAAATCCTGCATGTACACCAGCGCCAAGGTGGTATTTGCCAGTTATTATACTAAGTTATTTGCCTGGTAGTGTCAGCCTCTTACTGACTAAACCCAGAGCCGATTTTGATTTGGGGCACTGACCGGGAGTGTCAAAGTATTACTTCACTCAGTGCCTTGCAGGGACCGGCAGTTGATTCCAACCATGTCCTACCCCTCAGTTCCTCCTCTGGGGCGAACCCTCCCGCCCAGCCGCAGCGAGTGGGTTCCGGCCATCTTCCCTTCGGCCATCTATTTTCCTTCTGAGAACTTCAAAACATTACTAATATAAATTTCGATTACGAATACAAAGTGGCCAACGAAAAAGTTAAGCCCACGCCAGGGATAGCAACCTTGTAAATCGTCCTGTGATACTGCACACGCCGCGGCTGGCCGTGGCTCATTTCCTTGGGTTCCGCAGGCAATCCGTAGTTTCCGTTAGAGCGGACAACGAAGATTTCGAGAATGTCGAACGTGTCGCGCTCCATCGCTTCATCGGAGATGAAAGTTTTGAGGACGATACGGCCTTCCGTGTTGTCCGTATCGGCCAAGAGCTTTGTTCAAATGAATTTCAATTAACATCCCACTAGAGTCCGAACAACCATCCAATACTAACTCGCTCTCAACCGATTTCAACAGCTGTGGCCACCCTGATCTGATGATAAGGTGGCCTGCGGGAGTGAGATTTCGCCAGCGGTATACACATACATATCTCCCACGTGTCGATATACAGAACTGTGTATTCGGCGCCTGAACTCCAATGAAATATAGTAAGCAATAACTGTTGTTTATCTTGTTGTCTCATTGCAATCTAACAGCGGTAGACTTGATGCGCGCAAATCGTTTCATCCAACCACATGGTCGGTCTCTTTGTTCAGGCTTCCCGCATGTATGCCTACATGCGGTATGCTTAATTCGCCAGACGTTTCGCAGAAACGCCGAGATATTAATGACTCACTACCGCATCTGACGTATCCGTCAGACGCCATGTGAGATGTTCGTGTATATGTTAGCTTTATACTAAGCTGCCTTAATAGGTTGACCTAGAAATAGCAGCCGCAGCTTCCCTACTCGTATAATAATAATAATAATAATAATAATAATGAGCCTTGTTTCATGCAAAAGTAATTTAATTTAGCGGATGTTCATAAATTCATGATGTGACCGTTGCGCTTGATGATTAAGTAGCGTTATTTTTTTTGAAAATGAAAGCGTTCATTTGTTATTTGTTACTGTACAATTTTCGAATCATCTTGCTATAGCTCAAAATACTAGAAGCCTCCGTGGCGCGAGACCGCGCATTCGAAACGGCTCATCCTGCTGCGATTTGAATTGAGGTAACATTCTACTGGGCTTACATTGGACTTTACCCGCAGGTAGTGACTGGCACCGCAGAAGAATAAATAAATACAGACTTACACGCCCGTACTGATTATTTGCGTTTAGCAGACTTCTTTGCATCAAATAACTAGCGGAGATAACAAGGCGAATGTGCGGACAAGGCTACGTTTAGCAATTCCGAGAACAATTCCAACAAAAGCTATTCGTTCACGCCAGCCTTGTAACGAATTCCGAGCTGTGCATAGTCAAACAGCGTACCTCAACGCCGAGGTGAGTCAGTTTACACTTTTATTTTTATGCCTAATAATGAATAGTGAATAATAGTCTCATGGAACAGCGCGCGTGTGTGTGTGTATATATCACACTTGTGGGACCCAGAGCTGTTTCAAAGCTCCGAGGGTCTAGAGTGCCCATTGTGAGCCTGTTACCAATTCCGCGCGGATTTACGGCGCTGACGAACTAGCCCGCCTCCGTCAAACACTAGCGCAATGAAGGTAAGCTCAGTTGTGACCTGATGACGTCGTTTCGTTTCTCGTATACGTAATACGGACAAACGCGAGGTGAGATCTGTCGACCACAAGGGCACGCAAGACTTTTTCGGAGGATTTACCGCAGATGGGGTCGCTAGAAAGTCACCCAGAAAAAGGCTTACGTTCTTAACAACGGAATACTTCGCCTGTCATCTAAATGCATCGTGCCACGTGTCGCGCTATGCATGTGTTATATAATACGTCATCATCTAGCGTGAACACGTCCCAATGTGTATGTTACTTAGTGGATATATTCTGAGATTTTATCCTCTATGTTAATAGGTTCCCCTTTATTCGTTCGAAGTGAGATAGACTTTCCTGCTGTCATCCTTAGACGAACCGTATTCTCTAGGATCAGCAGCAACGATTTGAATGCGCTCTTGATGATTGGCAATCACATATGGATTTGATTATTAATCGTTGGTACCGCAACCTAATTCGTATGAATTTCCACTATCTAATGTGATACGCGGCAGATCAGCTCGAATCGTGCTGGCGGCAGAAGAGGTGTTATCCACGGGATACAAGACACATTGACGGGCCGCACAAGCGAACCAAGCAATCGAAGAGGATCTCAACTTGGGCCCACTGACCCCAATGTACTCTGATCCGTCGAGCGACAACTGGACTCACTCGCGTGCTCGTGATGGCCGTGGTAACGATAATGGTGAATATCGCATTCGCCGTAACCGGGGGGGGGGGGGGGTAATTCGGTTGGCCTACGTGACTTTCAACGTTGATGTCTACTGTCTACTGCACTACGTAATGCATACAAAGCTGCAGCTGTTATTGCTGCAGCTTTCGCCGACATTCGTGGATCGAGCGACAGGGAACACTCACAGCCACAGGAAGTTGGAGGTGGACGAAGTAAATCAACAGTAAATTGGATAAAATCAACACTATAATAATAAGAATAATGCGAGGTGAGTGGTTGTCGACGTAAGGTCGGGGTAAGGGAGTAGGTCAGTTAACCGCGTAAAAAGAATCAACATCATCAACTTCAGAAATAGTACGATACAGTGGATACCGGATATGACAGGCTAATTTGTGTAATACCCTTTAGTTCTCGCACCCCCCTCACCTCACTGGTGTCAATGTGAACTTACTTGACAAATTGTCAACAAAAAACAAATCAAGTTTGACAATTTTTTTTTTGTCTTGACTATTTACTTGCTTTGGGGTTTTCCATTTGTACTATCATATATGGATGGATGTGGGAGTCTTGACCTGGATCAGCCAGACTCAGAGGCATTGCTTAAAACGGTCGCAGCTTAAGGCCAGTATTCGAGGATCGCGCTGTGTCCACTCACTGTTGCTGCTTCTCAAATTGATACGACCACCAGACCGGCAAGTACGAACTGTAGCAGAGCAACAACAACAACAACAACTACAACTCGTGACTTAACTCAACAAATTAATATAAATAATTTCTTCGCTGGGTCGTCCAGCCCTCATCCCGGTTGATGAATCACCGCTTGAGTATAAATTATGGATATTTAAAAAATTAACTCCGTCCCTCCCCCATGCGCCAATGGCAGCCACAGGATGGTGGGAGCATTGGCGCCGGCACAGCCGACGCCGACGGTAATTTGTCAACATAATTAACGCCAAGGAAGGACACCCATTCACACTGCTTTAATGCACCTATGACAGTGACCGATAGAGAGCCCTGGTCAGCGATCGCACAGCCATGGGTGACTGGTAGATTGGTGCAGGTTGCCCCCAAATGTTCGGCCTCCGCTTGCGGGCGACCTATGGGAGACGCATCGTTCCCCATTTGACCTTTGAGTCTCGGACTTTTTGAGGTATTTTGACACAACGAAGGCTTCCACGCTAAAACTCACATATACAGACAGACAGACGGACGGACGGACCTACAGACGCACACAGTCACTTGTAGATATAGAAAATCGTGTGCTAGTCTCAAGGGGATACTGATGTCTATGCAAAACAAGCGGCACCTTGTTCTATAATCATTTCGGCATAATTTATTTCACACATAACGTGTATATAAATATATATATATATATCGACTACGACTAAAAGTATATGTTTATAGAGCACACTGAACTTACACATCCGTCTTTACTAACCAAAATCTGAGCCAAGATAAACTGACTAAAATTCACTCAAAGACGTAGGCAACGGAGAATGGTTTGTGTTTGGCATTTTATCACTTTGCATTCAATGAATATATTTAATTTATTTAACGATTAACACATTTTAGGTAACGCTGTAGATAGTAGATTTAATCGAAACAATCGTAATTTATATAACGTGTGTTTTCGTCAAATCCTCACATAGAAAAATGTATGTTCATTATTTCAACGTACACTTGTAACACTACATTTATTCGAAACCTCTGCATTATATCGGTAACATCACCATAACACTGACCGAAGCCCCATCAATCTGGTCGTCCATAAGATTACGCTGCTTCCGAGCTTACCATGATTTGTGCCACAAAATAAATATTTGTTACGTGTTGAATTATCACGAGTCAGTGCCACCTTGGCCAAGCTAAGCCTAGCTGTTCGCAAGGGGCCATCAACACTTAACGAGACCTCTGTATGAAGATCCGCCCCCCCCCCCACCCAAGGATCTCAAGGAGCACAGGTTGCTCCTTGAATTCCCGATCCGATGGCCACATAATGAGAATAGATTCTCTCATAAATTGTGATTGCTGTTTCCCTGAGGGAGTCGCAATGCAAAGCAACAAGGCAGTGGTGGTGGTGTTTGAGAATAGAATAGCCAGATCCAGAAGACGAGCACAACCCTCGGCAGGGCGGAAGGTTGAGCTTGGGATTGTCCCCATTCGACGCGATAGTCACCCCGGCTGATTTTCCTATCTCGACAATGATATTAGATTCATTGTGATAAATGGCTGATCAAACATAGGGTCTGCAGTATTGCTGCCAGCGACTTCTACTGTTCATGCTAAGCGATTGGCTTTAACTCGCCAGCGAATACCCGCTTAGCCTATCATTGTATACCAATGTGCAAAATAATAACACTAATAATAAATAGTTATATTCGATTATAATAATGGTAGTTTGATTGGATGATTGGGAACTGTATCCTTCCTGTGCATAAAAAGGAACCGTAATTAGACGTCATCATTGAAAACAGTTGTATGCAAACGCACTCAGCTCAGTTCGCTGCTGGAATTCGACTTTTTGAAACTAGTACTCGTTGGATAGCAGCTTTTCGTATAAACGATCATTTGTGCCACTGTACCCTGCGTAAGTAGAACACCGCTACCAAGTGGCATGTTGCGACACAGCAAACATGTGCGACGACCCTGAACGGGTGTGCCTAAACTCGTTCTGTCAAATGGTTTATTATTTCTCTATTCATTTATGCAATGAACATTGTAGCTCGCCCCCCCCCCGTTATCTATTATACAAGGCGCAATGCCTCAGTCGGTAGATAGGCACGTTCCGAGAGAAGCACAGCCAGAACTCAGCGAGGCTTGCCATTCGCCTGTTCCACACTTCCGCGTTACTGATCATTTGGTTACTTAGGCTGTCAGGATTGTGCGATGCTTAGAGAGTGTCACTGACATTTCCCGAACGTGAATGGATCGGCGGGGGGTCGAATGAAAAATCACACCCATCGCTGCTTATGAGCGTAAGCGCATAGGGTCACTTATAATCACCCTGGGTCTTAGATCCTCGTTACGTATGTATTCTTGTTTCTTGAAAGGATTACAGCTGGCTGGAACCCGTGCCGGGTATGCGCCTCGTCGTGTGTGAATGATACTACACATTTCGTTGTTTTATTATAATCGCATTTGCGACTTTGTTTCTTGATCCTGGAGACAGAGCATCGAGCGAAGTACGAGATTGCGAAATCGTCTCTATGAAGCTGGGTAAAAACTTGCGGCCTCAGGCTCCTCAAAAACAAGAAAATAATATTATTTGAGCTAACTCGGTTCACTACGATTAGGTGTTACCACGACGCTATCCAAGCTAAATTTTGGGAATACTGACTCGAAAAGGTGGATAAACACAAGAGACCCAGGGTCCGATTCCTTGACTGCGCGTGTCCATATTTGCGAGTCCATATTCTAAAAATGAGATCATTCCTTTATACTTTGAAATCATTAGTTATACCGTGCCACGACCTGATGGCGAAGTTTTTTTGTCATATACCAGCCTCGGGGCGTGTCCGATGAACTTCAAGAAAAGTATCGCGGCGTTGTAGCCTAATGCTCGCAAATACTTCAACAAGCTATCCGGATTTCCGGGATGGGACCATTTGCTTCCGTTAATATACTCAAAAAACTCATACTAACCACTATTTATTCTGACAACGCCCACTGATGTTCTGGTGTAAATCACGCCATCACGAATTAACACCAAATTAATATGCGGAAGTCTACAACCCGTGATGACCAAGTCGGCGTTGCTTGCTAGCTGGATGCGTTGCACTAATTAGTTGTGGAAATCGTCATCTATTTCTGTCTCAATGAGAGAGTGTTTGGAGTAAAATCCTCATTGTATACGTATACATCGTCACGATTTTCCTGCCTCAATCGACTCAATAATTAATAAAACTATATATATATATATATATATATATATTAATAGGTACACACCGTAAATAGCAGAATCTAGGAGGGGGAAAGGTGGGGAGGTCACGGGGGGGAGGGTCGGTTCGACTCTGCTGGGTCTGACGTCCCCACCCAGTGGCCAATTGTAGGACTGTATGATCCCCCGGATGGAACAGTCGAAGTGCTAATGCTACAAGCTTTCCGAGCCATCTGGGGAGAATAGGTGCGGGTTTAGTGCGGTTTGTGAGCCCCACACTGGGGTTGGTATGGAGATTCTAACACGTATGTGCATCATGCATTCCCGTAATCCCCCCTAAAAAAAAGCACCGTTTAGTTAGCTATTCGAAGGTGACTAGCATTGTGTATAGGACGCCGTGCGAGGAGCTGCGACATAGAATATGAAGCAAGTGGGTCTGAGCTGTGCTTCTCGAGTGTTTAATATTTATACAAAGTGGCCGATACACGGAGCCGACCACACAATTCAAATACACCTATCGCATTGTCTATTAGCAGTAGGACATACCACATACATATATTCACATATCCTATCAGACATTCTAGCAAGGGGGAGTTATTAATTGAGAAGAATATACAACGCGTCTGTTTACTGTTTGGCTCGTTGATGTTCTGGTGAAGTCTTCAAGTGCGGGGATTCTGCTACTCCCACGGCCAGCGTGTACTAATTAATAAATAAATCAACGAGAGTGCATAAGCAAATGAATGTTTTCTACGGATTATGCTTCCGATTGTTCAACTCGATGCGAATGTTATGCAGGTCCTCGGGTGTGGTGGATATTATTAAATATAATACACATCATTCTATTATATTAGACCAATGCAAAACTTAACAGTCACAAGTCTATTTGTCTTGCATTACTATTTTTGCTATTGTCGAAGCAGAGTCAGCCGATGGTTGGGGTGAGAAACAACCATTGCACAAACTCATAATCTTTAGTCTTTACTGTGATTCTCATGTTGCTACTCGATACAGAACCACCTTTGGTGATGTGTCCAATCGCCGGTGCCCTGTGGGACTCAAACCGCTCGTGACAGTAGAATTCGAACTGCTCGGCGCTACCCTATGTCACCGTGCCACCGCATTAACACTGCCCTCATATTCTTACCTCAGATCTATCAAATCTATTTTTTGGGCGAACGCCTCGACCGAGCTTGCGTCACCCGTCAAACGCGTCCGAACGAATTCCTCCGATGACCAGAACGCAAATCGTTGCTGTACCCGCTCGTCCGGAACCGTTCCGCTGCGAACGGCGCCATCACCTCGCTGATTGCATGCACTGAAAATGCGCGAGTTGGCAATTGCTCAAACGGCACACTATCCGAAGGCGCGCTGATTCCAATCGACGAATCTTGATTTTCTCCCTCTTTGTCATCGGGCCGCTTGTGCGTGGATGCGTGTGTAAAATTTCAAAGTGGCCCATCATTCGTCGGTGCCTCTCGGCGAGAAGTGCGGAGACGCGATTGAAGCAAGGCTTCGATTTCGTCCTGGCTGTTTCGTCAGCGACTTGGCGAACGGCCGTTTCGAGGATGGCCCGCGAATACGGCGTCGTCGGACGAGACCTAAAGGTTCCTTTGTGTCATACCATTTCTCGTCTTGTCGGCCGTCCCGGATCGACCCAGCGAATTATTACCGAAAGATATCTATCTATCAGCCTGTGATCTTGCTGCGCGATACGGCCTCTGCGCCTTGTGTGACTTCTCTCTCGTGCGAGGGGCGAACTGACACCCGGATCCGGTATCAGGACAGGGTTGTATTGCTTTGCCAAGAATTGTTGCAACGATCTACTATCTGGGTTGGTTGTCTGCGACACAGCATAAATACTACTACTTATGATATATGTCGTCGAAGAAATACGTCATGTAGTTTGTGGACGATAACCTTCTGTGAATTGCAAACCTTTCTCTCTCTCTCCCTGAGATATAATGGAAATGGTTGTCGACGGTAAATCGAACGAGCGAAATAGCAAAACAATTATTGATAAATCACATAGCATCAGGAACCCTTGATACGTAATATACTCCAATGTTAATTAGTTGATGCAGCGCTAAATATCAGAGATGTATTATATATATTTGTTACAAGTAACGTTTTACCAGTGTCCACGAAGCACCAAAAATATGTTATCATAATAATCATAATTGCCCGACACGGTGCTGAGTAGCGATGTCCGCCGTGCTGGCGTCGACACGTTTCTTTGTACAGGTCCGTATCGTTCACTATGGGACACGACGAGTAAAACGCTGACAAAATATCTGATCGTTGCCAGGTCGTTGCAGAGCACGTTCGCGTCCCAAGGCAAATTGCCCCACACATCAGACTGTCTCTAAGATATAGCGACATAAAGAAACATCTTCCTCATCCTAGCTGCAGAGAGGATTTGATCTCCGTCACAGCAGAATATTATATTGGCAGGCGCCTGTGCCTTCTCCCCGCCTTTCTGCGTGACCAGGCTTGTCGTCGTCGTCGACGCTTGACGTAGGTGGCCGTATCTAGCGTTGAATGATAGGCTCAAACCTATTTTTATACTCGACCGAGACGTAATAGCTGAATGACAGTGTGGGCCGGCCTACGGTGGGGTCCGCGCGGAGAGGGCGACGGAAGGCGGTGCCGGAGCCATGTCAGGGGGTAAACAAAAGATTAGTTCATTAAAACAATCCTGATTTTCTGCGCCATCAGACACCGTAATCACCTCTGGCCCTCCTTAGAGGAACCATTAATCTGTAGTTAATTAACCATTAACCAATCGGCTTAAGGAGCAACGAGAGCATACTAGAGCCATCCATGTTCGCCATCGCCGCCCTATGACAGCAATGGCGTTGTGATAGCTGACGTGAAGGTTCACTTCTTCATGAATGTCCGTGATGAATTTGCTGAACGTGAACGGCTTTCGCTAATGATTTATGCTTACCGTATTCTAGTGCAGGAACCGCGCCAGCCATGTCTATGTGTATGTGGTATTGTCCGCGGCTGCCGTATATATCAAATGGACGACGCAAAATGGCAAATGACTACCGCTACGTGCTAATGAGGAATACAACGAGCATACATTAGACTTAACGTCATTTGAACTACTCATTAATAAGTAGGATCCAGCAGCTTGAACCGCGAGACTACAAACGCGTCGTGTTGAATGATCTACTCCCGTTAACCGATCAGCAGATTTTAATCTCACTTGTCATTGGATATATTAATGGCATTACACAATTTGTGTAGAATTGTCGAGTGCTTGGTATAAATTGGACTTCGCCTTTAAAGGTCATTGGTTATTAAAGGTTGTTCTGCGGAGAATACGTACCACCATCACGACACACGTAATTCCCGTCAGCCAAATGATACCATCTGGTCAATATCTGCTGGATGCACACCCGACGCCACAAATACAACAATAGAAATGCGGGTGTAGTAATCTGCAAATGAATATTCTCCGGCAATGGCTGCAAATTCTGACGTCTCTATGTATATCAAAATATCGTAATGGTGGCGTTCGAACGCGGAGGGTAGAGCTGCACCGTGTGTTAGAGTGAGAGGACTATTACTATAGAACTTGGTGCTCCATGATTCATCGTTCTTACAATCATTTGAACGAAGTTCGGGGCGCAATAGTGACGGGAGGCGCAGCTGTGCGATGGATAGAGAAATTAATTAAAGTCGTCTTCAAAACATGCCTCATGCAGATAATGACTTGATAATGTCGGTGAGTCTGTTGAATGGGTGGTCTAACGCCCGCTGTCAAAATATGCCCCTCGCCGCCGCCGCCGCTCGTTGAGCGCTCGGTGCGATGTTAATGAAATAATAGTAATAATAATAATGGAACTTTGCCGTAAGTCGCACCGCGGTCCAACAGATAATCAGTTTCTTTCGTAAATTGTAAGCTTTTTGTGAAATAGCCGACAACGTTCGCCGAAATAGTTCGGATCGGACGAAGATAGCAGTCTCCAGTTCGAAGTGTTCATATAGCGGACAATATACGCACGTAATCATCCGCTAGTAATTATAATAATAAGAACACTTCATATCTTGTGTTTCATTACATTGCGTTATCTTTCTTAAATGTCCATTAGTATGCAACAATGTATTCTATCCCTTGATCCACGCACGGCTCAACACGCAACGGCGTAGTTGGACATCACGTCCGTGTTATGACAAACACGTCGTTCTTATCGTTTTCTCAACACTGACGTCTGCTTTGCATCAAATGATTTCAACACATCCGGTAACGCAACGGACTTTCTGAGATCTTCAGTTGGCCTTTATCATGGACAACAAACAACAAGGGGAGATTGTCATATCATATTTAAATGAACTTGTCGGCTCTGTTCGCAATAGGACGATGCCTAATATCACATCCAAACATAAGTTGGAGCCTATGCTGATTTATTTCATGTTATTATGATTAGACCTGCGTCAGTTCGTCGAGAAGGACACTAGCGGACAAACAGCTTACTGCTGTGATCCTGACAGAATACAGGATATGTAGGATATATGTGATGCAACAGTTCATTTTACCAACGAAGTGATTAAGAACATTCTCGCACATGACTATGGCCGGAAATATAGCATCGACCGATCTTGAGTTTTTGGTTTACGTCCCGTTGGCATGGCCACGACAGCACATTCCGTTGAAACTTCTAGTTGTATGCAGAGCATGCATATACATCTGTATGCAAGCTAATGTTGACAAATCAATGTATAATAGTTTATCGTGTAATAGCCATTGTTTGGCCTTGCTTGTTGCCAACGCTATGTGTAGGCGTCTGTCTAATCGTATTGACAGCAGTATCCGATGCGTTTGGCTTAAGCAGTTCACTATTTCCTCGTGAAGTGTTTACCAGTGGCACTAGCCATCTCAATTCGTCAACACTATCATCCGGGCAGCAGGGTATCACACTAAACTCCGTACCACCACCATTGCGTTGCGCGTTTTGTGTGTGTCCACGTGACGAGGTGTGCTCGTGATCAGAAAAAGAATATTATAATACCGTATGTCAGCAATCCTCTAAGTGCTTTCTGGATGAATCTCAAGGACAGGTTTTCAGATTTAGGCTTTTTTACTGTCTATGTACTTGTCGGGCATTCGCAAGTTTTGCCGCATGACCTCTCGGTAAAATGATATCTCAGAACTTAACAAATACAGCTATCGAGAACCTCTGGCAGAGGTTAGTGAGTGAGAGTGAACAATTTTTAGTGTAGAGACACAGAAGCTCCACTGATCCGAAATCGTTTCGGCAAACAATTATAGCGACCATGAAAATCAGGAGACCGCTGTTGGTTCTAGGTCATCAACATAAGTACAAAATATGACATGATCTCTCTCTCTCTCGCAAAAGTCATTATCCATAGTTTCGCGTATCATACGTCACTGCTGACGTGGTGCACTAATCAAACGGACAAAACGCGATTGCCTTTAACGTATCTAGTTTTCTTAATGGACGGCGTGCTTCCCAAACACAGTTGCGTTTGTCGCGTACTTTCCTCGAGAAATCCGCGGCTCTACTGCCGCTGCTGTACAGTACTGTCTGGCATAGCTAATAAAATTTGTGGCAACAACATATGCTCGCCGAGTGCACCCTCTCTCTCTCTCGCTCTCTCTCCTATTTCTGTCTGCCTCTCCTCACATCTCAACAGATGCTCGGCGTCGTCCGGGTAAGCCGAGCAGCGTAGCCTTTTTCGGGTACTTTTACAACTACTCGTCCTTCCCATCTTTGGCTGCTGTGGCGTGATGCTCGCGGAGACTCACGCGAGTCGTCGTGTTCCACAGGCGAGCTCATTGCTCTTTTGCATCCGCACACGTAGATGCGTTTTCAGCGAGCCAAAGTTTTTCGGCCAGCGTCGCCTCTGGCGCTGCTGCTGCTGCGGACCAGCAATCGAGGCGGGGCTGGGCATAGCCTAACGGGCCACGTTCACCACGATACCAATTTCTCTGCGTTACTCCTCGATCTCGTCTGGTCTCTCGTTCACTCCCTGCGCGCTTCCCACCGGGCCGGCGGCCGCCACGACCACCCTGGCGCGGCTCGTCGCTGGTCGTCCACTCGTGGCGGCTCTGCTCGTTCGTATATCGTCGCCATCGTCGTCTTTTCGAGCTACTTTCAACCCAACGAGCCAACAAGCTTGCCCAAGTGAAGCCGACCGGCTCTCCGCCCCGAGAACCCTGTGTTTCCTGGGGTGCCCGACTCGAAACTCCGCTCCGCAAGTCTTAGCGTTATTGCAGAACCCTTCCAACAGTTGCCAGTGAGAGAGATAAAGCGAGCGACCGGCAACTCGCACTGCTGCTGAAACAGCTAAAGCAGCGGGAGGGGGGCTGGCTGGTCCTACTGCTTCTACTCCACGGGCTGTAATGCCATATATGCGCTACAGCGGTCGCCGTGGCGCCAAGGTTATGGGTACTGGGGCCGCTGCGGGGTTCGGCCCAATCCGGCCTCCCGGTCGGTTGGCCGACCCGACTCGACCCTATAACCCCATTTGCAAACTGCGGCAACTCGTCCCACTCTACTTCACGTTGGCGGGAGCGACGACGGCGGCGGCGGCGCCAGCGGCGGTGGTGGCCGCGTCGTCGTCGACTGTGGCGTCTGGTCGCCGCGTGACGAAGGAGGCCATATTTCACGGCGGCAACGCTCCCACAGCAGCGACGGGGCATGAACGAGGTAGCCGGGTCGACAAGACGGTCTAACTGAGCGTAGTCGCTAGCCGGTGCTGGGGACCGAGTGGAAGCCAACAGTGAGGAAACAGTCGCTGCTCGCTGACCCGCTATCTAGCCAGCTTGCTAAGGCAATGCTGCTGCTGCAATGGCGTGTAGCTCAACGACCAACCAAGGAGTATCTCCGCCATCATCACCATCATGGTCAGTGGCCGAGGCTGGTGGGGGGGTCACTTTCAATGGCTTCTTACATCGCGTTCCTACGGCTTTCGCACAACGACGATGGCCAGCAGCGTACGATGCTATGTGGCGATGAGATGTCAGCCCTGAGAGAACGAGATGAGAACTCGACTGCACGCGGATCCTTCGTGCATTCGTTTTACCGCTGCGAGTGGCGAGCCGTTGATACATACCCTTGGAGAGAATTCACCCGGTAGCGAAGCCGGCTAGGTTTGACCCGAGATATGAAGCTTGAAAGGTAGCGAGTAAGTGAGAATATCGTTACTTATTGCGCACTCCCCGAAACACATACATATATATATATATATATATATATATATATATATAATGCATGGGCACACTTAAGCTTCGCACTGCTCATGCATAAAGATAGCTGAATCACTGCCACAAGCACTACGGATCGTAACGAACGGTGTGCCTGGCATTTGGAATCCTCGACAAAAACGTCTCCACTAAATTACAGTATTGCTGGTTTATTAGTAATGTTAGTTAGTTAGCTATATCTGTTAGTTATTGGTTTATTAACGAACCTGCAGTTTTTATTTACAATGCTCAAGTTCGCTTATATGCCCTCACCAGGTAGCGGGACTCGAATCGGCAACTCCCGGCTTTATACAGCCAGAGACATAGCCACCGCCCAAGCTAACGCACTGACTATATATATATTATAATACTTATTTAGAAGTGCCGCAGGTGACGCATCATACTAAATATGAGATTCTCACGGAGGATTCAGGTGGATCCAAACATGGTCACATAGACAATCCTCAGACAATCTTCAGAAGGTGACTCTCTACGTTCCATAGATATGTACAGCTGTAGCCGCAATCACAATCTAGCGATTTCAGTCTGGCTCACAGCTCCAAGTCAGTTAAATTTTCCCATAACAACTTCTGATGATATGACAGGTACTCCAGGTTGGTTTTTCCTAATACCTTGTATAAAATCTTGTTCACAATTGTTTTAGCTATTCACTTTGTGGCTTAAAATGGAGTCGAATTTCCTTAAGGAGACGCGTCCTTTTGTTGAACACAATGTGAGTAAAATTACTTCTTCCCGGGATTATCGGTCCTATGTACAATACTACGACATCGTTGCTACAAGCCGCCGGCCCCGTTAGTGCCTACGTTGCCTACGTCTATAAAGATATTACAGTTAAACGGGTGGGAAAAGCGACCGGATCACGGTCCTATACACGTACGTGTTATACGTGGGACCGTACTCCTCTCGACGATAACACCACAACTGTCTGGAAGGCCTCCACATGAACGACGAACAGGATCGACTATTGAAACGGGCGACCGACGATCTTTCAGTTGTCTGCTGAAAATAGAAGCGTCGTCAACCAAGGGGCCGAAACCGAACGGGCGCTTATTTCGATCGACGGAACTATTGCCTGAGGCGCACACCTCTGGCGTTCGTTTCATCAGTCATGAGCAGCAAATGACAGGAGTCACCGGGGAGAAGCCCGGTACGCTTCATTTACGCCTGTTCCTCCGGAGTGCCCGGCCCTGTCGGAATCAAAGGCGACAGCCTCACCATCGCCAATGCACACCTCGAACGGGTCGAAGCAAGAGATCTCACACTGAAGTGTTCGGTGAGTGTGAGCTAGCAAACAAAATTATTAACAATAATAATCAGTTTCTATATCACATATTTAACTCATATCTGGCAGTAATACAGATAATCGGACGAAGACACCGTTTCGGGCTATATTGAGGGCTAACGACAGAGGAAAATTTAACCTTATAACTTAGGGATAACTTACTCAAATTCCGTCGTCAAGCGCCCTACAGGTAGAGAGATATGCTGAGAATTAGAGCACGATTGCTCATCATCTGATTTAAATTCTGAGGCTATTTTATGGCCTTTGAAGGTCTTCGGTATGTGTAGCGTTTTCACTATCGAATATTATTATACGAATTTGACGGGACCACCACAATAGCGTGAGGCTAGCCCGAGAATCGCGTTGGGAAACCAGCAGATGTCAAGCCTGCGCTCAAGTCAGCGTCAACGATTATCTGACACTGTCTACTTTTAGAGTGGAGCATGCACGGGATTTCGATCACGAATAGTGTTATCACTTATTATTTACATCTCATGTAGCAATGTCGGAGTCTCTTCTCGACAATTAGAATAAAAATAGTCAATTTTTCAACGTCGCTATTGGCTTGTGACATCAACTATGACGCCTGTGATATGCAGAAGAGCGTTCTGGTGTAAAGAACGCTCTCCAGGAGTCAAGTGCATAGGATTCGGCAGTATTGGCAAAGAGATGCTTATTGATCGTCTAGCAGAGAACTGGAACCGGCATGTCTATCGATGATAGAAAAGCAAGGCTTTGGGGATCGCTCTGTCGAACGAGCAATAATGAACGATCTATTATCCAGTGTCCTACTTTTACCTTTTTGAGCGATTTTCTTCTCGGAAATCGATATGTGTGTGATATCGATATCTTCGGCCTTCGGCCTGGATATCAGATTAGAGATTGTTGCACAGCCCGAAGAATGGCTCCTTTAACATTGTCCGATGTTAGAGGGACCGCAGTTCGAGATGACCAAGATGATGATGTCATTTCGACGGCCTGATACTGATTCAGTTCGTGGACGAACTGCTTCGACCTGGCAAGCTTAACTGCTTACTGATGAATCCTGAGGGTATAGAGAATTCTAATGCCAGTTGTGCTGATGTCGTTTCTAATAATGTCTGCAGTACAGACTTGCTTTCGGTTAGAACTAGGTAGGACCAACAAATCCATTCTCCAGATTTCAAGTCGCCATTTCCGAAAACTCAAAAACGTATATATATATATATATATATATATATATATTTATTATTTTTATTATGCATTAATATATATATATATATATATATATATATAGCTTGTAGTCACTATCAAACTATATATATATATTTTTTTTTTTCATATATAAATATATATTTCTATATGAAAATATACAAACATAAATATTATAGTTTGATAGCGACTACAAGTCATGCTTCAAGAGAAAGAGGAACCCGTTTAATTAAATAACCATGTACATTTATCAATGGATGGGCGCCTAGTTGTCAAAACGGTTTAAATATCTACTTCCTCGATATCGATTATTTAATATCATCAAGCCGAGTTTCGATAAGAGCCCTTCGCCCCTCCCCCCCCCGCCCCCCACAGGTTTTCACCCGAGAAGAGGGCAAACTCAATTCAAAGGGACGAGAATCGGAAAAAAAGGGCTAATGATCGCGATGCCGATGTGCAAAGGCGGCCGAGAGGAAAAGAAAGAGAGAGAGAGAGGGGGTTAGAAGGAAAGAAAGACATTTTTAATTTATTCTATGCCGAAAGTTTGACCCTTCGTTTTCGGGAGGATGTCCTCTCTCTCTCTCTCTTTATCGCTCTCTCTCTCTCTTCGTCTTGCTGCCTATACCACATAGTGTGGCACGCTTCGCCGCAGGCTCTGTTTTAACTTGGTTTAAGATCACCGTCAGCGTGGCCAGCGTGACCGGAACCTTGCCTGCTCTGTAGCTTGAGCAAATATGCCCGAAAAATTTAGCTGAATGTATTGGACGAGGAATAACTACTTGTGACGTTTCACATGTGCGATTTGCAAAACGTGACCCAATATTAGGCGCCGTACGCTTCATATCACGCTGTGGTCAAAATGTCACTATCGAAGTAGCAGCACGATCAAGGTAGGCAATTCTACGCGTAACTGGAAAACGCCTAAACATCGCCAGATGGCGTAAGGATTACGGCGAGCCTCACAATTCGCATTGGTCGAGCTGCTAGTGAACATTTGCCCAATGTGACGTTTGGAAATGATGCTGCTAAATGAAAAGCATACTGAGTTGTTGTCATTGTTGTAGTCTTATGCCGTGGTCTCGGCTCAATCTTGTAGCGACCCTGTCTCATAATCCATAACAAAGCAGTATAAGTTATTACGTGCCAGATAATGTACACGTCAGCATCAGCGATGCGTCTTGTCTATGTCCAATATTACTTCGTTGTCGGACACATGTTCAGGCTCCCAGACACGCTAGCGTGTAGTGGCCTGCAGGAGGGAAATGGGCGCGTTCATCAGCCGTCCCCCTGACCCTTGGTCACATCTATGTTATATGATATAACAAGGCATCATGAAATCTATGCAATGTCGTCGTATAAGGTCCGACTTCAGGATCGGGGGCAAGGCCAGATGGCCAGATGTAGCAACAATATTGCATCGCAGTGAAAGATTATATAAAGATCCCACCTAAATTATTAGCAACGGTGGAACGAGTTGGTCGAGGTGTTAACAAAGGCACAGGCACTCGACGGAATTGTGCTCGGATTGTGAGACACGTATCGTTAACTATATAGCAAGATTCTCGTTGCGTTTTGGGGTCGTCTGGCAGACGGCACGTGCTTCGTCGCTAGACCTCTGATAAAGTCAGCCCGTTCAATCGAAGCAAAACGCATTATTGGGGCGTTCATGGGGATATCTGGGCCTCATGTCATTGTCTGTGCTGCCAGCACGGTGCCCGCTCATTACTCAAACTTTCGAATTTGGTTGGCTATTTTTTGTCAAGAGATGACGTCCCCTGTAGTATCAAGTAGTAACAGTATACGTGTCGCGAATGCATGTCGCGTTCTCAAGAGGTTTTTTTTTGTAGTTGGCTTTTTTCGGATATCTCCAAAACTGCTCTTCCCACGTAAATATGCACAAATTGTAGATCCCTATTTGTGTGTGCTATCCACTGGTATCATTCGTAGCTATTGAATGTGACGGATTTCCGGTTACATTTGAGCCTCTACGCAAGTACTGACACAGATAGATGAATCTTGTAATAATGTTTGCCTCAGAATGAGTGTTTTCAGTCACTTAAAAACACCCATCTATGCAAATACGTATATTCTACTGATAAGACGACGAGGCACAATGAAATTCGTCAGGGCGTGTACACTAAAACGATTGTGGTAGAGATGGACACCTAAGATATACATATTCGATAGCTCCAAATCACATTGTATGTAGGTTCTTTAGTTAGCTTGTCGCTCGGCATCTCTGGCTATAAGTCCTTCCTCCTTTGTGGCTTATAAGAGGTCGACAAGTTCATGTCAGCCTATCCCATAAGAACCACATTGTACGCTTGAAAACTCCCGTGAGTTATTCTGCGATGAAATAATGTGCCTGATAGCACAGAACAACCCGTTTGACGACAACATTGAATTGACATATCTGCCCAGTATTTAGTCACTTATGCAATACATTCTTGCAGACATCATCTATAGTATATATATATATATATATGCACAGGTGTGCACAAGCCCCGATTTTCTCTCTCTCTCCCTCTCTAGTTTCCTCGATATCTTCTACACAAGCAGATATTTCACATGATCACGTTACTGAGAGTGGGATCGCCGCTCACTCATGCTCTGTGCGTCCCTTTCCATAGACCAGCGTCAAGGCTGGAATGCCACGGCCTCTGCTTCTTTACAGCTTCTTTCTTACTCTGTATATGTAGCTTGCTTTTCTGTGCAGCAGCAGCAGCAGCGGCAGCAGTGGCACAGTAGTTCCTGCTTAAACGCGGTCCGGGAGACGGGATGTAGCTGCACAGCTGGCGTAACCGGGAAGCCTTGCCGTCTGGCCTGTATAGGCCTCTCCGTAGTCTCTGGGATGGACTGCAGGGCCGCCCGTGGCCGGCCAATATCAGCCTATGGTGGCCGGCTACCACGCCACTGACGCTGGTAGCGGCGGCCATCGTGGTGACCAGTTGTTCGTCGTTGGAGCGGAAAAGTCGCTCAAGCGGCGAAAGCAGCAGGCCAAGCCGCCGCCGCTACCGCCGCGACCACCACCAGCTCGCTGCGACTGGTTCTAGCCTGCGAACGCCAACTAACGCTTGCACTTGCACCGTGCACCGAGTGGGCACGGGCCAACAGCAGCAGCAGCAGCAGGACGACAAGGACCAAGCGGTAGCAGTGGCAGTAGAAGCGAAGCAGGACGCCTTCGAATCTGCCTCGTCTTGAATTAGAGGCGATCGGACGAAGGACCGCCAAGCGTTTCGCCGCCCCCGGCCCTTCAACTAAGCCCCTACGTCCTCTCACACGACGCACTCGGCGCCGCCAGTGTCTTGAGCATACACTACTTGTATAATATCTTGGGCCAAGGCCAAGACAACCGAAAACACATCGACTAGTCCCGTCGATGTTCTCTGACGCTACTCTCTCCTCCCTCTCTGAGAACGAGAGCGGATGAGAGGCGAAGGCCAGTCTCGAGAGCTGGCAGCGCTCTGAACGAACATGTCCAACATGGCTGGCCGTGGTAACCGAGAGCGAGGCCGACCTCTCGCTTACTTTATCGCTGCCCACAGCCCGCTGCACGGCCGTCCGATTTGTCGTTGCGTACTTCGAAAAATTGGATTGTCCTTACGAATACGGATAGCTTGAAACAACAATCAACGAGATGATGAGAAGAGCGAATAGACAAAGGGGGTTCTATTGACACATGACCTCCACTTGTATTGACCCAGCGGACGATACAGTTTTCGTGGCGGTAGTTGTGGTGAGTTCGTGGATGAGTGCGACGGAGGCCAGCGTGCCGCGGTGCTCCTATGGACGCCCTTCAACGCCAGGGGAGGGACTGTGAAGGAAAGCACGAGTGCGCGAAAACTAGTTCAGGTCATTCCTCAGGCGCTCTCTCTCTCCCTATCGCTCTCCCTATCGCTTGGATGCGTAATGGGTCTGATCACCCGTCTCAGCAGTGGAGGTCGGTGGCAATGTTGGCGGTGGCGCATTGCCTCTCGCTGATCTGTGTCGACTGGAGCCCGAAAGGTAGTAGTCGCAGGTGGGTTCTCATTTGTGTACTGAGCGTAGTGAACAACCAGTAGAGAAATCGAGTGGTGATATAGATGATTTAGCCTAAAAAAATTCCTGCGCTCTATGCGAAATGCTCTCTATCCTGATACTCGCATCCATTAGTTGTTAAACTCATCAACAATGCCGCTGTCCATATTCCTAAGGGGGCTACTAAGGCGATCGTTTATTGTACAATGAAAGGACCAACGTGCTACTGGCCCCTCCCGAGAGCTTTCTGTTTTAGCGGGAGGAGGAGCTGGGGTAAGACCGTTTTAGATTAGAAAAACCCATGAACTCAAAACTAGGGTAATTCGTCCTATGGCCCCGATGACAGCAACTGTTCTTCAGTATGGCCCTCGGCAAGGTTAGAGGTCTTACGCTTAGGGTGTTGATGTTTAATATAGTCTCTTTTTTAAGTGGTAGCTATAACTATGTACGCTCCCTCGTCTTTGGAAAATGCTAGTCCGGTAGCAGCGTCGACGGTTGACCGTACACCCCTAGATATATATATATATATATATATATATATAGATATATATATATATATATATATATATATATATATATATAAGAAAAAAGGTTAGGATAACCGTTGAAAGAGACGAACATATCGAGTTAAATCGGACTGATCCACGTCATAGAAAAAGGTTGCTGTCGGATGCCGCAACGCAAAATATGAGGGGAGATGACCCGGCTCGATATACAATATACGCTTTCATTTCCCGATGAGAAATGCGAGACGACCGACGACAAAGGGTCGGACTCATTCTAATTGTTCGACCAAATCGAAGCTTCGCCGAGGTCAGTGAGGCTCCATTAATCGGGTTCCGCCCAGCCTCGTCTTACCGATAGCTACTATATCCACGTTAGCAGTTGCCCTAAACGAAAGCGGTGGTCGAATACAGCATATCAAACGGTGGATAAGCTATCGTCGGCAGTACCGTGGACGTTAAATGTGAGCTGTGCATCAGCCCGAAAAGTTTATTAAGCTATCGCCTCACTGCCATCTCAACCAAATGCGACTGAGTCCACTGTAATATTCGAGTATAGGTTAGTTCGTTGACAGCCAGGTAATGGCACGTTGACAGACGCTTCGTTGCTAATATAATCTTACGAACGCGCAGGAAGGTGTGGCTTAAATTGGCAAATACATAAATAATAGAAAATCAGCAAGAACAAAGGAACTCAGACAGGAACAGCAGACCGTATAAATAAATACAACGTCTTGTGGGCAACCACCTTTCTGCAGTATCTTTCTGGGAAAAGAGCACAACTGCAAAGGCGATTCTGCGCCGATTTCGAACGTACGGGAATCGCATGGCCGAACGTGACACGCGCAATATAGACGATCGTGAAGCAAATGACACGTTTCTAGGATGACGAAAAGTGTCGAATATCGATGATAACGATTACGCTATCCTCACCGGAGCAGGCGGGCTTATTTCATTTTATCATCGCCGACTATAACAGGAAATTTATTGCTCTCCAGAACAGCTTCCATTTCCATACAGTTTGATTCGTTTCAGTTGTACTAAGGCATGCCCCATTCAAAGGGGATACACATCGAATACTATTATTATTATTGTTATTATACAAATGAATGTCGTACAGTACAGTTACTTCTCGCCACGATCTATTATGCATTAGTCTCTGTCGAATTTTTGCATCATTCGAAGCATTCAGGAGTTCCTTTCTTCGAGAACGATTTGGGAATTTCGGTACGGTGGTTTGTTCATTTCTTAGGTACCCGAAACTCGGCAGGGCGGCAGATGTCCAAGCCTGTGTCTCTCTCGGAAATGCGTGGCCGGAACGGAGGAGAGAGTTGGGGTGGGGGGGTTGTAAATTAAATTCGAGAGGTAATGAAATTTCAGCTTAAAGGGACGTATTCGGATATCATAAGGACTCCACCTCCAAATTCGTTCGTTCGTGGAAGTACACCAAACTGCAGTTGCTTAGAAAATTTCTTTACAAAGGTTCCCTCCACGCATATGCACGGCTGGTTGCATTAGCAGTCGATGTAACAGGTGTAGCGAAGCCTTGAACAGCAAGCGCATGCTGTTCGGATAAAGCTACCTAACCAAGCACATACTGCCGGGGGGCAATACTTAGCTGGCGGATGTTGGCACAATATTTTTATGACTACTTGTGGGACTTCGCGGATTTCTCTCTTCACGCTTCGTTGTTTCTTCTGAATTTGGTGTGGCGTCAGTTTTGACGCAGGGTTACTGTACCGAAGATGAAGTTTGTTGAGGTTGCTATTAGGCGAGTTGGTACAAGTTGTACTTGTTAGCAAATCCTCTTGGATCACATAAGCTATAATACCTGGCGGGCCACCGGCTGAAAATACAAGACATTATTGTAGGTTAGATTACTATGTCAATTTTTCGGGCAGACTCTCAGCGAGCATTGCTATACTATTTCAACAGTGGACTAGTACTACTACTACTGTTACTTCTATTAAATGTCTTACCTTGGACATCATTGCACTTTTAATCATGATTCGAGTATAACGGACAATAGACAAAAAATAAAGTAATTGTCCACCGGTTACAATCAGCCAAACAGCAAAGTGTGGTTTTGCGAGTTGGATACAAACACACACACGCACGTACATACAAATAAGCATCGCCTGATGAAGGCGGAATACAGTACTATTTTCCCTCCAGACAAAGATGACGGCCTTTCCATTCGGCTAATCAGAGTTAGAGGTGGGGTGTGCCCGTTCGTATCTCGGATCGCCCATTTAGACTCAACACGTGGCCCGGTGGCAGCATCGACGGTTGACAGTACACATAAACTTAACGCTGTCCTATATTTTAACAAATCCTTACAAAGAATACATATTTGAAGCATTTATTCTGTATCAGATTAATGTAGGTGTCAAATAACATACACACCACAAAGAACAGCGCATATGACGTCGCATGAGGTCTGCTACAACAAAATGTGTCGTATGTCGGTTGTGCAAAATGATAACGCACCCTCATCGCCTGACGAAGGCGGAATACAGTCAGTTATCGAGTGTTCTCGCTGAATTAATTCTCGTTTTCTTGTGCTAATCAGTACCATGTGGGCCCGCGCTTGCTAATTATAACGTCAAAGACTCGGTTTGGCACACTATCAACGATATTTAGCAGGATCTGGTCTCTGACACCTCCCCAGGCATCCAACAACGCCTCTTTTAGTGTTTCCACGGATGTATACTATCGATTCGACGCGTAGACGGGTCGGACAAGAATGCCCCAGAGGTTCTCCATCGGTCGGTTGTTGGTCAACATCTGCTGATAGTCCTCACTATTCATTCGAGATGAGATGAAAGCGAGTGGGAGACTACTAAGAGAGATGAAAGCTCCCCAGATCATAACCGAAGTTGCGCGTTGAGAAGTACCGCGGTTCTTTACGTACGTCATCCCAATAACCGTTAAATCCATCTGGGTCGTCCAAATTGAACTTCTTTTCGTCACTGAAGATGATCTGAAACAACACAGTACCTTTTAGTTAGATGTACACCCACAAGATACTCTTTAAAAAACGTTGGCCCAATACTCACCAATTTCCAGTCTCTGGCCATATTGTTGCGTAAGAGGTTTAGTCGGGCAGTTGTTGAAGACGCGGTCTTGTTTTTATTTGCGCCCGTATGATATGTGGATAACGCTTAATTGTGCTTAAACCTGTTGATCTATTAACCTGAAGGTGTAACTCTTGCCTGATTGCTGCACAACTTATGGTCGAATTCAAGGCCAATCGACAGATGTGCATAGCAGTTCGCTGGCTATCGTTCGTGAACGTTCTTTAGACTTATTAACACCATACGTCGATGGACTGCGTAAATAATTTTGTACTACGCGACGACTTCTGCCAATTTCTCTGGCAATTGCAGCCAGGGTCTTTCCTGCTCGGTGTAAAACACTAATTACTGCTTTGTCTGTGTCAGTAAGGCTCGAAGCGTGTCCCATGACTACAGTACAGCTTGAATGCTCAACACAAACTGGATTAATTCAGCGAGAACACTCGATAACTGAGGGTGCGTTATCATTTTGCACAACCGAAAGCTGACACATTTTATTGTAGCAGGCTGCATGCGACGTCATATGCGCTGTACTTTGTGATGTGTATGTTATTTGACACATACATTAATCTGATACAGAATAAATGCCTCAAATGTGTATTCTTTGTGCCGATTTGTTGAAATATAGGGGAGCGTTAAGTTTACGCACACCACTTTATATATATATATATATATATATATGGGCTAGTCTGGGTGTCGTCTCATTCACTTTCCCAAATTGTGTTTCTGCCCTGAAATCTAGAGCTTCTTTTAGATCTACGTTATTTATTAAAAAAACGCGCCCCACTCTCGATGACAATACGTTCTACAATTTCGCCCCCGTCTCCGTACAGGATACTGCATAACTAGTCTTCCCTTCTTGGTCTTGTGCTCGCATCGTGTTCGAAGCGAGTCCGCGAGAAGATACTGTTGTTTTCGAACAGATGTATACAATAGCACTTGCAGCCATAGTTCGTTCTGCTTTCATTATACAGAAGCAGATAGCCTTTTGCTCCGCAGATCTGTCCTACATTCGCTGTCTGCCATTTTCCATTCATTTTCTTCTTAATATATTGGTTCAGCTTATTTATACGAGAAGTTGTTGTGCTGGCTTTCTATGTAAATACACCACAACTAACTCTCTGCCCTTTTGAACTGTTAAGCCTCGCTTCGAAGCTAAGTTCCGCTTGTGATGCTCCGCGCGCTTTCGACAAGTTCGCACTCAGAGCCTCCCTCGTCTCTAAGAACTACGCAGGGCATACATCTGTATTCGACGTGCATTGGACTGCATCGTCGTGCCACTTCGCCCTGTATATCGTTTCTAATTTATAAGGGCCATTTGTATTCAGGGTGACAGCCGCACCAATGTATGTCACCGCTCCCGGATCTCCACCTGCAAATATGGGTTAGGGTCCTCCTTGTAGTCTACGAGCTTGCCTTGTATTTCAAATTTCGACCTGGTTACTTATACCCCTTAAAATATTACAGTCTGGCATTTAATTCGAGTCAAAGGAATGACCTGACCTTACCTTTTCTTTTACCTTTCCACGCATACATATAGCGTACGTTAAAATTAATCGGGATCGCTTCCTCGCCTTCGGAACCATATTATCTACGTACGTAACTTGATATCAAATGTATATTGGGTCTGAATTGCCTTTCTCGCTATGTGCGTAATGATGCGTAATCTTGAATTTCCCCTTGCCACCGTTTCTATTTGTTCCGAAACAGTGCTATCGCAAACGGGCATACTTGTCCCCGGCAATTGATTAGTTCGATTCTTTATACTTCATTCTTCGTAACGAGAGTGTAACCTCCACCATAGATGCTTGTGTAAATATCGAGCTCAAACTCGCTCCGTCTGTATTCGTTCGGCTTCTCGCAGCTTCTCGTGACCTACGCACGATTTATTTACGTGATTTCTCATACACACGCCTAACACCTGAACGTGATCATAAGTTACCGAAGTGACGGTAACGAGGTTCCGAAAACAAGGTAGAAAGTCCGGTTGGTCAGTTTTGTGAACGCTCACTAAGTTACAATTGCAAGCGTGTAACTCTGAATAGTAACGCCGGTTCACCCATCGGTTGCCTCAAGCGTTGCTATCCTAATATTACCGCTTACGAAGCAATGCACAAGCAATGCCGTAGACGGTATATATTGGCTGAGACGTTGCTTCGAAGGTTATCGAAGTTTTTCCGATGTACAAAACAGCCCCGAACGACCTAATATCATCGCCATGCATGCTATTCTATCTCGCGCTGTCCTGTATTCCGGCAGATCGGAAACTTCTTTGTAGGCTATTAGTATCCAGCGTACCGTGCACGCCGTGAGAGTTTGCAGAAGATGCGTTTCCCTGTGCAACGCTGAGAGCAGATACGACTCCGAGACAGTTTAAAGGAAAAGCCTCTACCAAATTTGGGAAAATTGCTACTGCGAATCTCACGGACAAAAACCTGTCCGTGCCCCGGAACGAACGCTGGGAATAGGCCGCACCCGGTGCGATAACCGGTTGGATCGGATTTCCCTGCTTTGTGAACGCATTAGAGCGAAAAATAAGCGACAAATTGCAATTGTGGCAAAAACACTGTTGTAATCGAGGAATGAAAGTAATCTAATTGAAGTCTCCGGACAGAGGAGCGACACAACCTTTTGCGCAGACGCAAGCTGATATTACGGAAGTGCAATCGTGTTGTACACATGGCTGTTCGTTTGAGCTATATAGCAGCGGCTCCAAACATG
The DNA here is from genome assembly GCA_019614645.1 of Stratiolaelaps scimitus. Classification (NCBI taxonomy): domain Eukaryota; kingdom Metazoa; phylum Arthropoda; class Arachnida; order Mesostigmata; family Laelapidae; genus Stratiolaelaps; species Stratiolaelaps scimitus. The sequence goes on from JABWDB010000017.1 coordinate 1,060,421, forward strand.
GCTATTTACCAACTGGCTTAGAGCGACGTATTGGAATAGAATAAAAAATCCCTGCGGGTGGTTTGCCGGGTATCAAAGGTAGGTCACAGTGATTCAAAATCACCCTCGGCATATCGCCCGGGCAGACATTATTTATTGCGAGAGAAACTATAACGGCTACAGTGAAACACTTATAATTCGGTAACGAGCTTGTTCTTATTAACAGCTGTAAAGCAGTATCGTCGTTTCACGTTACAGACAGTATCCACCTGTCGTGAGAGCGGCAGTTCATGTGAAATCTGTAATATTTTGCAACTTTTGGATAAATTTGCATTTTGCTACGAAAAAGAGCAATGAGTATGTGCAGCAAACGTTTACAACAGCTCACATCAACGAGCTCTATACACCTAGAACATCTATGGCTTCGATGAACCAGAAGGGCGCTTGTCAAACCTAATCCTCGGATTGGCAAATCCAGCGTCATCTGAGTCCTCGAACAATTGATAAGGATCAACATGCACTTGAAGCGATCACGCGTTTTTCTCTCAGGATTTTTTACTTTTCGAGTCTTATAAAGCGCCCGGTATGCTCAAAGTCAACCGAGTCTACGGTTACGCAAGGCCTTTGTGTACGTGAATCAATCAGATATCGCGATACCCTCTTGGTGTCGTCCAAACACGAAATATATCGTAGCCGTTGCGGATCCCTGCTACCGTTGTTGAACGGTCACGTAATTCCTGCGGCGCCGAGAAGGTGACCGAACGATTTAGCGTAACGAGTTCCGAAGCGAAACGTATTAGAAGAAACTCGCAGCGCACGCGACGTCAGACACCTGCCGCCCATGACGACTTTTTTTTCGATGCTACTGCTGCCCTCATGAAGGTCTAGTGTTAGGCCGAGGTTCCCGCGGTGGAGGCGAGACTTCAGTGCATAGAGTGGATAGAGCCCCTAAGAAGAGGGCGCCTGAGGGGGTTAAAGCACTCTGGCTTCATACCGGCTAGTATCGTGACCACTCCCTCGAATTCGGCACTCGACATATAGCATGTACGGATGGAGCATGGGATGGGGCCCAACCGTTGCCAGATAGCCCACCCCCACCCCCGCCCAACCGAAAGAGGCCGGCCCGACCAGTCTCATCTTCAAGCTTCTGCAGACAAGGCCATGAGTGTCATCCGAGAGGGCTTCACGTCGTGCGTGACGTATCCTAATAGCTTCGCCGCCTACCTCCGCTTGACTGACGGAGCTCGAGTGTAAGAGAATGCGAGCGCCCAATGGAGAGAGAGAGAGGAAGAAACAGGGAGAGAAGGCTGAAATAGCAGCAGTGCTCCCGGCGGTGGTCGTGTTTCCTGCCAAAGCGGGTCTAGAGGCAGCAGCGGAGGGAATTTATGAGCTCGACACGAACGTGACACTTTGACCATTCCGAAATCTGTCCATTTCTCTCTCTCTCTCACTCGCTCTCGGCAGGTCTCGCTGTAGGCAGATCTGCAGGGACACAGCGCCAGGTCCAAGTCGCGGCCAATCCACGACTCGACTGTTATCTCGGTTCGGTCCCTGTTCAGGCGGTCGAGTCCAGTGTAGAACAAAAAGGCTTGTCTACTGGAACTGTTCGTAGACGTAGACCAGCACAGTCGTCTCCCTTATGCTCAATCCAATTTACCTACTATTCTACCTGGACTTCCCTACCCGATGCACTATTATATATGTTCCTACGTATGAATGAGTTGTTCACCGTTTGGGCGGTGTCTCTTCATAAACACCGTTGACGTGCATAAACAGACACGCAAACATAGGATCCATGCCATGTGTACTTTAAACAACATTATTATTATATCATTCATCATATGCCCAATGACACCCGTAGAAGCACGACTCACACACACACACATACACAAGCAGGTGTTTAGGAAACACTTATAATGGTGCCGTTGACTTGCATCATGAGAATGCACAGTTCCTGTGGGCGGTATCAGATCAGGTGTTTGTCAACTAGAGTAAGAAATAAAAGCGCAGCCTATTATGACTGTACTATATAACGACTTTGTAGTTCAGTTGCAATATTTTGCACTATCACTTTGTTGAGAAATGACCGACTCAATATACATAGACGTGATCGGCCTGTCTAGTAATAAGTAAACTATTTGAAATGCCAGGTTGATCAAATTATTAAACATTTAAATTTGCAATTAGTAACACCGTCGCATGGACTTGAAGCTTTCTGCTGGCACTGTGGCAACGCTTGTTGTGAGCTACATCTCTTTTTATTGTTTCACAGCGGGGGGGAGGGGGGGGGGTTACACTTATGTAAATGCAATACATTGTAATTACATCGAGCGAGTTTCCATTCGCTGCGTGCTCATTTCCAAAGCAAGATAGTATCCGGCGGAAATATCGGTTTTTAGGTCGAACACTCGATTAGTAGATAGATCGCAGCAGACAACAGCAGCAGGCAGACATCGCTTTAGACAAATTCACATTTTTTGGTATGACTGATCTGATCTACACGAGGAGAGGAGATTTGATATCACGTTCCTGGGAAGCCTTCTTGCAGACAGGCTTAGGCTCGTTGTCTATAGCCATTTCTGTTACGTTTGACCAGCATCCGCTATTTATAACCATTTCTGTGACGTTGTGAGCGATATGCACCACATTTACTATTCACGACACTGATCATAATATATGGCATCACTCAGTCGACACTCGGACGACTGCTGCATACGGCAACAGCAGAATACACGTTCAGCATCATGGAGATCACTTGCAAGGTGTCAACGAATGGCCAAAGAGAAACTTGTGTCGATTCGATTGGCCGGGTCGTAAGCATCATACCAATACACGAACGAAAGACAACAGCTCAAGCCTCCGACACTGAGTGTACACTCTCCGACCAGCGGAGGCGTGAGAACGCCGCCTCCACGACGAATAGATGAACATGGCCGGCTGTGGCAGACCCCGTTGACTGCAGACACCTTCTACACACACCTTTCTCCCTCCCTCTCTCTCTCTCTCTCTCTCTGCTTTCCCGCGCTGTTCGCTCTATACCGTCGTAGTCTCTCTCTCTCTCTCTCTCGCAGTGTGTCAGGGACCGCTAAAGGCAGCGCTGGTGACGCCGAGGTAGAAGTTATATCTTGCCACAGCGAGAGAGAGAGAGAGAGTGTGTCGCGGGAAACTTTAGCTGGCTGAGACTTTTCCTTTCGGCCGTCCTTCCGCCAGGAGCACCGCTAAGGAGCAGAAGAGCATTATGACACGAGCAAAATGAGTCGCCGGTGCCGCCACCCTACGACGTCTCTGGTCGGTCGGTCGGCCGGACTGCGTCGTTTGTCGACTTCCGGACGGACAGGGAGGCAGGCTAGTAGTTTAGCCCTAGTTCATCTTATGCATATGCACGCCCATCGCTCACTCGCAGGGGTAAGCCGGCGATGAGACCGAAACCGCCCTCGCACCGCGCGGCGAACCCACCATGGGCCTGCTACGCTACCCTTCATCTCGAAACTCCTTTGCACCCCCTACCGCACCCATGAAGTACCACCCTGAACGAACTCTGCCCGTTCACTGCTGCTGCTGCTTGTTGATGGTTGGTGGTACCGCTGCTGCTACTGCTGCTGCTGCTGCAGGCTTCGGAGTAGTAGTCCCAGAAGCGGCCGTTGATCTAGGCAATTGCGCTGTCAAAAGCACCAGCGGCAACAGCAACACAAGGGCACACGAATTGGACGGCGACCCAAACGGTTAAGGGAAGCTGGTTCGGTGCAAGCGAGCGAAGGTTTGTCAGGAAGTGTTATCACGTTAGCGATATTATCCCAAAGGCTAACCACGAAGCACACGCGTATGTGTACTTATTGGAACAGGTTGGCCGTCGGCCCCGATCACTGGAATGGTGTCCGGGTAATTCGCCCGATCGCGCTCAGGCTCATGGAAGGTAGACGGATGATTGGCGGTGATTTCTGATATGATTTGTGGGAAAATGTGTGATAGAGAGCATAAAAGGTAACGTGCTAATAAGGTATTAGTGCGCATCGCTACGTTCGTGATTACCGTAAACGCAAATATGAACGTATGATCGAGTACATTACGTTCTTGGTTATTTAGCTCCAAAAAAGTCCCAGCGAGTTTTTGTCTAATCATTAGTTGTCATCGGCGACGGCCGTGTCCAGAATCACAGCCACCAGGCACGCGAGACCGATGAACTGCTTTTTAACTGCGATGAATGGAGTTCATCACGTGAAGAAAGCAATTGAAAAGAGCCAACCATCTCTAACAATAGGTAAACACACTAACAACGTCTAGCTGAAATAAAACCGTAGCCTGCGATACGCATATATCCGGAGCTTCGCTAATCCACATTAATTGTGACAGCGCCCAACCTTTCACTGCAAAACAGAGTAGAGTGCCCTCGTACGTCAATACACAGTCACACAACGATACACCCACCCGCGAGCACCGTCTCACACATTAGCCCCTTCTCGCGAAGAACGTCCTCGAAATCGAATTAAACTATTTAAGAGTAACTATATATTTATTCCTCCTCTTGTGCGTTGCCTCTCCTTCACTCCTGCAGTCGAATCTGACTCGCTCTGTGCAGGTCGGCGCAATAAGCGGCGCGTAATCTTATTTGACGCCTCGGCCATGCCGAATCTCTTCCTGTCGCACCGGCTCATCGCGACCACCATCGCCACTGCTGCCGTCGTCTTAGTCAGGCCTTCGGGGCCTGCCGGCAGCTAGCGAGCAGGCTCCGTCAACGATCTGACATCCCAGATCATAATTGACTGCTTTTCCCTATCGGTGTCCCCTGCCTGCAGCCGGATCACCGTCCTGCCCTGTCCCGTTCATCGTGGTGCTGTTCGGAGCACCTTCCTGCTTCCCGAAAAGAGAGTATTGTCCTTGGAAGAGAGAGAGAAAGAGAGGAGAGACACACCGCTTCAAGTAGTTCTTTGTGCTTTGTTCTTTGTGCCATCGCCGGCATAGGACGATGGCGGATGGCGGGCGGCCTTTCTTCTCTTAGGCCTGCACCTACAGCGAATCTCTGCCTGTATGTGTCTGGGGGTGTACGGAGGGGCGGAGCCGTGCACCGTTCACTTTGCACCTACATAGGTACACCCATGCAATACTCCACTCGTAGGAGCGGCACTGAATGAGAGTGCTGGCAGAGGCTTCAGTGGGGAAGGCCCTCCCTTTGTTCCGATATCCTACTTGGCCCATCCAGAAAAAAACCTCCTTGATAAGTGTGACGTACGATAGATTTAGAGGGTGGCTCTTCGCTGGCACCGCCGCCGCCGCCGCCGTTGTTGTCGCTGTCTGTTCTCTGCTATAATGTACCGATATATTCGCCACCGCACACAGGATCGACACCTTCCTTTTTTGCTGTATTTACCACTCTGTCTACCTGCCAGCCTCCCTATGTAACGTACATCTAAGCGCTTCCTTTGGAAAGAGAAGAAGAGATGGGCTGGATGGCTGCTCGAACAACCTTCGGTGGCAACCCGGTTGTCCCTGACCCAATCCATCATGACAAGGCCCTTAGCTCGAATGTGACCCACTCTAGTGCTTTACCAGGTAGAATTCAACCCAGCAACGAGCCAGGATACGTAGCAATCTACGCACTGTGACCACCTAAATAGGCAGATACTGATATATGACCGATTACTACGAGCAGTTCACGATGCTAGTTTATATGTAATACTGCATAGCATCTCCACCGAGGCTGGATGGAAGCAAGCCACTCATTGCGCTCCCTAGTAGTCAATGGTAGCCGACGCAAAAAATAGACTCCTCCAACATGGAAAGGTGACAAGAATAGAAATCTTGAATTTGCGGCATCCATTACTTCTAGCCTCTGGGGAAACCAGATGCATCGGGGGATTGCAATTCAACGGCAGATTACTTTACTCTGAATACAATTCGACGCGAAATCGACTCGAACTGAGCAACATCCTGTCTTACGTTTGTGCGGGCTATGTTGCAATGAGCAGCATTTCTGCTGTAGTTTGTCTAAAAGCATTTTCTCATTCTGTATAAAACACAGCTAATTAATTATTTGTGTCTTAATTAATTACATTTCGATCGATAGCGAAATAGATCTGGCGAGATGTCAGCAGCGCAGATTCGAACGTGAATTCGCCCGAAGCATAAGCATCAGCAGTGCTTTTTCAGGTGAATTCTATACGCAAATCCCTATCGTGAATACAAACTTGCTCAGTAATAATAATAATAATAATAATGATATTATTTCCACATTTACCCAAGGCTCAAGGCTCTCCTGAACGATGGCATTTTCGCTCGAAAAACAATCACGATGCGTCCACCTGTTTAGTCTACATAGGAAAACGGGGCTAGTAAACTAGTTTTATAACTTCACATTGTGCGGTATTTGAAAAACGATTGGTAATGTTCGTACGATAAGTTTCTATGCAAACGATCTAAAGTTTACATTTTTAGTAACACGTATTTCCAGATTCCCTTTAGTCTTTTTTTCAACGTGACAAATGATCTTGGCGAAATTCGCAAAGTAAACACTCGAAAAGAACATGTAGAGATTAGGCCCTCGCTCACTGGAACACCTTATGTCTTTACTCACGTGTAGCGAAGAGCGTAGCGCAGCGTGCCCGTTCCCAGAGGTCTGTATGTGCTATTGTTGTAGCACGCATTTGCATGATAATTTAACGTAATATCTAGAAAAGACGCTCTTATCGCTTTGATCTATGAGCTACAGGTTGCAGTTGTTGTTGTTCTTGTACATGGGAATGAATGCCGCTCCAAGCGTCACTTAATCTAACGCATTTATTGTGTAACTGCGGCATTCTTCAGCATTCAACCGAACATCAATCGAATCCTCTGAAATGTCTCGGGCTACCTCGAGTTCAACTTAAGTAGTCGTAGGCATATTCCGAGTGATTTGCACAAGAGGTGATCGAGGTAGATGCGTCACGTCTGACCGCGACGTCGGTACCGCTCGAGATGCTTGTTTCAGAATAGTGTAGAATGTTGAAGGACCTCGTCGTGTAACCGATTTAGAAAAGGCACGCCTTCGGGAACGCATGCGGGCAGCAGCTTCAAAACGATAAATCGACGGGAACATGATATTGTCCTATTATTATTATTATCCTGTGAACTGCGGAGTGATTGAAGATCGCGCTTTTCGAAAATTCTACGCAACTTTCGTCTTCGAAAAATCAACCAGCACAGCTGTGTCTAAGAGGCACACCTGTATGTCAGAGCGTGATATATCTGACTGAACCACACAGGCAGTAGGTCAGCCTGTCTGGGAGATGGCACCCGATTGACGTCACGTAGAACTAGCCCGATTTTGTATTCGATGAGTTTCGCTATTCATGGGGTGTGGACATCAGCACTGCTTCTCGAAATCCTAGGGGAGATCCTCTCAGCAAAAAATATGACATTGCTCGAACTACGTTGACGAGGAGCAAATTACCTGCCACCATTCTGACTCCTTTCATATCCAAATAGTTCCAAATGACTGAATCAGGCGGAAAGAAAGCAAGAAAACGCTTCTAATGAGTTTGTGCCGACGCTTAAGAGTCAACTATTGTATTCTACATTGATGAGATCCGAGACATTTTTGAGGAACAAATAGATGGTGTTTTGGTAGCGCTACACGACAACAGAACGCTATCCAAGTGTGCTAACGAACTCTGAGTACAGTGGCCTATACAGTAGTTCCAACCCTGATAACGTCATAATACAAACAACTTATTTATCCTTGTTTTTATACATTTTTATTTTAAACGTTGACTACTGATTACTTCTAGGTAGGATTTGTAAATCAATTTACTGTTGAGAAAAGGACTTGCTATACTTTTGCTGTTGTAATTTTTATCATATCTTTTTGCACTGAAGAAATTGTCAACAGCAAGCTCTCTTAAGTTGCTGTCAGTGCCATTTTTCTGCAAAAACCTTTTCTTAAACTCAAAAACCTTTTCTTAAACTCAAAAACCTTTCCCGGTCTATGCATATTTATGAGTACATTTCTACAACATAGCTGTCGGGGGTCGTCGACCTAAAACCGCCGAATCAATAAACATTCCACTACAGCACACAAACACCATTTAGTACGGAAAGGAGCCAGGCAGAGACGGGTCGCATTTATCCAAATGGAGAACACATCAATCGGCCCTTTTTCGATCTCATCTCGTGCGAGCTTCACAATAGGATAGGGAATTCAATTGATGACCCCGATGACTCGACAGTAATCTTTTTGGACAAAGCAGAAAATTCTTCATTTCGACTAAAGGCCCTTGGCGGCACAATTCTTAGCTTTCATATTTGGGGAGTATAAATCACCACCGAAATCATCAATGGACCGAACTGGTACTCAGGGTAGCGAAACATTGTCGGCACGCCATTGAGAGCGAAGGCGAAACGCATTCAGCATGGGCGAAGCTGACACCTTGGGTGTTGTAAAACGTCTCTCGGCAGCTTATGCGTGGTGAGTCGTACGATGTGGCTCAGTAATCCCATTGTTGCTATTACGTGTCCAATTGGGAAACCCGACCAGCTGAAGAGCGGTAATAAATAATGAAAATAGCTCCCGGCCGAAGAAATCATGAAAGTGGCTTCTTCGCAGTGTCGTTCCATTCTTGATGATTGACTGATTGTGAGTTCGACTTGGCTAGATGAAATTGCCTTACTCTTGCCGAGGTGTTAAAACAGCCGAGGTGCAAACTAAAGATACAAGAGACAAAGCCATCGCCACCCGTTGTGTAGAGGGCAATATTCTTTACTGAAATTTTACATGTATATATATATATATATATGTGTGTATATATATATCTATATTCTATATACTATAAGCAATTAATTGCACGCTACGTGACGACTGACTTCAACAAATGAGTCGTGAAATAGATTTATCCACACAGTTTTACAGAAAACATTGTCTCCAAATGCTCGCACGTCAGCATTACGCACTGCGGCCTGGTCTATCTACGAGTCCTAGTGCATCGTTAAATATGTATGTCGTGGGCAAATCTCTAGCGGTCTGTATTTGGACCTCTCCGAGAGCTACAATCTATTATTGACCGCCTGATTTCGAGAAACGGATCCCAGCGTAACCTTCGAGAGAGGTCAAACCTTCCTCTAATATTCACCAACATAAAGCCTAGTTGGCCATTCCTCAGTTAGCCACCTACGGCTTCGGCAAAGTAATCCGTTGCGGATTTCCCGTGAAGTTTAGTGACCACACGTACATCGTGCACCATAGGGGATAGGACGTCAACGCAATGGGGGGTATTGTCAAAATTCAGTGATAGGTAAAATCTTCTATTCTACAGTGGACCTCAATTACTTCGACAGCAAACGCAAGACCGGGTAGGGGCTGACCCCAGTCGAAAATAAAGTGTAACCGCAACATGGTGTCGGTCCACTTCGCGGCGAAAGATCACCACAGTCCATGTATACGGCGAGATGTTTACGAGGTTATTCCGCATACTACGGTGTCGAGGCTAGGAGCGAAATCTGCCTATTACCTCAGATTCGTCGTATATGAAAAAGATACCCTGGGGAATCGTCCGTTCTGGCATTTATTTGGTGGTGTGATGGCTTGCTTATTGGTGTGGCAGTGGATGATGACCCAAATTTCTTAGTACCAGCCAGGCTTATCGGTCGGCGCTACTTACTCTCAACGTTGACATAAAGTCAATATCCTCGTACCAAATGTCTTTAGGGACTCGCCGCAGTGTAGCCTGAACGCGGAGGTCCAGACACCTGGCAGATAACCAGACCATGTGGTCATTACTTTGCCGCGCGTAGGGGCCGAACATGAATGACTCGTGGGGTGCTATGTGAACGCGGCCAACCTGAAGGCTGCAGTTAGTGTAAATTCTGTTAGAAAAAAACGTAAGATTCAGCTGGCTATATAGTAGGCTACTTTACCTAGCTCATACAAGGTTCCCGATGTCTATTGTCCTATAGAGACTGTCGACTGAAAATAGATTGAAGGAGAATGTGATGGCGTGGGAGGTCTGGAAGTTCCTGACTTGGACGTGGCGGATTCTATGAATTTCCAAATAGAAGCCGAATGACCTCCGCGAATGAATCGTTGTCCCCAATTTGTGACAGCTTCGGTGTGTATCTTGCGCCTGCCAGAATAGAAGCTGAGAAAACGTCCAGTTGACAGGAATAGTATTATAAAAAGTCTAGCAAGATTATACAAATTTCAACATTTATCTTATTCACTAGTAGGTAGTTGTTTTTTCCGGAAACATACCTTTTAAGACGATGCTTAAATTCTCGCTCCGACGTGGACCCCTCCGGTTTGGCAGGCTCTCAGGGAACTGTGGTGTACCGGTTTGATGCAGAACGGATACGCCCAATCGTATATCTGATACGTTGTGGACGAATCTCCAAGTAGGAGAGCGCTACCAACTTCGCCTATGATATCAGCCAAGCAAAAATACCGGTGGGCACACATATGAGTCCGCTCGTGCTGTTTGCAAGCCAGCTCCGCACATAGACTCTCCCTACATTATATCAGTATTCCTTTTGTTCTAGATATTTACCTATACCTCGTCTCCTACTTCTCATAACGAATATTCGAAGGCCGCTATATCTTGCAGTCTGCTGAATTTCAAGCGAGGTTGGACAGGGCCGAGGGATGGGAGAGATGTCGACGCTTAGCGACGCCGTTTCGAACAGCGAGAAATATTCACTATATGGATTCCACGTGTGCTTCGTTTTCTCCACCGGTGACCGGGCGGGTATGATCGCGAGTGCCGCAGATGACGATAATTCAAGATAATGCGGACCAACCTCACTTGCACAAGTTTCAAGATGGGGTGGGGGAGAGAACAATCTAAGGTTCAGGCGGGAAGCGGGACGAGAGCCGATCTTGGAAGTGACCTTGTCCTCGTCGAACACGGCAGTAGCAGCAGCACGAGCAGCACATTGCCAGAGAGCCAATCAATGCCTGTCCACGTGTGATTATACCTGACCCCTGCCATTTAAGTTCTGAGGCGACACTAGCCCTAACAGCTTAGCTTAAGGAGTCTTCTCCCGCTAACATCATGCGTACGCACGGGTACGATGGTAGCGTGAGAGGACTATTTCGACCGACATATTGTCTAATATATATATATATATATATATATATATATATATATAATGCTTTCGGCATTGCTTCCATGGAAATTGGAACGTCTCTAGTGGTATCCCTGCATTGGAAGATAATAATTATAATAAGAAAGAATTTATTCAAACATACAGTAGGGCGGGATTTCTAGAGATTATGGGGGGGGGGGTGAGGACGACAATGTTCCGAGGAAGGCGATGGCATTGCCTCTCTGCACGGCGAGGGACAGCCGCTGCAGGAGGAAAGAGCCAGCGCGCTTGTCCCCGGTGGCGCGGATCAGCCTATGGTAGACCCCCTCGAGGAAGTTCGCAGTGAGAGGGCCGTGCCCGCCCAAGGTCTCAAAGGCAAGGGGGGAAAACAGGTGGGTTGCTTGGAGAGCGGCGTACTTCCTTAGCTTTGCCCGTTCCGCACGCGCTACTGCGTAACCGGGGATGGTTGCACAGTGGTTGACATAAGAGGGTGCTAGAGTGTCAACCACAGTGCCGTCCCAAACCAGGTGCTGCCCTCGATGGAAGGGGACAAGGGTGAGGCCGTCAGGGCGGCGGCCGTCAGAGGTGTCGAGGCCCTGTGGCTCCCTTGTGCAAGGAATACCGGCGGAGTGGAGGGCCCTCACGAGCGTGTCATTAAGCATCGTGTGTCGCGGATGGCGACCGGCGCTGCGTTCGCACGAAAGACCGTGATGGCCATTCGTTGCGACGGGGTCCCCGCAACGCTCGCAGCTGTGGGCCGCAACTACAGGGGCCCCGAGGCGAAGGCCCACACAGAAGCGGAGGGAGCGATCGTCTAGAGCAGTACCAAGGGACGAGGAGGGCAGCGCGTGGAGCCACGCCCCCGCACCAGGCCTGTCGACAGCCCGGAGGCGAGCTTGGTCAGCAGCGTGTGGCGCAGAGGCCAGGAGGGAGTCCCGCAGCTCCTGGTGCAGGGCATCGGACCATGCCCGCTGCTTGCTCTGTTTGTCCGGAGGGACCCGAGCGCGGGCGCCCGTCTGGTCAAGGGCAGCTTCCTGGGAGGCGGAGAAGTGGGCGAGCGCCTCGGGGGGGAGGACTGTAGCGACCATGTCGGCAACCGCCGTGAGCGACGCGGCGTAGCAAACGTCGGCCAAGCGGCGAACACTGAGAATGCCGAGGCCCCCGAAGCGGACTGGAAGGGTAGCCTGCGACGCCGCCTCCGGAGGGAGCTGGAGGTTCAGGATCGTCGTCAGCGCGTCCAACACCAAGTCGTCATAATCGTGAAGGGCTGAAGCCTCAGTGCCGGCCGGGCATGTCCTAAGCAAGTGCTTAGGCTTTAATAAATCAATAAAGCCTTACCTTACCTTACCTTACCCTTCCCTATTAAAAAAAACAAAGAAAAATGTATATAAATGTGTGCACTGCTACCGCACTTGTAAGAACGAAAGTACGAAATCTAGCTACGAATAATCATACAATAATAATATTAAACAAAATCTAATAATTTCACAGATGTTATTGATGAGCACTTTCCGATCTAGACAAGGCCTTTATAATGGATGGCACATGTGATGCTTCTAATTTTTTGTTTAGAACATTAGGGTGTGTGAACAAGTATGCATTTAGAGGCATTTTATCGTATACGCTAATATGACAGGAACACTTCAATTATCAGTGTACATTCTCAGCCCTAAAATGTTAACAAGTTATCACGGACGGCTGGTGTCCAACCCGTGTAACATGGATCGGCCGTATGTTTACTCTGGGTTAATGTTTTGTGTTTATCCAAGGACTTAGTCGGTCCTAGCTTAATCCCTTCCTTTGGGTTTACCAAGCGGCTCATTATCCACCACGCTGTTGACGAACGAACGTTGTCAGTGTGATCAGCGTTGTCATGCAACCGCGGATATTGTATGGTAGTTTGGTTCGTCCTGTTCGCCGCCGCTTCGCACAAGTGAAATTTACATTTTAGTAGCAATTGTGTCTTCGTCTAAATTGGTGTATAAGGATTCATAGCTAGGTGTGCCTATAGCGGGGAATCCAGCTAAGATATCTTTATGGATTTCAAGAAATCTTAACTGGATTCCGCCGTATAGGCACACCTAGCTATGAATCCTTCTGGAACACGTAAATTCCGCCTTCGATTTCCCGCTACCAATCGAGTCCCTGATGATGAATAGGTTCCAGTATGTACATTTTCGAGTTCACGCGAACGGGTCTATTTTTATGAACAGGTCTTAACTGACGGACATCCGCGCCATGTTCAACACTTTCGGATGAGGCGCTCTATTAATCATCGGTCGCACTACGCCTATGGTGGGACCGTGAAATATGGTTCTAAATTTCAATGATGTAGGGTGGCCAACGTGGACGGGCTCGAAACTTTCCCGTGGTATTTTCTTAGGTTTGTGCCTATGTAAGTGCTACTTTGCGAGTGGCCTTTCAAAACGACAACACTATCAGTCCCATGGCCCCTGCCAGCGTAGCCTTTACCACAGCCGCCTCCAGCTCTTCCTCATTCTCAACTTGCCGGAACTTTGTACTCTGCAATACGCGATGTGTGTGTGTGATGACCTTGAGACGGCGCAAAACCTAGGAATTCTTCTCTGGTTAACCTCTCGTCTGCCAACGGCAAGCGCTGCAGGACGCCGAGAGAGGCAGTCCAGAAACCTCAACGAGTTTGAGCTTATCCTTTTCCACGCTTATGTACTCGGGTCGGCTCTGGCGACTTGCACGACGCCCTTTGGTATAGTCTAGTAAAACTGCAATGGTCTAGTAGATGATAATATGGACACAGCCGGTCGGATAGAAGCTTCGAGACAAAGTAGACAGGAAGTATTTGCAATTTGGAGCCCGGACGGCTGCCAGGCTGGATCGCTGGCTTGCTTAGTTGCTTTCACTAGCTGCTCCGAAGCTAACCACTTAGGACAGCACACCTACTCTGCAAAGAGCACCTGCCCGTGTTGGCCCCTGGATCGGTATCTGGCACAGGGCGTCGTTCTCATAGCGAGTGCCTATTTAGAAAGGGAAGTTGCTAACCTATACATGCGCAAGGACGAGCGGTGTACCTATAGTGAAAACAGGAAATATGAGAGCAATGCTTCGGTTGTCAACTTCCACCTACAGGCATCAACTTTCAACTTGGCTTGGCGTCGGCTACGACAAACACATATCAGCCCACGCACCTTTCACTCTAGCGGCGCCAGGCAGCGCACGCACGTGTAGAATTATTCGCGTAATACCGCTCGTTAACGAAATACGCCTATCAAGAAGGCTGTGCCGTATTCTAAACTCGCACAAATTGACAACACATCTTGTAATTCGTCTTCTCGGCTGCGAGTCTGACAGTGCCATGCCCTCATGGGTTTGGCTCCATTTCGACGTCTCTCTGTGGAACCGCTGCCAGATGTCGTAATTCGCTAACGACCTATTTTATGCCAAGGTGCCACTGCTGTGGTGTTCAGTAAGAGTCAAAAGCATAATTATTTCACCCCCGCCTTCAGGAGATGTCTGTATTAGCTTTTCATTGATCTATCTCCAGCTGGCATCGAGTGATGGATGATTCGTTGGTTTGCCCGAGCGAATCGGGCGGCTGGCACCAAAGTACACCCTTGCCCGTCAGCTGATCTGTTGCCATGTGTTGTATGTCGAAATCGAACGCTCACAGCACACAGTTCACAGATGCGTGCGCGTCCCCGGGGCCCAAAAGTATTAACTGTATATGGTGATGGTTGGATTCCCTGCGGATTAGCACTTCAGACAAAAGGTATACGTCTTCATCAGTGGCTCATTCGGGCGTCCATATGCCGGTCCAAAACAGGCTCGCTTCAACTATACATTTATATCCCAACATATATTCAGTGATTTGGATCAAATGAACCCCTACAATGACAAATTACTAGCTAACGTCATCGACGTTTATTCTCTACGTGTTAACAATCGCAGCATACATTTTGTATGGGAATTGTAATTTTGTGCTTAAAGTACCGTGAGGAAGATATCGGAACGAGTTTCTTTAGGTACGCACGTGCTATTCTCATGTCGGCGGTAAGCATGTGCCCCGATGCATCTAGCAGCAAAAGCCAGCCAATGCAGTAAATAGCAGAGCGTTCCTTTACGGCCTGGGCCCTTTGGATACGTCTGCCGGAAGGAAGCACTTTAGCAGTCCTTCCGAGAGATTGTTTCTTCGTCTATTTTCCTATTGCCCGATTCTTCGATAAGTGCGTTTGTTTTGCGAAAGTAGTAGCCAAAGGGGCCCTACGGAGAGAATACACATTGAATCGGAGGAGAATTCGCCGGGCGTCATTTTCTACTTGAGCCTTCAATTGAATTGACCTGAATACGCGTAAGCGCACGAGGCGTATGCATAGCAATGTTCCGGCCTCGGGTTGCTCAATGTGATACATCTTTTACACACCGTAATAGCAGTATCCGGTATCAGGGCATTGATTTTACAAGTCACATCGAGATGAGTTAGTCCCGATACGTACGTCAATTCATCTGTGAGACTGATCTGCGTTACATTATTTTATGATATATTGAACTTTCGATCCGGTCACCACAATGTCTGGCACCCTTTAGAGCAATATTCATAGCCTTTTCTCATTCAGCTGAGCTCGCTTCTGTTTTTGTGCTCGCGCCGTATACATTCGGGATCGCAAGCTTTCGGCATTGTATATTTCATTTGCGTAGCTTTCGAAGAAGGCAGCTCAAGCGAGAATCAAAATATTAATAATAATAATAATATTCATCTTATCATGTATTGCCCTATGTGTATTTTATATGCATTTACCATATCAAATATAAATGCAAATGTGAATATAAAATATTTGTTAACATATGTGTGCAAACACGCTTGTGAACGTCTATATGCTTAAGTTAGACAAGCTGCAATGCAGTTTTTTCCCGCCTAATTGATCTCTTCAGCACTTTCACGTTTTTGTCATGGATGACTAATTTAGGGTCATCCATCCTCGTACTAAAAACACTCTCGTGCATGTATGCTGAATCCTAAGTTATTATATACAGTCCTCCATTTCCAGCTTGGACTGTCATTCAACTCATAGTATCGGTTGCCAACCGGAGCCAAGACCGGGGACTAGGGACCATTGGGTCACATGTTCAAATCCCACAGGATACATGCGGATCGATGTGAGCGTGTTGATTTGTCTATAAAGATATTATTATTCTTATTAGTAAGAGCAGATACCAAATCATGTCGAAGCTCAGTTGGGCTCTATGACTCGACGATCATGAATATATGTTAACGAAGTGCCCAATTCTTGTCACCCCTTTTGTAAGACCTCATAAGGTGTAATCACAGAAAGTGTATAGCACCTGCTTCAAATAAGTTCCTTACATAACGAATACGCCCAATGTTCGATTCGTTGTCCCCAACACGAGGTCACTATTCTTCCCTCACGAATCCTCAGTGAGTGAGTACTTTCAGTCGTAGTTCCTTTGCTGTGAATAGCAGAGTTACACTTGCTTCCTTCAATGTTCGTGTAAGTTGAACTCCGAGTTGTTATACGTTGGTCACATATGGCCCTGAAGGCCCAAATCGGGAACAGCTTCGGGTGCGTCCTTACAGCCACGTTGTTGGCTCGTTACTGAGAACGAAGGCGAACGGGACGGCTGCGAGGACTGGGTACAGGTCCTCTCCAGACCTGACCCCATATGCTTGACAAGTCAGCCGAAGTCAAGCCTCGGCTTCCCGGACTTTCCGGACATGCGAAGACATCGTATAGCGGCGTCGTTATCCCCACCACACCAAATGGCAGCGTTGAACAACCAGGCAGGGAGCAAGCAAGCACGCAGGGGCAACACCAGGAAGTAATTCGGGAGAGCGAGCGAAGATGCATGTGGCACCATATAGTTAGATAGATCGCTTCTATTTCTTATCCCTGCTGCTGCTTCTGCTGCTCATCCTTTTCCGTCGCCTTTCTTTGCTGAGCAGCCAAGTCCGACCAACGACTAGACCAAAAGGAAACCGTCAACGGCCACTGACTTCGCGTTGCCACCGACTCCAGCTGGGAGCATTTGCAGGCAGAGAGAGAGGGCGAGAGAGTGAGCGAGAGAAAACGAGCGACAAAGAGAATAGGGGCATGTATCCTCATGTACCGGTGTCGGTATCTGCGCGTGTGGTGTTGTATGTGGCCAAGTGCACGATGTGTATGCTCGTGCTAGTTGCGTGCATGTTTGGGTGTCTTCACGCCTTGGCTTTGCCAGTTGTTTTCCTTCTTCGCCGCCCGTCTCGCAGGCGCCCTCCGTTTCCCAGGCGCGGGCTGCTCTACGTCTACTGTCTTCTGCCGTGAACCCGCGAAAGCGTGAAGTCGAGCAACGGAAGCCGACCACGAGTCGGGCAGAGGAGACAATGGTTCGGTTTCGTCTGAGGCCAGAAAGCCGACTCGTGCCAGCCTATACAGCGAGAGTCGACCTTCCAGCTCTTAGAGGGCTAGGCCAAAAGCTCGCATCAATAGCTACATCGTCGGCGGCTAAAGTTGTTTCTCTCGACTATGCCTCGCTCATTTTACCGCACCGTATCGTTCGCTACGAACGACGGCTGTACGAGGCCGTGCCAAGACGTGCTACGCTGGCAGGAGCAGCTACGGGGAAAGCGAACGACAAGTTGTCAACGGCCTGCTCTTCTCTACACAGACGCGTTGTTCCCGTCGGGATCTTTTGCGTTAGGGATCACCGGTAAGCGGTAACAATCAGCCACTCGAGATATTGACCCCAGCCTGTCGGGTTGGAGTTCACCTGTCGTTTGACACTTCACGCCGATCCATCTTGCGAGTTCATCTTGTGAAGCGCAGCGGGGATGGATGGGGTAACGAAGTTCCGACTGTGGGTCGCTCGACAAGAGCAACGTTCCGTGGTCATGGTGGTGCTGCTGCTGTTTCGGCTCAGTGGCAAATTACCCGTCGTCTCTACCCGGAGCGCCATTTGTCAAACGGCTCGCGGACTCCAATTTGGCCAGTCACTGGTCGCGCGTCCCGTGCCGGTCGAGGCCAACGGTTCGTGCTACATGCTGCTGGCCTGCTGTTCGAGTTCCTACTGTCCGTTCGCCGCTAGTGGCTGGCCCGTCTTGCCCCGATGATGAGGGGCGATCGAGAGTAGGGATATGTCCCTCTCGTTTCTCGACCACTCCCCCACGTGGAGCCACCAGATGGTCGCACTGCTTCATCTTCAGTGGCTACCCCCCTCCCCCCCCGCCCCTTCTTTCCCCCGGCTTTCTCTTCTCTTCTGCCTCGTCCTCACAGCTATAGCAGCAGCAGCAGCAGCTGCTGCTGATATCGCATCTTCAACCACCCCCGCCACCGTTGCCGCTGCCGACACTCGTGCGATGGCTTCCAAGGATTCTTTTCGCACCCGACTATTCGCCCTACCCGACTTCGGCCGCAAGGGAGCATTGGTCATAACGGGAAGGGCCCCAGAGGCAGGGCTCGACCGTGCGACGATGAAAGTTCAAAGAAAACGAACAGTCCTATCCCATGTCCAGATGTTTCGTCTCAGCGACCCTCCCTAATAGAGAGGAGAAGATTACACGAACTATGCTGTTTCTCATTAGGAGAATGAGGCGTGACAATACGGTTGTGTTTAGGCAAGAAACTTTCTTCGTATGACTACCATGGTTGAGTTTGTCATTTTCGACAGCTAGCTCGCTGCTGTTCGACTTGCCAGCAGATTGTGCTATATTCATAACGCATCTGATCACATCGTATGCCGACCTTACGTCAACGATGTATCTTGGTGACACATCCTTCAATAATACGTTTGGCAATTTCTGGAAACTTTGCTATCAAACTTTGCTGGTGTTTATTGATTTCTCTTCTTTGTTTATTTATTGAGACGTTGAACTTTGCTGGAACCAAATGGAATAACTTCTGTTTCACAATTTGGGGCCAAGTGGTTACATGTAGTATAAGTAGTTAACGCGCGATGGCAACAACAATAACAACAGCATCGGCATAGATAACTATAAGTGGTGCAATGTTTCATAGCTTCGTTCGTGTCACTCGAAGCTGCAATGCTCCTTATGATTGCATACAATGATTTATCTTTTATTATATTATATATATATATATATATATATATATATATTAAATTCAATTTGTAATTCTATAATTATCTGTTGACATTCGTTACATTCGTCCTCATCCGCCAATTATCTAATGAACCTAATTTAACACAGCAATATTCATATTTCAACGAAAATTTTCATGCGCTCAAGTCCCGCGTGATCTTCTTGTGTTCGTGTCACGCTAAAACAAATTGGTGCCTTTCATCGACCTACGCTATTCCTCTCGTGTCGGTTGCCTCCGCCGCTGGTGCTGGCAACGCTTATTCGATTTGCACTATGGCAAGAATAGATAGCTGTGCTCAAAACACGGCTGAGGAAAATACGGGGAAAACCACGAGACGTCTCCACCATCTCACGTCACTCATTCAAGAGTATTTCGTTTTCTCTCCCTCTCTGTATCTCAAGTCCGAGGTTTCATCCTGTCCCGCTTTTCGGCTCACCCAGCTACCCCCGTATTGGTGCACTTCTCGGAGGGCTCACCCGCACCGGTCCGTCACTACAACCGTCGTAACGGCTGCCACTGCCGCAGTCGCTGCCAAGCTTGTACACTTTCGCGCACCGTCCGATAGGACCGAGCGAGCCGCAGCGCAGCACACCGACTTCCAAATGTGCTCGTCCTCAATATCGGCTGGGAAAGCGTGGACGGGCGGAATTCAACTGCTTGAGAACGGAGCAGCTAGGCTGAGTGCAATTGGACCCTCCTGTACCGCCGACGCCGCCGTTCCACAGTGATGCTGGTAGTGGATTGTGGGCAGTTTCGCTCGGCGAGGAAAAGGAAAAACCACGAAATGGGGTCCTTGAAAAGTCGGCTGACGACGAGGACGACAATGACGCTGCAGCGGTGGAAAAGCGAAAGACGACGAGATACGAGAGCAGATGAAGCCACCGTGTACGAACGAACACAGGCTCGCTCGCTTGTACAGGCCGACACAATCGCACACATGCGTACATACGCAATTCAGCCGCAATAGCAGCAGCAGCAGCAGTAGTGAGTGGGTGGGATAGCAGCTGAGGGGCGCCGGGCACGAGAAGGCAATAGCCATTTTAAGCTCGAGGCGGCAGCTCAAGAGATACTGAAGATACCAGAAGTAACATGGGAAAATCTAACGGGAGCGGGATAGCGGCTGGTGGGTACTTTTCAAAATGTAAAATAATGCAGCAACGGGCCCTGCTCTGGGGAAGCGCCGTGCAGACCCTACACTGAGAGACACCGGGGGCTGGCTAGCAACACAGAGCTCGGACGTTGACGAAGAGACGGATGGCTACCTCACGTCGGGAGGTGGCAACCTAAACGGCGGGTCAGCCTGAAAAGGAAATGGTGGAGGCGTTGAGGCATGACTCAGTGTGGAGTGGACATCGACATTCGCTCAAATGAGAGCTCCGTCAGTTCGAATTCACCACGTTAACCAATAGTGATCGTCGGTCAGCTAGCCATTGAGCTCATGGACCACGGCGTGCGAGCGAATGCACTGCAACGATGAAATGGAGTTATGAAAGCTGAGTCCTGGTGTCGATTCTATAATTATCATATGGAAAGGAGAGAGCGAGGGAGCCACGTATGATTTAGGGTGAGGGCGCTCTATGAAAACAGCATCCCGATATGATCAAAATTCCCCATATTTCTTCTTCAAAATTCCCCATATTTCCAGGCCTTGAACACGCTTATAGAAGACTTAACAAGGATGTGTAATTAGTTAACTAGATGTTATTCTAATATTAAGCACGACAACTGAATGAAGGGCTGGTATCCAAAACTAATTAATAATCTTAAAACACCATATAATATGCAATATTATCATTTTAAGAGCCATCCATATTGCCTATCGGACGGCATTCGAGGCATCCGCGTACACTAGTTAGTATAAACACGAGTAATAATCAAGCGTGTCTGTGATACTTACGGCACGTATGATCAGTCTATTTTCAGAAGAATTTATTCAACCCGAACGCGTTGTGAGGGGCAGCTTATACAAGCGTTGGTGTCACGTCTAAGCAGAAAGTTCCCTTCTTGTGCGAACGTATCTCAACAGGAATCAGGCCGCTATAGAAGTATGGCTATACGGTGCTTGCCGTGGTACTTACATGAAACCCGCTCATGTTTTATCATAAGAAACCAGAAGGGACTATAAAACAGCTATAATCACCATGTAAGTACGATTTGAGGGCCACGACGTCCTTACGATGCCCGAACTGTGTTTAAAACGATGCTCGTTCATAGAGTAATGTACTTAATAAGTAGCAAATGACAACGTTGCTGACAAGGCGATGCTGGCGTATCTACTAGTTCATGGAAACTTGCCCAACGGAAAGACCAGTTACATTCCCCATACATAACAGTATTTTCTAAACTCTGAACCGCGGAATGAGGAATACAAAACGAATATTGTAACCAACAAGTTTACTTCCAACAAATGAGCCATATTCTATATACATGTTATATGTACACGCGGTGAGGTAGCATTCCTCGTCAATGTTTAAGCTGAATTTTGACAAAAATGTAAAAAGTCATGCGACGTCAAAACCCACTCATTGGGTTTACAAAGCGATAATACAAAAGTAGGTTTACAATGATGCGTAACGTAAGCTCACAGCCAGTTAGGCGTAATTGGCTCGAATGGAAAACGAATGCTTCCTCGTCTGTGAGGCTAGTTGTTTTCTCAGCTATGAATTCCTATGTTTTCTGAGTAGACCTCGCCTTATCCTACTGTTGAAGTCCACTGTTGACCCACTCATCTTGCTCCTTTAATTATTGAAGCTCCCGCTCTGGAGAATCTTTTTTTCGCTTGTTTCCAATTTTTGTATGACGTTTTTTACCGGATGCTGTCTGCGAATACTTTGCTTTTTTGTTCTTAATTCACACGGATTGCAATTCACTTTCTTAAAAGCTTCAAACTTTTTTTTTTTTTTCGAGCTTACCCTTAGCTGTTCGCCTATCTGACAGAAGCTTTCCACTTGCGATCCTCCTGACTGACGTAATTGGAGCTCCACTTGAGAACAAAAACTGACTGAACGCTGACTGACGCCCGAAAATAGGTACGCTGCTTTCTTCAGCTCGATGTTCCAGTCTATTTCTATTTGTGTGTTGTCGTTTCGAGTTGTACGTGTCCCGAGGAAGACATATTCAAGTTGGGGACTGTCTATATGTATATAACACGTGGTTAACGTACTCATCAGGGTATATTGTCATTGGCCACCATGGGTCCAGGCGTTCGCATCTAGCGATAACCTGTTATCCAATGGCGTTCTCTACCCTGTTTGGTGGCTCATCGAGCTCCCCCATCTTGCCACTTGCCTAGTAGAATTTGCATACAGAGCAGAAAGTAATTAACACTTGTTTGACATTGACCATTTTCGCTTCTTGCACCGGCTCTCACCCTCGCACCCGCCGGTCGAGTTCTCAGCCCATGTCGGCTATACCGGATACCGCTGTCCGGCGTTTCTCTGTTGACGACAGCTGGAGCCGTTTGCGCAAGGTGGTGGCGGCTGATGAACACCGATGATAAAGTTTAGACATACTGACTCGGACTACGGTCGTTCGGGCTGTCTCGAGCGCTGGCTACAGTCTGCCTATCTCTTCCGGTTAGTATGACCGGAAGGTTAACTCTGGGGGGGGCGGCCGCGGTCGCGAAGTGGTCGCATGCGCCCTGGCAGCGGAGCTCTCTAAAACTTTCAACTCGCCAGTATAGGCGCGCTTCTACTTACCCGCGCACGCATCGGGTTCGCACGGGTGTGTCCATGGATAAATGAAGCCGAACACCATATTCGAATGTATTGTCGACCCGAGATTGTAAGCCAATACCACGGCGTCGACGACGAACACAACGATAATTAAATCTTGCATCTTCATCGAACCAACGATTTCCAAGTACAGTAATAACGGCAGGTCTTACAGCGCTCATCAGTACTCGACGTTCGACATACGATTGCAACACCTTTTCTTGTGCCCCTTGCGAACATCGAGGGCTTATATTGCGTAAGCAAGCAGCTGTATGTTACCGCATCGGGGAAGAGGTGGCGGCTTGGACAAGATAGCGCTACAGGGAGTGGTAAATCCCCACTCGTGACAAAAAAAACCGACGGCCTTCGCGGCCAACGTCAGTCAGTAGTAGTTAACTCATGTGGAAGGGTGGCCTTTACACCTTTGCACAACAAATGGATATTTCATATTATAAATACCAACTAACGGGACTGGGACGGCGAGAGCTGAAGAAAAACGTTCGCCATATAATGATGAAACGCCCAGTTAGGTGCTCACGTTGAGTGCATGCATTGTCGTAGAGTGATACGTAGACTCAATGGACAGTGCGTTGGGGGTCCCCGCTGGAACTGGGAGCGGTTTTACTGGGGCATTTTAATGTCTGTGCTTGGCTCTATAGAAATGATTGGATTTTAAAAGGCACCGCAAGGCAGTAAGGAAGAAATAAGTGGCGTCCTGAAGGGCCGAAGTGGCCGATCTAAAAACGCCAGGTAATTGTGTAGTTACTACGTATCATCCATCTTTGGAAAGACATTGTATAATAATTATTCTTAGCCGCTGCTGTTATAGCTGTTGCTTGGGCGGGTTATGTGCAAGAAGCATGTAGTCATTCAGTTCAAAATGGTGGCGATTAATCGTTAACGGCCAGATTCAAGCTATGGGTTTCCGAACAGAGAAGGCTGCTCCGAGAATATATTACTCTAGACAGTCTGTTCCACTATTCCGGTTTCCGAATATAACAAAAAATAGGCCAAATGTAGTTTCGTTATGAAGTGAGATATCTATGACTGGCAGGACACATATAAGTCGCTTCCAACAGGTTTCAAATGGTCCGCGCACAATTGTCAGCCCTTTGTTTCAATAATAATAATAATAATAATAAACAATAATATGAATTACGGAAAAAATTACAGAAATGCACATAAATGTTTAGCTTGGTACACTGTATCTTCGGCTTGGAGCTGAAATCGCGTTTGGAAATGTTAAAGTGAACGTTAGACTCGGTCATCAGACCCATGGGATGGCGCCGTTGGAAGCGCGGTATTTCTTCTTGCGTCAGTCTATTGGTGCGTGGGCTCGGTCTGTTCTGAGGGTCAAAGCACTTGCGCACTTAAACAAAGCTACACTTGGCTGACTTTTTGTTATAGTGGGAACCAAAGGTATGAAACTAACTATCTAGAACAATGCGTTCCGGTCAGTGAAATCTCGACATACAGCTGAATTCGAGACCGGTGGCAGGAACTGCGGCTGGCTCATTCATATATGTCGTGAGGCTACCTGTGCGCGAAGCGTAATACTGCCGAGTGTCGCTGAAGATTCCGAGCTGTCATCTTAAGGAAGACGGACTGTGGGTCAGTTATGCGTTGAAAAACATGCATTTTCTTAGACAGTAATATCTCCTAATAAAGGAATAGACATCCTAAGTGAGGCCGGGCGAATTTATACGGTGGCCGCGTACGAGCTCGTGTCTCGTACGAACCTAATATTAATGACACACTTCAACATTAATGCGAGTCCTAGTCTAATTAGCTGAGTATGAACCAATCAAGCCAAAAAACGTTCCGTCTGGCCACAGTCGATGCTTGTCCGCCCGAATGACAGATCTGTGCGTTGAAAGTACGCTATCATAGAGGGAATTATGGTCATCCGAGTCGGCCACGAAGATATGACCGGATGACGTGACGCGTCGAGCCAGAACCACCGGGCCAAGCCAAATCAGCAAACGTAATAGGAAATCAGACCCTCTTGTGGTTTGTCAAAGAGAGCTTCATGATACGGATGTTCAATAACATCGCTAGAACCTCACAGTAACCAGATAGCATATGACTAGCAGGATTACGAAATGGAGCAATTTCTGTCGTGAAACGAATATAGTATGTCTCTGTACATTAAGTCTCCGTTTTATCGACTCTGTTCTGTGTTCGCTCTTGTTAAGTAGACGTGACCAATCGTTGTTGGAACTTTGGCTGCTGTTGTTGCTTTAGTCCACTTATCACACTTCACAAAACTTCTTGTGATTGCCTCAAGTCCATTTCGCTATTTCGTTTCCAATATTCTCTCTCTGTCTCTCTCTCGCTCTATATATATATATTTTGTTTTTTCCAGCTGACCCTCAGCTGTTCCCCTATCTGACAGCCCTCAGCTCTCTCTCTATATATATATATACATATATATATATATATATATGTAAA
Source organism: Stratiolaelaps scimitus (assembly GCA_019614645.1). Classification (NCBI taxonomy): domain Eukaryota; kingdom Metazoa; phylum Arthropoda; class Arachnida; order Mesostigmata; family Laelapidae; genus Stratiolaelaps; species Stratiolaelaps scimitus. The sequence goes on from JABWDB010000017.1 coordinate 1,085,676, forward strand.
ATTAGTTTACCAGTTTCGAATTCCAACTATATAATAGAATACAGCGCTGTTTTCTTCTGTCACTGCCTGTCCGTGTCTCTGATCTATACTCATTCTTTCCTATTAGATAAAGAGTTCATATTAACACAAAATCTACAATCGTGCCATACATAGTCATCCAATCAGCGGCAGAGGCAAAAAGCAAAAACGAGAATTATCCCAAAGGTAATATGTCAGCCTTGAATTTGAGCGTATACATCGTCTGTCGATGCTTTAGTCTCGTGCTCTTTAGACCCCCGTGCTCTCTACTTGGACTGATGGATGATAAAATCATGTTTTTATTTTGTTTTGAAAAGGGATATCAAGATGTGTTCTTAGGAGTAACTCACTCACAGGAGTAAGTCACTACACCCTAGTATTTTCGAAAAAAGATCTAAAAAAAAATTCTGCGGCTCGGCTTCGAACAGCTGATGTAATCGTTGTTGTTTGTACAATGGGACGCTCGTATTTCCCATACTTATGTGTGTACAAGCATATATAGTGTGAATTGATCTCTATAATCAGGTCTCATTGATACATTTTCAGTTTGTTGGATAAGCTAATTAGCCGCAACAGTTACTTACACTTTATTAGAGTGAGCAGAACATCTGTCCGCCATGAAATCTCATTGAATCCAACCAATAGCTCAAGACCACTGAGTTGCCCAATGCTGAGTGATGAGATTACAGGTGTGTACGTTGGATGTCTGTGCTAACGAGGATTTACGGTTCTCACCGTAGAAGGCATCAATGCCGTGGTCAGCTTGGCACAGTATAAAGTTACCCATTATATTGTAGTTGTAAGAGAAGCTGCAATCACTGCCTTTAAGGTAGGCGATGAACCTAACTCGTCCTAATGCCACAAGAGTGCTACGCTAATGGGTGCCGACACTGTTAGTTAGTTAGAGCAACTCGACCTTCACAATGTCGAGAAAGAGTGTATGTCGACACAGTTGTAGAGTATGTGTTCGCTAGGAAAAACAGCCTGTGTGGGGGTCGCTGGAACACGATTGCACATACCGAGCCTCCCTATATTGATCTGCAAAACTGTTAAAGTGGCTCTCTTTCTCTCTGTTCCTGCGTAGGTTTTGTGATCAAGGTTATGTCTGCCCTTAACTTGCCCGCCGAAAGATTGGGGAAATTGAGACCAGGAATAGTCCCTGATTTCAATAGTACCTCCTTTCTAATAATTTTTCAAATCGGCTTGCCTGCATAAAGATATCCCGCTGCAGTTGTTTTAGCTAGCTATCATTTGACCCACTGATATACGTTAACTCGTTCGGTAACATCGCGGGTGGATGTTTGCGCCTTGTACAAGTACATACAACATGCATGGTACATGGCAAGTTCCGGAAATGCGCACATTTTTTGACAGTTCAGCCGATCCAGCGGATCGCCCAAACGGCGTGTCTTACCCAAAGCACCTGCTCTCCAGTTTCTCCGTCGCACACTTAGATCATAGATCATACCTTTCTTCGTGGGAGCACACCGCCGGATGACTCTCAAGGCCTGCCATCTGCGGGCTAAGCTTCACCGCTTCCACCGTTTCATCTAGGCCGCGCACACAGTGGCCATCAACCGCGCTCGCGGCAACATCGCAGCTGTAATAGAATAAATCACGGAGACGATCGTCAATGCCCCCTTCCTCTTATCCCAGCTCCCCGCAACGTTAGCATGGTGGCAGGCGGAGAGTTGCTGAACATCGAAACAGCAGCATTGAGCCACACGCGCCATAGGGTGGCGTAGCGTTTTCCATACACTATGCCGAAACTGGCCAGCTTTCACTAGACCTCCTCTGCTCGTTGTTCAGCAAGGACAGCTCTTGAACATGTCGTCGTCGTCATCATCGACATCGATCGACGGCACTACTTAACTCTTCATTTTTGCCCCACTCGAATGAACAGGTCAAATGCCGAGCCGCAGGTTTTTCCGGGCCGGCAGCCCGGCAACATCAGCAAGAGACAGCAGTAGTCCAGCTGTGACTGTCGGGTGGTTGCAGTTTACCAGTTGCGCGCAAATGGTCCAAGCAGTCGCGTTCCTCGTTGTCGTTCCTCGTTTCATCCATCGGCTCGAACGCGACAGAGGGATACACGCAAACATACACACGTTCTTCCTCTTCCAACCTCTTTACTCTCATGCCCACAGGCGCCGCACCGCGCGGATCTGCGGCTGGCTGGCGGGGCGAACAATCGATTTTCAACAAACCATCCCGAGTATCATCGATGATGATATTCGAGTAACGTTACCATGGCCGCGGAGACGTGTTCCGAAACGCAAACGTCAGAATCAGCCAACATCATGAGCCAGCGTCGTGAACGCAGGCGAGCCCCCGGCAGCCCGTACCACGAGGCAGACGATGCCGTGCGGGGCATGTCGGCAAATGACGTCCACCGATACGACATACCGATCGCAGCCGTTCGCAGGGGGGGGGGGGGGGTCTGCCGAGACGTCCGGGGGCCGGCGGGACCGCCTCATCGGCCCCGCACCTCGATGATGGATCGGCCGAAGTGGCGGCTTGGATCGGCGGCCACGGCCGATCCGCACCCCCCCGCGACGATGACGATGCTCGAAGGAAAACGCTGATGTGCGTAGCAGGGGTGCGCGAACGGATCATCTTCGCCTTGAGGGAGTGCTCTCTCTCTCTCTCGCGCTTGCCAGCCCGCACCTGTGTGTTCGCCGATGTGTTCTAGCAGTCGCCACCGCTGCCACCGCCAATCCTAGCTTCTTTCCTTCCTCGATCCGATCCATGGGAACAGAGCGAAGAAGACGGCGAACGTGTGAACGCGCCGCGCCGACGACCGAGTGGGGTTGGTGAAATGCCGCTTCTGCCGCTGCCGCCGCCACCTCAATGACGGCAGGCTGGAAGTGAACACAGAGCTGAACTGGGAACATGAGGACGCATGTTGAGAAAGAAATAAAGTGAAAGATGGCTCCGTCTGCTTGTCTCGATGCGTCAACGGAAGCGTGTACCCATAGGCAGACTTGGCAAGAGCAAATCGTTTACCGCTCGGGTTGTGCAGAGCGGCATCACGGGCCGAAGTAATAATGCAATATTTGGATGAGCGCCTGTGCTATATTGTATAAATGGCTATCGAGCAGCGCAGACGAATTGCCATCAGTGTATTCTAAATCAACTCCAAAAGAGCTCCACGGCCGTATATACGTAAACATATACACACATGACTGAGCTACTGCCACCAATCTCGATCTCTATCTTTCTCGGTCTCTCTCTCTCTCGCTCTCTCTATCTGCTAGTTGCTAGGTTTGTAACTCACGAACAAGCAAATGGTTCGAGTCGATATCGTTACCAACAGCAACAAACGAGCATGCACATTGTCCAGATTTGATGTAAGATGGTAATTTATCAATGCTCACCATTTCAAACAACGAGTCGCCCGAAAACTGGCGAAGTTCGGCAGATCGCGCTAGCCGATACGTATGACAAACACTGCCGAGGATACAACCATTTCTCTGGTGTTGGCCCTGCCACGAATCGTTGCTTGGCCTCAACCTCCAACTCGACATCGGATTGAAGCCAACGCCACTCCTTGAGGGACGCTTAGGAAATGAGGCAGCCACTCAGCCGGTGAATTTTTCCGCTGCTAAAGTGCTTTCCAAAGAAGCCTTCATTCGGCCACCGACAGCGACTCCTTCTAAAGGTTGACTGACCTTCATCTGTCCGTTTGCCTAATCAGCCAGCGTACTTAGAGCACGCATACGGAGTACATGTATTATACATGTCTCTTATATATAAGCACAGGATCTTCTTGTTTTGATTCGGTCAGCGGCCTGCGCTCGATGAACTGCACTTGAGGGGTGCTCGCCCCGCTCCCCTGGTGAGTCACTTCCAGTCTTTCGGCATCTTTCGCTCCATGTTTCAGCCGGACCGTCCAGGCGCGGCGGCGTGTCGGCGGCGGACGAGTTGTTGCCATTAAAGACTTGTGTTGTGCGATCAGACCGAATGGATACTACTCGGCTTCGAGTCTGCTTCGCTTAGCCTCGTATCGTATCCCCACAGGGAAACGCTTCTTTTGCTGCTGGTGGTGCCGCCACCGCCACCCCTACTACTGCCAGGCTCTGGAAGGATCTCGAAAGACGAAGATCGCATGCAGACCCACCCCACTCAACTAGCCCTGTCTCCCCACTATTCCCCGATAGCCGCGGCCCCAATCTCCCTCGCCCGTCAACTAGTCTCCGTGCGCCTCAATGGGCACGGCATTCAGTTCGGCCGGACGGCGGAGAACGCCGTCGGAGAGACGTGCGGAAAAACAAACGTGGGAAACGGAGGCGCTCCCGAGCGCCGCAAATGCCACGGCCAACAGCGGCCAGCAGCAGTGACGCTAGCAGCAGCAGCAACGGCGGTGTACGGCCGGCCGGCCGGCAGGCGGGCGCCCGGGCTCGAGGCACCGGCCGAGTGGGCGCTGTTGTTACTCCCCGAGAACGACGAGCGGACGTTCGACGCTGCCGGCAGCTCTGACACAGGCTCCCCTTCATCCGGGGTAGCGTGAGTGGAAAGTTTGTTGCGTGCTACAGGGGAGAAGAAGAAGACGAGTCCTGCTGGGAGAGGCAGGAAAGCGAGGCGGCGAGGACTTTCCCGTCTGCTGGTGCTCGTCCGTCTGCCTGCAACCGTCGGCTAGCCGAAGCTAGACTGGGGCCTCTCGCAGCCAAGCAGCCTATCAAGCTGACGAGGCTGGGTACGAGAGATATAGATAGATAGAGTGAGAGAGATGGAGAGGGGTAAGAAGGGGGAGAGTGCAATCGCAAGTTGCACAGCATAAAAGTAGGCACTTCTAATCAGCCTTGAACCGGGACCGGCCGCAGGCCACTGGGCAGATTACCGTGGGGAGCAGTGCCAGCGAAACGGAACACGGAACTCGTCGCCGTTGCCTTCTACCATCGCCATTGGCGGCCTGCAGCAGCAGCATCATCAGTGTTGTTGCTGCTATTGTTGCTGTTGTTGTTGCTGTTGGCGGCTGAAGTCGGAGCTGGCCGAAGGGGACAGACGTGGTGCTGTAACAGTATCCTCTAGTATGCGTGCGTGCGTGGGTGTGTATTTGTGTGTGGGTATGTATGTATACTATCTATGATAGTTGCCCGGTAATAACAGCGGTGGATAACGCAACGGACTAAAGAAAAACAAAACAAGATCGAATAACGCTCTATACTAAACTCGAGTCCGCGCGTCCATACGGAAAACAATCTTGGCGAAGGCTCTATGGTACAACCCTCCCGTATAACCCTTGCACTGTGCAGTAGACATCGTGAATAGACTTCCCCAGGGCAGCAACAACAATAACGGCAAGGACGCGATAAATGTTGATGTTTATTCTTATGAGTGAGTAAAAGAACAAGCAAACAGATTAAATAAATAAACAGCATATGTCACCGGAGAATGTCGTGTGTTTCAGCCAATTTTGGCTGGCACAAAATAAAGGAGTCTATTTTCGAGAGATACATCCGTTTATTTGCTGGCCAAAGGGTGCGTACAGGCGAGGTGTCTGTGGATATAGAACAGTGGATTGTGATGGTGGTCCTTGTTCGCAGCAAGAACAACATCATCATGTATTTTACTTGACTATATGGCTTCACAACTATCATCAACCGAAAAAATAAATAAAATATATATATATATATATATATATATATATATATTACAATGGTGCACTGTCGTATAACTTTTGCCTCGACATTTGTACAGCTTCAAACCTCGACCGCAATGAAATGTCACGTATGTATGACACTAGAATTGCCACACTGGTGTGACACATAACGGGTGACAATTTCGACTAGGACCAGGCCTGACTCCGAGTTCGGTTGGTGTTTTCCTATCCTCAGACAGTTTGTCGGCCAGAAAAGTCTCGCATCGCTGTATTGTGAAAGTATCACCAATTTATCATCACTCGCCATGTGGGTTAGGCGCGAGACAAATGAATGCTGCGCGAATGGCCCAGCTGCGCGCTGAAGCGTGTCCCCTTATGGAACAATTTCTCTGTTTATAGCTTAAGAAATGCCAGGGAAGCACTTAGCTGATAACTATCATACATGACTCGTGACAGAGACTAATCATATGTTCTTTTTGAAGTCGCCTGACTAACTATTCAATAATGCAAGTATACTTACATAGATCAAAGGTTGACTGTGAGAATCAGAGACTTAATCAATTCCCGTTTGGAAGAACATAGCAAACGTATTTATATTCTATATGTCAGCATCCGCTTGAAATTGATCCCCGAAAAGAGCCTAGTTCCAGCTCTTAGAAGCCAATTATAGTTCACCATCATCGACTATTCAACGTGCGTCCATATTCACTACGCTTCATTGTGAATACGCATAATATACTATATATGATCTACAAATGAAATCCGTCTACGATCCTATCTCCTTGATCCAAGTATAATCTCAATTCAATATTCATTGGGAGCCGTTTCTCTCGTATGTATTTCGTAAGCAGGCCACACACACACACACACACGCTATCTGTCGCCTGTTTTTTATATACGACCACGCCACAGACACTGGCCGTGTACTTCCTAGTTAATTTCATCTAACGTACCTGCTATGTAATACGTTTCTATACTAACTAATAACGTCACCAAGGCGCTGAAGTAAACAGCCTTACGTAGATGAACGAATGGCGACGGTCTCGTCTAGCCCCGAAGCTCCCCTGCGACGGCGTTTGAGGCTTGGCTATCTGCTGTCCATTGTTCATCCGTGTGGATGGGGCGTGCGAAACGCCATAATTGATCCATAGCGCAGCTCTCCCTTTCGTATCTTCTCAAAAGCTTCTGTCCCTTTATAATGACATCGTCTTCATCGCAGTCGTCGACGACGGCGACGGCCCTCCGGCGGTGCGGCTTGCCAGGACAGAGCAGCAACGAACCCGCCGAGGTTGGCTGATTGGTTGGCTTGACTCAGACGCGGCGGCGGCGAGCGTAGCAGAATGTCGCGCAACGCGACTCAAAAGGGCACCCGCCCTTTTGTAGCGAACGGCGAAGAAGGCAACGCATCTATTTTGCTTCATTCTTTCGAAAAGAGGAAGAACGCTTCTTCTCAAGATGCACTATAATATATATATATACATATGTGGTGCAGACCGCAGAGCGGTGCAAAGCACACAGCAGCCTTCGTCGTTGTCGAATGGACGAGGTCCTATGGCCGGCTGAGTCCTACCGCACACGTCCTGATTGACAATAGATTCCGCTGGTTGCCCACGATGGAGCTTTACGGCGGCGGCGACAACGACGACCAACCGACCAACCAGCGGATCGACTAGACTAGAACGTGCTTAGAGGCAGAATAGGCCCGGTCGAAAAGCTCGAGGGAGGCGACTTCGGCGACGTCACCGAAATAGAGCACGGCTTCCGCCGTTGCCCCCACTATAGAAGAAGAGTCCGTCAATCAGACGCAGGTCTTTAAAGCAGCGGAGGAGTCTCGCCCGGCCATCTGGCGGGCAAGCAAACAGAGCAGTCTTTTTGCTGTGCGGAGCCGTGCGCGACCTCAATGCGCTGGATTTTGCGGCTGCTACAGTTCAACGCTGTCCGCATTACTGCTGCTGCTGCTGCTGCCGCTCGATAAAAAATATTTGGACAGGCGCAGCACGGTTATGTATGGGCAATGTCCGAAAAAATATTTAGTCATTCAGAAAAGGAAGAATCTTGCCTTACGCCGTTGGGTAAATGCGCTGCGGAGCGGAGGCGGGCCGAGCAGGGAGGCCCTGTTGTCCATCGAGAGGGAACGCAATGGAAACTGTCAGATCTGGACGCGTCCCATACAGACAGAGCGAAAGAGTGGGAGATTCTAGGACGAGCTGCTACGCCATTTTCTCCTTTCGGACCGGATCCGACCCCCTCCGCCTCCGTGATCTCTACCAGCCGAACGTCACGAACAACCGTCCTCTTCTGCTGGCTGCCGCTTCTCGGTGACAAAACGGAGGGATTCGTCGCATCGGTCGAGCGGTCGACGTCCACCAGAGACCGTCGTACCGTTCTTATAGTCAAACTACAGCCAACCTACATAAACTATTTGTTGCTACGGTGCGATCGACGTAGTAAAGGCCAGGTTATCTCCATTCATCTAACTGGAACCATTAAACGTGGCCCATTGTTGTAAGGAATTGCCATTCGGTGTCATCACACGTTACCAGCTGTGGTGGTGTACTTTAAAGTCGCCGTGTGATCTTGCGATTCTGGCTGAAGAGAAAGAGAGAGAGACAGAGAGCGAAGGAGAGGAAGATCTTTGGAGCTATTTGAAAATCGCGTGTGGACGCAAACAGTAGATGCACTTCGTTTTCTCCCTGTATGCTGGAGTGTAACAGAATGGACTAGCTGAGGTCGCGGCAAACAGCCAGTTTGTTTAAGATGAGTTCTGCACCTCACTGCGCGAACAGGATTCTGATCAAACGTAAATATGGAGGACGTTCGTTTCAGAACTACCGGAGCGCATCATTTTATGATGAATTTTCACATCTTTTCTCTGAAATTATTACTAATTACTCTATGTGTCTCATGTGACGGTTGTGTATTTCAACGCAGTTTTTTATCCAGCAGAAGGGGGGTCCCCGTCACTAGTATCTATTGGATTCTAACATATATATATATATATATTCATATCTTCGTATGTTTGCAAAGTCGCATAACGATGAAAAGCGAAAATTATGGAGGGTCAGAATGAGATACGAGTCCGGATATGCAGAATGATAAGCTGATTATTTATTTAACTTTACTTAAATTTACTGCTTTCTCAACTCATCTCGAAACGTGTGAGCTTTAGCAACGGACACGTCTTGCTTCCAATCTTTCTTGCCTTATGACTTATGAACCTGTTGAATAAGTATTCCTTAATGAGTTACGCTGTGGCCACTGAACGCACGATACCAAGCAAAGGTGAACGGAAGTGAAGCCAACTACAAAGAAACTAACGGACCTAATGAGCCCACTTACCATGGGTACCATGTAGGTATACCGCGATACAGCCAGATGAACATTTTCATGACGCCAACCGATGGTCTCGAAATTTATGAAATGGTTTTCGAGTGACTTTCTCATTTTTGACTTTGTTCGCATTTCCTCGTTCTGGCTACCCCTCTCCCAGAAGTTAGGTGCACACGTATCAGTGTCTCACACTGGCTTCCACAGGCAGCGTTAGGCACACTCGTAACACATCAACGTCAATTCTCCCGGACCATTGGACGGAGCTCTTATAGACTAACTCCTCAGGCAGAGCCGGCTTCGGTAAGCTCTCAAGCTTTAGTAAGAGGGTAGCCTTTGAAATCGATGTACTAAGATAGATGGGTATAGCGATGATACACGTTTTTCCATTTTTTTTCTCGCTGCGAACGTGCCACTAAGTTGTAGATTCGTGCTTTCAAGATAAGCCCACGCATTCAGCGTACACTACTATTTAAGGTTAATTTAATAGTCTCGATAGACGATTGCAGATATTGTTTTCCCCTCGACTGTCGTAGAGCCCACTTGGGAACTAAGCGTTTTACCGCATGCCGAACCTTCGCACAGTGGTCGAACTGAGTCAAACTTGGAGTTTGCAAAACCTGAGATGGTTTAAGTCCTGCGTTGCTAAACATCACCTGCAGAGGATTTCATTAGAGACAAGCGATGAAGCTGTTCTCACATTGTGTGTACGTTGTGTTCGGAAAATGTACCGTCTAATAGGAATTGTTATGACCCGAGTACTGTATTCATTTGGATGCCGGAGTAAACTTTCGTCCGATTAGGTAAGCGGACATGCGACGTTACAACAAATATTACATGGCAGCAGCAACAATAGGAAATGTTGTATATGATGTTGCTGTATGAAATATGCTGCCTACTTCAAGATTTGTGTCTTGTGTAGAGACTAGCAGGAGCGCGTTGGCCACAAATGTTTTCTCGAGGGCCGGCTGTTTTCCCGGCAGACACTACCGCCACCGCCACGCCGTCGCTACAGCCAACAACAGACCGAACGAAGGTTTTGCCTTAGAGATGAGCAAGAGAAATCGGTGGGGCTCGACGCCTGCCACCCAACGTATACTTCCCTCAGCGGTTCCGATGCCGTCGACGGAAGCCTGGTTTATCTCAGCCTGCTGCTGAAGAACTTTAGACTTAGGGCGTACCATTTCATCGTGGTTTATCCCACCGACAGTGGGAGCAGAGTGGGAGACGCCGCGAACGCACGGCAGCAGCATCAGGGCCAGGTTGGCTCGAGCTCGAGCTGGGCTCTCTCTCTCTCTCTCTCTGCTCAAGGGACTTGCCCGTCTGCCAACCAATCTTCGTTTGAAGCTGCAACGGCCCCTCGAATCCGATCGCTCTTTTGTTGGCTGGATTTCTTTCTCTTTCCTGCTCTCTCATGAAAGTGGAGATAGAAAGACTTCTCTCTCTCTCTTCCCTCAGTGGAAGGGAGAGAGAGGGAGAGATCGGTGATTACAGAGGCACAAACGGAGCGGATGTCATCCCGTGTCGTCTCGACCACGATAAGTGAACGACCCTTGGGTTGTGTGGAGCGAAGACTTACAAGTTTCGAAGGGTATTTACCCCTCGCCGGTCTACGTGGGACCGTGGTAGGATTTGAAATTCGAAACCGTGGAAAACTCTTCGATGCAGGCAAATGACAGAGCGAAATTGTACGCCGAAGATTTCCAACCGATTCGATGTGTAGCCAATTAATGAATGCATGCAGGCAAGCAGGTCAATTCCTGCTGTGTCCAGGGGCGATCCCACCCAGAATAGTGTCAGGAAATTGCGGATTCTCGTTCCGTTACACGGGGCGGCTAGGCTACACGACGTCGGTGACGGGTATAAAAGTCAGTCGTTAACATTTGAAGTGACTTCACTTCAGGACGACCTCCTCCTAAAAATCGAGGAAAACCTTCATTCTTTTGCTGTGGTAGCCTGACGACAACCACCGTACGCGAACAAACCGCCATCGAGCAGTAACAATGCCACGAGCAAGCTTCGCTCTAGCATATTTCGTATATTTGCTTATTCGCAGTAGTAGTCACTGTAACGTACGTAATGTTGTACGCCTCTGTGTACTGTAACATTTGATCTTTAAGTGGCATCTCATGTCGTTATAGCATGTGAAAGACTTCAACGGAAGTCGTAGCTACAAAAGCCAGGGCCACATGAGGTATTTTCCGTTTGGAAAACGATCCTTACACTGGTCTAACCCTAGCCTCCATTTGCTAGCTCGCTCCTGGCTTGAGTGGTGTTCTCTTTTTGACTATTGGATAGTTCGATAAATATGCGTCCTGTGCGTTCCCTATGTGAGCTTAGTTCCTTCTATATTGTAGCCTCTTTCAAGTAATTTAATGTTTCAGTTGTAATCAAGCCACCTTCGAAGTGTTCCCACATAACGCAATAAAACTGTTCAGGTCGTCGCATAGGAGAAATTGTGCATCGCATTTACCGAAAAAGCTACACGTCGCTCTACAGTTACTACTGTTATCGATTGCGATGTTCGTATTTCTCCAAATTGAATTAGAGTCGACCGACTTCTCACGACTCTCAGTAAATTCCATTGGACTGAATTACATTGTACGAATTTCGGCGAATTTCACCAAAGCGAATATTATCTATATAGCACTCACTCTACCATATTCACCTTCGATCTTTTACCCATTTGTTAATCTTGGCAAGTTACTAGAACATGACGTTTATGCGTTGCACACATTCACATCGGGAAAATCAATGCTAGCCGCATGAACATTGAGATTAGAGAAATCCGCACGATGATTATTGGTTGGTTGGACGTAGAAGAAAAAAGACGGCTTGTGCTATTTTCGTTTCGAGGCGATTATTGCTCCGCCGGCATGAAGCTGTTCGGAGGTTGAATGCACAGCAAGATGCACGATGGGAGGTGGGGGGCCGGCGGGAGCTATTGCAGGGCAAGGCTTTGCCACTGATGGCAACCGACGAATCTGGAAGGAAGATGGCCCGATCCGTTCAGCAGAGGGGATTAGGGAAAATGCTGAGTGAAGCGGAAAACGTTGAGCTAAACGCAATGGCCGACGGACGCACACTCTGGCCGTCCATGCGTACGCCCACATGGACGTAAAGATGCAGCTAATGCAAAGCTGCCAACAGATATAATAGCTTGGCTGGTTCAAGGCTTGCTGGCCGGCCCTGTTCCTACTCGTTGGTGTTGTACGTTCTTCAGAAAGCCCGAAAAAAAAGGGCAACAAATCAGTCCCCGGTTCCGGCCTTGGTCACATAGGCTGTTTGCGGCTTTGTTGGCGCCTCGGTACTGTTCGAGAAGGCTGGATGCGATCAACAACGTATCCGCGTGCCCTTCACAGGATCACGTGCATGTGTAGCATATCAGCCAGCCAGCCCCTTGTGGGTGTCCCAAATGTCATGGCAAGGCGGTGTCCTTGTAGTCACACAGATTTGATGCAGATAGTGCTATAGTGGAGTAGGATCATGTTGCACCCAGCGGCGACTAGCAGACTTTGCAAAACTTATAAAAAGAAGTTTTCGCAACAAGACGAACGAGATTTTTTACACCACACAGCGCTGTGTTTCTTCGGGCTACATTTTGCATGTCCTTCGAAGACATGAGTTGTTTTCAGAGTCCGTTAACCACATAACATATATAATCCATGAATAGAATAACTCGACTGGCCTCATCGCATGTAATGTGATTACGTAGATTTGTAGACCAACCTGGTGCTTTGCGGGGATCCCAGCTGAGTGAAAATTAGTTATATCTAAACAGCCACGTATTGGCTGTTTAGATATAACTAATTTTCACTCAGCTGGGATCCATCTGTGGACTCAGTTGTCAGACTCATTTCACATTTCTTTAGTAAATAGCTAACAAACAATATACTGTACATATATCTACATCTCACCCTTGATTACCTTGATTTTTGTTGACACCACTCATTTTATTCACCATGCTTGCCGGACTGCAACCACTCACAACATACTACAGGGTTCCTCGTCATCCTAATTTTCACTGGTGTCAGAACGTGACTGAAATGTGCACACACACACACACACACATACACCAGCTCTTTGTTATCTACTAATTCAAGCATTGCGCAGCACACTTATGTCTAAGGCTGTTTAGAACGTCTGGCCGCGGAACCTGTAGAATCCCAACGAAGCATCCGTGAAATGTTCTGCCTACCATTGCTGCTTTTCAGCTTTATTTTTCTTCGTCTTTTTTTCCCCTTTTTTTCCTCCAGAGTTTGCGTCCTCTTCTTCGTCTTGGTGTTGTTGTTGTTGTTGTTGCTGCTGTTGTCTGTTTGTGGCCGTCGTTACCGCCTGTAATCGTGACGGCAGCGTCAACGTCGAGTTAGTAGACCAATCCTGTCATTCCCGTCGAGCAGTTACAGCTGCCGGCAACTCGTTTCGGTTGGATCAAATGTTCGCCATTAAAGCCATCGTCTTACCGCACCGCCGCTGCCCGTGAGCTGCGTTGGTTGGTACTGTAGCAGCCACAGCAGCGGAGGCGGCTAGCTCCATCCCAGATAATGACCTTATTACCCCACAGACGGGCTGGGCTGGTCGTCCAATTCAGCGCTGCCGGCCATCATTTTAAGTAGACCACTCGCCAACAGCACAAGCCCAGTTGGATGGAGCGGGCCGCTCGCAGCAGCCGGGAGGCAGTTGGGAGTGGATTCGCGGCCTCTCACACTCCACTGGGCCTTCACTTCGAACGCGAAGTCCTCACAGAGTTCGTTCCTGCTTTTTTTAGTTCATTCTAGTAGTGTAGTAGTAGAAATAGTAGTAGTAATAATAGTAGTATTATACGGGTTCGCCATTTCCACGTTTTTCCGGTTCGTCCCGCAGAGGGTTTCGTGAGAACATCAAAAGGATATCTGGAGCATATCGTGTGGGGTAAGCTAGACACACAGTTAAATCCTTGAGCACTGAAATGTTAAATATATGTATATATATATATATATATATATATATATATATATATATATATATATAAGATTTCATTGCTTAGTGTGGCATTCAACGCAGCTTACTGTTAGCATGGTTAGTCAGTGAAATTGGCTCTCAGAGACTCTCAGAAAGTTAATAAGGCAACTTCTTGACAGCGGTAAGTCGTTATTTTACATGCAATATCTCAGTAGCTTGGGACTACTTGCGTTTTATATATATTTTTTTAATTTTATATATTCCATAGGCAGATCAACCCATCAGGGCCAGCTCGTGCTGTATCCCGTAGTCCCTGTCATCTGTCTCGCATTCTTGGTCTCAGGTCTTTGCCTTCTCCTGCGTTCCTCTCCAACTCACTTTGCATTATCGCATCCAAGACCAATCTACTTGCGGCTTTCCATACCCCCTACGACCCCATAAATCTGTCTACGATACTCGTGACCGACGGATTTACCCAATATCCTCCTGTATCGTAGCTTCCCTGACTGGTTGAACGCATCAGAGCGGAGGACCGTATGCTCTACACGGTGCGATCCACCCACCCGTTCTCCAGTTAACATATCCCAAGGAATCATGTTAGTCACCACCGGTTTCAAACCGAGGTTTGAGTCTAGTCTATATGGAGTTCTCCAAAATACACGTATATTCCTTTAGATACTACATGACCACCATCACACTGGCGAAAGATTAACGCCAGTGGCGAAGCTAATCCCAGTCGGGGCCGCAAACAGACAGTGCCCCGACTTCGTGCACCCCAATGTCACGCCGCTATAGACGAACTCCCTTATTTACCTCAACTAATACGTAGTGGCCAACCTCTGGTAAGTCAGCAGAGGATAGAACTTTTGTTACATTATACGTTCTGCACTTTTTACATAAGTAACGAAATAAACATCTATAACATATTGCTTGCCTCTACTAACCTTATTATTTAGCGGTACGTGAATGGATATGTCGCTGATTCGCCGTTTTTCGTAATAAGACCATCAGCTGAGGCAACTTACATAAGACTGGGACATTCAGGCATTTCTTATATGAACAAACATACAAATGTATGCACATGCCTCTATTGAGACACGTTGTAGCATTTTAATTAAAAGCGTATTCTATCAGATGACGTATCGCTTGTACCTAATACCCCACTACGACGTAGTTAACTTAGCAAAACAGAAACCAAACTGCCAGTGGTGGTCTTGCAATCAGGTCACCTATGGATTACATCATTAGATGATATTCTCGTCCGGATAACTGCAAAAAAAAGAACCGAATATACCCTAAAGAAAGTTTCGTATTGGGTCCCAGCTGACCGCTGCTGCTGGTGCTGCCGCCGCTCGCGAAACATCACTGAAGGGAATGCAGGAGGCTGGCCCATCCATGCGGCTGGGTTAGATGTTCTAATGGGAAAACGATGAAATCAACCCGACCCCAAAAACCGGCCTGGTGTCTGGCGGTACAGGCCGCCCCCGCCGCGGCCGTTGCCGCCCTACTTTGGATGGCTGTGGCGTCGGTGACAGCGGCATTTGATGAATCGCCGGGGTGATCTGGTAAGACGGGGCTAGGCGGCGGCGGCGGTGCGGCCGCCACCGCCGCCGCCGCCGACGACGAGGGCTAATGCAACGGGCCACCCGCAAAACCAGCCAGGCCATTAACACGGCAGTTAGTGTAGTACGTTTTGCCATCGAGATAGGTGCCGCCCATTATATTTAGTCTCTCCCAGGATAATGTCTCTTCCACACGATTATTGAATAGGATTTTTCATCATGTCCGCATGTGAATACCACGCGGATACCAGCGAGATCCGCAAGCCTGACTATCTGCTGGACGCTCACTGCTGCGAATGCTCAAGTCATAAGTCACGCAGGGAGGCTCTGATTGTAGCGGATAGAGCTTAGGGGTGCTTGGATCTCTCTGGTGAACAATTCGTGGCGACAAACGCTGGAGTGGAGTCGAATCTGTTGGGAGCTGAGCCGAAAGCGCATTATCGAACCAACGATGTTACTATGTCGATTCAGGTTATGTTAGAGCTCACGTGAGAGTTGTAGCTGGGCCCAATGGGTCATACATAGGCTATGGGCTAGCTCTGTCATATTATATGTTACGATAAATGTACAATTGTAATGTTTAGTAAACCGACGCTGGCAATATCATAAACGACTGTCATACTATCTTCTATGGCCTGCGGTGTACTATATGAATGAATGAATGAATGAATGTATTTTTACTAATCGTCAGCATTGAGAACAACAACAATGAGACAACTTTATGATTATCAAGATCACATTGCTCTTCATACTGCAGCTCGCAGTGGCTCAATTAGCTTTCTGCATTCAACTGATTTAGAGGAAACGGGAGCCCAAATTATCGTAATCGACCGAGGATCAGCCAGCCTAACAGCAAACCATTGCCCGCGCCGTATTTGTACCTACGGCCGTGTACAATGTTAAGGCTAACGTAAAAAGGCCACCCAACTACACAGACAAGTACTCGGCAAGCTCGCTAGCACCCCCTACATCGCACACCCTGCAGTGTGAACGATGTACATGCAGTAGCTTCCAGGCACTTGGTCCTCGGTTCTCTGTCCTTCGCCGACTGCATTGATTAATGGACACCCACCGCCGCGTTCCTTTACCCGCCAGCATAACTCGAATGCAATGGCGCCAACGATGAAGACTCCGATGCGATTTGTCCCTTAGTATTATTATTATTATCTGCATAGCCTACTCGCAAATATACACGCACATGCAGAAATACACACACGCGGACACTGAGCAATGGGCAGATAGATGCCGCAATGCCAGTTGCGAATGTCACTGTCGAATTGGCCGGACACAACTGTTGCGAGTGACTGATTACTGTTGGCCAAAGTTGCTCAAGTCGCCTTCGTGCGTTGTGGCGTCGTGCATCGTGGGCGCATGAAGTCGACTAGGCACAATACAGACTTCAGATGGAGGTTTCCTCTGTCACCGTTGATTACTGCCTTTGTTAGTGCAGGCGATTGTGACACCCGAACATTAAGAGGCCGGACGGGAGAACTCAGAAGTTCAGCCATCGTTGGTTGTATTGCAATCTTGCGATCGCGAATAACCGGTTCTGCAAATGTGCAAGAATCTAATGGTTGGTTGGATGGTCAGGCTAACACAAACAGACAAAATCAACGGGGCTTTCACAAGACGACCCTGTGGTGGTCCACCTTGTCGTGTTGTTCATTTGCAATGTAGCGCACTGTATACTTGCGGAATCAGTGATGTCGTGTAACATCGCATTTAGCATTGCAAGCGACAGCAGCAGCGGATGAGTACAAAACAATTTTGGCGAAGTCATTACATTGTTCAGCATAGCGATAAAATTGGCCATGTGATCAAATTGAGTAAAACCGAAAGATCGTGTCTAGCGGAAAGACCTCATAGGGCATATTGAATTGCTAACACGGTGAATCGTTCTCCAAACATGCTCGAACAGGACAACGAAGGTGTTCGTACGAGGTGAATTAGCGCAAATGAAAATAGCCACAACATAACCACCGAAAGGAGAGGCCGAGCATCGAGCATACACAGAGAAATGTTCGGCACGAGTGTGTGTGTGTGTTGAGAACAGTGTGGAACGAGAGGTCCCGCTTTAAAAGGAACAGCACAAAAATTCACACGCCAGCTCTGAGTACAACATACTCGCAGTGTTCCCTCCACCAAGAAGACGACGAAACAAAAAACAGCCACGGAGGGATAAAGGAACGTGAAGAGCTCAAGGAACAAATTTATGTCCTGAAGCAGAAAATGTCACCCCGGTGACCCCCGGCGCGTTTGAGGAAAAAGCATTAGATTAAACCTTCCAGGTTGAAGGACGAAGCGGAAGGAAGTTACCCGACACAGACAGCGTTACTTCACAGAACGTGTTTCATGAATTGTACACAATATGTGACCGTATTCGTACTTGGCAATGTTTGCTTGATCCACAGTTCAGAGATGAGAACGACAATCACAGCAACAAACAAAATCAAACATATAGATACAACTCGGCATAAATCATAGCAAATCGACGAGCTATCATGTCGATAAACAACTGTGAGCTTCCGTGTACTGTACTTTGTTCAAATAGATCAATCGGGCGAGGCAATGCACCGCAACTATAAATAGAAAAGCTGGTAGATCTCTCAGGTAAATGGATATTCGTGTCTTGGCCAGGAAAATACCACACAGAGTCAAACAGCAATTTAGCGATTGAACGCCGCCTGAATCCGCAACAGGATTCGACAGTTCTGCATAACCTTTACTAGAGCTGCACATGCGATAGCAAAGCCTTGTGACCTTCGAGGCGCTTTCCAAGCGAGGCACTTCGCGTTGCTACAATGGGCAACAGCAAGAATTGAAAATGGACACCGTATGTCTCCTGTATGGCAAATCCACAGAAGATTCGTGTGTGTGTTGTCCTTCTATTTTCGTTTATCGTAAAACAGCCTATTGTTAGATGACCTTTTTCGTCTCGGCAGATGCTATGGCTCAAATGTACCGGCTACGAATAACAGGACGTTGTTCGAGACGACGTGACATACGAAATAACTTGAACACTGTGAAAATTGCTGCCCCTTTAATAAACCAGTAAACCTCGATATGTTTACCTATACCGATCTGCACTGTCTCATTGGAGCATATCGCGGACACATCAACGCAGCACCACCATGGCTCAAATGTTTATTGGCTTTCGATGGCAAGACTCCATAACGCTTCGTACCAATGGAGGAAAATAACGAAAAACAGCTCTACCTCTAAATGCTTTAGTTATATGATTGACATAGTCGACGACACACCGGCTCTGTAGCGCACGTTCGTTTAGGTCAGAGACACGTGCCGACCTCTGCCTATAGGAACAATACAATGTAGCAGTTTCTTTAGCAGGGCATTTCTGTTGTTGAATATTGTTCTACGAAAAAGCAGCAACGACCAGGTAAAAAGTTAATTCCACCGACGATGATGAGCCGAGATTACGATCCTGCCTCGTATCATACTAGACAGAAAAATCGATCTCTGAACCACACCCGACCGAGTCGCGTTCGGGACCACACTGCTATAGTCTCGCTCGTTGGTTAATTATTCGCGAAATTTGAGTAACTACACCGCCGTATCCCGGTCGTAGATATGTGCGTACCTACCGCACATATTCTCTCCAGCGCACATATTGGCCACCGCAGTACGGCCTATTTCGCTTATTTATATTCAGCACATGATGGGGGCGAGGCAAACGCTGGCGCCGCAGCCGGCAGTGCGCTTTGTCCAGCTTTGTCCGAAAAGATTGGCCCGAGAATATGTAATTCCGCGATTTATTATATTCGGTCGGTAGGCGTGTTCCGCTCAGTTCAGCTATATAATGAATGCCCGGCCGTTCGAATAACTACGGGCAAATGTGTCCGGCTGCATGAATCCGGGCCATCTGAGTGTGTGCCGAGGGGCGGAAGCTTTCAAGAGCAACATATAGGTAATACAAACAAACAGGTGAACGGACCATCAAATGAATGGCGTGGACCCTGAATGTATACTATAAACGCACAGAAGCACAAATGCCTATCAACTGGCCACTCCTCCCCAACCTCCGCCGCCGTCCCGTGTTATTTTTTTGTATCTACAGCCACATGCCACGGAATCTAGCAGACAGCAGAGCGATGTGCGGCACAAATACAGTTCTTAATAGGGGGGTAACACCATCTGCGTATGCTGCTGTTTAGCTAAATGTACCGAAGCAGTGTCGAGCGGACGGCATTGACAAAGCAATTGTGTTCGGACCTCGGGACCGGGCAGCAGTGAACGCTCAGTGAGGGTTCACAAAATGATTACACAGCTGCATCATGCAGTGGCGTAGGGAGTTTTATGTGGGGGACTAAACCACCATTTTGTGAGACCTTTTCCCTCCAGATGAAGAAACTGTATTGCAAATATAAAATAGAAGGACTTTCGCTTAAAATGCAGATACTCTTCATTATGCATCACATTAGAAGCGTATTAGTGTGGGTTCGGTGGAAGGGAGACTATATATGGCACTATTCTGGTGTTGTTATGTATACGTACTGATAAGCTAGGCCATGGACGCAAAAGGAGTCCACTAGCGAACGTAGCTATCGAGTATTAACTTCCTCTATATAACTTGATGAGTAACTTAGGGGACAAGCACGAACTGTTGAAACATGGAAAGCAATCTGTCCCGCCACGAGTGTTGGCGCCACAAAAAATAGAAATAACAATTTTTTTTTTATTAATTTAACTAGCGATTCGAGTGAAACCTGTTTCATTCCGAGCTAATGCGTGATCGAAATTGATGAGACGCGCCGGTATAATATAACAGGTTCACATAGCTCTAAAACCAAAGCTACCCATATAATAGTGTTATTCATGACTGTGCTGCGCAAATACGAATAAGCTTCCAGTTGAAGAAAACAAGGGAATTTTTAGTACCCCGAACAGAGATCGCGTCAATTGTAATCGACGACCCTTCCCAATCATGCATAATATATAGAAGGCTACTTTTTCCCCAGCTCAAGGCGTCGTGCCCTATTCTAAACCTTGGTTTGCCATCCCCCTATGTATCACATTTCTATGTCGACTTGCTTATTTAGAATTTCGTTTGTGTTGTTCGTATCATTTGCCGCTATGCTTCATGATGCTTTCTGGCGCTGTGACGTGACAGATCCACAGCCTTCGTGTTAGTCCACCCAGTGGCGCCCACCCAGACAAGTGGTCGCTGTCGACCAAGTAGAAACTGGAAGACAGCGCCGCCCCATACAGGGAACATGGCTGACATGTGATGCCAAACGTGGCAAGGCGGAAATGTTGTTTTTCTACAGCTGTTCTTTTCCGGGGCGGATGTCGATTGCTCGGACGTTACTTTACTTCGAGTCAGTTTCGATTAGGAGGCGGGGTGGGGGGCGGCGGCGGGGGCGGCGGCGCTGGCGATTGGTCAACGCAGAGACGGAGCGGACGATTCACGCACGAAGGAAAGTTCTACTCGCAGATGGCGCGTCTCTCAAAGCGGCTTCAAAAGCGGTACCGATCTATCGATTTTGTGTGGCAGCTTCGGAAGTCACAAACACTTTGATCCAAGGTTCAAAAGCAACGGTGCTCTTTGTGCCTTTCCTCGAATGGCCTTGCGCTGTTGCGGTTACATCATGTGGCCTTGGAGACCGCCGGCGCCGTCGCCGCCACAGGCGATTGCCCATACAATGCTATGCTACGGGAGAATTGTATGATCGTCATGTACGCAGCAGCATTATTGGCGTGTGCATGTTGCATTGACGCTCTTCTTATTTCTGTTTTTATTTAATCTGCCGTAGGAGTATGCACAGAACGGCTATGCCGCACCGAGTGAGCGGGTCCGTCAGGCCACTGTTATATTGCAGTGGTAGAAGTGGTTCGCCGAACGCTAGACGAGACTCCAAAGGCTTACGCCACGTATGGAGTGTGGCGGCGTTTCTTGATGGATTGGATAAGCAGTTATATATTTAATAGCAACTTAGAGGAATTTACAGTATTGCAGATTGCGCCAGCCGGTTGTTGCAGTGTGTGTAATACTTACAGCGAGCAAAAATGACAATACAACGATGCTAGGATGATCACCGTCGACATCGTCAAGCATAGGCCAGCTAAAAGATACGTAGTGTACTCCACGAGAGTCTTTAGAGTTCTTTATCACTTTCTTTATCTGAAGATTCTTGCCAGGTACGAGCAAGGAAGAAAATAAGCAAAGGTGGCCCCGATAGGTCCTCATAGTAATACCTAAAAGGTTAAGAGCTAAGGCCTGTCAGATAGGGGAACGAACAGCTGAGGGTCAGCTCGAAAAACAGTGAACTCCATAGTCAATAGCAGATTTGATATTGTTAGATAAAGTAAAGAATATCAGACGTGAATAATATGAATGATATCAGAATTGCATCCATCACACATTTGGTTGCTGTTCAATCAATACTTCAACTGCTTACCGGTTCTATAATAAATGCATTTCATTTTTCAGCAATTCGATTGCTGATATCGCTGGCAGACGACACTGCGTAGACAAATATAGCCTATACGATCCAGCATTCACTTCGTCCATTATTTATCATATTACCATTTTACTGGTATGTGTGATTCGACCAATATCAAACCGTGTGGAATCTAGACCAGCCGAATATACAACACTGAGATGCTCTAAAGGAATGATTCTTAATGATCGCCTATTTTAAGCCTCACACACGAAGCGCACACTTGCGTCACCTAACCAACGGCGGCAAACCCCTCGGCCGGTCCGAAATCTTTGTCCGGTTTACAGAGGTGTCCCGTGCTCAGCGCAGCGGGGGACGAATTTGTAGTCGAACGCTGTTAATGGGCTCGCAATTGAGAATACCTACGAGTGTTTTTTATTACTTAGTTTTATTCTTTCTTAGCCTACTTTTTTTTTCTACTTCATTAAGATGTGCGGAGCAGACAATAATTATGTCTTCTGAGGAATTAGTTATTGTTTCTGAAAAGAGCCGACGATAAATTTCGAACTCGAGTCCTTTATGATACCGATACTTTATCTGAGCACATTCTGCGCATATTCATTTCGAAGCAGGTCCACCGCTCAGGATCATGCAGGTTGAAATTATTGGCTCCATTTATAGAGGGCAAGCGATTATTTTCTTAGTATTCGCAGAGATTCGAATATTGAATTTATCTTATGAACTCGCTACGGCGAAGCCGCGAACGCTGTAGGTCTACGCACAGGCTCAGGGTATAGAAATGAATTTATAAAATTGCGTTAAGCACGTCTGACTTTACAAATCTAATCCACAACCATTGTTACTATACATTATCATATGAAATAGTAAAATACGACACCCATCTGTAAAGGCTACAATAGAAGCAATAAGCACGTGTCGTTTAAATACCTAGATATATACTATAGCGGTCTCGGGATCGAACAGTTCACATTGTATGCATTTGTTCCCACCGGCGCACGGACAGGCACTTTGGGGGCGGTGTGCGCTGTGCTAATGTCTAAGCTGACAATGAGATTAAGACAGATTCTTTCTCTCTCTCTCTCTCTCTCACACACTATTCCATGGCTCGTTCGTTATCGCTTCCGAACGTACAGCCGCAGCGATTTCATAATCGAATATGCAATGTATGTGTATGAAAATAGATCCGTAAAGCCCATGAGGTCAGACCACTATGCCACAGGCGGTGAGCTCGTGGCGAGAAAGGAAGCGATGATTTCGTGCCCCGACCTTGACAGCTGACGAGCAGTGAAGGGCGGCTAGGATGGCGGATGTCCTGCCGCCTAGAACAACCGGTCGAATCGAACGGCCGACCGGTAGCCCGCAAGAGGTCCGGGGCCGGGTCTTTATGCTCGATTCGTCGTGTGCGCTATTGGCCGAACTGGAGAAGTAAATCAGATTCGTTGTTCCCCTGATGGCGGTGGTGAAAAAAACGACTTGTGGAGAAATCCCATGGGTGGATATGGGATGGGTCCGGTGGCCGACGATTAAAGCTCACCGTTAGGGAAGCCGACTAGCAAAGGTGCGTGGAGATCTCGCGAACCGAAAATGGTGGCAGCCACCTAACGGAGGCTATCCGAGAGGAAATCTAGAACGAAAAGGGACTAGATGAATGAGAGGCGAGGATAGCAGTAACTGCAAGGCGGTCTGAGTTATGGATGGTCTGGACATGCAGAAGACCCTGGGTCTCTATGGGTGCCTATCTATCTATATATATATATATATATATATATATATATATATATATATATATATATATATATATATATATATAAATATATATATATATATATATAGGGAGTAAAATCATGCTTATAGTAGGGTGCCACGTAGGTCTGCAAAAAGGTAGCTTCATAATTGAAGGAGCATCTGTTTTAACTGAAAATCCTTATTGTCAAAGTATATTTTGTTAGCTGTGAATGTACTTCCCGCTCTACTGAGTTTTGCGATTGGCGGTAACTGGTCTTTATATACTTTATACATTGGAACGGGTCATATTTAAAGAATAAAGAGGTCGGCGTGTATACAAGACCGAGAGTGTGTGGCTTACAGAATCCCATTGCCTGTCGACGAGGTTTATATATATATACGTATCATAGAGAGATTAGTTTGGAAGAGATAGCCACGAACAACCGGGAGGATTTGTAACTGTGTTGGCATTTCTGTGTCGGCTTTGTCCCGCCCTGACTGTCTTTATTATTATTCCCCATTATCGTCGTCGGTTCTGTTTCTCTCTTTTCTTCTCTAGTCCAGTTCTTTCTTTATGGACTCACGTTGTCCGAACTCACTTGCGCATGCTACGGCTGCTCCTGTCGCTGGCCCCGGCCTCTCCTCGTGTGACTGCCGTTGCCTGTTTGGATACGAACTGCGGGGCATACAAGAACGAGAAGGTCGATCTGGACTGAGCTCTTGGACCGAGCCAACCACTAGCCACCGACCATCGGCTGAGGCATTGGCTTGGGAACAGCGGCAGCAGCCATCCTTGCTTTACTCTACAGGCTACTAAAGCTACAGCTACGAGCCACTCCTTTCTTCTCATCTTGCTTCCTGTCCTCCTGTACGATATCGTGACCATTTGCCTTCCCAAACACGGACCGGATCTCCCACGTTGTCTTGTCGGGGTTTAGGCCTGGGGGGGGGGGATACTGTGTTTGTGTGTGTGTCTGAAAGCAACTTGGGCGAGGCCAACCTCGTTTATCCTCCTTGCAAGCCCCTCGCTAGCGATAGCGTTGGTGGTGGACAAGTAGCTAACTACGAGTGGCTTATTCCTTTATCCGGTCCCTCACCGTCTCCAGTTCCGCGTGTGCTCCTCCTCCTCCTCCTGGTATCTCTATCTCGTTCTGGATCTCTCAGCGCGAGTACCCTCCTCCAGTCGTCGCGGTCGTTCTGTAGTATTCGGCCGGGCCATGGGACAAGAGCTAAAGTACTTCGTTGGTGTTGCTTCCACCGAGGACAGTGAAGCTACATGTTGTACGCCCCCCCCAGTCCCTCCAGCAAGCTATGCTATTTAGCTGTGCACCAACGAGCAGCCGTCGCTGGCGATGGCACACATAGCACAGGCACTTGAACAGCGACGAACCTGTGGACGTTGGCGGGCGTGAGCCAGCCGGATAGCCGACTAGCCTCTTGTTTGTCGAGTCACGTTGCCTCGTCCACCTAACTAAGAAGGATTGCACATAAAAAAGAAAGTAAGGCAGGACGAAGGAAAAAGGAAAACCCCAAACAGTCGAGCAAGATAGGGAACAAAACGAAATAGGAGATGGGGTACAGTTGGTCTTTGGGGGTGGGGGGGAAGCAGAAAACTAGGAAAAGACAGCGGGTGCCACAAGCGGCGTTTATCGAAGGGAAGGCCCACCAAATCGAACGAGGCTGACCGTCTCAGGCCGACGAAACTGAAGGGGATAAAAAGGCATCTCATTATTGTTGGGCCACCAGCAGACCGCTGCTGCCACATCTGCCATTTCAGCGAGCTGGTAGAAACGGCAGCAGCTACCTCCAGATTTCACCCTACCCGAGGCGTTCCCTGGCTACCTACTTCGGCGGCGATTGACCTGCGGGCTTCGGCCTTACTATAAGACTGCTCTTATCGATCTCTTAAACTATACGTTGCATGATCGACCTCGCGCCAAGCGGCGTCTATTACATCATCGCTCGATCTTGAGACGGCGGAAAGCAATACGAGTCTATCGTTCTAAACTGTACGACTCGATCTTGTCAAAATAGAAACTTCTTCCACGACCTCTGGACCACTCCGATTTGTCTTCGGCAGTAGGTGGACTACACCCATTGCCTTCGCTTTAGCCGGGTCATTCGTGCAATACTTAGGTCATCTATCTTGACCAGCCGTTTTGGCTGCCTCTCCTACGGTTCAACAGCCTAACTAGAAGTCGAGGTTTTTTCTTGCTATAACCGTACCCGGCGGAGTGAGTTGATTCGGTGCGAGTGCATTGGTTTATTAACTTAGGTATAAATAATACAATACAGATGTATTTGTTTTGCAAAATGGCGGGCAATAACATAGCATAAAACACGATGTTGGCAATGGGCGGAAATATTATTACTCAGCGCAATAAGCATTCCTTTCCCCAAGCAGTGTTCACTTGACTAGCTTATAATACATTCTAATGTCGGTCACCTCATTATGGTGACTTATGGTCCTTAACATATCTGATTATCTAGGGGTAGTTGCACAACTATTTAGGAACTGTAATGCAATACATTGTTGTACTGAGTCACGTAGAAATCAACGTCTCATACATTTCACACATCGGCTACGCCACCGTCACTACTCCAACAATGTGTGAGTGAGAGCCTAAGGGAAGACCAATAGGACATCTAAATCCTATGGCTATGGGATTAGAACCACCACGACAAGTGTCGACAAAATCATGGTGGTAAGATGTTATACATTTGAAGCACACCTTGAGATACATATGCAACACACAAAATGACACGGGATCCTGTGAATTCATCCGCCCACTTGCACTATGTAGACATTTTGTGTCATTTAATTTCGAAATAGTACCAGTATAAATATATAATATTTTAGTGGTATTTCAAGCAGCGTGAGACCAGTCTTCATCTACCTCTACCCACAGAGTTTCCATGAGCAGCATTTTATTTTACAGCTGCTAGCGTTTAAGCAGTTAAATCATGTTCTCCACAAAATCCGGTAAAAGATTATTCTGAGTCAAACTCCGTTTATTTTTTTGTCGCAAGCGCTAAACTCACCAGACTTTTACTGCCTATGCCTGTATCTGGACATGTATTAAATGAAAATCCAGTATCTCTAGACCACCTAAATACAGTCATAGAATACGTGGCAAGCTCCGGCAAGGTGTGTCTTGTCATAATCGACATGGCAATTTTCGTGATTCAATTACTTATTGCTTTAATCATTTTCTTTCAATATTGTAGCTGCCCTCACATACAGAGGAAATTCTCCTTTTTTTGTCTGACACCGGCTCCTAATGTCACAAACAACAGGAGCCTCAGCTCACGCAGTATAGTCCGATGCGATGCGAAATGTGACACTGAGACACAGAACGTCCGCTCGCCTTTGATGATCAAACCTCTTCGTCATCACTCAGCTCTCCAGCTATGGGCTTCGAGTTCTCTCAAGGACATTTCCCAACGCCGTAGTGTTCCATTTTACTTAAAGCAGTTTATTTTCTTCAAATATAATATCATCATCATCCGCACAGGCATCATCTACACTAGGAAGCTTCTATGTCAATTTTTGCAGCGACTAAAAGTTTGTCCGAAGCTCTCTCTCTCTCTTTCTCTCTTATTCGAAGAATACTGGATTATAATTACTAAACCTTTCCTGGCACTGCAGACGATATTAGCGTCCTCGTCGAAGTGTCAAATATCACAAAAGGAAAGGGCCTTGACCAACGCTCGCAGAAGTTCGTAATAAGGAAGACTCGCTGGGGTGAAGTGGTTGGCATCGACCGACGTGACCTTACGGAAACATTACGAAGGGGGAAATCACTCACTTTTGCTGCAATTCGATTTTCTCGCTGGGCGTCTGACACGTTTGGATTGGGTTGGCCTAAAATCTCCTACCCTGCTCTCCCCTCGTCCTTCTCCGTGGTGGCCCGGGCATGAGTGTCGAGCATCCCCGACGGTAGACACGCCGGTCAACGGAAGTCGAAAGAAATATGGGATAGGTCTGCCCTTTCTCAATACCCCTTCCGACCTTTGAGTCGTTGAAGAAATTCAATCACCTCTGGGTTAAATAGTGGTCTGCAGCATCCAGCGTCCGTTTGACACGCTTTGCGGATCTAGAAACACAAGAATAGCAAGTAGTAATAGACTATTACGACTACTCCGAGACAGCTACGCAGAACTGTGTCGCTCTGACCCAGATATAGCCTCACCAATGCGAATGATTGTTTGCCCATGATGTGCAGTGCAGCTGGAATGTCAATGAAGATACTGTTCACCTTAAGCTGGCTTCAAGGTCGTCAAATCACCGAGGGGCGTTTCTTAATCAGATATGGTATTAGATGTAGGACACTGCAATACGAGGTTCTGATTAGTGCCAGACCTCAAATACGAAAAGCATTTGCTAGCCTTCGACGCCTAGTGGGTTCTCCGATGACATATCCAGAGACACGTACAGGCAAATCTATGTGGCAATGTTAAACAGCACGAACAAACACAAACGAATGGGTAGCCTGATTCGGTAACGAACGAATTCATGCACGAGGTTAAATTGGAAATTATTATGCCTAGATATTTGATTCGTAGAGCAGTATGTACTAATTGGCCTGTAGTCTGCCGCTAATTTTTGTTGCACAAACCTCTGCTTTGCTCGTATTATCTATCACTTTTAAGGTGGAGGCTCGGCCTTACAGAATAGGCGTCCTGTCGAAAAGGACGATACGTTGTGTTAAGCCCCTGATGCCTACGTCCCACTAAGGCTGGTGCTAAGTTTAGCTAAAGCCGCATACAGTAATACGCAGATTATCTGCAGGGCGAACATGACAACGGATCGGTATTGGACGTACATGATACCATAGGCCGTGTACTAATATGAGCAGAGAGCAATGTACGAACAGAGGCGTATAGAAGATTAACGATGCGCGTCGCAATCAACACCCTGGTGAGTAGATGATTAGAACTTTCCCTATGTATGAATTACGAAGCGCTTGTTTCGAGCAATTTTTTGATTCCTGACATAACGAACAAGTCAAGAGCTGAACAGCTCAATGTCTGAGGGCCAGGAAAAGACAGTTCATATATTATATACTTGCTTGTTTCGCAATGATGCTATTAATTATTGGTGTAGCGTATGTTGCTCTCAAGATGAAATCATGGAACCGCTCTCAAGTCAATACAACGTCAGCCGCACAATGCATATGGTTCGACGTAGTTATACCAAAAAGTATTAAACCAAAGTCCAAACGTTCAAATGAGACAACACTATTCATATATCATAGGTGAACCTATCGCTGAGATCAATCAATGTATCCTAAGGCGAATGGCTTTCGATTGCACGAGACGGTGTCAACGGGCGGTTATTACATCGAGTCACTCGGATTGAAATTCATTCTACATAACGCAACAGTCGGAGTTCTCCACCCACCGGTAACCATTAGATATATATGGATTGTCCCTATCCTTATTATACCACAATCCCACCGGCGTTCTAGAGCAATAAATGCGACGTAGATAACGGACACTGCCACAGATAGAAGGTTGGCATCAACAATCCTCTCGACTGCTTTTGCGAGTAACGGCTCTGCAACGCGGTCTCTCCTGACGCGTTATGCTTCCAAGCGCCTCACTCCGCCTCTCTGAACCTCTATCACGACGGTGAGCCTGCTGCTTTGTGCTCACAAGTACTGCAACGTTCGCTATACA
The DNA here is from genome assembly GCA_019614645.1 of Stratiolaelaps scimitus. NCBI lineage: Eukaryota > Metazoa > Arthropoda > Arachnida > Mesostigmata > Laelapidae > Stratiolaelaps > Stratiolaelaps scimitus. Next base: position 1,114,949 of record JABWDB010000017.1, read on the forward strand.
ACAGTAAACCGTGAAAACTAATAAGAGCCTGTTACTCGTCGTTATGGTAATCAATAACAACAATGCCTCCATCATAAACTTTCTGTTCCTTTGTGGCATTATCAGCAGCTGTGGCAGCGTTAAACACCATTGGCGGCGTTATCGCCTTTATGTAGGGATGCAGTTCGTATTATAAATATTGTCCACAGGGAAGAGTTGGACCACAGCCAGCTGGTTGATCTGGGTTGCTCTGTATTGGAGCGGGTGCTTGCTGACCGAGAACTATAAAGACGAGTGGAGAGAGATAGATAGCGATCTATGAGAGCACGCATCGCGTGCCCAATAACAAAAAGTGTCTCTTCTGCTCTGTCTATTGTGAGTGAGATGATGGAAGCGAGCAAGAAGTGTGTCTATGCTTTGAAAGGTTTGAGCCGCTAGCCCAGAGAAAGAAAATCCACTTGGGCATCGACGCCCGACGGCCGCCAGCTCGTCCACGATCCGAGATTCGCCACTGAGTGACCGCCGTTCCCTCGGGACGGCAGCTGGCTGCTGAATCTATGAAGCGGCCCTCGGTGCCCCGATGCCCTCGATCCGAAAGGGCGTTGACGATCTGTACGGCTCATCCTGCTCGGTCGCCCTTGGCAAGATCTGCCGGCCTGTCGCCAGTGGCCTTTTTTCGAACTATCACGGTCAAACAACGAACGGCTCGAACTGCACTCCGTGCGCGTGTCCCTCCGAGACCGTTCACAATCGAGGAAAAGAGGAAGTGAACGAGAAGGACTCAGTGAACGCTTACGCGTCAGTGCCTTCCTTGGCACGAGGCGATTTCACAAGCGAGACGGGCAGGCATACACACACAAACGAACCCACACAGATACATTGATATATATATGTATATATATATATATATATATATATATGTAGACTGATCGACAGTTATGGAGGAGAGAGCTGTACAGTTAAACAAAATAAGTTCACGGTTCAAATAGAGGCTGCTAGAATCGTCAACCTGCGGTGTTCATCCGAACTGGATATTGAGTTTCTCCAACCTGGCAGTCCGTGTCACTTTTAATTGTTAACCTAGATACGTTCGGTTGGACGCTGATTTTATATTGGTGAGTGTACCAAGTTACCATTGTCACTGTGATATATGCTGATAAGTTATGCATGAAGTGGATGGCAGATGGTACAATCAAGATGGTTTAATCTAACTCAACCGAGTTGAATACGCTGCTAATATTCAGTTGACGATTATTTTGAAATTAAGTAGTCGTAACGATTAAGTAACCCTCGATATCTCCTTGTACTCAGTGCTCTTAAGTTTGCTCCGAGTCCGGATCTTTTGTTTTTGGCTCAGTGATAACAATACTTGACAATGAGGACTTAGTATTAATCTGTTTTTTTTTGTATTAATCTGTTATGAGTTGAATAACCTGGTATATTTTTTGTCCAAGCTGTCGTCCTGCTAAAGCACGCCTTTGGAACGACTTGTGGGCGTTGTTTCAATCTGTATCCGGTGGCAGAGGTGGTTCTGTGTGAATCTACGTACAATTCTATTATGCTACTTAGAGATATATGATCTATAGAGCACACACTAGTAAACATTTTTTTCCATTTTGGCCTATACATTTCGTCAAGCCCTGTAGCGAGTATTGCTCAGAATCCTAGATGAGAGAAATACTTATACTCATCTCGGTCTCATGTGCACCTGAAGCTTAGCCCATATTTCGTACAGTCGAGCCCAACGTCGACAACTGGGATTACTGGGACTGGCGGCGTTTTGAAGTTCTCCCTGACCCGACTCGTGGACGGGGCCTTGAGATGGTCGTAGATCATTAAAATGGGCCCGCGAACGAATTTCAGAGGCTGTGAAGTGTCGTAAAACTTTAGGTGCGACCGTCGTCAAAGCTAGCACTTCAGGTTATTCGACCGTGTACACTTAAAATGTGTACAATGATGTCAAATGACCAGGTTGCGACTCGTTAGAGACCAAACTGAACAAGAGAGAATTAGAGGTTCACCGGTTCTCAAATTCTAAAGAAATCCTAATCAAACCTGGCTAAACCAAGCCAATTAAACGTCCGGAGTCAGTGGATAGCGAGAGAAAAAGGCAAAAAAAAGTATCTTTGGACAGAGCGCTGAGTTTAAAAGGTGTATAGTCCACGATGGCGAAACGTGTATTTCGCGAACGGGCTTGATAACTTATGCAATGCATACGGATTAATTAAGGATCTATTTTTTGAGGCTGACACTATAATACAAGCATATTGATAATTAGCGCCTAAAAAAGACAACCATATATTCCCTGTGGATGATTTGCCACAATCGTCTTGTGTAAATAAGTTGTATCTCAAAGCGGTCTTTTACTTCGCGGAACTCAGAGCGTGTGTAGTTTTCCTTACCCAAAATGTGCTATTAAGAGGATCATTCATTGTGTTTAGGACTAGTATCGATCACAGAACATAGCATCATTTCCGCGTATTTGAGCAATTTAGTCAAGGACACTCGCTGGAGTGCTACTCACCAATATTATAGAATGCTACGAAAGAAATATCATAACGGCGCTACACGGTGCACGCTACATAAGCATCGCAAAATTGTAGTTCCGTCAATAAACGCAATATGAATGAAAATGTCACTTCGATGTGCCCGGTGAGTATACTGGCCTAAACTGTCAGAGTTGTCCATGGCATTTGTTCCGTTTTGCTCACCAGTGCTTTTTATAACTTATCCATTGGCTTGGCTGCGGCGTATCCCAAGACATACATAATGTCTTAGGATACACCGCAGCCAAGCTGCTACGCATTGTACCTGACGTACCAATATCAATAATAATAATAGCATAAAATGCACCGAAGCTAAATATAAGATATGTACTTACATAGTAGCTGCAGACGAAAAATAAGCTCTATATAATATATAATGTAACACATATCCCAGTTCTGCCGAATGACATAGCCATAAGTGACTAGACCACCATCGTACCGCATTGCCCGCTCTCACTGTTGCTCGAACCTCTCCTCGACCTCTGCCTGCTTGAATCATTCAGGGATGTCGTCAATATTCGTTTCTGCCCAAGTGTCGTCATGTCATGTAGGGCTATTCCCAAGGCGTTGATTCCGAGCACGAGTCGAAGTCCTCCATGGGTTGCAGAGCTCTGCTCTGCTGGCGGACTTGCCGCCTTGGTATACTTTCTCCCGTCACTGCGGTGCACTCAATTCGAGGCCCTGTCATTCTAGCTCGTTGTGTTCTTGCCTGTCGACACAAGCCCGCCACGGGCGATATCCGGCGTTCACGGGTCAGCGTTCTGGACATCGATGAGCTGACAGCCGCCGAAACACTGAAGCCAGAAACGTTTTGCAGCATTGATTTGGCTGTGACTCAAATGAGTGTGTGACTTAATGAGCCAGGAGTCGTGGGTATTTCATAAAACGACGGTCTGGCAACGTCGGTTGCTGTCATTGGAAGCAAATGTGGGTGTAACCGAGATCGACCCTCAAAGGGGGGAGGAAGCTTTTGTAGTAGTCGTGGAGAGATACTACGTCATGTTTGCTTTTGTCCTGAACAGAGCCATCGAGTGATGCCGGACCCAGTCACACACACACACACACACCCACATATATATATAGTTGCCACTGTTGATTTCTTTATTCGATCGAAACGATGGGCTGCGTTCGGAACTGTATTTGTAATATTACAGAATCCTTGTTTCAATACTCAAAATGCTGACCGGCAGCAATAATAATCAGTCACGCTACGGTTACTGATGCTGCTGCGGCTCTACGACCCATTTGCTAATTGTTCATGTTTATTGCTACATTGACAGCACTGCAAGACACCTGAACACAGTGACACCCACAAAGCAAAACAGCCTTTGTATGTCTATGTCGTTGTTGAATACATTTATTCGGCCTTATTTGTTTATGACTGTCCTTTAGCATAGCTGGTGCGCTTAGAATAATCAGCTGTTTGGCCAGAAAACAATACATCCCTAGCACTAATCAGAGCGCGTACTAATAACGCCCTGCACGCATCTGCGCTTACCGTTATCATAAAGGATATTGCTGCAAGTTACAAAAAACAAACATCGAACAGTTGATCAGTTCATATTCGGATAAGCGCGAGCCACATCAAACGCAGAGGGGCGGGTGGGCTGCCATATCTCATAACTTACAACATATGGCCAGACCTCTCGCGCCCGACAAGTTTCAGTCTCTTTCATGAGGGGACTTCTTCCTATCTATTTATCTCTCTCTCTCTCGCTCAATGCGATCACTGCGGCAGCAGCAGCAGCATACAGAGAGAGAGAGAGCTCCTGATGGTGAGCGCCTTTCTGCGTTTCGGTTTGCGACCGCAGGACGACCGGCTCCAACCCTGCCCAAGCCGAGGCACAGAGGTGACGTGGGAATATGGGTTGCAATCGCGGCAGGCAACAGTTACAATTTATGAGCGGATCCATCCTCGTTATGCCCGCGCCTGGCGCGTATCTGGCACCCCGGCAGCTTAAGCTTTAAGCCTCATGCGCCGTCCATTTCAGCAGCTGGCTGTTCGCCACCACCGCCGCCGTCGCTGCCGGCGAAAATCCCGAGGGTTGTTCCGCGCGTCGAGCAACGACACAGACGGCACGCGAAACTCAGACCCCGTATGCGCTTCTGTTCCTACCCACTACGGAGTTAAAGACAGTATCGTGCGCCGGCGTCACGCAGCGCAGTGTTACTGAGCCCAGCTTTTTTCTCTTCCCTTCAGTACCCAAGGTTCAATCAGCGGTTTGATGGGCAGCCTGTGTCTGACCGGCCCGCGCGTCCGCTACAAAAAACCACCACCGTCATCGTCGTGGCAGGCACAAAGGGAGAATCCCGACAACGCCGATGGGCCAACGATGAAAACCATGATGCTGACGACGAGGATGGCCCTTGGTTTTGTGGTACTAGAGCGAGAGTGATAGCGGCACACGACAGGGGTTTGCGACAGTTGCAGCGCTGGGCCTCCCACTTCGGCTTGGCCCTTCCGAGCCAGACTCATGCGTTGTTTGTCGGCGGCGGCGTTGTTGTTTTTGTCGTTGTTGTTGATGTTGTCCTTGTTGCTGCTTCTGCTGCTCTTATCTCGGAAGAGTGTCGCGTGCATGGATCGCTCGTGTGGGTTGGCTAGCGGACATCAAAAAACGCCGCGTTGGGATGAGAGACGCCGACACTAGAGAGGGAGAACGAGAGACAGAGAGAGAGGCGATATGTCGTCTTCTATAATAGCATAAACGAGACGGCACTACCATGGCGGCGAGCGCTCAGCGGGCGTGGGCCGCTGAACCCTACTATCACCACTACATTGACCCATGATGCGTCTCCGTTACGTGGCGATGGGTGGCGATGCGTCCCTGGTGCGGGCCCAGCCGGGCCGGAGCAGAGCGCCTCATCTTCGCCGTGGGATACGTCGCGGTCTACGTCCGAGTTGTGTAGAGCTGATTCGCGCAGCGGGCGTTTAATGGCAATGCTAGATTTTGATGGCAGTCCACCATATAACGTTGTAGCATGGACAGACAAACGATCGCAGGCGGGGGCCACCCTTTCATCCATCTATCGTCGAGAGGAATAGCACACGACAGGCACGGACGCCGCCTGTGAAGCTGATTGCTCGTTGTGGCTACGTTCACATGATGTGATAGCGTAGCAGTACCAGAAGCAGCGTAATAGGAAGGGCGACCGTAGTTCCTTTGTAGAAACGACGATGTGAAATTTATGACGGCGCGGACGTCGATCAAGCAGGCTGCTAGATTCCGTTACAGCCACTCCAACTTTGTTAGTCGAATTAGCTTTTGCGGGAGATGCAGCTATGTGTATGTGTAGTGCAGGTGGACTTGTGTTTTGAAGTCGCCCACTAGTCGAGCGTAGCTCAGTAGCACTAACACAAATGTTTACAGGACGAATTGCTCGAATTCAAATTTTCACGTAACATTAACATACGATTAAAGATTTTATCAACACCCTATGTTGCAAGGTTACACTTAACACAGGCGAAGTGGGGGACTGAACTTACGTGAGCTGCATTGTTTCTGGGATGAATATCAGTGTGAACACGGATGCGGGCTTAGCTTGTGGTAACTTTAGCATCTGCTTGACTGCAAAATTAGATATACGGTGCGAGATTTCGAGCGGACACACTATAGCTGAGTGTATGCCTATCGTGAATATTTTGCGAGGTAAATTCTTGATGCTGGGTGAATAGCAGTAACTGCTAATCGACAATGAATAAAACGTACAGGTTGTGAATTAATCTTAATAGCACGGTAGCGGCGTGGCTTATGCGTCTTTGAAGTCAGCGAAACGATTGCTCGCATCTTTTAAAACCGTACACACTGGAGTGCATATAAGCGACAATTAGTTATAGGAAGAAAAACCCTCTTATGTATTTCCGAAATATCACTGCTTGTGTACGAACGCTAGAAGTGAGACCGTGTACCAAGTTTGACCATTTGAGGTTAAACATTACTCTGATGGAGCAGTGACATTACATCAACACCGGGCTACTCGCCGGGTGCAGCAAAATTGGCCAGGCAAGATCGTTCATGATCTAAACATGTGTAACGGTCTGCGTTGACTGTTTCACCAGGTTTTAGCAGTCCATAATAAAGCACAACCTTCTGACCCCACCTAATGCACAATATCAATTCCTTATGGCTATGAGTCCTGGATTTAACCGCTCCTTCTTCTGTTAACGCTGATATATATATATATCTTCTGTCGCCTCTTTTTGGAAACCAATTCAGTAAGATGGTACGTCCATTTTACCAAACGTTCCTTTGTTAGACGTGTACATCCACAAAGGCAAAAGATATGATCTAAGAAAATCAAGTCTTTCATTGCTTGCGCGTGCACAAGTATTCACCAAGTGTACTACGGCACGTTGACATTACGTGACAAAAGATATTAATAACAGCTCGTTAAAAACAACAACAACAACAACAACAATTATAACAACAATGATAACGTATCATAATCCCGTGGGGAACTGGAAGTGGGCAGCGACAGTCAAGACTTTATGCCGAGATTGAGGTAGCAGCGCCCTGGCGTTTATCGCGATTAGCATACATATTAATGTCTACGCGGCACTGCCATTGAAGGCAGCCGGGTTGATGCCAAAGAGCGCACTTACCGCCATGTCCTGTGACACTTCCTTCCTTAACTGAGAAATAATTCTTATATCAGTAAATGCTTAACGAGTACTTCTAAAATATGTCTCTTGCTCATCGAAGTACTTATCTGTTCGACGCTATTCAGCTGTTGAGATTGCTCGGACCGCACACGTTCACATGATGCGTGATATTACTACAGCTGATATCTGTTGGAGAGCGTACATAATACTTGCAATAAGTTGAGACACCACACTGTTACTGGATATTTATGTTATATTTCATTTGAAAGGGATACAACATGTACGGCTGTAACTAGCAACTACTTTTTTTTAGTTATAACTAAAAAATATATATATATATATATGTATATAATATTGTTCGATAAGTCCACCTGACGTCGACAAGGAACAAAAAAATACTCGCTTTCGTCAAATGGACACGAGAAACGCGTTCTCCACCACATAATATTTGCAGACGAATGAGGAGAAAATCCCTAGAACTCGTTCCAATTTCAGACCTGCGAGTTTCACTTCATGGCCAGAAAAGACTCGGGTCGAACGCTCCAAGGAAGATTGGGCCACGTCCCATTGTATATATAACACGTACCGACAAGCTGACTATAGAGATTCTCTATAAAGCTTCCAATAAGAGACAGCAGCGATGTTCCTAGGAACTATTGAACAGTCAATTTTCGAAAACGGTGGAGCCTGAGCATTTCATTAACAGTTTTGTCCTGCCTCCAAGATCGGGATTGTTTCGAAAATGCTATTGACAAGACTCGCTTGTGCAGTGTCTCATCGATTTCACAAATAGTAAATCGGCGATGGTCCCATATATAGTACGTCTGGTTTGGGTACGTCGTTTGAGATTTCGGTACCTCCAGATTTCTCGCTCTTGTGTAGCATTTAGAGGTGCATTCTAGTATTCTGGCAGATACACATTTAAGTTGCGATGCTTGACAGACCTATAATGTTTTGTTTGTGAGGAAGTGTTAATCTATAGTAGCTTTGGTTTTTCAACAGACGTTTGACCTTCATATTAAGAAAGAAGAGAAAATTGAGTGGAACATTGTAATACGTGGACAATGGAACAACATGCATGAACCAATGTATGCCACGTACTGTCAGAGAGTTCTTTGCCGTTCTTCTACGGCAGTCACCATTATGAAGACAGTCAAGCGTTAAAACGGTTTGTCATAGCTGTTCGCAAACACCCGACATCTCATGTAAGCCCTAATTTGTCAAGCTTCACTTCGTATTCACTTGAATTGAGCTTGATCTTTGAACCAGTGATGAGGGATTTATAGCCAGCGGGACTTCGATTGTAAAAAAATTGATTTGTTGTGCAAAAAAGAGTAATAGCCCAGTCAAAAACAATTTTCCACTAACAAGCCTCTATTTCAATCGGTGCTCTCGGCTCCGAAAACACTCCTGATACAATCAGCTTTAGATAAAAAAAAAAACAAAGAAAACAATAACATAGCAACACGACTCACCTAACTTTCACATCCACCTCACTGGCCCCGAAGTAGCACAGGGCTGTTGAAGAAGTCCAGATACGCCGGGCAAGTACCGAGCCAAATGTCAGCTGAGAGAAGAGCTAAAGTTAGAAAGAAAATAAAAATCCAATCTGCAAAGAATACAACCATGCAATACATTGTGCCGCCACTCCAAATCGCAAAGTTGCCACCCTGGATGTCGCGTTGTCACACGTGTAAATTTGTGAATCAGCCAACGCCCAAAAGTCGACGACTCGCCGTCTGAGCACAGGCGGGCCCGATCGCGCGATCGGTCGACCGACCGACCGACCGCCCCTCCCGCCCGAGGCACTCTATTCTACTTCCCTGATCTCGTAGTCGACGTTACCGCGACGACCGGCTGTTCAACGTTTTGCTATCACGGAAATACTCCTTGTAGCCGCCGCGGCCGCGTTGGCCACCTTCAGCTCCGGTCTCGGTCCGCGTTGGAGGGCATCTCGGATGTTGCCGCTTGGAACGCACCGGGGGTGGGGGGAGGCAGGGCCTAATTTATCCTAGTCGCAATCACGGATACCAGGAGCGGCCGGTCGGAGCAGAAGCGGGCCGGCAGCAGCTAGGCAATGATGGAGTATAATATCACATGGAATGTGGTAATGAATGAACACAATTACACGGAAGTAGCTGCAAATGGCGGCGCGCCCGTGAGCGAAGTGGTGCCACTCCTTGAAGCAGCTGCAATCACGAGCGCACTCACACAAGCGTCTGTATACACACACATATATATATATATATATATAGCAGTAGTTCAGTAGCGATATTAACAAACGATGTTAATAGATGGCGGCATTAACAGCCGAACTAGACAGGCAACAATGTATCTATAATATTATATAGATCAAGACGGTATCCCGGCTGATCGACAGAACGAACGAGATAATCGAAATGTGTGCTGATAATACAAACGCTTGTTATGCTCTTGCGCGACTATGGCGTAATCGGGAATGGAAGGACAAGAAGCAGCAGATCAACGGGTGATCATTGAGAGGAAGTGTGAACAAACAACTGAGAGTACATCCACGAAACGGAGGATCTCGTCTAGTGCAACAGCGGATAGAGCTTACGCGTTCGTCATAGTCACTGTGTGTATTCAATGTGATGATCGAGTTCGACGTTGGTAAAAATAGAACATTGTAGTATTCACCTGTATATAATGTGTGGGATGCTACGGTGACCAAGAGGCGTAACTTTGCTTGTCATAGAAATTATGTGCAGACGAAATATTGCTGTTACCAATTGTTCTTTTTGTTGGAAAATCAATAAGTAGTGATAAAAAGGACTGCGACTCTGTTAGGTGAAAACAGTCATTTTTTTTAGATTCAATACGCATCATCGTATTTTATGTTTATATAGCGTATCATACGGCTACTTTAAGTACATGATACACTGAATATGTGATATTCCCATCGGAAACGCTACGAGGAGCAAGCCTTACCAACCTTTACTTTTGTTCAATTTTCCTTAATGCTACAGCGAAACTAGGGAGCTAAGTTTTACGTAAAACACAAGAAAGGCTCTCCCTGCTTCGAGTCAACTCGTCGATAACCATGTTATAATCTACAACCTTCATTATTCAATCAATCCTGTTGACTAGGTATGCGTCACCTGACGGTGCTCGAACCCTGGACCTACTTGCTGTTTACTGCGCTAGATTTAGCCGGCAAAGGCTCCGTGCCCACATAGTCATGTTACGTAGAATAGTTCCACAGCAATTAGTCGCACGATTAACACCAAAATCGGCAAAAGTCGACATCTGTAGCAAAAACGTCGAGTACACTCCGTTTCTGCCATAGTCTGATACGAAAAATTCGTTAAGCAGACGTGCATGCCTTGCGCTGGTGTTTCTGTCAACGCCATCTCCCTGTCCGATTATTCGATAAACGTGTTATTCGATTGTATAATACTCTATTCTAGATTTTGGTCAACAAACTGTGGTCGGGTGTACCATTAAGACATTACGCTGTCTTGTTCTAGAACAACATGTTAGCATCGATTTACTAGGCCAACCACTTGTCGAAAACGAACACATCCTCGATGATAAGTGTGCAACACAAGCCGCCACCACCCGTTGCATAACTGCATAATGCTCCGCTCAAACTTTGATGACGCAGATGTGCTTATGGGATCGGCACGCCGCGATGTCGAGCGTACGATGATAGGTCCTAAAGTTGATGTATCTAAGATGAACATTTCGAAGCAAGTGAACGAGAATTGTGCAAGGCAGGGTGTTTGTTGATGTACATACTTAACAACTGGTAGACCCTCGTAACTGCGGCGAGTTAAGTAGGTGTCTACGAAGGCTTTGACATCAATCTTGGTCAAGTCCACATATAATGGATAATGGTTCGGTCGGCACACAAAACACGCCCATGTAAAAGTTACCTGCTCGTGCTGCCGAACACCACGGGCTTGCGGTTGACGGGATCACTTTAATTGATTGATCCTCGCCCTTCCAGAGCCACTCCGAACCAGCATCTCGATCCACACTCAATCAACTGCGTCAGACTATCACCTAGAGTTGATTAGTTTTGCCTGGGCGTGCAGTATAAGCAGGGGTAACACAATACTGTCGTGCCTTTCAGGTATATTCGCCTCATAGATACATTAACACTAGGAGTATCATCGTACGCTCGACATAGTGACGTACCTACCCAGTATAGCCGCCGCCTCCGCCGCGCCCGCCGCCGCGTCATCAAGTTTGAGCAAAGCGTTCTGATAGCGAAGTAACCCGTACAAGTTCAAGGGTTATGCAACGGGTGGCTGATGTCAAACTCCCGTTGAACACTAATCATCGTAAGGCCGCCTTACTACGAACACATGAATTACTGAATTGCCCTGAACACTATCCGTGTCATTTGGACACTATGAGGGACGAGGGAAAGGCGGAACGAACTTGGATTAGGGATTGTGCCTTATTTGAGTTTTGGAACTTGGATTTACAGGGCCGTAGTGGCTCACTGCGTCTGCCAATCAAATCGAATAGTCAGGCTGGGCTAGCCGTACTAGGAGAAATGTATGCACTTACCACTATATTAGTACTGCGCCTCTTTCGCCTGATTTAAACCTCGCGTCAGCATGAGGTGTATCATACTTATATATATATATATATATTGTCTTTAGAATGTTCAATAAAATGCAGAATTCGCGATCGCGTACCCTCGCGGATCGACAACGGTGTAGTTGCAGCGGCCGATATAAAGCCTGGGAAAAGCGGCGCCCGCAACAGGAGGGCTGGATTCAGAGATACGTGAGTGTATATCAGGATCACTATAGATGCTCGTAAACCCTCTTGAGGCATCGATCATTTTGGAACATTGAGAAAACTATAGTTGTCATCGTGTCTCCAGTGAGGGAGTGTTCGGTTGTGAGCTGCGGAAGATACGCATATCGAACAAAGGCCGGACCGACGTGTTTCCAAGAACTTCCGGATGTTGCACAGGGCCCGCAAGGATCAATATGTTGAAACCATAACGGTTAGGCGACCCCTGTTTAGGGGCTCACATTGTTTTATGTCTACAGTGCCCTCACCTGTGTCCACATAAGTCCATACAAGAGAAGAGTCTATCTTATGCTTGCTAGAAGCGCTATACGTTTAATGGCCGCCTCGTGGATTGTTTTTCACAGAGAATAATCGTTGAGAACACCGCAATAGTACAATCCACAAGCAGTTTTCATACTGGCTTGGGGGATAGCTCTGTGTAGAATCGCCAAAGCGTTCTTTGAGGAACGAATCAAGGCTAGACCAAAGGAAGAAGAACAATACGTAACATTCACTCGAATGATGAGAAGAGCAGCGTCTAGTCGGTTTCTGATGACCGTTGCACCAGACATCGCGTCTGATTCGGCTAAGGTGTGAAGTCATTTAAATCACAATCAATTAAATGCAAACTGCCTTATTTGTTATCGCACAATTATTGCCACTTAGCGTTGCAGACTTCGTCACATTCGAGTGGGTTGTTTGATCCCTATCCTGCTAGACTATTGTCTTGGTTACGCAAACGTTCATAATGTCTACGCTACTCTAATTGTGTAGTGGTAAACATCTGAGTGACTCTGTGGCTCGATGGAACCGTCAGCTCGTTGGGACTGACCGACGAAACAGCTAGACGACGCGACAGTGTACAATATACCGATGGAGGCAGTTCGATTCATCAAGTCCCTTGGCCGGTATGCTGCGGTGTGGAAAAGGCCTAGATCGTCGTGGTCGCCCGAGTGCTTCTGGGACACCGCATACAAGTGACCTCCTTTTGCCGGAGAAGTGCTTTCGACCGTTTGGCGGTTACGCCGGTACCATTAGCCTTCGAGTATCCGACAATGACCTGTTGGGAGTCTTCATCGTTGACCGTTCCAGTCCTCACCTAGGCTAACACAAGCGGTTTGAAGGACACTTGGCAACGCTGACTAACCTGGTCCCGCTTCCCGGTATTTGCTCGCCATCGAAAGGACGTGCGAGAGTTGTTCCCACGGTGCGGCGTATACTGCGTAAGGCACACGCCCGTCGGTCGGTAGATAGACTACAAACGTGCAACGGTTGGGCGCAGATACTACGCTTCGTTTGCTGCTGTTCCGACAGCAGGGGCATTCTAATCAAAACGCCCCGGGCACAGGCGTCCGCTACGTTTGACTAGGCAGAACAATGTACAATGGGATCGCCGCAGGGGTACCACACATGTTGTGGGTGTCGCTTGCAATGCGGATTGCGGTGTACGCTTGTAACAAGTGCTGTAGCATAGCGCCCCGATGACGCTGGATCTGGCCGAAGTGGTCGGCTTCAGAAGAACAGCCAGAACAGAAATGAGTTCGAGCGGCGGCTGTCCGGATCGGCGGCCATTCCGACAGAGACGTCGTGCTTCCAAGCGACCAGAGAAGAGAAATCGAGAAGACTTCGAGAAGAAAGTGGATGGCATGGATGGTTACATCGGCTGCGAAAAGGGAAACTATTCCTCCTATGTTATTCGTTAACGCTGTCGCTCTCACCGGGTCTTTCCCTGTTCATCAACCTACGATTTCCACCCACCGTTCACTTCCCATTTTCGCGCCCTTTCGCAGGGGCACGTTCAAGGAACATATTTTGTATATTTACAATTGATTTCCTACCTCGGACCAACACAGAGAAAAATAATTGTGGGATGAATATCATCGTGTTTGTAGAGCATTTTTTTTGTGCTCGACTAAACGATACGTCTGTTATCGTGTGCCGTGGGTAACCCGTTGTACCCCTAATATATGTATTATATATATATAGTTATTTTCTATCTAAATTTGATCACGCATGTGTGTAGGTGTGTAACAAAATATCCTGTAGACTATGCTATATAAAACCTATTTGCCGTCATCGTTTCTACCCTCTCTTTTAAACCGTGATTGTCTATCTGCGGCACAAATTCAAGCAGCCTTGGGGATGTCGATTTTTCTATCCCCACTAAGCTATGTTGACATGGTGGAGATATGGCGCCGCAGAACACGGCGAGCACGGCAATCGAATTGTATCAGGGATCTTAGGACATTAAACCGTTGTCACTAATAGGGAAATCTGTAAAAAAAAATACTCCCATTTTAATGAATCAGGATGATTTGCTGCAATACGTGATACTTCCTAAGCAACGCATCGAATTAATTCAATTCAGGCACACGTCTTTTAAAGCCAGATGGGGGCAGGGTAAAAATGAATAAAACCAATACAAAAAATATTTTATACCCATACAGTATCACGGTCTACACTGTAACCTTATGTAGTGTACAGGCTGAGTTGATTTCGTACTATATATACACATATATATTATATATGTATATAGATATACAGTTACTTCTTCGTAGTAATCGAGGCGGTCGCCACGCCAGAAATTGCGATTATTTGCTCTGTCATTACCGCTTTAATAGTGGGGTTCTAACCAAGCCCTATCTTCAAAACGAACAAGCACGAGGTCAGAATCCAGTTCGGCGTTTTTCAAAACGATAATATTCTACTATGGCTTATCTGACTTTTTTGCGAACATCCATTATGCTAGTGAGGAGAATTTCTTTTGATTGTAGCTTGCAGGTATTTGCATAGACTTCGAATAAACTTTCTGTTCCGCATTTCTGTCTATCTTCAACTACGGTGACCATATCTTCTAACAGTATAGTCAGTAATGCAAATGCTTCATAGAGTCTGATGTAAAAGCCAGGCCTCTTTACAACGAAACATCCTCGTGGCGAACTACAAAATCTGCACTCTAACCTCTCTGTAAGTGTTAACTGAGGGGGATCACCATGGCTTCGAGATGATATTGAGGTGTCAACCGCTGATCGGCAGTTAGGATAGCACACTATCCAATGGAGATAATTCATTTAGTATGTCCATTTTCTCATTTCTTCTAAGCGACGTGGTATGCCGTGTTACGCATAGTCAGACAAGGATACTTCGACGAGAACCGTCCACAAGGTCTTTCGTAATTCCCCTTCGAGAACACACTCTGTTAGCAAGGGCTGAGACTTTGTAGCTCTGATATCGTCGCAATAGGTTCCTCCACCTGGAAGAACAGGGGCCGGGACGAATATATTATTGTTTGGGGAAGCCATTTACTCACGTTGGCTGGGGCTAGAGCTATAGTCTATTTAAATCAGACCGTTCTAGCATCTGCTCAACGCGCCTCGAGTTATCTGTTTTCAAACTTTAAATTCTCATTCCAGGTAGACTTTGCAACGAATTCAAGTCGCCCTTGCCGACCAACCCTTGCAAGGCAGCGTGGAACTAAATGAAATCCGCCACATAGGCTACGTACCATCCAATTAATAGTTAATGGTGGTGCGGCTATACATAACGCAGAGAGGGAGGTTGGCACACTCTTTTGGTTATAAATATCATACACTCAAGGTATCTATTAGTTTTATCTTGAGCACCTTGACGTAGAACGCACCATTGATAATACCGACGCCACGAGCCGAAATACAGCTAAATATAACGAACTCTCTACTAATTCCTCCTATACCTTGCTAACTTGAGCAACTGCCACAAAAGACAACATGTTGCGCAGTGTACTTCGACCGTTAATGCTGCGGGTCGACTATAAGACACACGTACTGTTCCCTCTGGCCAAGCGGAGCTCGACGCTTACCTATAATACAAACACATTTCGCCACTTTTTATAGGCTTGTTTCCTGTGTTTTCATCCGCGATAATGACCTGCTCTACACACTGTCCCGATACAACGACCACTCTCACACGGCGGAGTCTCTCGGAGTTGGACCAGAAGAATGAACAAATGATGGGCAGCTTTCAGGTCTGCAAACAGATTTGTTGGGAATTTACTTTCACATCTCCACGACAATATCATTTCCGTCCCGTCGCCGACCTCTTTCGGTCATCTCCGAAAGGTCACTGCGCACTGTCGGGGCCCGGTGTCGTCAGATCTTTCGCCAGACTGCGACGCTGTGTGTATTTCAGTCTGAGTATGAGAGACTGATCGCGACGTGCTCCCAGTGGTCGTTACGCTGATACCTACCATTTTGCAGGCAGCTTTTTCTTTGCCCGAAAGAGAGAGAGAGAGAGGACATCATGTTAGTGCCGGTAGTAGATGCCACTGGTAGCGCAGTAGCGCAATCTCGCGCTCAGGCCCGACCATCAGCCGTTGCTTAACGGTCAACGGAGCTGTAGCGATGAACGGACGGATAGTGGGACTCGAGTGTGGCAAGCGGCGTTCGGCGCCAACGGGAAAAGTTAGTCAAAACTTAATGCCAACGACTAGGAAGCTACCTGTCAGGAAACTAACGACTCAGAAGAGTTAAAACAGCGCCGGGGTCCGTTTGGCGATGCTCGACGTTGGCAGTGGCACCGAGCTGACGGCATGAGGCCCTCAGCCCTACGCTGCACCCCTGGCCCCCGCCGCAAGTAGAAATAGATGGAACACTTCGAAAGACTGCGTTTAGCCGTCGACCGTAGTCGTGTTGGTACGACACTGGTTGAGATCCGTTTCGGGATTGAAACTGTCTGTCCCGCGAGGGCTAGCTGGTGAAAGCTATGAGCGAACATAAAGCTTGCGAGTCCTCTAAGGGGGACTCGCTCTTTCTCTCTCCCTCTCTCTTCTCTCTCGCGTTTCGAGTGACTTCAACCTGTTTTTTCGCCGTTCTTCAAGAGGCAGATTGCGAGCCCGCTTCACCGTCCCCGTCCAACACCGAAGTCGAAAGATTATGGAGTGGCCAAAACGGAAACGCCGAGAGCAAAAAGCACCATTACGTGGCGTGGATGGATGTTGGGTCCAGGCCTAGGTGACCTGATGAAGTCCGTGGCAAGAAAAACAACCTTCTTTTACACCCCCAACCGTCTCTCGTATACGCAACACACGTACGTAACTCGGTTCGCTGGTCAGGACGATGCGTAATAACGTAATAACTCGTAAAATAAACGCTGTGTGATTAAAAAAAAACACGCTGTGTGTGAAGACATGAGTAATAGTTGTCATGTCAATGTAGATATGAAAACAAACACGCGCGAGTATTAGCATAGCGCATAAGGACACAGTAAAGAATATGCTCTCCAGAGCCGCAAAAGTTCAACATCGATCTTGGAACGAATGTCACGAGCTTAGTAATTCGTGTTTTTTTTTTTTTCCAGGAAATCACGTGACTTCACGTCGTCATAGAGAAATGCATGAAATCAAGGAGTACATCCTGTCTCTCAACTTGACAGTTGGGCCAATCAACTCGTTGCGAAACTTGAGAAGTTTTCAACGCGCCAACCCAACGTCAGGCCGTCGGCGTGCCAACAGCGGCCAGCATATTTTCTCACTTTTCGTCGCAGATTCAACAGTTGCTTTGATCACCAGGAAACTTCCGCCCACCGTTCGACAGTTTGACGGATTCATTCAGGAGTAAGCTTATCAGAGGCCTATTAATGCCGATCTATCTATCCGTCTATTACGGCACAGCCTCCAGTCTCTTGTCACAGCTCGAGCGCATCAGACTATGATGATGGCATGGAGGCCTAGCCAAGCCGACCGAGCCACTGCACTACCGACAGGTTTCCGGCACACTCATGTTTCGACACTTCGTATGAGTGGTTGGCAAGAAGAACATAATATCTCTCTTCCGTAACTGTTGCATCGTCGCGCTCTGACGAAGGGCAAACGCGAAGTGCTGTAGACATTGAACAAGGCCGCATGCAGTTAATATCAGCGACTCGAATGGGGAATACTGTGACAACAGTTTCAATCACAGCTGTTTAAGCGGGAAACGGGATTTAGCGACTTCATCGTTAAAACTCACGTTACCGTGAGAGGACGATGGCATTCGCCTGTTTTCAAGATGGGTTTACACCTTAGATCGACATGCACCTCTGGGCTGTCGCTGTTTTGTAAAACTCACTTTTCTCTAGGAGATTTCTAGAGTAATGTGACTGGTGTGCTCACGAATATCTTCCCACGGTGGTGCTCCATTAACAGGCTTAGTTTTTTGAGCGTTCATATTTGGATAACGATTTGATCGGAATAAAACCAAATTAGTTAATAGTTTTTTGTCAAATAAAACCAGATAATCGCGCTCGACATCTGACACGATTCTGGGCTTTCAAGGGGGTCTGTATCTATACATGCGATTTATGTAACTTTATTTCACACTCGAACGGCAAGTTGACGAAACTGCGAGACTATGTGACAAATATCGTATGTGACAAATACTAACAACTCGCTTAGGATGCGAGCTCAGACAGGTGGTAGATAGCACATACAACATAAACGATGAAAATAGGAAGCTAATGTTCCGGAAGAAGATCGATTCGCTATTGCTTCCAATTTACTTGGGTCAAAATTATTACATTGGTTCGAGGACTCGCTCGCGGATAGAAAATGATCACTAGGCCATAACGCAATTGTGCATCACGTAACTGGGCTGCATTCACACCGGGATAACGAACACGAACAGCTGAGACTGCTACAACGATTCACCATTTTCCTATCCAATAATGTTTTTCGAGCTGACCCTCAGCTGTTCCCCTATCAGACAGGCCTCAGCTCTTAACCTTTAGGTATTACTATGAGGACCTGTCGGGGCCACCTTTGCTTATTCTCTGCCTTACTCGTACCATTTTCCTATCCAGCCATAATCAAAGTAATGTAATTGGAATATACTTACCACAGCAAAACGGCTCCATTGGAAGGTCTTGTGTCAGTCGTCGATCGTTTGACCCGACACCAGTGGCACTGAATACCAACAAAGATACTTACGGGCAAGTGGTGACTAGTTAGCCTCTTGATCAGAACACGTACGCAGATTGACTGGGCGAAATGCCTGATAGAATTTCTATGTGAGAAGAAATAACGAGCCCAATTCGACTTCCCAGCAGTCCCCTCTTACAGTCTTCGTGTGACTTTTCTTATACATCTATACGAATCAAGTCGTCTGCAACGTGCGTACTGTCGTGACGTCAATTGGAGAAGAAGAGTGCGAAGTGGTATTGTTGCAGCTGCAATCAATGCCGTGTATTCATTGAAGGCGCTTGTGGTTCACTGCTGCCACCGAAAGTTAATCGTTCTGGCGAAAGCGGAAAATGTACGCAGATATGCATTTGCACTCAGACGTAAAATAAGAGGATGACGTCCGCGTTCTGACGACCGGTAACGAATTTATTCCATTTCAAAAGGCTAAGTCAGCACCTACAAACTATCGTACACGACCGTGTACCAGCGCAAGATGCTCCTTGGGCACTAACGGTCCTCTGGTTAGGTCGGTAGATCTCTCAGCGTGGGATTTCCACCAGGATCTGATATAGAGATGATCAATTCGTCTGTGTCAGCATTTCTCCGTTGAGAACACTATGTGCTTCAATAGAGACTCGACGCTAAGCTAGTTTCGTCAATCCGATAAGTTCTGCCGGACTACAGCACCATGTCGGGATCCAATCCTTCCGGATAACAACCCTTCAATGGATCAAACTCGTTTAACATCGCTTCTCACGGAAAGTGGATGATCCGTTGCGGCCCTCAGCAGCTAGTTCTATTTTTTCAACCAGCGACAGAACCGAGCAAATCGGCTTTGCGTTGATCTTCCTTAAAATACTCTCTTATAATACATCTGCATATTGGCACACGTGTGCCAGCAAATACGATGATAAACGCCTTGAAAGAGGGCTATAGAAGTCACATGAACATTGACGGGGCAGTGTCACACGTATAATAGATTCACACCATAAAAGAGTTATAGCGTATATATATATAATATCTATCATTGTACTCGCTAGGCGTAAGACAATATTGTATATGATGGATTCAGGTTTGGATCTTACCATCTGGGATGAGTAAGATGAGAAGGAGGCGCGTCAGCTGTATAGCTTACTTACTATTTTCTAATCTGATATTGTTCTAATATTGTTTCTATAATAATATTGTATTTCCGAACTGTATCTCCGATCTCCTTTCAAACCTATATTGTTAGCCACCTCATATCATCTCGCCTCTTCATAATACAATATAATATAACATAACTTTATTAAATATACGAATATACAATTTGCAGTTTCGATTTGAAGATGCCTTTGAAGAAGCATTGCTTTCCTTAATGCGTAGACAGCAAGATACAGTTTAAGATACCGTTAAATAGATGAGCATAATCTCTGACCGCATCTTTACAATGTCACAGCCCTTCAGGCATCAATATGCCTGATTTTAAAGACTCCTTACAAAGCAGCTTTTTACTGCCTCCAGTGGCAATAAAATGTTGGTGGTAGGTGTGCCGCGGAGAAGTTGTACCACTCCCATATGATAAACAGAACACGGTCTGAGCTGCTAAACTGCTGGCAGCTATTAACGCTATATACGTAGAATAATGGCGGGACTTTGGGGTAACGTAACATTGGGGTCAATATCGAGGTCGGGTTGCGGCGACTCGGGAGAGAATCTACTTATCATATTTATTATATTTAGATGAAGACCAACATTATAGACAATTGAAGCCTGATCGGGCCAGATAGCGTAGGTAGGAGAGTATAGACAGTCCGACCCTCAGCAAAAAAAAAAAAAAAAAAAACCAAAACAGGAGTTGCTCATAAAAAAATAGCGTACTGTAAATTTTGTATTAGATTCCTCAATTAGGTCATTTTACGAATGACGATATGTAATATCTAGAAAGAATTTAATCATCTGTGGGCATAAGTAGCCTCCGGTTGACAGTGATGTATCATGCCATGACTGTGTGAATCTGATAAATAATCTTACAATTTATTATATAAAAAGCTTTTTTATCATAAAAAAAACTTTTTCTTTCTAACATGTGCATGCCTAACGCCATATCTGTGTGTCCCACGCAAATCTTTACCGATCTCCCGATAATCTCTGATCTCCTGATGACACAAGAAATGGATCCGCGAAATATGCTATTCTTTTTTGCTACTGCACTGCCATTTACAGCATAGACACACTACTGTGGGCCATGGCGCCAAGAGTGTCACAAAGTCGACAACACCATCAGAAACAGATAATGCACAGCTATTAGGCATCTACTCAAGGGTACTTACATCGTATGCGATATCTCACGTTCCGCAACAGGCTCAATGTGAGCTGTTCGAGCGAGTTTGAATTAAGAGTAGAATGTGTTGTCGATAAACGAATAAGTAAATCAAATAGAGATAACATGTGGGAGATATACCAAGACACAGAGAGAGAAAGAGAAGACCGCGAGAGGGTGTGTGTGTGAGAGAGAGATAGAGAGAGCGTAAGGAATAAGATGGGAAATCTAAGTAGAATGTTCCATAATATATCACCACCGCAGCCACAGACATCGCTCGCCGCTGAGTCCCCTCATGCAGCGGCGGTTCCGCCGTACCGACGGAGGACTGCGCCCAGCTAAATAATGGCTGAGATCCATCACTAACAACTCTACTCAACTCTAGCCTAATATAGCGAAGTGTAACAGTGTGTCTGTTGGCTGTTGGAATCATTTTCCGCCATCTAAACGCTACTCTTCATCGTCACGGCAGTGGCTGGTGGTCGAAGCAGTAGCGGCGCTACCAGGCGGCAGTGGCTCGGTTTCCCTCCTAACTCTTTGGCGTGCACTCCTCTACATATAGTGCACACACCCACACACGTGGTTCACAAGGACATCCGTACTACGTACGCGCTTGCGTAGGCGCTTTTCTCCTCTGCATCGTATAACCATACTATGCCTACACCGAGGAAATGGCCTCCACAACTACAAACATGGTGCGCGCTGCAGTACAACTATGGGCTCTCACAGCGTATGAGCATGATAGCCGTGGTAGGCTTGCATGTAGTAACAGTAGTAGTAGTGGCCGCCGCCGCCGCCGCCGTCGTCATCGTCGTTGTTGTTGTTGTTGTTGTTGTGCTGGCGAACTGACAATGTGGTCTTGAAATAAACCAGACGCTGCATCTTCTCCTTTCCACAGCGAGTGTCCTGAGCCCGTCCTACGTCTGGCGGTCCGTCGTTTATTCGTTTCTCGGCCAAGTCCTGCGTTGTCATGCGTGGTCTTGCGTAGGCGGGTCAGGCGGTGGCTTCTTTCTGGCGCCTTCTCTACACCTATCTCTCTCGCTCTATGGCGCTGCCACCCGTCCCTCGCCTCCTCGTAAGTAGCACGTAGCTGCCTAAGTGGCCAAAATGCAAGGCGCTTAAGTCAATTTCTCGCCAGTTCGCTCCATCTCGTTCTCTCGTTCCTCCATCTTTTCCTCGCTCATCCTAGCCCGCCCTTAAAAGCGTCGGCCGTTCTCTACCCCGGCGTTGCGTTTATATATTGTTCCTTTGCGCTGTTCCGCTTTAAAAGCGTGCTCGTGGGTCGCAGACCCGCGCCCCCCTCGACGACAACGTCTTAACGAGCCTGCTGTGGCGTCAATCAGTATACGGACGGCGGAAGGCTTGCCCGACTCTACCACAGCCCTTCTCGCGCAGACTTAGCTTCTCGGACGGCGGACGACCTCGTTCGGTCACCCTCATTCGCATGCAGCCTCTTCGAAAGAAGGAATTCCCGACGTTGGCTTTCGGTCGACCACTGTCGCGGCGCCAAACGGCTCGGGGTCTTTGAGAGTCGTCAGCGCGTAATATGTACACTTCAGGGTCGACTTGTTCGGCAGGAAGAATAGCTATAATAAGTGAGCATCCACACCCTTATATCATATCCTCAGCAATCGTCAGTGAACTGAGAGACCGACAGACCGATGGTTCCAGCAGTTTTTTCGATTCTGCAAGTCTATTGCATGACAGCTATGTTCTATCTCTCTCTTTCCCTCTCGCTTGTGTGGCATTTTGTATCAATATATTTTTTGACTGTCCGAACATATGTCTTTAGTTTACGAATACCGTTGTCAAGGTCTTGTTTCTTCTCATTCATGAGCCATGCTCATAACGTTGTGTCTGTAAAAAGGGATTCTACCTCTGAGGCTAATCTGTCTTGGTTCTCTAACGCTACTAAGCCTCTCATCAAACGCGAATAGTCAACCAGCTGGCATTCAGAGACACACCTGGGGAAGTGCCGACCGTCTCTCGGGCTGCATAGGGTTTAAAGGTCACAGAAAAAAGTCAATTTGTCACCGGTCATTAACAGGAAAGGTTAATTTTGTGTAGTTAAACCCTCATATAGTACTTGCGTATGTGGTTCCTAGTGTTTGCAAGCCTGTGGAACTCCACTATTATGTTCTATGAAGCACTCCCTATATATAAAGACGAACATTGATAACGTTCACCGTATTCATATGGGCGGCTTTCCGAGGTGCACAATAACCCGAACCCGATCGGCACAGTCTCTTCTAAAATATATTTTCCAAAATCGTCATCCGTGTATTTATATATGGTGAGCCAGTTGAGAGTCTCCGCTTAATAAGCGGTAATTAACATCCAGCATTGTGACCTCTCCTACCACTGTTAATGACATTTAATTCAGGTAAAAGTATACCGATATATATATATATATATATATATATATATGTGAGGAGGTTTGGTGCAAAAATGCAACGATCGACCCGAGGCTACAAAAAAACAACATTGTCAATCTAAGAGGGCTTAGGGGCCTTGCAGTGACACAGTGAACTTCGGTGCTTTACGAGCTTCCGATTTCAACCTCTTGTTCTTCGACATGCGGTATTTCACGTCCGTACCTCTGACACGATCTTTTGCCACTAGAGGCTCTCCTGGCTGTCCGTCCATCAGCCTCGAATAGACCGCACCGTTACGCCAATAATACCCACGTGACGCGTTCGTTCGCTCGTTTGACCGAACACATCGGCCGCCTCCCTCAGAAGCCAATACAAATGACGTCACAGGCTGGTCGTTTTCGGGGAAAGGCAGTCGTCCTGCCAGCAGGACGACTGCCTTTTCGCGCTCACTAGGGATCTTGAGGAAGGGCTTCCTTGGCTCCCAAGGGTCCCAAAAGAACGGGACACTGGGACGGGATAAGAGAGCGGGCCAGGTGGGTCTGGTAAGGGTGCTGGGGGTCAACGCAATTAACTCTCTATACAACGACGAACCCACGAGCTAGGCGGTCCTCAAGAGCAGTACCGGCAACGGTGGTGACAGACATGCTCGATGATGGACGCAAAACGCAGAACCCAATGATAATATGTTGGTGGCATGGTGGGTCGCACCCCTGTCGCCGTCGGGTCGCCTGAATAACGCTAAGGGATTAATTACCTTTGTCAGGCCACCACATGTGGAGTTATTTTCCATTGGGGAAGGCAGAGGCAGCAGGAGCACCATCACCACCAGCCATGACATCAACATGAACACGTATCGACGACGCCAGAGAGCTCCAACGAGCTGCAGCAGACGCACCACCAGCAGCAGTGTGTTGGTCCACAGAGAAGGCTCTTCGTATCATCTGAGTGCCGATAGGACGACGGGCGGCATCCCTCGTATATGCCAACCAATCAGCCACACCCCTGGCCCATTTTCTGCCAGAACGGCCTCCCTTCAGGAAGTTGCGGGGGGGTTGCCGTTTAGTCGAGGGCGTCCACTTACCTTCTTCTGCCGGCTCATCTACACCCGCAGGAGCCATCATCGAGCACCGTCATCGAGGAGACAGACCGTAGATCGCTTCAATCTTCGGTCCCCGTCATCGTCAAATAGCCCCTGCCCCCCCCCCGCGCCCCCAAGCGTCGAAAGGCCATAATGATAGATTAGCGTTGCGCGGCTGACTAGTCTCTCTTGTCTAATACATCCGATGAGAGAGCGTCGCCCCGACCCTTCGGCCGCGTTGGTCTCAATGTGAGCGTCATCGCTTTGTGTGTGTGTGTGTGCGTGAGCCCAGTGTAGTGTACGTATGCGGCTGTCGTCATTCAGTCGACAAGATGCTGAATGCCAATGGAGAAGAAGGCTCATTGTCTTTCCAGCAGCAGCAGCAGCAGTTCCACTTCGTGCCGCTGCTGCTGCTCAAGCCGCCAGCTCCGGCAACGCGAGTCGCAGAAGCGGGCCGGGCAGAGAGATGCTGGGTCGGAACTAGCAGGCCATTGTCTTTGTCCTTCCCACATGTTCAGTTCTCGGCCGACGACGGCGACAATGCCGATGATGCACAGCCTCTGTGTAGTGTGATGGGATCAGTTGAAATTGTGAAGACATACAATACCTGCCAAGCACGGTGGCTGGCAGGCGGAATACGAAACGAGACGGGTGCGACGCAGCCTATCGTCTAACACCCAACACAATGTGTGTCCGCTGAAGGAATCGTTTGCTACAAACGTTGCTAACAGATAGCCCTACACTGCATACGTTTAGACACGTCTCGTTGACAACGACAAGGCAAGTGATTGCTAACGTGAACTGGTGATACTTTAGACGTGGATATTTTATTTGTGTAGGTGGCCTTGCGCTAGTGCTCTGATATTATGGGTTTATTTCTTCGATTTAGTCTAAGTTCGAATGGATAATAATCGGAGAACATCCCTAGACGTCCAGCTCTTTTTATTTTTGATCATTTTATTTATATTTGTATGAATATGCTTTTAATTGTCGTGTTTAAGTAACGCGCGGGCCAGAGCCCGGCTGGTCAGAGCTAATTCTACGCTGAGCTTGTAGCTCATGTCACTTTTTGCCATATATAATATTTGTTCCATGTTGATGACATGAAGGGATCTGTATGGCGGTGATCGTGGGAATCTAGGCTTCGACTCATGGATCCTCGGTTATTAAGTGTGGCAGTCTTGTGCTTCGAAGAATACGATGGTTCGAATGAGCCTTACCTTTTCTAAGAGGTTAAAGGTAAATCCTGCATGGACACCAGCCCTCACAACTAAGGTATTTACATGGTAGTGTCAGATTCTTACTAACTAAACCCAGAACAGATTTTGACTTGGGGCACTGAACGGGACTGTCAAAAGTATTACTTCAGTCAGTGCCTTGCAGGGACCGGCAGTCTATTCCAACCATGTCCTGTCCCTCAGTTCCTCCTCTGGGGCGAACTCTCCCGCCCAGCCGCAGCGGGTGGGTTCTGGGGGCCTTATCTGGCAAAGTCTTCAAGGCTAACGTCGACAAGTAATTACAGCTAACGCATACATTTCAAAGGAGAGTCTCTTAGAAGCCTAAACCCAAATGTGAAAACGTTTTAAAAAATCCTACCGCAATACAAAATACAATTACATTTAATGTGACTCAGCTATATATATATATATATATATATATATATATATGAGAGAGAAGTCAAGCGATATAAACCATCCACCAAGTCGCGTTAGTGTTGCCTCAGCTGCTTCTATATACGTTGTAGTGAAAATGTTCTTTCACCCTTATGTACATGTCTTCTTCGTTTAGTTGAAGTTTAGGGTAACGTGACTTGAGAGACAAAAGCTCGGATGAGGGGATTCGTGACCCTTTGCTGAATGTGGGGCGAAGCATCGCCTTCGAAAGCCAGTGCAAAGGATGAGGAGGCGAAGGACCTCCGTACGCGGCGATCCCGCCTCCGTGAGCCCTGGCGCCTAGATGTGCACCATCCGTCGTTCGCTTATATTTGTTCTCTATGCGCCCGTAGTGCAGCTGAGCGGGACGAAGCCGGCGATATCGAGAGCGGACACGAGAAGGAGACGAGGGGAAAATAAGGAGGTGGAGCAAAGCACTCAAGAGAAGCATCTGGCCTCATATGTGCGAGCGGGCAGACGGACGGGTCTCAGTGTGTGTATGTGTGCTTCGGTGTAGCTGGGCCGTGTCAGCGAGCTCGGGGTAAACGCCGACACGACCGAAGGACACAGGGATACCGGATACGCACTCCGCAGGAGGAAATAGTCGAAGGATGAGGCAGCGTCAGAAGCGACGGCCGGTACTACTCCTACACCACTACTACTGCTGCTGCTGCTGCAACTACGGATCAAGCTCCTATTGCCCTATCCCGGATCATGGGCTACAGACAGTTCTTCCCATTTGTAGAACACAGACACATAGACAGCGAAAGAAAGATAGAGAAAGATCGAGAGAGAGAGAGATAGAGATACGAAGACCGCGAACGGACAATGTATCGTGGCCCCTGCATCCGCGAGCGCCTACCGTACATACGAAACGTGACCCCATAAAGGGCGTATCCCAGCTGAGGATCGAAGACGCCGAGTCCCAATAGCAAATACTGAGAAGTCGTTGTTCTTATTATTATTATTAGTAGCAGCAGTAGCAGCAGTAGTTGCAGTTGTTGTAGATGTACCAGTGGTAGAACAGCAGAAGCAAAGTGCTCAACAGCGAGCGCATAGGAGGTCCGACGTTATGACGGTACAAATTCCCTTGCCGGCTCTTCCTCTGCCAGCAGGCATCAAATAGAGGCGGGGGTTTGTATTTACAATACATGAATCGATTTTCGCGGTGATCAGGTAACAACTAGCGAGTAGATGTATCAGTCTTAGCACGAAATTACAGGAACTACACGACTCGAAGCTATTACTGCTTTCTGTTGCCTTACAGTAATACTGATGCAGCAACTGGCTTTATCGGACACGAGTTTATTCGCCCGAGTTTCCTGAGAGAGAAGACGTTCCTGCTGTGTGTGGATATCGTAAAAGACACTGCTCGAAATGCTTCTGCACCAATAGCTATTTGCCCATACTGTCTCTAAAATATCGCTGGTGCGCTTAGCACTCATGTTTTCGTTGCATATTCTACCGGGTCGGTTGTGAATGTAGCTTTCTAACTTTACTCTTTTTGTTGAAGTTTGCCTCATAATTATATGGTGGTGGTATAGTAATCAAGACAAGGCGTTATCTTCGAATTCGAGTCGACACCAGCGAACCGGAGGAGACTACTCTTTGCTTCTTATGCATTTGAGATGTATTGCTACTTATTTTTTGTCTTGACGAGACAACGAGTGAACATGATTCATACGATTGTTGCAAGTCAATTTCCTGGATAACTCGGAATATTCTAACACCTGATCTCAGATACTCTAAAGCTTGAGCACATGCGAGACAGTGCCGTTGAAGACTGGTCTAACAAAACAAGCGTAATCTACTATTATATGTCTTACCGAATAGCGCGAATTAGCTGGAGAATGAGAAATTCGATAAATCCCATTTTCTCTCATACCCCGTGACCGTCCTTCTGGTAAGCCTCAATCAGTTATATAACGAGCACAACGCATCCATACAGCGCTTCTGACACAATCTCCGTATATCATTATTTGTCTTATTATTATTATTATTATTATTATCGCCACCAATTGCATACACGTGTACGGAATACGCGTGAATGTCCGAAAGCGTCATAAAAATTCGTTAGAATTTCAAAAAAAATCTCTCCTCAAACCGTAGCGGCTAGTTAATGATCAGCTTAGTAGCAGGGATGGGTCAGTGAACAGCCGGTGGCCATTTATCGGGAGCCGGGAGGGGCATCGGTAGGGTCATGAAAAGTCAACCAAAATGACCTAAGTCTCTCTCGGCAGAATCTTGACTCATCTCGGCGGCAGCCAGAATTGCACAAGGTCAATGGAAAAACGTGAGCGCACTGGAAATAATTCGTAATGAGGCCAACCGACCTGAGGAGCGAAGTGCGCGGCAGTTTAACGTGACCCCGAAGCGAACGTCCGTCCAGTGCAGAGCGTCGTCGACACGAAGGTGGCCGGGGCAGACCTTGCTACTTTCTACAGCGAACTCCCTAACGGGAACATTTCCTCAAACGATGTCTGCCCCTGCACACACATGCACACACATATTCACGCAGATTAGAAAACACAAGGACGACATTTCGTATATCCAAACGAAGTAGTTTGTAGTTTCGGAGACCCATAATCGTTTGCCTAATCTTGGCGTCGATGATGTTATGCTACATGATTCCTGTGAAGCGCATGATCGAAACGCGGGAGAAAAACGTGTTATACTGGTACTGCGTCTGGTACATCATGCCTCAAGGTTTTCAGCTTCTAATTTCGACAGTTAGCCCGAACCGAGGGCTCCTAATGACCGCTGTGGGAGCAGATCTCGTGGCTTCTCGTCGATACTGTCTCGTTGCACAAATTCTTCGTGCCGTAGCGCGGATCAAATGAAGGTATCCTAGGCTTTTCTCAGCTCGATACTGCAACACTGGTGGTTAACAATACAGATTCCAATAAAATGAGTAAAGTGCGAAGCTTGTCGGATCAACGTCTTCCATTATAACAATGGCCATTAAATCGCTTTTTCATAAAATTGCACTCAGTTCTTGTGGCGCTGAATGTATATATATATATATATATGAAAAAATATATATATGTATACAGTGGCGAGAAATGAATCTTCCCATTCTCAACATTGTCGCTTGATCCTTTATTCCAGTTTCGTGCTCAGGAGAATCAGTGTCACGCCAGCTTACGGATACACAATTTATACAATAGCTGTCAGCCGAAACGTTTTTTTCAATTTTTCTAAACCTCCCTCCCAGCATAATATATCCCCGCTTGATACATCTGTTCGATGCAATACGTCAGGGATTCGTTTGCCACGCCCGCATCGATATTCTCTTCAAACAGCCGCGCTCGTATTTCATAATATTTCGCACAGCACAGCAGCCTTCTATTACTTGTATGATTTTCTTGATCGTTCCTTTTAATCGCCGAGAGCAGAAGCGCCCTCAGTTTTCAGTCCGATGCTGGTGCTGTGTGTGTGTGTGTGTCGCTGTGATCTCGCTGAATCGGATATTCCAATTTGAATCTGTTGGAGGCGGGGCGGTTTCGTTGATGTGGCCACCTGGTGAGCCGACACGAACAGGTTGCCATGTTACAAACGAGCAGCGCAGGGTTTTGCTCCGATTTGCTCCGACGGATTTGAAGATGTCGTCTAGCAACGAATATGAGGGTGGAGATGAGAGGATTCTACGCCACAGGTATTCACACATGTGCCCGCTTCAAACCCTGACCCAAAAGTCAGACTTCATTTGAAATGACTTCATCGGAAATCCCAAGTGTGAATATATATATATAGTGCGGCGATCCCTTCCTCCATTGCCTTCACGTACCAGCTGTAACGGATAAACAGTTACAGCTATTTCGACAACCTATATCCACCGCAAGTCATGTCTATTCGAAAGGTACCTGTAGGTACAGCACTTCTGTAATGAAAGCACCTACTATTACAACCTTTAAAGGAATTTCGTTTTCGGACACAGTTTTTCAATCGTCACCAACCACATCCCGATGATACGTCCATTTGACGTTTTTTCCTGCTTCTATAGCTACGTCGATGTCGACGGACAAGTACATGTTCCCTTGACGTGTTCGACATTTTGACAATTTCGGCTGCAGAATTGTGGACGCTTTCAACGAACTGACCTCGACATGTTCCTCGATGTCTTCTTTTTATCGGTCTCTCTTTCTCTCATACACGTTCGGTATATATGTTGCCGCTGATATTTGCCCAATCGACAAGATCCTTTATTAGTTGTTGTGAAGGAGTGATAAACATACCCATCGGCTCCTACGCCTATGAATGCGCCCAAGTAGTATTCCGCTGCGCACAGTAAATAAAGCTCTGTTGCTATATTACTGGAATGGTTGCTCCCCATTCATGCGTCTCGTTAGAGTTGCGACCTCAAGCGGTCAGCGCCGTTGGTTTTCATCATGAGACGCAATCCACACCTATAGAGATAAAGTTCGGCATAGATATAGTTCATGTTATTCTAAAAACGAAACGCACGAAACGTGCAATTACTTTGTAGAGGCAATGGCTGTCGTTTGACAAAATGACAGGAAAATTGGTTTATATGATGTTACGCAGTGATACGCTTTTACTCTCCCTATCGATTGAGACACATTTTCCAAACCAATGAGCAGGACATTTTCCAAACCAATGAGTTGGACATTACCCCTCCACCTGAATAACTGTAGCTCTCTAGAAGTGTGTTAGTTTAGCTCTTTATTAAAAGTCACTTTATTCATAGATAGCTAAATAAATAAATCCGAAATAGCGGATGAAGTCTCGGATTGGGGACATACCCGAATATCAAGGATACGGTATGAACAATGATCACTTTGCATACTCGATGTAAGCACTATTTTCCTTAGAGGAGGAAATTTTCTTCAAACGCACGGACACCACCAGAGTCATCTCAATCTCTACAGAGAGTGGGCCGATCAGTCCAGGGTTGTCGTCCATGACAAAACGCCTCTACCTGTTGAAAACGTCCGATGCTGAGAATCTATCTTTTCCCTAGATTTGGCTCGCTTAGCATTACTTCGATATTTAGGGAAGGCGTGTGACCGCTCCAGCTAATGTTCTATAGCCAAAGCACCCTGGATATTTCCACTGTCAGAGAGGTACTCCTTAGTTGATATTTACGTCGTTTGCTCTCCCTCTCTAATTTGTCCTGTATTCGGAAGGCCATAATACCTTCAGTCTCCTGTGTAAAGGTAAATCTTTATTGGTTTATTACAGGAACTGCAATTTTGCAATGCTCAAGTTCTTTTATATGCCACGCGGCGGGGCTCGAACCTTGGTTCTTTGGAGGAAAGCTGACTTGCTTGTTCAATAGAGCAGCGATACATCTTGAACAGGTTCTAAAAGCCACCTGTGTACCTCGAAAAAATCATCAACCAGCGGTACTTCCTCCTCCTTGCTAATTTGACAAATAATTTGGTTGTGAGAGACGATTTAACTCACTGGTAAGCAGACGTTTTCACGAGCCTGTCTAGATTCGAATGTCACTAAGCAGACTAAACGACGTCGTCCTAGCATACACACAACTGACTTCACCAATCGTTTCGTTGAGGAGTGGATCTGTTTTTGGTTGTTATCCTCTTTTACCTTAACCGCACGGACGGGACGTTTAGAGAACTAGTTAAGCTATTGTAGGTATAATAATGAAAAGGCTTGTAAAGGCTCTTAATATAAAGGCAGCATCGACAGCAGCCACTGTTGGTCTGTTGAAAGGGACGTTCTTGCTCTCTGGTACTGCAGTTCATAAACAGTTTAATCTCTTGCCTTTTCGTTGAATCCAATTATATTCCCACTGCTCCTAACCCTCTGCGGAATTTTCTCGCTGTCTGTACCGATCTCTCTCCTAATTCCCTTCGAGGAAAACTTCGTATTGTTTTCTCCTCAAAGCGGAATCCTCAATCGACAAAGCGCTCTAAGCGTAGTAGCGGCGGTAGAAGCATTAGCAATGGTAAAGCAAATACATAAAGGAAGCGAGCAATTTTAATGAACGAAAATAAAAGTGACTACTTACGCCGCAACGCTCGACGATCGGCTACGGTTCATAGATAGATAGATCTCAGGATGTATCTTACCAGTTGGGGCGCGTTGACAGAATTAAATGCTAACGTTTTCGGATTAGCACTTCACTAAAATTAGTAATCTTATTGTTCTTATTGTTGCTACTATGGGGATTGTTAGGGGTGGATTAGCAAAGACATATACGCGCCTACGTACATTCTGCTTGTTTGTCCCGGCTGGTGCGTAGTTATATTCAGAGATCTCCAGAAGCTGCGCGAAGATGGGATAGGAAGAAGATATCCTGGCGTTTACCGGCGCTTGTTTTTACCTGGATGTGTTGTTACCTAGGCCATGGTTCGAAACTACGTTTGTACTACTTCAAATGATATGTGTCCTGTGGGATTCGAACCGCTAACATGAAATATCACGAATAATGCCAACTCGTCGAGCTCCTGTGTACTGACTCACTGACTATGGCAAGGCTAATTTGACTACCGGCGCATGCATGACAAACAACGTACAAATGTTATAGCGACAATAATATAATAAAAGCAATTGCATGGCTCGGCAATGTCTCGACTCATGAAGATTTATTACACAACGATTGTTATTATTATTATTATTATTATTATCCATAATTCTTTTTACATAATCCGAGGCCTACTTCAGGCCTGAGAGCACAGAGGGAGACATGCGGTTTCTCACCTTTTAATCGGCATCACGCCGGTGGCTATGATTCCTATTCTACACTAGGATATCCCGGTTCGACCTGAATGTCAATCAATGCCTTCTGTCACTTTGACTCTAACAACGGAAACGAGGTCCAAGCACTTTTCCGTTCGGTTATTGCTCCCGTAGCTCAATACCAATATTGAGCCGCTCCCGATGCGCTATCCCCCTGAATGATTATTTATCATTTCCATACGCAGTGCTGTGTCACGGATAGGCCACGGAGCCACCGCCGCCTGTGATGGTTGATCCACCACAATAGCTTCTGCTATTATACCTCTGCGCGTGCACGTTCCTTCTAAGGACTGGCTAACGTAGGAGCCGACAACAAGCCAGAAGGATTGCTGACGAACCACATGTTATCCTCGGCGCCTCAGGGTGGTGGTGGTGACGTTGCTGATGCTGCTACCAACAGTACAGGCGCCTCCGTGACGCAGCAATTTCTGTGTGCCTTCGAACGTCTTGCACCCGTTGAACGAGTTTGGCCGTGTCTGTGCCACCTGCGCACGGGCGTTCTCACGATCGAAAACAGATGGTATAGGGCAGGTAGGGCCCCAATTGCCCAGAACCGATGGAGAGGAGGGAGATGGTGAGGGGTGAAGGAGGAGACTTGCTCCTGCAGAGTAATCGGGAGGTGGTCGGATAATGCTGAAAATCGCGGAAATATTTACCAGACAATGCCGTTAGTCAAACAGTAGTAGTCGTACAATAGCCAGGGGATTGGGATTGATTAAGGGGCAGGATAGGTTATGGGCCATCGCCTGAGCTAGAAATGCTTCCAAACATACGCTTAATGGGAAGGGATCCCCTATGGCTCTCGAGCTTCTCCCCTTCGAGTTTCGCGGCGCAGCAAATATCACATTCGACTATCAAGTAATATGTAGCTGGCATATGACAGAAATTATGCAGATTTGCAAAAGGTAAGGCGTAAACGTCGTCGAAGGCTCATCTGCGCTATGCAGTGTAACGATATTTACACGTCTTGAGCAATATTTGTGAACGATGAACTGTCGGCATAGACACAGACCTTTACCGTATTTATTTCGTTATATGAGGTACTTTTTTTGAGAGGAGGATTTTTTTTCAAAATGCGCGGCACGATTTCCATAAAAGTGGACCGATCCAGTGCAGGATTGACGTGGATGACAAAACGCCTCTACCTGCTAAAACCATCTTCCGCTGAGAGTCTATCTCTTCCTTTTAGTCGGCACGCTTGGCATTATTTCGATCTCCCCGGGCAGGATCCCAACCTCTCGAAGGTTCTGGTCCTGCCCGGGAATGCTCGGTTACCTAATCCCCGGCCCATGTTAGCGGGAATGTGCCGAAAGAGACTGGTGAAGGAGGTGGCCCCCCTGGCACGCCAGCCAATCTACCTAAGAAGCCCCGGCTGCTCAAATGAGGTACTGAGAGGCACAAAATGTACACCAACAACATGTTCATTATTCGAGGGGGTATATATATTGTCGATTCGAGATCCACCGCTTGCCCGTCTGCTAGATTAATAACCAGAAGGTCGCAAATTAAATATGTATTGACGCGTCCGGCACCAACCGCCTTTTACTGGGCTACGGGTTGGCTAAATATATTAACATAGAATCATCATTACGTGCTATAGACAGATCTGATTATTGGTTCAGTCACACCCAGGCAGCAGTTATTCCACGAACACAAACGATAAATTCTGTATTACTAAATTTCACTGTAATAAAGAGAAATCACACGGGGAGTCGAACAGTATTTCTTAATTTACTTGCTCACGAAACGCGCGTATGCGTGTTGCATTGCGAAATGTGCCAGAGTTATCCAGGGTACTGCGTCGACAAACACTTATCTGGGCTCATTCGAATGAGACCAGTTCGTCGATTTAGTTATGAATCTAAGCCTTGTATATCTAAGGCACTTGCCTCGTTGGGATACGCAATTATATCGAATCACTAATTTGGGCTTGATAACCATTATTCATTTAGTATTTAAACAGAGCACTTCTTTTAGATAAGCCTTAATCATCTTTCTGATGCACGCGATAGCGATCACTTTAACTCGGACCTTCAAAGTCAGCCTTGATTTTCGTCTGCAGTGCGTCAGCACATCCAGCCTCTAAGAGAGAACGCATTCACTGCCGCCGCGTAAAGGTTCTGACGGAAGAAGTGGAGTGACGGTTAATTAAAAATACCCCTACAGGGGAAAGGTACTCTCTAATCGGTGGGGCCGCGCCGAGAGCCACTTGTTTACTGGACTTCGGATGTTATCGCGCCGAGCCGGCTTCCACAACAACGCGCTCCCGTGTGCGTATCATAAAGTACTCGGCGCGAAGAGCTGCAGCGTTTTCCTGGCGCCTCCTAACGTTTCCAGGCACCGCCGTTGCAGGAAGTCTAAGGTTGTAATTTATGCACGATACTACAGAAGGCAAAGTCTCGTTTTTGGATGAAATCGTCGCTCCGTCGCCAGCATGCGATAAACACGCAGGCCTTGATTTTGGAGTTTAAGTGGGCCGTTTGCGCAGCCCATAACTTTTCGTCCGACGTGTCCCCGTCTTGCCATAAGAATTACAGAGCATCTGTCGACCACTCCTACAGAGTAGCCACTTCGTCTGCAATTTTCTACACTTCTTCTCGCTACGGTGACCGTTGGAGTCATCGGTTACTGCAGTTGCGAATGGGTCAGCTGTATTATGAGTTGATAATAATGTTTACTCATTGGTAGTATCAAAAATACGCAGAGTTATTGATATTGCGTAATGTGCTGTAAGCATAACCACTCTTCCCATTTGTGGTGTTCTCTATTCAGCGTGAGCTGCCTTGTAACAATTTGCTAATTAGTAATAATTTCCAACTACCATTTTACCTTGAGGTAGAGAAATAATAAACTTTGTTTGGTTGGTCCGGAAAGGTTGCGTTTGTGAAAGAACTAGTTTAAATATCGGCCCTCGTCTATAAAGTACGACACGTACACATTTTACACATTTTTCACACTTTTTTTTACATAAATACTTCCGAACCGCTTGTTGTGTTTAAGGCTAGTTAAATTAGTGCTCTTTTTCTGATTAGAAAATCCCTCTGGTTATTATTTTCTTTAAATGCCAGATTTCGTTTCCGAGGGAGTTCAATTGATTTATGTATGTTACTTTCGAAAGATTTTTCGAGAGATCAACATGAATTTTCGACAATTTTCAATTGCTGTCGACATCGTCGTCTCAACGTGATCTTTTAACCTATACGAGAAAAAAACTTTTTTTTTCTAAAAAAATGTCGTTTGGGACCCTTCGATCAGGCTGAAAAAAATGCACTAACCAGCCATTTAAAAAAAACATGAACGGGGGTCGATATTGCACTTGCAAATTGCATTGCAACAGAGGATGAATTTTCAAACAACTCATGAACTACTTAGGTGCACATTATCTATTCTAGTTAAGATTTCTCAATGTGCGTACACACAAACTTCGTAAGCTAAAAGTCAATTTTCCGGGCTGACTCTTAGCCGTAAACATTCAACGTCCACGGAACAGTTTTCGATATTGGTTGATAAGACGGATCCTTTAGATACAACAGCGGGGTATCGAACCCATACCTCAACGTGCCTCCCCCGATCGCAAGGCGCATAATTTCGTCACCCAGCTAGTAATTAACATATGTTCGTGCCGAGGATTATTTTGCAATAAAGTTATTATTATTTGCGCTGTCATTTATTAGCTAGCGACTCCTGTGTGAGTCGCATGTTGTTGACTGATTCAGCTGTTTAGTCAAGTTTGTTAATTCCTTTTCAGCTCTGGCACTTTTATTGTTCGTAGTGATTCCCATCGAGTCATCGAAAGTTCCGATAACGGCCGGGGACAACGTCGCCAGGGAGTGTTAGCCTGAGCAATGCTGAGAAGCGTAATATGGGACGAATGCGTAGTGGAATCCGCTGCGATGTTCGAGCATCAGACGAACATTGTCTGGCGTCCATTCGGCGAACGATATTCGAAAGTACAAGAGGATTAGTGAGAGCTGCGGTGTCGCGCAGCCGTTGAAGTGTTATCGCTAAAAATAGCAATTGTACCGAAGCCAGCAGGAACGATCTATCTATTTACCAGTTAAGCAAACGAGCGCTCGGTGCCACTTACACCGGGTGAGCGTAATTTCCGTCGGGGACCAACGAAAATTGATTTGGTACACTGTATAGGCTGTTGAGAGAGCTAGTCGTGAATACATTTCGCGTGAATAATTAAACTTAGTACGTAGGTATCATCTCGGCAGTATTTCGTGAAAGTATTATAAGTACGCTCTAGCATACACCCCGGTACATGTGTTCGTTTTTACTCTATGCCACGTGGCCGTGCAATAGAGCTTGAATAGTTGTTCCCGAGGTACCCTCATGCAAAACGCGCTAAAAATCATAATGAACGAACGATTTTGTCTGTGTATGTGTAAATGCATTATGCAACCGTAAGAGCAGGAGATGCTAGAGCTTACTTCTAATACTCTCAAGATATATTGCCAAGACGATACGTGAATACGAACTTCTAGCAAGTCATAAGCATTGCTTGTTTGTGCTGTTTCTTTTATTACCACCAATGGCGCATACGCCTTTAATAATGCAACAGTTCATTTATTGCAATTTCTTTTTGGCCATCCTCAATGAGTGCTCTGGGTAGACCCTACGGAAGTCCTTTCCTCGACGAGCTCTCGTGGCTACGTCCCTCGTTGAACTTCGCTTCGTTAGTCTCTAGTGAGGCCGGCTGCCGGTTGAACAACATGGGTGGCTTGTTGCCTGCCTGGCAATTTCTCGCAGCCACATCTACAGTCGCATAGCTGAAAACGTGTCGTATGATATAGGACAGCGCTTCGTTTGTGTTTGCTGTTTGTACTTGAGGGGCAAAAATGTGTACGTATCCTGCGAGCATATCAGGGTGCCCTGGAATTTCGGTCCCATTGGAAATATGTATGCCTATGGTCTTCACTTCGACCTTATGCTATTTTGTATGACCCTTTTTTTTGCAGCAGCAGCAACAATCGAGGATCACGTAGTACTCGTAAATGCCCTCCAAAATATTACAGCAGAAAGGGACCACATACGATTGGCTTGCGTCTGTCATTGCGAGAACAGCGCCCCAGCTGTCTACCTAGCTGGAGGCGGGATTCGTCCGCTTGTATTCGTCGGCCGGAGGCGTTCCACATGAGGGAGCTCGGAGACCGGTGGCCTTGAGTGGGACTGCGATGCTACATTAGAATACATTCACATTTCTGTATATACATGTATATGGTAGTGTATACTAGTTGCCAGAGGTGTATGGATCACAAGGATGGCTGAATCGCTAGCCCATTTGAGTGAGCTGATGACCAAATGCGGCCAGAATAATGTAGATGTAGAATATGTAGCGACGATGTTAAGGAACATAGGGCTATGCAGGTCGGTCCAGCCAGTGATGAGCCTAGCTGAAACCTGAAACTGAGGTCTTGTCAAGTGCACGAGCGACGTACACGTAACTCTGTCATGCTTAGACCAGTGAACGATGCTAATTATTATAGTATTTAGTGAAAATGAGAGCGCATTAGTGCGATGCAATGAAAACACGAACGATCGCCTTGAAACTTAACCGGCGTTGTACCATGGATGGATATATATATATATATAACAGTAATAAATGCACTCGATTTAACGAATCAAATTTGATGACGGTACACGATGTGATGTATTATAAATAGCACGACACTATTTATTTTGCGCTCGTAGCTGTTTCGGATAAACCGAAAGACAGCAACTCAACGAGACGCTCCCTTAGACCTTTCTGTGAAATACATATTTAGTCTCTAATGAGAACATACTAACTGTTTTTATTTTTCTATTTATTTTCGAAGTGCATAGATCATCTGCATCAAGTGCCGATGACCCAACAAATAAAGATCTATGTGGTATGGCATTAATGCACGCACCATGTGTCGTATTCTAGGTATTATTAACGTAGCAATATATATTCGAAGATAGTGCATAATTGAAGGGCGCAGCATGTATGTATATGATAGAACATGTTTACAAGGGATCAATACACATTTTGCTACGACAGTATCTCAGTATCTGAGAATGAGCTCTTACTACTCACTGTGTTGTCTAGCGGTCTGTAGGTTGAATAGGGCAGGGCTATGATGTAGCCTTCGTTAAAACGTACCTAAAACGAGAGACGGAGGCGCGTCGCTGCTGCACGCTGTAATTTATGATCACGGTCGTGTCCCAAAGCTCCCTGATAACGGCTGCGTTCAGAGGGTTCTTTAGTGTTTTGCTGTAGGTTGTGGGTCACACTAAGCCTGTGCTATGGCCTGGCCTAGCCCAGGTAGCTAATATATGGCTATCGGCAAAACGACATTACACATAGGTAGTTTGATTCGGGGCTTGTCGATATTTTTCTATTTAAAAGAAATCGCTGTCACGACGACACTTAGGCATTGTGGCATCGTCGTGCATTTACAAATGCGGGCTGTTTCGTGGTTCTATTTAGATTGGTGGATCCACATACCCCACATGCACTGATGCATAGAGCGAATGGATGTCAGCATATACCATGAAACAAAGTGAAAGTTTTTCTACTACCTAGATCAAGTCCCGAAGGTCCAGAATGGTGTTCATTCCACGACCCATATAATTTCCCTATCCATAACATTCAGCAGCAAACTTGTTAGATGAGGATGTAGGATCTCAACTCTTGTCGCGTAGTGAAATTCCACTTAACAGATCGTCGCGGTACAACACAGCATCCTGCGAGCGGTGGTGATAGGTGGGGGTACCCATATAACAAATCAGCAAAGAATATTAGTGAGGACACTATGCATATTTAAAGTGTAGCATCGCTATCACGAGTACCATTGCAGCAGCAGTGAACAATCGAAGACAGCCGGTCGGTTCACTGGTTGTATTGTACAATACATTTTGCCAAAAGTCAGCGGAATTAGCGGTTAGTTTGTTAGCTGATCCCGTTGATCCAAACTGGACAAGGACTCGTTATCCTGTCAACGCTATTGGCCTGCCCGTGCCCTGAACACAAGGATCCGAAGATGGCGATTGCGTAGAACTTAACGAACGACGATCAATCTATATATATATATATATATATCTATATATATATATATATATATATATATATATATCTATAAGTCGTTTCCCTGCTCATCTCGTTCATTCGGTCTTAAATAGACAGTCACGTGGGCCATTGTCAAGGAAGGAGCATAACAACGTCGGACATTCGTTGCTGAGAGTGGCAAGTTTCCCTTGGTCCACTTCTGTGTCCTTCGCGTCCGGGGTGTTACGTTGCCTACCCAGGTCAGTCATAGGGTCAGCGACAGCAGCGGGGTCGAATGGAGAAGGGGACTAGATCGGATAGATCCGGAGAAATGGACAGCCAATGGTAACGGGACACACAGTCGGCATCGGTGTATGCACCGGCGGGAAAACGTCATGCGGGTAACGAACAAATGTATGAGGCGCACTCAGAAAGCGATCGCACTGGGCGGCACCAGGGAGAGACACTCAATGCCACTGTTTCGCATTGCCCCCCCGCCCCGAGCTCGACGTCAGCCCCCGGCCAACATCTGCTTCCCTTGTGTTCCTCTTGGGAGAAACGAAGGACGCGTTTCTGTTGACGTCAGACAGGAGCTACCGTAAGGAGAAAGTTCCGACAGACCACTCAAGTTTGTGTCCAAGCCACATACCCCGTACGCGGGCCCGATTTGCGAATGTCTTAAGCTCATACTATGCGGTCTTCGGGGCCGAACCCACAATAAGTGAATCCTGTACCCCGCTACTGGATACATCTATTATACGACGGATGTCCTAACGGACGACGCCACTTACCCTCGATGCGTGAATCGGCGGTTAAGCAAAGGGCGACGACCGATAGCAAATGCCCAATCGTCCAACCTTCAACGGTTTTGCTTGTATTATATAGGAGCACAATGGACACAGCAACAAGACGTGGCCGCTATTGACAAAACCCTTCTTGGTAACAACGTAAATCAGCACGATGCCGTTGTTTGGGCAAAACAATGTCCAACTATGTAGGGCCCACGGACAACAGCCACCGCATGCACGTTCGGAATACTTCGTGTGCAACAATGCTATAATTTGTGGTTAATACGAATGATGAAACATAAATTCTATCCCGTTAAACAGTACAGCCTTGCATCACTCTCATGAAAGCGATGATTCTTATTGTGACTATTATATGCAGACGCTGACTCTAACAATCCTAGCAGCTTGAATAGCTGCTTAACTACCATCAATCGAGCCACCCTTGGGCATATTTTAGCTAACATGGTTAATATATCTTATTCACATGGATCTATCAGTCCACATTTGGTGTCAACGCTATCATATCACTCTAAGGAATATTTTGGACGCAACGACACATGGTCGAAACAGAAAAGAACTTGTGAACTTTTACCGTCCAACAACTGCTTACACTGACAGCATAGTATGAAATAACATGTATGCAGGGTCTAGGGTTACAGCACCACATCCTGGTGCCCTATCTCGGATATTTTACCACGCAGCAATTTTGCCAATACAATCCTCAATTGTGAGCTATACTTGGCCCTAGGGTGACTCTGCT
The DNA here is from genome assembly GCA_019614645.1 of Stratiolaelaps scimitus. Classification (NCBI taxonomy): domain Eukaryota; kingdom Metazoa; phylum Arthropoda; class Arachnida; order Mesostigmata; family Laelapidae; genus Stratiolaelaps; species Stratiolaelaps scimitus. Next base: position 1,156,456 of record JABWDB010000017.1, read on the forward strand.
ATGCCCCCGGGGCACAAGAGCAGCAGAATAGACTATTTGTAAAAAGGCAATTTAGCTTCTCCATATTTGGCTGTCTACGCCAAGGACGCTATTATTTGTTTTAACATCATTTTCACAATTCGTCCTCTCTCTCTCTATATATATATATATATATATATATATATACATATATCTCACTCTCTTCTACCACTGATTAACATAAATAAACTGGCCACCGTAATCACAGACTGGTAGAATCCTGTAAGGTGAACATCACTGAAAGAGGGCGTCCACGCGGAGAGAATATCATACTTGACTTTCACATTTGTTAACACCAACGACACGATTGCTAATACAATACGTTCGAGCTTGAACATGATGTTTTTTAATACGTTTTTTTTGTTGCTGTTAGTCGAAAGAATCGTAATTCTCATGGCGATCATCTATTATACAATTGACATGTCGTGCTATGTCATAGAATCCGCGAAACACTATGTTTAGACATTACCCGTTGAATGACAAGTGACCGATGATAAAAATAATAAACTGGTTCCAGTACAGGTAAACAATACAACGCATTGAACTAAGCGCAAAATAAAAACGAAACCCTTTATATAACCAAGGGTGAAACTTTGAACCACTGCTCGTTGGCGGTGTCTCTGCCCCGGCAGACTGACACGCTCAAGTTTAACTGAAAAGGTAAAAAAACCTATTTGTTCAGCGATAGCACAAGCAACGCACGCCGCTGCTGTTGTCTTCGCTGAGCGCTCCAGCATTGTTTTGTTATTTCCCAGACTACAATATCTCAAGGGCCGCCTTGCGATATCGCTTTTTCTCTATATCATTGAATGAACTTTGTGGACTCGACATATGAATAAAATAAAGAAGATTCATCACTGGATACAGTTTGTGCTGCTCGGGCGTGAGAAGCCCTTTGTTCATAGGATGAAACTGGACTCACGATGAACTCCGTCGACTGTATCATAGTAACACTGCCTGCACCATAATGATCAAAGCACACAAAAGCCTTCGAGGAGAATGACAGTCCCAAAAGTTACTTTGTTCGGTGATTGCCTTTTACACACAAAGCACCCGTTTACATAAGTTATTATGTTTCCAAAACTCCTGCCATGGCGAAGACTGATGGTCACTGGGTAGCAGCCGTAATGCTGTAGTGCGGCTCAAATCGAAGAGAGGAGTTTCTGATTAGCGTCACGTGCCCATCACTGTCTTAGAGAAAAAATTGGAAGTTTGCGATAACCAGACGAAAGGACCATCCGTATATATGCTATTGAAGGAGTGTTGTACTCAGCAGAGCTTCATCGTCTCTCGAGTTCTGGCAGGCGTTTGGTGGGTTTCAAGGGGTGGTATGACGCTCTGAAAAAAAGGTACAAGGCAAAGCGAACCCTTAGGACGCAGTGAAACGAAAGGCAAATCACTGCGATGAGGCAACCGGGGAGTTTCCCCTCTCTTCGAGAATTTCTATTCTAGTTTCGCTGATCAGAAAATGTATCCGTACGACAAGTATGCAGGAACAAAGCATTCAAAGGCGTTCGAGTAAGCACCCAGCGCTGTTTTTCACAGAGTGTCAACCTGTGCTCAATTTCGGTATCATAATGTCAAGATAGTGTTTTGCTTAGGGGTAGCCTCGTGCTAGAGCTTTACAAAACTTGTCCACGTGGTGGTCAAGGCGGTAGTACTTATCGACAGATGGTAGAGTGGATATCACTTCCCAAAGCCTGCGCGTCTTGGGCCAGAGCTGGAGGCACTTCAACCACAGACAAAAAACAGTTTTCGTATTAGGCAACTCATTTTTTTCTATTTGTGTGTATTTGCATGTACGTTTGCGCAAGCCTGATACCCGCCTAGATACGACATCTAAACACAGGCTCACATATACACACCGCATTGAAAATGAACGCAACAATCACTGACGTCACTGTAGGAGGCGTTCTTCCTCCGCTTATCCATTGGCACGGCGAAACCGCACGGAGCTTAGGGACATCGCTGTGTAGGAACAGGGATTTATGATAACAGGATTCTATCCAGGGGTGATCCCTACATCGTGGCGGTAAATGCGACCCCGAGCGGCTGCTGTGAGAGTGTGAGCGACATTTACATACGAATAGCAACCGTATACATTGTCCTACCGCGATGCGGAGTCGTGTCAAGTGATAGGGTGGTAGATTCGAAGGGACTGACGGAAGCTATTTAAACAGATTCGCTGCCACACAGCACCTGCAAGCCAGCCCGAGCCTCTGAAGGATTAACCTGTTGCCCCGTTTGGTGCACGACTTTGCGTAAACATGAACAAACTACTGTTGCTCATGGATTCATACGTAGCCTGTGACATCTAGACTAACAAACCAAATACGAATCTGGCGTATATGCAATGCATATACTGGTGAACACGCATCCATTGTATTTACAGACTTAAGCCCGAAATAATCTAGATCCCTGTAAAGGTAGGTTTACAGCAAATTCGCGTTCACGTGCCACACATGTATTATACTCCATGTATAAAGCTTGAGCTGAACATTTGATGGAAACGTTAAATACAGTTCAACTTAACTCTAAAATACTTAGCGCTTTTCCATCGAAAAAGTAAATTGACAAGTAGACTACGAGAATAAACGGACGCCTTTAGTTACGGGCCCAATTCCACTAGAGGTCCGAAAAGCGAACAACACGTATTATATAAAATTTTCGAAACTTTGAACATTTGTTGCATTCGTTGGTAAGTTAATTGTCACTTTGTTTTACATGAATTATAATCATATTTAATTTCCATTTAGCTCCATCCGAACGATGACTACAAGGGCAACGCCGACGTTTAAAGCAGCGATAGGTGCTGTATAAAAACAGTATCCAACATACATATTGTAAAGGGGCGAGGACCGTTGTTAGGCGACCACCTTTTTATATAGCTTATGGGAAAAGCTTCATATACTTGTAGGTGTTTGGATGTAGGAATATTTAGTATTTATCAGTTCGCATCTCTACGGGCTCAACCATGCTACCGCTATTCGTTGATGGCGGCCACACAGCGAACTCCTGGCGGCTAATGCGCATTCCCTTGGATGCGGTTACGATGGAAACGACGAACACTGCGCGACTACTTGTGACTGTCCGTTCGATCTCGTGAAATCCTCGGGGTGATGATGGCTCATGGTAAACATAGCTTTGCCGTCACATACGTAGATTTGTTGAAAAATAGCCGGATAAGTCTGGCATGACCTACCTGCCGTTAGGTGAAGGCTGAAATAGGCAAGCAGCCGGTGAATATCCTTATCTTTGATTAAACGCTGCAATTGCTTTTACATAAACCAACTCCCCAGATAGGTCCTTGGGACAATGTATAATAGCTATAACGCGGCACCGATGCCTGTCACAGGGGGGAGACAGCTTACGGTCAGCTATGGAGGAAGTTCTTTTCGCATGGCGAACTGTCGATCTCGTCTTCTGCACTCAGGCGACATGTCATCGTACTTCATGTGCTCAGCCCAACTACTACTCGATCATGGCGAGGTCGGCCTCGTGAGGACGTACACGACCCCACTCGTATACGTCTGCCATACCATGTGCACGACATAGCATGCCACACAGATGTCGCGCTCTCCTATTACGTTCTAGTCGTATATTTGGTCGTATATTTGAGATTGGTCATAGGGAGACATTTGGTCACTTTGCTGGTGTCGGACTACCTTGAGTACATCGAGTGGCTGCTCGTCGACTGACTCAGCATACGTCAATCGGCCTTTCTTCAACCTGAGGGAACGTCCAGTCCAGATTGCCAGGCGACTTCGATGACAAGGTCAACTTTCACCGATCGCTGGTCGAGGCCGGTCATTTATGTCATTGGGATTCTGCTATAGTTAGCTCGACGACTGCATCGCTCGCCGACAAACGCCACTACTATCGTTGCTGCCGGACGAGGAAGTTTCAACCTATTATAAATGCACGGATTTTCCACCAGTTGTTTGTTCCTTTCTGGCACCTGCCAACGCCGTGTATCAGGTGACGCTGTTGCTGGCTGATTGCCGTTTGCGGGCGTTCCACCGCTTCAAGTGGCCTGGCCACGTACACCTGTACTCGGTCAATTTCCCGGGGCTGACTTGTGTCGCCAATTCCTGGCGCCTGGGCGTCTTCATTCATCGTCGCCTCTGTCAGCTCCCGTCTTTTCGGTTCGATAATAGTTCTATGCCCCAGAGCCCGCCATTCGTTTGCCTTCCTCCACGCCGACGACTAAACGGAGTCAAGAAGAATCAAACGGTACTAGGCCGATGTAGTTTCCGGCAACCTCTCGCCTCACCTGTGCTAACTCCTCCATAGCTGATCCACAGCTGTCTTCCTTCTATGGAAGAAAGCTTCGGTAACGCTGTGTAGCGTTGCATCAATGAGCTTTCAGGAGATGGGACTCATGCGAGCAATTACGTGTAGTGCTGGCCACGAGTAGGGATACAACGCTTCTTTTCTTTGGCCTTATCCGGGTATTTGATCATGCTGGACTTATATGGGCTGTCTCCAACAAACCTAGGTCACGGCTAGGCAATGCCAACTATACCGCTAACTGTAGGAAGCCGGAGGCAGTGGTTCGAGTCCCCTCAACGTGACATATAAGAGAACTTAAGCGTACACTTGCGGTTCCTTAATAAACCGATAAAACATATTACCTTTAAAGGCAGCGGACCATGATTTCTGTGGATCGATCTGTGGTCACATGGTTTCTGATCACAAGTCGTGGCGCAGTGTTGGTCGTTTCCATCGTAACCGCACTCTAAAGGATACGCCTTAACCATCCAGTCCTCGGCGCCCCGCCTCTTCAGTGCTAAAATCCCTGATACTGGTCGATGACATTGTAAACAGCAGCATGTCTAGCTACCAACTAGAATACATAGTTATCCGTAGTTATAGGGAATTCCGTCACGGATCATTCAACTAATCGCTTGTTTGACTATATAAACATCAAAGTACGTACATTTATTATCATGTACGATTGCAAATGTATGTTCTCGTAAACCCCTCGAGTTGAGCGAGGGCCTCACAACGAGCTCACACATCGTAAAGGACGATTGAGCTATTCGCTTGAAATTAGCGTTCCGTATGTGGCACGCATGCAATGGCAATCCATGAGAATTGCTAATCGCAATTCCCAATTAGCACCTCGTTCAATGAGTCACCAAATGAGTTCAGGTCAAACACTTTAACGTTCACTTAAAATACACCTGCCCTTCAAACGTCACAGGATACACAAACCGGAAATTGACACACCACCACCGAAGCTACCACAGAATAATAATAGCGCACAAATCATGAGCCGCTTTAGCGTGAACGTCTAAACGGACAGCTGTACTTTACGCTTTGCATTAAACACCTTCATTTCCATCTTGGCAAGAGTGTACATTATTAATAGAGGTTACGAGAGACTAATTTGATGAGGGTCATGTACGAGCAGAAGCAGCGGGAAGGTGTGTGCTCTCATAATGGCATGTCGACACGTGCCCAAGACACTTGTGGCCGCCCTCCGTCACATATTTATATTCCACGGCAGTTGAGGCACGTGCTGATCATTTGCCTCATGCAAGCAAATGACGGCTGACTGCTTATTGATGAGTACCACTTAGTTAGTATACAGCGGGGGCGGGCGTCTATGCAACGGATGGCAATGATAGTCATTTTGAAAACCAATTCATGGCTAATAATGTTGATGTTTGATTGGTTTACTGAGAGATCGTTCTAATTTCGCTAATACGTCATAGTTACACGTAGTATAACAAGTGAATGCTATGTAATCATACTTTTCTTCCACCAGCATAGGCGCTGCCTTGTCTTTTTGGTAACGTCAACCCTGTTTAGCCTTTGTTGAGAGTTCACTGCCTTAAATCAACAATATATACCAGAGGCCCTTGTGTGCTCTGAAAAGAAGGTGATAGCTTTCAAAGTTCCAACCAAGAACCGATACCACCCGCATAGGTTCGCCTGCTAACACTGGGTGTGAATGCTTGCTGTGTATATGCTATATATATATATTTTTTTTTTTTAATATATTTTTGGGGTGAACATATTGACCATTGTTCCCTTCGAAAATAACATTGCCCACGGGCCGTGCTCCCCTCGTGCGCAGGTATTGTACAGCACAATATTTCAATAACAGCAATTACTACGACTACAGCTACTTGTTCAGCCGGGTCAATCTGAGCGTGGTCCTCGCGTCACGAATCGCACACCGGTCAGCCAGCTAGTCAGTGAGTGAGTGAGTCAGTCAAGAGCGGGTTAATGAGTGCTTCCGACAGCAGTGAGTTCTCGCCGACGCTCGCTCGCTCGCCCGCCCGCCACCCTCCCTGGTTACAGCAACTCTAGAGATTACTTTTCCAATCCCAGGCGCTAGAAGCTCACACTTTTCCGTCATTCTTCCTCTCGCTCTCTTCTAAATGCCCACGACGTTGACGGCCGTCAAACGCCGCTCGACATTGGACGGCGCAGTGGTTCGCCCGCTCGCTCACTCGCACGGACGCCGAAATCAGCCAGCAGTACAAGTAACGAAAATGCCGTTTCGTCCGCTGTTTCGCTGCTGGCGGAGAGGCGTTCCGCTAATGGATGAAAGTTCCAGTAACGTTCCATCACATCCGCCCCACGACGGTGGAGACGACGGCGGCGGCGGGGGCGCTGGGGTTGGTCCTGCTGCGGCTGCTGGCTGCACCTCGTATCCTCATCGGTTTGTCTATCCTCAACGAGTGAGCTGAACACGCATCGTGTGTGACACTTTCGTTTAACTCTTGAGTTTCACTGACGTCCGCTTGGGTCTGGTGAAGCTTCACTGGTAGTGGCAGCACTGTGTAGTATTTCGGCCAGACGACGTCTGCCAGGGAGGCTTCTCGTCTCACTAGATTTGCCCAGTTTTGGCTTTGGCCATTTGACATTTCCGTACCCTGCTCTTTCATCGGTGAGCGGCTGCGTGGGTCTGTACGTGGGTGTATATTGCTTGGCTTAAATCGACCGAGCTGGATGATAGCCGCTGTCTGCGATACAGTACACGAACAGGTGCAACAGTCAGACGGCAAGGCCCACTCATCGACCCTCGTCTTGTTGTTGCTGATTATTTGCGGCATCATCTACGATACCTATACATGCCACACATGCTACTCGACAACTGGCTCCTAGTTATTACCATGCCAGGGTGTAGCATGCTAGCAGCTCATGCTATAGCTATGTAATACAAGTAATAGAGCAACACGAGACGCAAAATTGAATCTGCGGCTATTTTTAAGCGTCGAATGGCGGACGGCGCAAAGCGATGAATAGAATCGGAGTCATTTTCTAGCGGACGACCAGAAGGGAGAGGAGACGAGAGAGAGACAGAGAGAGAGAGAGAGATCAAAATTAATAAAATAAAGAAAAGAGTGTTCAAAAAACAATAGGACTACTGCTCCTATAGCTATCATATGACAAAGACTATACCAGGTAGTCGCCGAGTTAGCCAAAGCCAGCCAGATTCCCTTTTGGCAGATCCCACCGGCCTCACATAATCGGTATATATTGCGCCCACAAAGGTTTATGGCTGACTGGCTTTCTTCTAGGGTACATGAGTGGCCATGATCGCCTACGTGTAGACCCAGGGACGTTCTTCCGTTCTCGCTTCGGTCAGAAGCGGTATCCGCCCGCCCGGAGATCACTAGAATGAGGAATTTATTATATATGCCAAGATGGATTTCAATAGGTGTAGGTCACTGCGCTGTTGGCCGATAGAAGCCCTATTCATGGGGCACTATCCCCCCGTACGTTCCGTCTCAACTCAACGTTTCGTTCCAAGAGGTCGCTATCGCAGAGGTTGAATTTCAGCCTTTCAAGGTGATTGTACCGGTTGCAAAGGTGTTGCTGCTGTGGCGGCGGCGGAGGCTGCGGCAGCTGACCGCATGAGCAGTCAAGTCACAAAAAAGTTGGAAATTGGCCCTTATCGTTACCAGACTTTTCGGGCAAGCAGCATCTAGTATGACAGCTGGGTCGAGCAAAGACCCTTTATCATCAGTGCGGCAATGACTAGTGTACTATGCAGACCCCTATTGTGACACAGTTGAAGATAGTGTGCAGCCTGAATTGTGTGCGCAGATCAGCATTTCATGGGAGTTACTTCTCTCACGAAGGAGAGGTGAACACATGTCGGGTGTGTATTTGAACACATGGACAAGCACTTTCAGAGACGGGATCGCAGTTAAGAGCGTTTCAGGATCGGGAACAAAGCGTGTTTATGTATACGACACTCCTCCTGATTCGAATATCCCTGACAATATCAGCTGTGTGATCGATCGTCAACATCTACTTATTTAAGATTTCCGGCAGATTAGGTCGATCACGTTTGATAGCTAATTGCATAAGACGATCTGGTTTCCCGTCGGCAAATCCATTTGCTGTCAGCAACAGTCAGCAGGCAAGTATGCCTATTTTATTGAAGCCTGACTCGACCCTCGCGCAGATTCGATCAACAAAAACAGGGACAACCTGTCCGCGTTTGTCCGCGTCGACAAACGCGTCGACAAGCCATTTTCTGCAGCAGTTCACCTTACTTGGTTACATTTTGACACCTATAGCATCTCAGCTCAACAATACGCTCGGATCTTAGCACGCTCGAACGTCCGTGTCCAAAATAAACATCAGCGGGTCGGCATTTGCCGCGGCCGCCGGCCGCCAGCCGCTCTGTTCTTGCGAAAATACTCCCAATGGGCTCGAACGTTGAAAGCGCCTTCGACGTCTAGCCTAGCGTAACTGTATATTCCTCTTTCTCTTTCGGTCTCTAATACAAGTTATTCGTTGCTGCCTCGTCGGTTGCTCCTGCTGCTGCTGGTGCTCGCCCTGATCCGGCGCGGTGCGTACAGCGTCGCAGCGAGACGTGGCGTAGTTGGCTCCGCGTCGCGGTGAGAGGTAATCGCCTCGGGGCAAGAAGTCTATTAGCCCGCATCGCTATCCAAGGCAATTCAGCGCCTCGTCTAGCTTGATGCTACCGTAGGATGCGAGAGCAGCATCAGCAGCAGTGACGGCGCCTCCGCAAAGTCGAAGATCGAGCCTGGGGTCCACGTTCTATCAATGACGCTACAGATGGTGTACCATGGCAGAGGTTTGACGCAGTGCTTCCGGCTTCGCATTATACATATCGTATCGTACATAGGATGTCTGATGCTGGTAGCGGTAATCACAATGATGCCGGTGATGGTGATGAAGCCTGAATGGGAGAAGGTCATGACATTCTTATCTGGCAATCAGCACTTTACACAAGCGCAAGCCGTCCCAACCACCAGAACGCTATGCCGTAGCATTGCAAGGTGTTGACGCCAGCGCCAGCCAGCAGCAAGCCAGTGGCATACTGTTAATGACACACAAACACACGGCCAAGAACAGCGTATATAGTCTCTAATGGGATGTTGGCTCCATCGCCTTAAGACCTCCTGTCTTTCCAGCCCTGTTGCCCCGCGTCACGCATGGAACTAACCTAGCCTACCCTGTCCCATCCTGCTGTTCTGCTGCGTCACTGTCTTTAGGACACACGCTGAAAGAATCTCCGGTTTTATGGCCTCTGTTAGTCCTGTGATAGCCTGCTAGGTCGCTAGCTAGCACAGGCCGCCGTAGGGATATTCATATGCTATATATATATATATATATATATATATATATATATCGTATGTTTGATCTTTCTCTCTCCTTTCTAGTGATTTGTTTTTGTGTCCTTTCTGTCAGCCAAGTCGACCTTAATTCATTAAACCGGTTTATATGTTAACGCATACGCGAGTGTCGAAATGAAAGCGAAACTAACAGCTGGACGATTCATTGCTTAAGAACAAAGTATACGGAAGCTGTCTGGCTGCGCTGTGAGCCTTGATAAAAATCCCTACAGGGATTACATGTGGAATATTACGCGAATACATTCCCCATTTTCCCACATTTGCTTAGGTTTCATTCCAACGCGTATTGGTATACATACGTTTGTATGAAGAGCAACAAAAGAAAAAAACAACGGAAAAGCTCAGCAGGGAGATATCTCAGAGAAAGGCAACACTCGTCTAGCCATTCACTATTCAAACACATTGCATAGTAATTTCGGGAGAAGTGGGATTCAATTACGGTCGTCCAGTGGAATTGGCTCTGCTTATCGAGCGATACTTCTAGCAGGTGTACTATGTTGCCATCAGGAAATCAACCCAGATGGCCCAAATGTAGAAAGTGTCCACCCTTCGACCGCAATCTGGTGTGTGCCGATGGCGTAATGGTGGAGACGTAACCTAGAGCAGATGAGAGAAGATGACGATCTCGAAAATGGCGTAAAATAAATTGCTACTCTTAGCTATATCCGGCACCAAGGAGTTTGAGCGGTATGATAATAGCCACAATCTGTACTCGTGTTAGAGCTCACAAAAAACGTAAAGCCATAAGGATAACGACGAGTGTTTCACTTAATCATTTCCTGTGTTCGATTTAAATTTCAATCCACGCCCAATATGACGTTTTGCACAATTTCTGGATATACATTCTGCCGAAAACATGAGCACTGTAGGTAACGAAACAAGCCGAGTACACTCTCGTCATAGGCGTTCGTGCCGTGCTCGCAGCGATCTCGGTGACCAAAATAAAAACACAGACAACTATAATATAACTTATCTCCTCTGTGACATTATATCACATACATTTTCACGTTGAAACAATGTGTGATGTGTGCTAAACAACCTGCAGTGATTCATGTGTCCTTGAATGACCACTGCGATGGTGGACTTTTGCAGCAAAGTGACCTTGGGCCTGTGATTTTCACCTTCTCTCAGAGATAAGCGCTGTATGTATAAATTTGATCCGGAAATCAATATTAACCGTGTCCCGACACGCTGTCAAGGTCTGCCTACTTCTCGAAGTGATACGGTTTGTAGCGGCGTCATTCATAGCGTTAGGTTATGCTGACGAGTATGATTCCGTTGTGCGAAGTACGTTAGCGAAAACAGAGTTTGTTAACTTAGGTGTTTGCCTCGGAGCAGGGAAGCATTATGGCGAGCGGCCTTCAAATTGTTGGCAATCGCCGTCGAACCGTCAATCCCCCTGGCGCTTCCTGGCGTTAGTTGCAGCCTGCTCCAATAGAAACGGAGACAACGCGTTGGCTGCCATTCAAGGAGCGACATTCAGGTGTGAGCTGGGTCACCTTTTCCAAGGAGCCGGAGAATTGGACCCGTAGCGTTGTAGCGCGATGTCGAGTAAGATCAACGATTCATTCGCAACTGACCTTTAGGACTGAGGTAAGGTCCGCACGCTTACTGAATAGCCGCACACAGGAAATGAAAGTGTATCCGATTGTTATGCGATAAACAGCTGCGTGTGGTTGAATGTTTGATAGTCGAACTAGGGAACTACCGATTTTTTGACATCGGGTTCGCTCTAGCGACCCGTTTTGATTCGGCGAATAATTTGTAAACGATGTTTAAATTGACTCTGTCCCAGTCTAATGCATATTATAATTTCGACAGACGAATCAACCGCTACGAACGATTAGGCGGAACCTGATGTGGTTGAGGTCTGACAATGGAGTGAATGGCCGTCATTAGAATCTAAATAGGCACTATCCTCTGAAGCTAACGGAGTGGCACAACGGAAATCAATACTCGGTATAAAGGTGATCTTCAGTACGAATCTCTCTAAATCTACATACGTTCGCCGACGATTTGAAACAACTATTGAACATTTAGTAAAATATCGTATGCTGGTGAGCTACATAAACACGAATGGCCTTTCAAAGTATACACTGTTTTCGGTCCACGTAGGCTAACCAACCGCCAGAACACACCCCCCCTCCAGCCCCGTTCGCGATTTTCACGCCCTTACTGCTACTGCTAGTGTCCTCTAACACCCAACGACATAAGGCTTCAGTGTGTAAATTGAAATTTTTCTTTCCCCAAGAGTTCTTCCTTCTCGAACCGGTGAGATAGTCAAACTGTGATCGCAATTATAGCGGTAGGTCATACTGCCACTGCTGGAAAACAAGGTATTTTACTATGGGTGGTACGCATACCAATGCTGATAGCTGGTGACGTCCCGTCTCGCGTCCGGGTCTCGCACTCAGGCTGGTGGCGGGCGTCTATAGAGGGGCGGCCTCCTCCTCCTCCTCTTCTTCTTCTTCAGTTCGTTCTAGTTTTTCTTTTTGTCTCTCCCTGTCCATGTGTGTTTGTGTGTGTGTGTGCTCATATTGAAAGTTGGCCCGTGATAGCTGGTAGTGCCTCTTCTGCTCAAGCTGGCTGATGCTCAAACAACTTCATGCTTACTCATGTTTTCCAGTCTTGTCACGCACGCGCGCGCGCGCTCGACAGGCTCGCTTCCATGGCCGCTTGCCCGGCCACACCGCCCTGGATGAGCGACAAGTGTGAAGTATACCATAGCACACCACGCTACATTACATTACTCACTTTGAGTATCTAGCGACAAGCCAGTAATGCTAGCCGAACTGCCAACTGAACTTTCTAGTGTGTATTAACGGATAGTGAGCACGGTGACCTCGGGCAGACATTTTGTTATTAAGTCTCTCTCTCTCTCCCTCCCTATCGCTTGTTCGCTTGCTCGTTTCTTGCACTTTTTGTTCGTCTTTTAAAGCGCCGCAGCTTACGCCACGGAACGCAAGGTTCCACGTAACGTAGAGGCACAATCTCTCATTGGGGCCGCTGTCGGGACGCGGAGGTGTAGCACGCCCCCTCGCTGGGCTGGATGTACTCGATGTGGAGGTGCCATAAACGGAAAGAACACTGTTGTATAGCCGATATATATATATATATTTATATATATAACCGGAATAACCTGCTAATTAAGTTCGTCTCTTTTGTGCATATTTGCAGGAGTCGAAGGGAAAGTACAGACTGACCAAATATGGATCGGAGTTACGCAACGCCTTCAGTACACAGTCATCCGTGTTAAGGGCTGTAACTCACAAGTTTAGTCATATTTTTCGTCCACTTGAATATTTCTACTAAACACTGCTTTACATTTTCTATGATACCTTATATATATATATTCTTTCTTTTCTTTATAATCAATAAAGCTTTCGGCCTAAATCTATCAGCAACGCCAACCTATCAAAATGCAACTACCACCGTGGTAAGCTGATAAGGTCATTGTGCAATACCCACTTGGGCCTGTGATCCCACCAGTACGAGAGCATTCAATCGAATAAACGGATCCAGGATGGTGGATCAGTTCGGCCGGTCTTATCCGACCTGCACCCGATCATCTTATCCACTCGGTTATAGTAGAGTCCTCTTACAAGATCTAGAGCCCCTTGGCTCAGCACTGCAAGCCTTGGACTGCCATCTAAAAGTTCTCATGATGGTACGGTCCCGAATTTCGTTTCGCTTTGCACGAACAGAAAAGTTTTGGGACAAATCTTATCAATCGTGGGTAGCGTGAAAAGCATTTGCCTAGAGAGGCCAGTCATGCCAAACTCTAGCTGTGGCCGATATATACCAAACCGTTCATAGGTATGTGCGTCCCCCCACCGTTGGCTGGAGCTGAGTAATGCTGATAAACCCCTTCATCCCGTTTCCTATATATATATATATATATAGTAGATAGCCGTAATATTCTTCCACTTGACCTCACCTCGAGTGGTATCGACCTGTTTCCATCAGTATGAAGGACGGCAACGACCTAAAAGCTGGATCAGCTGTAAGGAAATGGTCCGGCCGGCCGCCCGCAAGGTCCGTAAACTCCAATCGGCCGTTCCATCCAATCGTTTTGTCTCCGCGAGGAGGCAGGGTTGATGCATACAGAATTCGCCCACTAACAAAATCGAAGTGCATGAGATTTGAAAAGCATGTCACCTGCTGGAGGACTAACCGCGAGAAATATATCGGGAACCTATCAACCTCGACTTGTGCTTCGTAAGCAAGTAAGCACGAAAGGTTTCGATATCTAACTACTGCATCATTCCGCCATGTCACACGGTGCACAACTAGCTCGCACGACGGTATGCTTAATTGTTTCAATCTTGTATTGCCACGAGGCGTGAACAGATGCGATTTCTTTTCATTAAAAACCTTTTCCAAGCAAGATTATAAAAAGTTCAGCAGGTATGCCATGTCCAGCAGGGATATCCTCATTTTGTTTCCGAGAAACATTCAAAATGTGATATAATGCAACGGTGCCGCGACCGAAAAATTTCGACGTCATATTCGACTGCGCATGAAGTTTTCAGGAGCCACATTGAAGAAGCGCCATTCCGTATACGTGACTCCTCATTGGTAGTGATCCTCTTCCTGTTTTGTTTTAAATAAAGGATCCACCTTTAGCCAATGGACATATATCTCTATCGAAATAAACACACAAACCAATTTTCGCCACAGATAAAATGTTCAGGTCGTTTATAATCAACCTCCACATATATGCACGAAAGATAGGGTTCCCTTCATGAGACCCCTACTAAGCACACAGTCACAGTGCAGTTAGGTAGCTTACCGGTGAGCGATCATCTGTATCAGCATGTGCACGTAGAGCCACAACATGTGTAGAGTCGATAGCGTGCAAGTATGCTTTTCCAGGGTACTACTGAAATTTCAAATGTCCTTCATCGAGTTCGAGGTCCATTGGCTAAAGGTGGATCCTTTAGCGGTAGGTTTTTTTCTTATATATATTAACAGTGCCTTTATAAGTGCCCGCTATACATCGAAAATGAAAGACATTCAATAGTAACAACAATATTTTTTCTTACGCTGACTCCGTTCGCCAACGAGGCGGTACTCTCTGTCGTGTGTTTTCGGCAGGTTAAAGGCCCCGCGGGTTCGCTCAGGGCACTACGAGAAAACGACCGTTACCGCCATGCGAAGTGCCACGAGGTCTCCAGCTAGCGAATGTAGTGCAAATGAATATTTAAAGGTTGCGCCAAGGTCGAAGAATCGATGTACACGTTCGAACAAGGCACGTCCTCGCTAGAGGCAAAATTATGCTAAGGGTAGGGTGTTAGACGATCGAATAGGTTAGGTTCAGGCGCACGGGACGTCGGGTCGGGACCGGTGTTGAGGTAGCTCGGTCGTGATCAAATTTGCTTTCCAAATTCATCTACTGGCCGTGCGCCGTTGAGGTGAGTAACCTGAGTCCCACAAATACGCCTACATCACACCCACCCCGACTGAAGCCACCGCCACCGAACTTAAACCCAACATCTGAGGCAGCTCGACTCCCGCAGTGCCAATCGGAATCACAACGAGTTCTCTCCCTCGTGGCAGGACGCTGCGACACGACCAAGGTGCGTCGCGCCGTACACGATGCAGTCCACCAATATAGCGTTTCACCGTCGCCGCCACTACTGCAACCAGCAGATAGATAGAAAAGCCTACACGCTGTTATCCCCGTCCGTAGATAACAGAAAGAGAGAGAAGAGAGAGAGACGTCCAAACGCACTACCGAACCCGTGTATGTGCTGATTGGCGTCGCGGCACAGCGTCCCGGCTGACTTGGAAGCCGTAACAGAACAGAAAACAGAACAGACAAATCACTGGCGGAAATTCGTGTGGCTGATCCCCCCCGCCCACGCTGCTCGAGCTTTGGCTCCCATTCGCCAACGTTAGCCAGCTCCCAGAGCAGTGTGCCCTGTCAGCGTGGTGTTAGATGTTGGACCAACGCCACGGTTGTGTTCGATGCCTCGTCCTTGTCATTAGAATTTACCGCGGAAGGGAACTTTTCCAAGTTGGGAAATTGTGAAGGGGGATTGTGGCACAACGACGACTCGCCAGAAATCATGACGATTCAATGGGGTGTCTCGAAGAGGCTTGCGGGGCCCCGCACGGGCGTCAGAATCCGGTTTGCGCGGGCTGTTGGTGGCGGGCTAGAGGGATTCGCGCCTGCCTCCGACTGAGAGCTGGATGAAATGTGAGAGTGGAAAACATTCGTTAGTTCGCCGGTCGCTGCTATACCATGTGTGTAGGTGGGATAGGGGCACGCGCATATGTAGATCAGGGAAATAGTTGGGGAAAGCTCAAAACGGATGGTATCGCTGTCCCGGGGCGTCGTCCATGTTCGTCGGGTCTTCTGGCGGGACCCCGAGGGCATGGAGGCTGGTGGGGGGTCGTGCCGCTGACACCTTACATCTTCCCTGAGGTTACAGTTGCACCGTGTGGCACGGCCCGCCGAGCGACCTCTGCCAGGACCAGCTGTCGCGGCGGTGCCTCCGAAATTGGAACAGGCTAAGGGACCGACTCTTTGGCAAGCTACCCTTCCATAGGGATAGCTAACGGAAACCGACAGGACGACGGTGCCGAATGGCATCGAGCGGCCCGGGCAGCCGACTCCACACAACGCAACGAAGAACCCCAGCGGTAGTGAGAACCAGAGCAAACATTCGGTGCCCTTCATCCCACGGGCGGGGTGGAGACGGGGCGACCTCCGCGCACAAGGTCATGTCGTTGGAAGAGATTGAAAATGGCTTTGGCAAATGTACCCTGCTCGATATCCACCCGATCCACCAACTTTCCCACCAATGCATTCGATCCGCAATGTTCGCTCACTCCCTCCATTCTAAACGCATACGATACCCTAACATCCAACACATGTTTACAAGCTAGTTATTTCTTATCTTCGAAATAGGAAATACCTACCAGGACACCATCAGTGAGGCGTCACCGACGAGAGGGAAACCCAGCACTGTGGCCTTATCACAGAAAAGTACAGATTGAGTTTGGAGAAGGACGGCGCCATGTGTATTCCAACTTAGGAACAACAACAGCAAGTAATTCGTTTTGGAAGCGCTTTGGCCAAGTAATCTATTTCGCCTATGTGCTAGCGGAGACAAAACAACGAACTATATCGATGTGTCAAATGAACACGAACATAACCAAGGCCTTGCCCGCTGAAGGTCTTGCCCACGGTACGACTGTATTTGTGGCCGTAACTGTGGCGACTATTATATAATACATCAAGCATTTTGTTTGCACAGTATTAGCTATAAAATGTAGCTGTACCGAAACAGCCGGCCCACTTCGAGTTACGATTCTTCGATGTAGTTCAGTTTGATTCGGATCATAACGACTAATATACTCCAGAATTAATACCTGGAGATTGAACAACTCGAAAGGCCACGCCATACCTGATCGGCACTCGAACTAACGGCGCACAGCATGAGTCAATTAGGTACGTTCCAACAGCTTAGCTCTGTTAATGACGGTAGCATGTCCTGTGTTTGAGATCCTAAGTAACAACGGTTCAATTCGATAGTTGCAACATCGATTCCAAACCCGATGTTTCCCCGAAGTTCAGTTCAAAGCAAGACTACAGTTTCTTGCTGACTTTACCTTGTCATTTGCATCAAAATCTGAGGCAGAGAATAATCCGCAGTGGGAGAATATACATACATACATATGCACATCTTCTGATAGCGAGTCGGACTATCGTTCATTGAAGGTTGGGAATGTCACGAGAAGAGGAGACACGGAACAGAGACCGACGACTTTGACTAACTCATAACCTCTTTGATGAACTATATATATATATATATCGAACTCATACATACTTGACTCATAGATACACATGTACTGAGAAATTGAAGCAAGCTGATTAGCTTGGATATTCTCGATGCAGGATCTACCCAAAGTCAACCAATGGGCCATCGCGTTCAGATCTTGTAGAAGTAATATACGACGGGTGTTTTTTTTTGCAATGATATTACACCGAAGCCTACAATGTTAATATTATTATTACTAGATGGTATGACCAAGTACTGGGCTGTCTATTATTGGGATCGACCGGACAACGGCACCTACGCATAACGTACGAGCAATAACATCATCGACATATCAGCACTAATCTGACACGTAATGAGGCACCATACCAATGAGATAGAGTACGAAGTGTTGGTTCTTGCAGTTCCTTGTATATTGTAATTGAAATGAGAGCACGATATGGTGGTTTAAATTGCCTAGGCGCGTCTTATCGATAAATTGATTTTCACATTTTCCAACTTTGGTTAAGCAGCAGCCTTCGCCGCAAACTGTTTTAGCTTGAGTTCAACAGAAAAAAAATAGAGTCTAACATAGGTGCCTGCCTCTCTCGAGTAGCCGTTGGCGATAATTAGCAGTCGGCGCTGACCGCGGCTGTTAAAAATATCCTCACCGACAGGGTTTTGGTATATTTGGCAAACACTAACCAGAACGACAATCTCGTTCTGGCTCTCTCTCTTTCTCTCAAGTGTACAAATGTCTGCTAGCGCAGAACGGTGGACTGTTTAAACAGACCGAATCTAATAACTTTGGGACGCGATCCGCGTTATAGACAGAAGTGTTAACGAATGGTTCTAGACCAAACCATCCACATATATATATATATGTTTATATATATTAATATATATGCATGAACGAGCTACGATCGCCAATTACGTGAACGCCAATATTTTAATTTTGGCGAATTTATTTGAATTCGCTTCGAATTTTTCTCTAGCTCGATTTTCTGCCCGGCTTAATTTCTGAGTGATTTCACCGATACAATGGAGGTCACATTATAATGTAAAGTCTGTTGCAATTTACAATGTTCTGTAAAGCTCATAAATTAAAGCTCCACATATTGCACCCGCCTTGAATCGATCTACAAAAGGTTGAATACATAATTTCGCGTTTGTATATTTGGTTCAATTGTGCTGAGCATTGTAAGTTGCCTTAAACATTATAATAATAATAACGCTTTATTTCAAAGGTTAGGTTTAACAATATCTGAGTTAGCCGCTATGTGTTTGCCAAGAAGAGGTCATATGTTTGAAAAAGCTACCCATCACGTAGGGCTCGAGACACTCTCCAAGGAAATAAGTCATTTACACATTGTTTCTTAGCTATGAATTTAGGTAAGACATTTATACCAGCTCTGGTAGCCGTCACAGTCACATCAAACATTGCACTCATTAGCATGGGAAGATGTTTACCAATACAAATATATGTGCGCTTATCTATATTGTCAAATTTAGCCAATATTGGCATTATATTCACTTCCTCCCTCGTACATTGACATTTAAAAGCGACGCGTTTCACGAATTTATCCCCCACTTTTTGCAGCCTCTCTTTGTCTAGTTTTAATCCTGGGTACCATACTGGCGCTGCATACGTCATAATGGGTTCAACATAAATCTTAAAAAGTTTAACAAATAGGGCCGGGTCGTTCACTACGAAAGAACGTAATATCCAGTTCGCACGGCGCGTTGCACGAAGCACAACATCCGTAACATGATCAGTATATTTCAATGTGGTTGAGGTAATTACTCCTAAGTCGCGCATTGTTTCTGCAGAGCGCAGAGGATGTCCACCAATTCTATACACATGTTTGGGATTTCCGTGACCAAAGTGTAGTACTGCACATTTTTCAATTGATAGTTTTAGATCAAGGCCCAAGGTCCATTCCAGGAACTGATCTAGGGCATTTTGAAGTTGTGCCCTCTCATGGTCCGTGTCAACTTTAGAATAAATTTTTACGTCATCTGCATATATCTTAACGGATATGGATTGCGGTAATATATACATTATGGAATTTATGTACATTATATACATCAGAGGACCTAGTATCGTTCCCTGAGGACAGCCGGACGTCACTCGCGCAGTATTGGAGTATTTGCTGTTCACCCGCACCCTGAAGGTCCTATCACGAAGGAAGTCTTTTATCCATTTCACGAGAAGATCACCAACTCCGAAGAAGGGCAGGATCTTGAGGAGTTTCGAGTGAGTCACCCGTTCGAAGGCTGACTTGAAGTCGAAATAAACAACGTCGAAACGATTTGATCTATTGACATCCCTTGCCCAATCGAACTGCGTTTCTAGAAGTTGCAGCAATTTATTAATATTCCACTTAATTCCATTTAATTATATTCCACTAAATGTTCAATATATAAACGAAGATTTCATCGAATCACTGGATTCGTTTCGTTTTTCCTCGCGAATCATTGGCCCAACAATCGGCTTATCAGCCAATCTCTATTCTGACGATGACAATTTCGTAGTCAATTATAAAAGTGGGCTACATCGTATATCGATTCCTGTAATATCAGCCATTGCCCTTTCTCCATCTGTGTCGCTTATTTCCAGCTTATTTCCAAGAAATTCAACAACTCGTCAAGTGCGCTCTTATGCACTTGGCCATGTTACGTGTCTATGATCAGATCCACGATTCTCATTCGGCCTATAAATCATATTAACATGCGCGTCCACTATTGCGCCTTCTCCTAAGGTCACAGTTCGTTAACTCTCCTTAATTAATGAATGACGCTTTGCTGGCCACAGCTAGTCGTTAGCGGTGACGCACCCATAATGGTTTGATGTGAACAGAGATGGGAACCAGCCGCAAGCGGAAGTCCTTTTTAGGTAGTCCTTAGCCGAGACGAAAAACTCCATTCGAAGGAAAACAATACAGCGCACTTTATTTGACGCAACAAGCAATGCTTATATAACAGCAACGTTTATATATATATATATATATATAAATATAAACTTGATTATTGTGCCCATCACTCATCTACAACCTTCACTTTACATCTCATTGTTCGTCAATAACTACGACTACGCAGCGACTACGCTTTCGTATAACTACCATTGGCGCAACCCACGCAAAGTGCTCTCTAGGGTAACAGCCATCGATTGCCGCCGTGGCTCGAACGGCTTCTCTGTATCGAAACCTCACGGGCAGTCCAATCCTCCTACTCGATTCTGCACACAACACATAGCAAACAGCGGAGCAGAGTCAAACAACACTTTCAACCTACTGAACAACAAAAAGTCGCGAAGTCGGTCGTTCGCCTTGAGGCGTTCTCCAGACGCAACCACTAAACACCATGGCTTCAGCCGCTCGACTAAGTAACTTGGAACACCGCGTTAACTGATCTGAATTCGTCACAGCTACAACAGCTGCATTCGTCATCTATTGCACGCGTCGAATCCGTATACTCACGAATATACGCGAGTATTCACCGGCGGCTAGATCAGAGATCATCTGATAACTTCTTGGCACTCATTATCCGTACGGCGCTACTATGGGAAATGCCGGATCTAGACCTCTGGACACCTGGACAGTCTCTCACACATAGGCCAGAGATGAGGAAGAATTTAGTCGTTCACAGAGCGCAGGTAATGTGTCGAACGGAGACGCTATAGATGGGACAGGTTGATGCATCGATCTGACGTGAACGAATTAACCAGTGATAGCCACCAGCAGTGCCTGAGGCCAAATGCGCAATAAGTCCGCTCAGAGAATCACGTACAGATGAGATTCAAGCATTCATTGCTAGCACGTATTGTATAACAATGTCAACCTAGCATGTAGTGTTGATGAAGAATAACTAGTGAACTAGTTCTATCAGTGGAAAGTAATTAATTAAACGAGATCATTACGTGTACTGTTAAATGCTAGAAACAGCGCAAACTGCTAAGCTAAATAATTTGCTTAAATAATAATAATTAATAATAATATTAATAATAATACATGATTATTGCTTCTAACAACAATGCGCATGGCCGCCTTTAGATATCGACGGTCTATTTAACCTATCGCCAAATGCGATCAGTATCGTTCAGTGATTGATCGGCCAATAGCTGACGTCAGCGTCACTGGCATCACCACCTATTTACTAATGCATCGGCAGCACAATATGGACGTGTGGACCGTACGCGGAGTGCAATGCACTCACACAGTGTACGATCAGGCACGACGGTGCACCAGTAATGCACGTCCCCCCGAGCAATTCATATCATAAACTCTCCGGAATAGTGACGCGTACGGCAGATCGTGCGTCGGTCGAAAAGGCATCTCGAACTCGCCGAGACCGGGGTCAGCAGTAACCAGCGACAACAACAACAATAGCGGCGGTGTGAAGGACTCGCCTTTTTGTCCATTATTTGTTGGGGATGAGAGTGCGTGGGCTTTGGAGGGCGGAGTCAGATCGCGAGCGACAGGCGGCGCTCTGCTCGCTGCTCGCTGAGGCGAAGCCCGTCGGGTTCGCCTGTTGTCACCTGATCGATCGATGAACCGTTGGGCATATGGCCATAGCACGGTGTGGTAGACAGCGGTATCAAATGTCCCCATGGAAGCATCGATTAATATATGTTCGCGGTTCGGCTTCCTCGCTTTTCATCAGGGTCCGCCCAGGAGGCAAACCCTTCAGGCAGTCAACTGTGGCCACCTAGCCGCAGGCCAACCAGAGTGTCTCCCTCCTCTGTAACAAATCACTGAAAGCATCCAATAAGGAGTTTATCAAGATTGATAGAGTTCCTCCCGCTGGGGATCGAGGGCATAGCTAGACGCGCATAGGCGAATGCGTGGCCAGCACAGGCAATGCATGGGGCGGTGCTCGAACTTGCTGGAAGTGGGCAGCCAGTCGCCCCCCGCCAATTCACTGTGCTCACTACTTGGTGTCGCGTTTTGGTCACTTACCACCGCGTGCACATCTGACCATTACTCCGTTCCAAATTGCTCTGGGGAACTATCGCACGGCCTCTTCCGGCATCCGGCTCAACCTCCCACCGTTGTCTGGCCCCAATGTAAGTATCTCATGCAGCGTGGACAAGCTGGTTCGGAGACTCTTCCAGGCATGAAGTTGTAAACAGGATAGCCAGCCTGGTTGGGCTGTCGCCAGAAACCGGTGCCCGACACCGCTTTGGTGGGAGTGTTTTTGCCACTCGGTGCTGTTGTTAGGTAGATGAGGTTTTTCGTTCGAACGACGAGTCACTGGACGTGAAGACCGCCGGGAACTAGCGCTGTATAATTAGTGAATGTGGATATAAAAATTCTAAATCTTCTCGGTACACTTGCTTTTGAGTTCGTTTGAAGTCGCATCTGCCTGCTAACAACAATATTCCTGCATGCAAGAGACATTTGATCTTGTATGTATAATAAATAATTATAATTTCAGTCGTATAACCTTTAAAATACAATACTGTATAAGGAGCGTAGTGCAGCCCTACATGTTAAATAGGTCGACAAATTTGTAGATAATAGCATTTCCTCTGGCGGATTCAAAGATTCTATTTCATGATGGTTCGAAACAGACATAATATATGTATAAATATATATATATATATATATCGGGTTCCTCTCAAATTTCTTCCGCTGTGTTCCATTTTGATGCTGTTTCTTTAGGTGCCACAACGCGGATTACATTACCTACACGAATATTTACGAATACTGAAACCATAGGCTCCTTAGATCCCAATAACGTGTGCTCCTTGGTGTATATCAAGACAAATGAGGGCACACTAAATATAATTTTGTGTTTGTCTAAAATTGTAAGAGGACCTTGAAATTAATATGTGTTAATATATGTATTTTTAGTTTGACTTTTCCTCAATATCGTTATTTGGAAAATACTGCCAAAGTGAACAACAACTCCGAAGCCTGAACTCACATACTCTTTTAATATATTATAAACTAAATTTGTTTCTCACAGTGCATGTAGGCATATGTCGTATCGTTACGCTTTGACCAGAGATACCTGGTTTTTTCTTCAATCCGTCTGTATATTAAAGATGTCGCTGACAAGGTCACATCCTTTTTCGGATATACACATATATATATATATATATATATATATATAAACATACATGGTAGGATCGCATGTTTCAAATAAATGTGCATCAACTACCTTTCCGGCGGATAGTAGTTATAATAATGATAACGGCTATGTACATCCAGGGAAGGGATTATGGCAAGTTGTATTTTGCAGGCGTAGTGTGAAAACTCCATGCTTTAACCTCATTACTTCGCATCGATTCGTGGGGTTTTGCAGCGGTAAATCTAAATGTGACGAATTACACGTAATTCCTCTCACCGTTCTTTCTCCACATGTCTTGGTTACATGTTGGCCATGCAAGCGCCAACTTTGGTATTGACTAGCTAGCGGTTTTTGTTACATTACATTTTGATACCAAAAATGGTGTGGTGGAAGGAAGCGTACCTTGTGCCCTACAAAAGGCAAACGAACTCAGAAAGGTCAAGGCAACTTTTGACGAAGATGAAGCCCAGACCCTGACGTATCTGTCAGCCAGAACCGGCATTCTTCAGTTATATGAATTATTATGCCATGAGCACAAACCACTGCGAATGACTAACAAATTCATACGAGAAGAAAAAATTGCCCAGCTCATTTTACTTTACTTCGGATACGACGGAAGGAAACGAGCGGCTTCTTTTTACATCCAATCTGCAAAGGGGTAATTGCTAAAAAAAGTGGGTCGTCTCCAGCACATCCCTTCTTGCTGTTTGGTCTGCAAGGTGTGGCACCGTAGAAATCAGTCCGAGCAACTTGGTAGGCGTTGTTGTCCTAACAAGGCATATGGTGCACACGATCCTCAGAAGAAGAACAAAATATGTACTTTTGCCCTCGGTACTACCCACTATAAATACACAAAGGCGTCCAGCATTATCACCACCTCACACACGCACATAGACACAGGCAGACCCATAGACGCACACGTATAACGTCCATTTACATTTCATGTGGCTTCTATATGTGTGTAGCTGAGCTGAGATGCGCGAGTATGATGGATGTGTAGCCGGCAAAACCTAGCGTTCCTTAGCATCTATGGACATCTATGTGTACATGGACAGTGTGCGTGTTCGAGTGTAATGTTCTCCCTCGGGAGACTGGAGAACGTAAAGAAATAAGCCAGCAGCCGCGAGAGCGGGCGCGCTGGGATTCGGGGAGCGACTCTTGGAGCACGGAGTATGGCGGGTAGCCCGTGTCTGGCGGGTGTTGTCACAACCACATAAAATAATTTCAACTCACGAGCCATCTTTCTTGTTATCACATTGAAACTTCGTCGTGTCGGGGTTTTTGCGCGTTCCCGCGTCTGTCCTGCCTGCATAATGCTTCGTGTCACTCGCTACGGAACAGCAACAGCCAAGAACGAGCCGCGACGAGAGAGGAGCACCAACGCCTGGATCGCTGCAACGAACCTCGTCCCGTTCTGTTTCTAGTAAGGCTGTCATTCTCCTAGTGCCTGTCTGCTTATCCTTGTAAAATATGTATAGCCCCACCACCACCACCACCATCCCCCATATGATGTCCCTCAGCATAATAGCTCTTGCCAAAATGCTGTGACACTAAGGCTGGGCTAGACTCTCCGGATTTAACCGAGAAGAACGACCTTCAAGGCTCAAGGTTCGCACGCAAATTTAAATACCGAGATTTGACACATGCAGGAGCAGGAGCTGCAACAGCATCGGTATCAGCAACAATAGAAAAACAATAGGAAGCAGGAGCAGCAGCAACGGAAGTAGTACTACAAGTATTAGTTCATCTGTCTGAAGCGTAAGAGCGCTGGTTGTCGTATGGATGGTAGTTGTGGTGCGACGTCGACAATGGAGAGAAAGGCGGGTTGCCACCTGCCGAACTGCCGGTACAATTTCATAAATCAAATAACACATATATATATATATTTTTTTTGCAAGCCCTCCCAAAGCTGTTCCCCTATCTGACAGGCCTCAGCTCTTAACCTTTTAGGTATTACTATGAGGACCTGTCGGGGCCACCTTTGCTTATTCTCGTCCTTCTTCGTACCTGGCGAGAATCTTCAGATAAAGAAAGATGATAAAGAACTCCAAAGATTCTCCGCGTCTGACAGGATTTGAACCTAACACACATATAGCTCGTTTAATGTTCATTTATATAAATCACTAGTGATTATGCAGCTTAGCTCTCCTTCTCGTAAATGTAATACTAATCGCTATCGTATTGTGGAAGCTATCGCTATGTCGAGCGTCACCTATAGCCAT
This sequence comes from Stratiolaelaps scimitus, assembly GCA_019614645.1. Taxonomy (NCBI): domain Eukaryota; kingdom Metazoa; phylum Arthropoda; class Arachnida; order Mesostigmata; family Laelapidae; genus Stratiolaelaps; species Stratiolaelaps scimitus. The sequence goes on from JABWDB010000017.1 coordinate 1,182,169, forward strand.
GGACCATGTGCGCTACGAGGTATATGTGCGCAAACTCGAAAAAACACATGATGGATAAACTGCTGCGGATCACACCAAGGAAGGCCCAGTTTCGGTTATATTTTCAGTTGGCAAACCTCGTCAGATAAAAGGCGTTATTGGTTTATTTAAGGAACTGCAGTTTTACATTCATACTTAAGTTCTCTTATATGTCACGTCGGGCGACTCGAATCGGCCGTGTGAGGCAGCGTCCAGTGCGCCTGTATGCTACCTATATGAACTATACTGGGAAACGAGTGAAGAAGTGGTTAAGCCTACGGCTCCCCAGCCCATTAAACCGCTGAGAGAGCTGCATTGGGCTGATGAGTTCTTTTTTGTGTAGATCTTCTCTGTTATTTGATGTTCGCCTTGTGTGTGAGGATATCCTGGCCGACGTGAGGACAGCATCTTGATAGAGAAAGTCCTCAAACTGTTTTGTTGTAGAATCGCCGAAAAATGTCAGGTAAATTAAAATGGTGTTCCAGCGATTGATAATTTTACAAATTTTTGATGAGATTGAGTTACGGCCGTTAAGAACACAACGCAGGAGAGTCTAGTGTCGTTTAGCAATATGTTCGAAGTTGTATTATACATGAGAATACAAGATCACGGCGGAACGTTCTACTCAACATGGTGGCCCTCCGATAAAGTATCAATGACCTCTTTCCTTGTTGTGTATGTTATAAGTTACGAGGTGGACATCTTTCTACTTCGTGATTTTTTACCCTAGCTTGAATAACGCGTTGTTTATTAATGTACCGCGTGGCGATGAGGTGGCTGGCAATGGCTGCTGATCTAACATAGAGTGGTCTAACTGCTCTTATGGGAGCTTTTTCCTCTTCAATGCTATGCTCCGTTCTGTTAATGCATTCAATCAAACAGTTAGTACTACATGTAGTATACGAAGCGTAAAATCGGCCCCAATTCAATTAAATACTCCATAAAGAGGGTTTCGCTTTGTAGGCGAAGGTCGAATGCGTTGTCGAGAGTGGGCGCAACGGTCAATATATGTCTATGTACTATAGCCCAGTGGCGGCGGCCACTTAGGCAATACCGGCCGATGAGGAACCGGAGGACCAATGCAAACACTGAACGCGTAGGCAATTATTGCGAGCGTTCGGCTTATTAAGTATCCGGTAACATAGTTGCGCCACAAGACACACATCGGTGTAATGCATCGCGGTGTTCAGCTAACGTCAACGGAAACCAGAAACGCGATGGGTGCACGAGGTCACTGTCTCGCAGAAGCAGCCACCACTTCCGCCACTTGCACACGTATATATATATATATATATATATATATAGAACAGCACAGAGGTCGGGTGGCTTAAGGAATCTGAGCACACATGGAGCACATGGGCTCATTTCTATAGTCACCCATGCTCAAGTACTTGTTCATTGCTATCTCGGTGTCTGCTCGACATAATCCATACGGGCGCACCGCACGCTACCTGAGCGCACGATATCGGTCAGGTGGTGCACGGCTAGACACGGCTCTAGTTACTCAGTTACGTCGCTACAGTTATAACATTATTGGATTCTTTTGTCGCCGATGTCGTAATTAGCCAGTGTATGATGTCGTAATTGGCCTTGTTGGAGTCAGTTATCCCGATGCAACAGGTCTCCCTCTCCCCTTCGCAGTGACTCATTCCTTTGCTACCGCAGATTTTTCTCATTTCGTCAAATTCAAATTTTGGTTTATTGACGGAACTGCAGTTGTTCGCAATGCTTAGGTTCACGTTGAAAAATAATAAACACGATTATTACGTAACAGTGCGGGTTCAACCTGTCGAGAGTATTAATAACCGTAAAGGTACCACATATAGAATCCGTCTATCAAATATACAAATAATTCGTTGTGTAAGCAACAATAGACACGGGATGCACCGAATACAAGCAAGCTTAGTGCAGTCATACATTTTTAACATGCGAGGAATATATTGAGTTTTGTTACATATACAGTTGCACGATTAACCTATATCATATTAACATTGTAGATGACAGAATGTCCCAGACTGAAAATATTGAACACCAAATTATCCACAAATATATATTAGAGATGAGCATTAAAAACTTCTTTGCCTCTCCGGCAAATTTTTTAACTGAGGAGATAGCACGAATTTCTCGACGAACAATGCTCCGGGCGGTCGGGAGCCAATAAGCGAGAGTATGTCTGCTAGAATCTTTAGCGGCAGATGGCATCACAAACTCGGTTGGCCAGCGGGTGGTTCGTCTCACCACCGGGATGATAGTGAAGGCAATGTCGTTTGGAGTAGCACCTTTAGACATTTTACAGGCAAGATGAACGACTAGGATGCCCAATTCTCGGAGGCGGCGCAGCATAGCAACTACAGCGCAGCATTTGGGCGCGAGTGTCCCAAGCTGTTCCGGCCATGGCAGAGTTTCGTGAAACGCAAGGCCAAGGCATTGCATGAGGCCACGGCATTACTATACCACGAGAGAGAAATTGAGTAACCTCAATTCTTCGGTATTAGTGACGAAGCCGAACCTTTCAAACGTACATACGTTCAACCCGTGAGTGCAGGGTTCCAAGAGTGCAGGTGTTTTTCCTGTCTAGCCATTACTAACTTCCCAAAAACTTTAGATATGTTGTCCAGGAGCGAGATGGACGGTAATTTTCCACGTCTCTCCGATCACCTTTGTTCTTGAAAAGTGGAATGATGCGCGCATCCTTCAGTGCCGACGGAGACCTTCCGCTCTGGAAAGGAAAGGTTGACGATGTGTGTGAACGGGGTACACTCCGTTTAATCAGATCGCTAGACACCCCAACTGCTCTACAAGTCCAGTTTGCTTTCGTGGATGCTATCGCCATCGGAACCTCAGAACCGTTAGCCCGCGTTAACGTAAACTCATGGGGCTCTGATGTATTCAGACAGCTTACAGTTCTTGCTTGATGTCATCATCAATCTGGAGAGACGATACCGTTTTGGAACCGGGTGGATGCTTAGCGTTTGTGTTTTTTAACCGTTGCGAAGTGGGTGTTTAGTTCATTCACAATCTCCTGCAGTTACGAAAGTCCCCCAGATTCATTGATAAGAGCCTCCGGGAACGCAGCTATTTGTCTCGCCCGCCCGCCCGCACGCTGCACTCAGAAAATTCCACAACTGTCTCCCATTACTTTTCAAGCGCTTGAACTGCCTTTCGTAAAATGCCCTTCTGACAGCCTGTTGGTCGTAACCGTACCCACGAAGACTGAGGTTGTAAGCCTATTTACATTCTAGGGGAGCCAGTTCTCACGTACCAACGGTGCAGCTCATTAACTGGAATATCGCAGAGTTCGCTGTGGACTGAAATTTATTTTGCTGAGAAGAGAGATTTCGGCATCCAGGATTGTGAAACAATTATCGTATTCACGTCTCAGAATCGCATCGAACGCCTCAAAACCCCTTTGACTAACAGAGTTCCTCCCCGCTAAAGTAACATCTACAGGATAGTAATCAGAAATAAGGTTTCCCAGTTCCAATCAAGTTTCAGCCGTTGTCCTATTCAGGGCTGTGAAATTCCCATCGGGACACGGGGATGAAAACTCGGGGCATACCTCATTCCCATCGCCTTGTCCCAACCCGTCGTGGTCATGGCAACGTGTGACCAACCAGCGTCACTGTGTTGGATCGCACATTTACTACTCGTGGTAATAGTGGATTGCCGTGCAGCAAACGCAAGCCGCAACGTGGTATAATATACTAGCCGAAGAGGTCACCGCTGATGGGAAATGCGGGGCGGCGCCTGACGATCTCGCCCCCAAGAGGTTGGTCAACCTGGCCCTATTGTTGCTTTTCTGTTAATTTACTCTAACTATGTTTGTCTATTGTACTAATCCCGCTACTCTGCTGCGGTTTTTCACTGTCAGCCGTTGTTGGTTTCGTCATTAGTGCTATCGCATTGCAGTTCTCCCATTAGCTGCAATTTCAATTAATACACTGCGTTGCTTTGGCCATGCAGTTACGTCAATAGTGTTACCCGACAACTTGAATTCAATTAGTCCACTACCTTTCCTCTAATCGTCTCGCTCGATGCGCCGTTGTTCCTTTGCAATTACCCTTCACCTAACCTGTTACCAGCTTGAAGTTGCCATACGGAAGTACACTTGTTTTTGTAGAGCTCTAAAAATCAAGCAACATTCACATTTCAATGTCTCAAAACAAATGTCGACCGTGGTCGAAATAACGACCCGGAACGCCATCGTTTTACTGAGTTTATTCTAGTTTTTTATTCAACATTCCATGGGGAAGTTTGCCATATTTTAAATACGACCCTGATATTTTCCAGGCGTGTCGTTTTTACAATAATGCTTCCTCATCAAGCATTTACGGGACCATCCGATGTTTCCGTATACGTGCAATGTGAACGCGCGCTTTTCAGTGTAGGGTACAATTTAATTGAACATACTGACCTCACGTTATAGGAACTGTGCCACATTGAAATCTCGAATCGAAACGATCTATAACGATGGATTGTCTGTTCGCCTTGTGACTCTGTATACTTTGAGGCAAATCGAATATCGATTTCTGATGTTATTTTATTTAATATTGAAATAATGCCCGAGTGAATTGGCCCTCTACAGTTAGATTGGCTTGCGGTTATTCTGACGTTGTTGGAAAAATTACCCGACGGGCGGGAAGGACACGTGCACATACGGACTATATGTATGTAGTGGACGTCCTACTGACATCTTCGAACTTCTAAGCATTGGCGAGACATGTTTATCTTCAGTTGTTGGATACGAGCGCACTTTTCCTGGGTATCAGCTGACAACATTGACAGGTATAAAGCACGTTTAATAAACCAATAAACGTTTGCCTTTACCTTTAAGTATAAACCAAACGAAACCATTTAACGCCGCAAGGCATTGCTGCGGTAATTGATGATTGCTTTTCAAATTATAAACCAACACCATTACCATTGTGTGCGTTTCTATTGGCAGATGAAATTCGCTCGGCTACCGTATCTCTGCTATGGGTTTTCATACAACTACTACCGTTTCCCAGTTATAATTGTATAATAGTCTTTATGATTTCTGCAGATGGAACATCCTCCTTCGCTGAATAAAATAGACTATTTTAGATCCAATTTGCCGCCTGTCGAAGAACTTCAGATTGGTAGGCAAAGCGTCGACGTCCTAAAAAAAAAGGATTCACTTCGATCTCCCCTAAGTATTCACTTCAGCTTGTGACTAATTTATGATTTAATATTAATGAAACATTAGCAGAGAAGGGGCGGTTCAAGCCACTAGCTCCCTCCCTCCCATGGTATACAATGTATTCGTGCGTTCTGCTATACTTACAATTCGCCACACTAAGGAGTTGATCTTACCCCAATGATATTCTCCCAGTATGTCTTTGATGGTGAGCCCTAAAGATATAAGAGAACTTAAGCATTGTATGCAGTTTCTTTAATTAATCAATATAGCTTGACCTTTACCTTAAAGATGTACAGATAATGTAGTTAACATTGGATTGAGACGGCTGAAACAAAAGAGTAAGAGGCTGAATCATTTGTGGATTTGTTATTATTTTCTTTCTGATAGTTATCCAAGTATCTGACCCCGGGATATCGTTCCTAATATACACTAACCTTATAATACCTAGAGCAATACATCAGGTTCTGTATACTGTACTGGGAAATGGTTTTGTCTTGATTAAAGGTATCCATAATATTTATACCGACGTCTAGACAATGGAAGCTTCTCCTGATATCCTCAGCGCACGCTTGATGCAATGTAACTGCAAGAGGAACTCACTTCATAGATGATCTTCATTCGAATGAGAATACTTCCTTTATTGTCTTAAACGAACAACAAGCCGTCATTCTGCTACGCCATACTCAACTAGCAAAGCCACAAACATACACACCACATTTACCTTCCTAACGGATCCTTCTTGTTAAGAGCTCACCCATTGACTATACAGATTTCGTTTAGTGCGGCTCGGATAACTCTCCATCTTGGATCATTAGTGCGGCGTAAACGCGAACAGTGGCCCTATTTACCGTACGGGGTAGGCATAATGCCCAAGGGTATTATAGGCGTCGCCTATAATGAATCGCTAAGAACAGATTCTTGCTTTGGGCAAGCCGATAGAATTGACCAAGACGGTTAATCAATGACGCCGGTTGGTCTATTTTCTGTGATGGCTAATTACTGTTGGACACTCCTGGCCGCCGACTAAAACTGTGCAACCTACGTTGCATCTGATCTCCATCGGTAGCGTTGAGGTGGTAGCTAACAGAAGCCTCAGTTGGGCAAAAAAAAAGCTGTATGTTAGAATGTATCTTTTGGCATTTTCTAAAAAAAAATAAGCAGTAACTAGAACTTCAATGCACACGTGTCTGTAGAATTGGTTCTTTCGAGTGATACCGTGAACTGAAGACTGGAATTCTCGTAATAGCGGAAAATGAAACACTAGAAGTAGCTCGTAAACTCCCTTTCCAATGTTGGTTGTCTTTGAGAACAGCGAATTAAATCGCTCGGCCCATTGAACTGGCAAGTGTATCTGTGGCAATTATGCTGTTGTCGGTGGAATTCAACTGCTTCAGCCCCAAGCATAGTTTATTGTTCATGCGCGTAATTTCCGCAGTTCGTCCAATCGTACTTTCGAATCTAAACAAAAAAAAACTCCATTTAACACAGCAGGCGGCGTAGGTACCCGTGACACAGACGACGAAACGATCAAGAGCTCAGTACAATAGAGCGCGCCCTCATTCTCCTATGATTTCTAGCAACAGGCGAGGCACTTGCCCTGCAAGGTGAAGTTAACGGAGTCGTTGTTACCAGATTTACCCTAATTAATTGGCTAGCTCAGCTCCTTTCTCGTGTACTTTATCGCAAAGGGGTAATCCACTGAATTCGCTTGGGACTTCTCTTAATAGGTGCAAATAGTCAGTCTCATGCATTTAGCTATCAACACAATAAATACAAGCCAAACCTTATGTCCCCTTGAACTCTGGTGACGTTTCGAGATGTGGGGTCTCGCGAAGGCGCTCGCCAGAACGAGAACTTCTTTGCGCATCAATAATCTATTAGCCTGCCGTTACATATATATATATATATATATACAGACAATACAGCATAAAATCTTCGTGAATGTCATTGGCAATATTCATACCTGTGCTAAAGCTAGCGACCGATAGTAGACCCTCTCAGTATTTCGAGAAGATTCTGCACATTAGACATGTTCTTCTTGGTTTCGTATTCTCAGATGAAACATGTATTCTGCTCTGTTCGCCTTTGTCCTGTAACCACTCCACTACTATTAAGTGGAGCTGGTGACGTGGAAAAGATAGACGATTCCCGCAGTGGGGTCCCGTTAGTTATCAAAGTCAAATAAAGAAGTTAAAAAGTTGACTGAGCATGGCTGCGTATCGTCCAGGGAACAACAGAGATTTCGCTATTCAAAAATAGTAGCAAATTTAGTGAAGAAGCGCAACCGCATGGTTGGATACTTCCATTTCACGCACGTGTTTTCAACGAGAGACGGACACCGTAACGTGAGTGGACCACTGTGGCTATCGATAATATCAAGTGAACGTTCAATATCATAGCAGAGGTTTTCTGTATTGATAAACAAGGGAGAGAGACTTAGCAATACAAAACAGCGGGCACCAGGTCTTCCATAGGTGTACGGTTGAAGGTCAGCTATGCAAGCCAAAAATAACAACGTTTCATTGTTACCGCGCACCACATATATATATATATATATATATATTCAAATGTGTACATGCTATGTATATACTTATTCAATTACAAAAGTGGGCGACAATTATACCCGCTGAACGTGAAATACATCTTAAAACACTATATATCTTAGTATATATGTAAAATATATATAATATATATATATATATATATATCTTGAACAAGGGGCCCCACTTCCCCAATCCTTAGGAGTGTGCCCGAAATACAAATTGCCTTGCCGCATTGGATAACTAAGGAAAATCTTTGCATTAAAAATTCGATTCATAAACTCGTGTTAATCTGACGCAATGGAAAGCGCAATGTTAGTTCGGAGCTGAATATACGAATAAGACGAGAATCCGCGCGCAACCCGTTTGTTACTATGGCACAATCTGTAAATAAATGGTTTCATTGCTACAGCTCGACGTGAAAACAGAAATTTTGACAAAACGCTTATACCAAATGCTTCAGCAGAGAAAAAAAATCCACAACCAATGAATCAAAGTAGCAGCAATCTCTGGTGAAAGTCTAGAACAGCTGATGGGTTTCTAAGCAAAATTTACTGCCAGCTACGATTTTTGTGCTAACATTGTTTTCTGCCAGTTTTTGTTTCAACATGCTAATGTGCTATCTAGATGTATGTCTACACAGAAGGAAAAATTCACGGATGGTTACACTCGTGGCTGTATACGATTGTCTAAGAAATCGAATTGGTTGAAATTCCATACATTAATGCTCTCTAAAAGGGCTATTTTTTTCTACTCGATTCCGACTCCAATTTGCCACAAATCACAAACTTGCCTTGCGACATGCTTCTCACGATTACATCGTCTGATCTATTTGTCATAAAAAAATAAAACGATGCTCCTTCAACCGCTCTTCTCACAATTGTTGATATCTTAAAAGCCTTAGTATCTAGTTTTGTGTTTCATTTCATCTATTTTCATACAGTTTTGCATATTCTCTATAGTGGTATGCTATGCATAGTGTCTATTGTATAATAGTATAGAAATGCCATTTACGTGCTTAGCCAGAGCCAAAGCAACTGGGCACCGCGAAAGACTTGTGATATTTTAGTCATTACATTTCTTGTAAACGAAATGGATATCTATGTCAGGAGGTCCAGCACCGTTGTCCGCCGTTTCCCTGTGACATTTTTGTATGTTGCTCTCTACACATGGATGGCCAATATCGCTAATTGGCTCAGTTAAAAGTCTCGCAATAAAACGCAAAAGAAGCGTCATCTAAAAGTCTCGATTGGGGCGTTTATATAAAAATCCCTTGGCGGTGCTGATCACATGTGTATCATCTCAACTTAAGCATGTATATAGCAGTTCCGTCAATAAACATTTGTTTGAATTTGAATCTGTTGTACATTTGCAAATATCGTCCTTTTGTATAATAACAGGGGAATCAAACGACTCCGCGCTTCGTTCTATGAGTCTCGAACTAAGGCGTTCACATGTGTCCGTATTTATTTCACCCTTCCAGATAATGGCATTAGCCACGATTAGAGCTCTGCTTGGAGCTTTGTTTGTCGTAACCGTTCACGCTTGGGACAATTATACTGGCGTGCCATATGAGAATTTCTGGTTCAGCGTGAACAATCGAGCTGGAGTATGCAATTCACCTTGGGCGAAGTGCCCCAAGCTCGATAACCCCAAACAGGTCATTCCCTGGACGATATTCGGCCTGTGGCCAGTGAAAGGTGTGGTATACGTCAGATATGGGTCCTTGAATGATATTCGCCGAAATATGGAGAATGTTATCGCGAACATTAACCATATGTTCGACAACTGTGTCGCGGGGCGTGCAGTGTACCTATTAAGAACGGAATATAACTTTTTATAAGGGCGAATAAAAGGCCCTGAAATGATGATTTACAAGAGGACGATATATTTATGAGTTTCCAGAGAGACATGGCGGCTTTCTCTATATTATAAGAAAGCACGAGGTCTAAGCTAAATGTTATCTATATGATCTGATAGGTACTAAGGCTTTCAAAATAAGGCCAGATAAGGCATACTGATTAAAATAAGTAAACGAAACTTCTCTCTCAATAAAGGCTGCTAAGAATATGTCCATGTTAGCAACGCTTTTAGTTGCAACAGTTGCATTGTATATCAATATGACATCTACACATGGGACAGATATCCCTTTCAAATAAAACGTGTTTTTGACTTTACCTGACACGACGTTGTGTGCAACCCACAGGACGGGAAAACACCTCGTTCCACGACGTCAATGTGACGGCATTTGTTATTGACGACATCGAGCCGGTCCGTAACGATCTCGAGCGCTTTTGGTCAAGCCATAACAGCAGCAGCAACGAACTGTTGTGGGCCCACGAGTTTATGGAATACGGAATCTACGCAATTTATCAAGGGACAAAGATCGCAAGTGCACTCGAGTATTTCAATGTTTCCCTCCAGCTATATAAACATTTCGATGTCGCAAGATGGCTGGCAGACAGACAAATTGTGCCGAGCAATAAGAAGCCTGTGTCGAGGGGAGATATTGAGCGGGCGGTTTCCCTAGGCTTCAGTGCCAACCGCTTCTATTTGTATTGCCAAGGTCAGAAGAATGGCATAGACATACTTCGAGAGATTCGGCTATGTTTCGATAGTAGCCTTGAGCCGACATCGAATTGTAGCCAGCCAAAGATTACCTGCTTGTCTCAGGGCATCTGGTATCTAGAGGACTCAGAAAATAACAAGGGTACTCCAAGTGGGTCGTTCGTGGCTGCGGTCACAATCATCGCGTTGTTTATGTCCAGAAACTAGAATCAATTGCTTCACTAATTCGCATTATTATTATTATTATTATTATATTTTAGAATTATGAGGTATATATATTGGTATTAATACTTTAGTTACTCTTTGTTCTTATAATATATATATATATATATATATAGATATTCTGAAATCTATTAGCGGGCTCCTTGGAATTACTCGATTCACATAAGTCTAATTTATGGGGAGACGCAGTGTTATACTTTTTAAATTTCTAGACTGCCAAGAAGCTATTTAGGATCTGGAAACGGAGCCTTGGACTTTTTTATTTGGTAGATTGTTTATAATAATGAAAAATGAAATATAAGAGGATTCTCTAAGTTGGATACGACTCAAGTCAAGAACTTGAAAAACTGGGTTTCCAATTGGATAAAAGTAGGTTTACAGTTAAAGCGGATCCTTCTTCAGGACGGTAGGGTTATATTTTTTTTATTGTATCCCATTCAAATCCAACCAAAGCGGAAAAAGCCGTGGCGTCTATTTTTTCTCCATCTTCTGGAACAATAGCTTGGTCGCAACATAGTGATGTCAGTGCGCTCGGCGATAGATTTAGTGCGAGAATGGAATGAGCCCATTAACGGCATAACTGTAATGAACTTCTGCTGTCGCGAACGTAACGCAGCTCGCACTGTGCAGCACTCGTTGTTTAAATCGATTGGACATTGAATTAAAAGCAACGAACCTTGTGACGATATACGGAATGGGTAAAGTAAGATTGACCCGAGAGAGTGTGTGGACATTATTTGGTTTTTTACACATTCATTATATGGATATGTAATTACAAGATAAATGTATTTATTACAGGGGGGGTACTGCGAGTCATCTGTCCGCGAGGACTGAGCATCGGTAACAGCAAAAACGAACACAATTTAAGATGACTCTCAACCGTTCCCCTATATGACAGGTTTCGGATCTGAACCTTTAAGTATTAGTACGAGGACATCTCGGCATTATTTGAGTTATTAATAACGATTAGATACATCTTATCTTTGCTAAGGTCCCGCTCAGAATCAGAGTTATGCAGAAACGCTTATTCCGGGCTGGCAACGTAAAACCGCTTTTTGCGGGTGCAAGTTCCACACTACCGATCGAGTGCCTAGTTGTGAAGCTCGGTGCGCATAATGCGTTGTGTTCCACATTTCACAAAACAGGTATCGCTAAGGGTGTAGTGTTTTGGGTGAGTCGGTAAATCCCGGCTATCATAACATCGTCTACCGGTACTCCTGACTTTGGGATCGTATGGTCGTATTAAAAATCTTCCGGTGGGTGAGACCGCTGAGATATTTTTTATCTTACGTATTTCCAGTGCGGGAGCATTGTGTAGATGTTCTCCGGCAACGAATCAACGAAGTGACACGATTTCGGTTTGCCTATTTTTGTTCTTCCTGCCTCACTCTCAAGCAATTTAGCCTTTTTCCCTTTGGGTTTATTATCTAGTGAAGCAATCGCCGGATATGTCGTTGCCTGACATAACCGCATAAACGAAGAAATCGTCCGGGGACATGGTCGTCGCGGTAGCGACATTTATTCTTTAGTTCGATGGAACCTACTATCAGTCAAACAATGAGAGATGTCCACACCAGACATTGTTTTTTTTTTCGTTGCTGTACGTGAAGTGATAACACTGGGCCATATTACCAAATTGAAGTGCTCTAAAACCACCACCGCTAAAAAGCAGCCGGACAGAGTTCATTCGACTGTTTCATCGGATTTTCTCGATATATGTTCCCGAACAGCTCCCTCTAGCCAACCGGTCGCTGTGGGCTCTGATTGAAAATTCTGGTCACGACCATCGGTCGGCAAGTCAAGCTGCTGCTATCGGGCTCTTCTCACAAGTTCGGCCGAAAAAAGATCAGATCCCGGCGTCAGGCAGTAGTGTGCTCAGGGGGCTCCTGCAACCCGCTGCGTTCGTTGTCATTGGCCCTTTAGCATAAGGCGAAACTCAATCGGATCCCACAGGCAACAGCCTGCTGTACGATATTCGTAGAAGTAGCCCTTGACGATAATGACGTATGTGATCGCTTGTAGAGCGAATGCAGCCTTGCGTTAACTGTCATGCTTGTTGGTTGACACCTGTAGCGATCAAGAAGGATTGTTTTGTTGGTAATTAATGCATCTAAATTGTTGTCTTGAGATGCCTATCGTAGCTCGACCGTTACGCCTGTGAAGGCGCAGCGTTTGCCGTCGTCATCGGCTCCTAATCAATGACCTGAACACACCTGATAATGGTAAATCGTAAACTCTATAAAGATCCTGAGGTCGTGTTATATATAATTTAACAGGGTTGGAAGCAGAGAACGTATGGGACTAAAAAACGTGATCAAAAAGCCAGTTGTGCGAAAAAAATCAATAAGTGTGACTTTACAATCCACACATCATCACTATGATGCTATTGTCTCTTGGCCCGTATTGGGGGCTATTGTATTAGTTTAACATTAACTGAATACTTAGCAGTCATTGCGAAGTGACAGGTCTTTGTCAAGCTAACGAACGGCGGCGATTTGCCAAATAGTAGAGGGCTCACTGTTGTTCTTTCCACAAGCGTTGTATTCGATACTTTTCGATTTTTCCTATCGCCCTTACACGGAAGCCTTCTCCAGCTCACACGCAAAGGACCTTATTTTCGGTAAGAGAATTCCGATTGGCCAAGTGGTTTATGTTAAGTGATCACTCAATGGATAAAATTTAGTGCTGATTAAGTAAAAGGAAACAAGATGAGATGACGTCGGTACCATCGGTGAAGAAGTTGGCAGTAGGATTTAGTCTTGACGATTTGCTATTCTATCGTTAGCTATTAATATTATTGCAAAATACACGTCATCGTTTTGGGCATGTATTTGCAGAGAAATTGAGGAAAACATTCCGCGTAAGGTTACGTACTCTGATGGAGCCGAATTTTGGTTAGTCCTTGCTAGGGTTGCGCACTTTCAAGAAAACTGTGCGCCTTAGTTCTGAGGCCATATTTATTCATATAGAATTATAGATAAGAACGAAATATAGTCTCCAAGGTGCTTATATATATATATATATATATATATAATTTATGTATAGATAATATGACGCAATGTTTTGGCACCTATAACAGCAATTCTCTTTCGGTTTATTTTACGAACACCTAATTATAGAACGTGTGAATCTACATTACGATAGAACAACAAATTGGCTATTGACTAGATCAATTATTTCTAGTTTTATGGAGATTCAGGTGATTGTTAGAGAGCTTACTTGTCCCGAGAAGCTGCACATTTTGACATTTATTCGATACACAAAATCTAGAAATCCGACTAGCATCTTATGTATGCCCCATCTTCGTACCAAAACCTTGCAACATTTCACAGAGCTCATTGCCAAAAACGCACGTTTCGTTTTTAGATAAATATGTCACGTCCCGCGTTTGCTCGGTGTGGCCGCATCGTCCCAAAGGTTTAGTATTATAGCTTGACAGTTTTGGCCTGAGTTGCCTAAGCTCACCTTGACCTAGTCACCTTAAGCATCCTGCCAGGCCACTTTCCGGCATCGGTAGGTAAGGAAAAAAGGGAAGGCCGGCCGAAGGAAGATAGGAATATCCGGTATAAAACCATGTACACTGTATCATTCAACGGAAGAGCATCCATTGTTAGAGAGGCCCAGTGCGAGATCCGACTCGTTATTATACAACTACAAATAGTTCTCTTGGCTTGACTTGCTCGTGACCGGATAAGGTAAAATTTGCTTTTAATTCTAAACCAACATAACCACGGTGCCGATACTGGCGTTATCTACCTTCATTTACTCAGCGAATCTAGCGCTATGGCAGCAGTGTAAGTACGGGGTGGCGGGGCGCTAAATCGTCTCATGAATGGCAAATGATCAATAAAGCTCCGTATCCTTCTGCCTTAACGAGCATTTGACGCGCGCCGTTCCCTCTGTAAAATCGTCTATGCATCTAAATTTACTTGATGCACTCTTCCTACATCCCTTAGGCTAATGCGAAACCGATTGACGCAAGGTGGGGCACAGGCAACCCCCCCTTCTTCATCCACAGCACACGGGTTGGATCAACTGCATAGCGATACGGGGGCGGTCCGTCGTACGCGTGCGTGTATCTGCGCATTCTGTTCATGGCTTGTAATGGGTAGGGCCAATATCTAGCTGCGTGTGACACTGTGCGTATGGCCGGTGAAGGGACACCCACAGGCACCTGAGTGAGCAAGCAAGCTAGCTACCTCGAACGTAGCGTTGTGCACAACTCAACACCTGCCGCAGGTGCCACCCGTCATTGGGTAAGCGTGTTAGTTGCATGGGGCAAACAGCACCTCCCTATCCGTGCATTTACTGATGGCTCGAATAGGATGTAATTTATTCTTCCGATAGGTCTTCCTCTTACCACGTCCCCGAATTCTCGCTAATAGATCGAGAAGGTGACAAGAGCCAGGCCCAGGAGTCAAACCGAGGAGCCGGCTGAGCCAGTGAGAGAAGCAGGTCCTAGATCTTGGGGCCAGACCCAGAGCAGAGACCCTCGGGGAGTGGCAGGTTCCTCCCGTCAGGCGACTGAGTACCTACAGCCACACAGCATAAGTCTTGCCGCCTACGTCTCGGAGCATCAGCAGGATCGGGGTCTCACTGTGAGCAAGCCGCATCGACCGAGGCGGGTTGAATGTATTTAGAAGGGGCAGCAATACCTTACCGAGTATGCGCTGGTTGTAGTTGGAGGTCTCGTACGCAACTCCTCTTCCCTGGTGGAACTAATTGTCTTCCGGGTCATCTGCTCGTTTCGGGGGTCGGTTATTCTCCCACTCGTCTCTCGCTCTTTTAGCACTTTCTCTCTCTCTCTCTCCCTCCCTCTCTCAGACTTGCACTTCGCAGACGCCACAGAGCACTCGCACGTATACATAGCCATTCTCGTTGTCTATCCCCGACCCCAAGGGATCACACAGTGGCACCACTAGGTACGGCTCTTCCAGTTCGCGACGGCAGATATGCACACCCCACTGAGGAACCCCATGCTCAACCCCCGTCCATGCGGACACAGACGGGCAAGCTCTTAGGTGCTCGGTGCGATCGACGAGCCAGGCTATGCGCTAGATGCCACCACCGCCACCAACAGTACCTTCTCATCCCGATTAATTCCCACCTGCCAGACACCTGTCTCGGACAATTATACTCCCTTAGAATGTATTATTATTATTATTATTATTATGCAGTTCCGTTAACTCTCACACGCCGTTCATCCTGTGCCACTCTATGGATTCGAGGCACAAAGGAAGACGCGCGGCCTTTCTTCTTGGTAGGTGGGAAAAATAATGATGCTCGCTATTGCACAACTAACAATTATGCAATAATTACAGATGAGTACGGAGTATGTGCGTAGTCGTTGGCGCGGATGGCCGCTGTGATCGAGTACATGCGCTGTATCTGCCTTATTTCTTCACATATTTATAAATATATCTGCCGACGTTGTAATGGTATCGGTATTGGAAGGCAACTGTGGTTAAAAAAAAGTTTCTTCGTCAGACCCGCAAAACGTGCGAACATAGGGTGGATTGCCTAACAAAACACAGAATAGTTGATATTTCACTGGTACACGGCATAAAGCTATACTGAAAGAAAAATGGTTAGGGATGTTCGTTCGATATTTAAGTGACATTCACTCAGGGACACAAAGAGTATTAAAAAGCCTTCAAGTAGACGGTGCGCCGCAGAACAAACCGAATTGGAACCATTCAACGCTTATACATATGGGAGTGAACAACGACGACGCTCTTCAATAGCTCTAAGAGAAATGAAATCATATTACCTCCGAGGCAATCTGACAGTGTAAAGAGCGCCTGCAGCGACTGTCTTACGAAAGCAGTTGTTATTCGCTCAAGCTGCTTGCTCAGTGGTACACAGTGGGGTCACAGAGAAAAACAGGTGGACTTGGTCTGACTCGGAGGTAGCGTTGAGCTGCCTTTTGAAGCAGGCAGTGCTGTAAAACACAGCAATTTATATTAGCTTAATTAACATAATGCAACGGCACCTTTCTAATCTAGAAAACGGCTATCTATACAAAGTCCCTTGGCGCGGAGTTGCTCACCCCCCGAAGCAGCTATCGTTGTCAGTGAAAGTTTTTTTTTCCCTGTCGGACGGTACATTGACAAGCTCCGTCAACGGAGCTTGGCCACTTCGCAGTCTTTTTCTACCGGACGGCTCACGTCAACTGACGATAGCCGGAAGTGGCTCGAGCTGCTCGGAGATTGGTCTCTCCCCTGACCCCCGCTCGAAACTTACGCTGCCGATCACACGCTTAATGCCTGTGAGGGTCCCAATAGGAAAGCGGGTGGACGACCACCGTGAGGCTCGTGGGACTCGTCTGGCCAAAGTGGGGAAATCCGCCTTTGGGACACGTTCACACTTACAAAGGATGTTCACAGCCCGTGTAAGTGGCTGACGTTTTTTTTTTTTCAAAGTACTCCCGCGTTTTCGTCAAACGCGGCCAAGTGCTGGGCGAGACCGCGGGTCGGCGAGCTGAGGAACTGGGTGGGGCGGAGAATAGTTTTGTAGAAACTTCTACGTTGGTTGATAGCTCGCTCGAGTACGACAACTGCCAAATACACGTTGAATGACTGGCTGCCTTCGCACAATCGCTGTGTGAAAGATTGTAATGAGGGCGATTTCTTTCAAAAGCGCCGAAGCTTTGCCAGCCTGCAGCGTTCCTTGTCTGGCAGATTTTATTGAC
This sequence comes from Stratiolaelaps scimitus, assembly GCA_019614645.1. NCBI lineage: Eukaryota > Metazoa > Arthropoda > Arachnida > Mesostigmata > Laelapidae > Stratiolaelaps > Stratiolaelaps scimitus. Next base: position 1,199,369 of record JABWDB010000017.1, read on the forward strand.
ATCATGGGATTTTCGGGCGGGAGTTCATGTCAGTTTCTTTCGGATGGATGGGCAAGTTGCCCATTTGATATGAGATCGCCTGTATAAAAATGCTACGAAGGCAGCGAATCATGCGGAAACCACCGGTACAGACGCAGATAGAAACGCTATCGAGACAGATTGTGAGGCCCGTCTCAGTTGTTGCTCGAAATTATTCGGCATATATTGACTATTGAGCACTGCGTCTCTTTTGTTGTCAACTGCTTAATGCTAATTTAATTAATATGATTCCATTTTCGACGACAGTCACAATTAGTTCGAAGGGTAGAACAATCAAATGTGAAAATATGTAGCGAAGTTCAGTGCTGGTTTTCACATCGGCCGTACATATTGCACCATAGTCAACTGCGGATAGCTGCCATCTGCGCGTTTGACTGCTGCAAACGATTGTCAAACCCGAAACAATGTAAGCAAGACGAGAGAATTGGTTCAATCACTTCACTTATACTCAACGATTCGATATACGCGTCAAGCCACCAAATCCTCTGGCGTTGACATTCTTTTCAGCTGCTGTGTATCAAACCTATCGAAAACCCGGACACACAGGTATATATAATATTTATGGACAAACATCGGTCTCTGCCATTAAGTGG